>CM068477.1:1210000-1810000 GCA_034769265.1 Remorina albescens
CGCTCCTGTCACAATGTTCTTCCTGAAGGTATAATCCTTGTCCATCTTCACTGGGGCCACCACATAGTGTTGAGCAGCCTTGGAGTACTGCTGTTTATGTTGCTCCTCACCTGCCTTTGTTTTAGCTGTTTCCCTGTTCACATTACTGTTGTGGTCCAGTGCAGCAGGGTTAGGGTTAGTGATGTGATGAAGGATTGACGTTCACTTCTCTTTTAACTTTGTCACATTTCCCTCACATGTTGTGACACAAAACCACGGGTGGTTTGAGATCATTCTGATCCACTCAAACAACTCCTCATTGTGGCACTGCAACAGTCGTTTTTTGATGGACTTCACAATGTGCCAAAGGTCGTACTCATGCCGTATGCACTCATATTCCTATCGCATGACTTTCTGCACCGATGGGTGGCAGTCAGTTGCTAAAACCAATATGGTCACATCATAAATCAAATCAAATTAAATCAGATTTATTTGTATAGCGCCAAATCATAACAAAGTTACATCAAGGCACTTTACATATAGAGCAGGTCTAGACCAAACTCTTTATAAAATTATTTAAAGAGACCCAACAGATCCCCCGATGAGCAAGCACTCGGTGACAGTGGCAAGGAAAAACTTCCTTTAAGAGGCAGAAACCTCGGGCAGAACCAGGCTCGGGGGGGCGGCCATCTGCCTCGACCGGTTGGGTTGAGAGAGGGAGAGAGAGAGTGAGAGGCCCGGGGGGAGGGGGGGGCAAAGTTGGGTAGAGTATCATAGTCTCTTAACCTGGAAAGGGACCTCTCCAGACCATCCACCTCAAGCCAATAACTGTTCTTCACTTCTGTGACTGACACTGTTTCCTGTGCCACCACCAACTTCGACTTGATGTCCAGCAGCGAGTAAGTTCCATATGACGCACTGTGACCGGGGCTGTCATATCTAGAGTCTCCTGACACGATTAGGGGTTCGTCACCAAGGGCACTCAGTACATCCTCGTTGTGAATTGTCCAGGAGTGGCTGACCTCTGGAATGACGTAGGCCTTCTGTATGTTGAACCACTGTCTTTTTGAGATGGTTATCAGACCGAGGATCTCACATACCTCCATGAATGGACTGCACTCATTTCCAGTGGCAAATACAGCAGCAGGGACAGAAACATTGGATTCCATCATTCCTCTAAGTACAGGCTGAGAATTCCATATATAAGCATGACCATCAATACATTCTGTGCAAATCCTGAGCCCAAATACACTTTTGGTAACTTTTGGTGGCCTCACCAAACATTTGCCACAGCCCTCCCAATGGCACACATAAAAAAGCTTCAGCAGTTCTCCTGTTGACACAATACTTTTCCTGTCTTGTGAGACATTCAGTTTCTCATCCTCAACGTCACTTATACTTTGATCATCATCATTGCTTCTTCCTTCATTGCTCATCTCAAACTCATCATCATGTGCATTATCTTGACACTCGTCCATCAAGCTTTCCTCCTCACACTCTTCACTAGCCTCACTGCTAAGGTCAAGATCTTGCTGAGATGATGGGACCCCAGCTGGGGAGAGGCATTCAACAGATGTGTAATATGAATGCTCATTGTTTATGACCTGCTTGGTAAGTATGTCATCTGTCACAGTGCCTGTGCAAATGTACTGCTTATTGACTCTCTCTCTCTCCAGTACAAATGTGTCAGTCTGAGTGCTGACATTGACAGTCTGAGTACAGATGCTGCCTGTCTCCTGCCCTCTCTCCTCACTGACTTCAGCGTCTGGGGATTTACTTCTGGTCACCAGTTGCATGCATGTCTGTGTAACCTGTGAACATAAGTTTACATTTTTGGGTACCAAAATGATGTTGAAAGCCTTAACTTGGATGACTTTGTACTTACATCCTGACTACATATTAAAGAATAATCATATACCTATACTATTGTTTTGTTATTCTTACAATAACCGTGCATAGTATAACGGCCACTCCTTTGAAACTTTATTTAAGCTTGTGAGTACTGCTTTTTGGTATGGGCATGCTTGATGACTGCTTTGTGTTGCCCTACCTGTCTCTTTTCTGCCTGGCTAGCCCGTTTTAGTGCCCTTTCCCTGCGGCTGACTGATGTCTCTTTCCAGCTGTGGTCAGAGTATGTTGGGCAGACGGTAAAACCCGGGCTATAAGCACTAAAATTAAAAACAGAGGGCGCAGCTTCAGGCTTTAGTCTGTTGGTCCGGCGGGCAATTAGTTTGCCTGACTCAAAGGTCTTCCTGCCTATATAATCTTCCTCCAAAAAATGTTCACTGCAAACCCTGGAGTCAGCGCCCATCGGAGGATTCTCCCTCTTCATTGCCGCTAGCCAGCGCCGCAATACAGCTCTCCGTTCCAGTGGCAGTTTATGGAAACTATTGTTTTTCCCTGCGCTTTCACGCTGTAAAACTAATTTTTACACCCAGGAGCAATAGAATAGTGGCCTCCCTTTTGTTTTCCGTGCTCCACCTTTGACGATCTGTCATGAACAACCACTGCTAACACCGTAACTCCTACACCCCAACCAGCCCGGTGACGTCACGAGTTACAGTGGCGAAATATGGCGGCGTCCGTGCTACAAAACACATAACGGAACATTGCTTTTTTTTCTTTATGTTTACATTTTCAATCTTTGTCAGATAATTTTTTGAGTAGAGTGGACTTCGCAAATCACATTAACTTGATTCAGTGCTTCACTTCCCCTTTAAGGCAATTTTTTTCTGTTCGTCAGCTTGTAAAAACTTAGACCAGGGTTCTTGTAGTGCACCCTACCACACAGCAGCTTTTGGGCATTTGTTTGTGTTTGCTGGCGCACGGAGAGTGACAAGAGACACCTGTAGTCCGGGCGAAATACCATGCTCTGTAAAAATTAAAGGATTCCTCGGGGCAAAGGAAATTCCTCGATCATTTTTTATAATCGAGGTAATCGAATTATTCGAGTAATCGTTTCAGCCATAGTCCTGACTGCTGTGGTGTGGGGAGTTAATTAAACTGGGTAAGGGAACGTTACTGTTAACGTAATAACTTGTCTAACACAGAGATTGAAATTACTTTGCTGCCAAGAGATTAATTTATTAGCGTTAGTCTTTATATTTTACGGTGACGTTAACTGATGTGAGGTAATGCTGCCTTCATGTCCTATAGTAATTATGATAAATACCAAAAACCGACGTCAAAATTGCACATGAACACCCACTCACGTTGTAATTTCCACTGGAAAGCTGGAAGATTTTTATGATACCCGAGCTGCCGAGATGAGATAAACTTTGACCTTTCAACGTGGCGGAGAGCAACGAAAGTATCGTGAATGGTAAGCATTGCATTCAGTTAAAAGTTCTCTGCTGATGTTAGTTGGTTAGTTTGTAGCCTATATAATGCTTTGGCATACAGAACTTTAATAACATCGCCATTTAAACTTTGTGTCGTTTTTTTTTAAATACTGTATTGTTTGGTTTTACCTCCCAAGAGCAGATGCTAGCTAGCAGTCAGTCGAGGATAGCCTCCAGTAGGGTACTGTGGGGTCGGAGGCAATTTTCTCACGTGAATTTATTTGTTCTGTAGTGTACGCCAGTGACACCGTGATATACTGGGACTAGGAGATGACCCAGCCCATAGCCCAAACTCTCTATCAACGGGAAGGAGAGGGAAGGTTGTTCATGAACCAGGATTTGCGTTTTGATGTATCCTCTTCTTGCTGTAGCAAATGAATCAGGAAGTCCAAAACTGTTTTACCCAAGTAACGGGTCAAGAGGAACTGTGGGTCCGCCATGTTTCACTTCACTACGACAACAAAAGCACTTGAACACAATACACTCGTAATTTCCACTTAAAAAATGGAAAGGATCATCTTTACCATACCACGTGAAGGCAGCATAACATGAAGCTATAGTCGGTTTTGAGAAGCAGCCCGCTTTTACTTTGAAAAAAATGACCGCATGCCTCCGTGTCCACTTGGTCTGCTCTGTAACTTAGAGAGCAGTTTCGTGGGCTAGTTGTGGTTTCAGGAAAATGTAACATTGGAACACTTTATAATTTTTGGAGTGATTTTTCAACTAGCCCAAGGTAACGGTATATAATCTGTAGTTTTATTTTCAAGGGGAATGGGAAATAGTTTGTGTAAAATGTGGCTCATTGTCGCAGTGATGTGATGTACCTTCAGTCATGGCAGCTGTCACCTCTAACTTTGTGTTTTCTTATGTTCATTAATGTTAACGTGCTAAAAAGAGACCCCCGGTCGTATTTCAGAAAGGCGCTGAGGCACTCTGCTGTAATCACAAACGTCGTCTGTTTGAGGGGCTGAAGTAAGTTAAGGTGAGTCCCAGACCAAATGGTTTGTAAAGTGATGTAGTTAGTTCACAAGATGACATGATTAAACACAAGTTGAATTGATTCTTGCTGGTCATTTCTGCAAACAGTCGACCATTTGTCAGCTGTTAAGTAGCCTGAAACAAACACCTTTTCTTATTCTTTAATTGAACATGATTCATAAAAGTTGGTCTTACTGCAGGGCTGTTCTGTTGTAATGCATTCACTTGTTATTAAATTTGTGCTTTTGTTATCATAATGAGCATATATGACATTTTGATAAAAATGAATTTTGCACTGATGCTCTCTGCAGGAACCATGTTGCTTAAAGCCAAACTTAGTGATGTCCAAAAGTTTGTGAGAATAACGGAGCCGGATCTGAAAGAGTTTTTGATTGCAGGTAAGAAACTGACATTGTGGAATCAAGCTTTGCACAAGAAGCTTTAAAGTGCTAATAGTAACTGAATTTGTCCATTTAAAATTGATGTACTGGAATACTTGGAACATAATATGGAAATGTCCTCAGCTTTTTGGAATTGGATGATGATTTTTCTTACATCAGCAGTTCAAATATGTTCCCTCTCCATCCACATTCTTACATACTACATACTATTCTCCACATACTTTGAATGCATACATTCAAATGCAGTTATACTACAAAGTAATTTTATTTCACTCATTAGTGTATTAGTGTTAGTTTAAAAGTAATGTTCCAGATTCATTGAATATTGGTAAGTCAATTATTAGACCAATGTGAACTCAAAAGTTACAATTACCTCTTGGTTTACACATGCTTTTATCCTGTTCTGTAGCATTTGCAAAGTTTGGTGTACCAGCTGTAACAGAATGCGGGAAAGTAGTTGACAGTTTGGGGACTGAGGTGGATGACGACATTTTTGAGGATGGAGTTAAGGATCCCTCAGCTGGAGTGCTAACCATCAAATATGACACTGGTTTGCTTTAGTTACATTTCTAATCTGTATGTATGTATTTATTTCTGATCTATTTAATGGATATGCAAGTTCTTTGTCATCTGAAGCCTGTATTGTTCATTTGATAAAGAATGGATATACTACTGCAGTGAACTGTGTAACATTTTTGCTTCCTCTATCATGGTCAGAATCTGTCTCCACGTCATCCTCTCCTGAGCAGTTCCACCCACCATCCCTTGATTTGTCTGACTCTCAAGATACAGCCATCATTTCAGAGACTCCTTCCAGTAAACGCCAGAGGCTGGATTCAGAGGCCAAGCAAGTAAGAATTAACACACAAACTGAACTTTAAAATTTTGGGTGACAGGGGTGAACTGTTCCTTTAACTATGAATTGTTGAATCACTTATATTCCCAAATGTGGAATTGTTTTGCTTTGTGTTTTAAGTTGGTCGAATCCATTCTGACCAAGAAATCTGGTTGGGAACGTATAATAAATGAATATAATCGGAGCAAGTTCTTGGCGGATGAAACCAGATGGAAAATGGTGAACATACTGGCAGCTGACATGGCGGAGAAGTATGGGTAATTTGCTAATTGTTTTTAGTCAGTCCTTGCGCTCTCAATCTACCTTTCAGATTAATTTGAAATCCGAGTTAAATCCAGTATATATGACTGAAAAATCCTGTCTTTTTTAAAATATGGCAGTACATCACCACCCAGACAGGTGAAAGAAATGTATGCCAGAGGAATTGTGAGCTTATTCCCCTACCTCAGTGACCCATACTCCAGGAACGGTTATGTAAGTCACACACTATAGTGGCTGTGGCAATGTTGCATACTACATTGAAACATTTTGATTCCTACCAGAGCATGTTGTTTCCTAAGGTGTTGTAAGTGCTACTTTTTTGATAAAATGAGTGTTAAAAATGACTGATATTCAAAATCTCACCCTATTTTTCCCGCTCTTCTTGTGTGTGTGTGTGTCCAAAATCACTTTGTAGCACCTCAAACTTTAGATAAATCTTATTAATGGATTGGCTATTATTCTTTCATCCTCCAAGGAGCACTATTATGATGGTGAGAGTGGCACTGGGTACTTGGCCTGGAGGATTAAAACTATTCAGAAATCCACTGTTAGAGACAGGCGATCATCATTTGGAGGTAACACTAATAATACCAGAAGATGATCTTCAGAGCCTTTTTTATATATAAAATGTCTTGAGTTTTTTTGCCCAGCAGTGTAAATTGTTGTCAAAATATGGTATTTTCCTGTATTGTGTAGGATCCGAAGGAACATCTCATGAAGACAGGCCTGAAGGACCAGCTGCCAGACGAGAGTTACAGTTTGTTCCAGAGACTGTCCTGAGTGAAGATGAGTGCAAAGAAGCCATCGCATTGATGAAACATTCAGCTGATGAGGACGCAATCAAGAAGAGGATGAAGCTGACATTTGACTATCGTCGCGACATGGTCTTAACCCCCAGCAGTCAAGCACCATATTATCTGTCTTTCCACGTTTCAAAGACGTCAAAGGCTTGGTAATCTTTCATTATTTTGACAGTGTTTTGACAATTCAATAGTTTTTAGACAATATTATACTGAAACAATTGGCACAACTTTGTCTTGAAATTGTCACCCATTATCACCACTTTAGGTGGAACATGATTTCGTTCTGATGTTCGGGGAGGGTGTCTCAGGCAAGCTTCTGGAGAAATGGCCGACTACATTCAAGAAAAAGATCATCCAACAATCCAGAAAGCTTCCATCCACCAGTGAGCTTGGAGATCTCCTCCTAGCAGCTGATCCTCCTGAGGATGGCACTGAAGTGGATGTCAACTTTGGTAAGTATGGCCATGAACATACATTCTTGTTGTATTGCACTCATAGACTGAACTTTCAGACTTGCAATTTCTCGACATGATGTATCATATAAACATTTATACATCAACATAATATGTAAAGCTCAATTGAAATATAAAACATCACAGTTGGAGAACTTATGATCAAATAGAACTGCTTTCTTTTTGGTATTTTCTAAAAAATTTTGAAATTGCAGAAGCAATTTGTCAAAATTATAAGATAGTGGAATACATTTGCAGATTTTTAATGCAATCATTGCTGTGTCAAAAAGTGCAAAACTGCTCAAAATAAATTAAATGTTTTTGTCGGTGACATTAGAGCAACAGGTCTGTCCACAAAGTGAAAAAGCTTACAGCACCTGGAATTCCCCAGGCGGTCTCCCATCCAAATACTTACCAAGCTCGACCCTGCTTAGCTTCCGAGAGCGGATGAGATCAGGCGTGTTCAGGGTGGTATGGCCGTAAGCTACAGCAAAAGAGACAAAAGCCATGATTATACATGATGGCACCATGTGTTTATTTACACATTGGGAGAACTTATGATCATATAGAACTGCTTTCTTTTTGGTATTTTCTAAAAAATGTTGAAATTGCAGAAGCACTGAATTTTGCTAATGGTCCACTTAACATCAAACTTGTGTTGTTACAGGTTAGGACAGTGACCTGTCATCAATCTTGCTGCTGTTACACCTGATTCCACCCTCTGCACAGGGTTGGAAGAGACCAGGAAAGGTGTCTGCTTCCCATGCAGAGAAGCATCTTGTGGTCTTCAAGAAGGTATGTATTTGTCTGTAATTTTATGTAACCTTATATTCAGGAATGTGTCACTGAGAGTGAGCCTCTATTTTGCAGGAAAGCCATTATCACATTCACACAGTTACACATATTCAAAACCAGAGACACACACAGAGAGAGAGACACAAAGAGACACAGACACACAGAGAGAGAGACACAGACACAGAGAGAGAGAGAGAGAGAGACAAAGAGACACAGACACACAGAGAGAGAAAGACACAGACACACAGAGAGAAAGACACAATGAGACACAGACACACAGAGAGAAAGATACAATGAGACACAGACACAGAGAGAGAGAGACACACAGACACGCAGAGAGAGACACAAAAAGACACAGAGCTCTAATTATATCTCCATGTGTTTGTGTTTTATCTTCCCAGACCCAGATCCAAGAGCATCTTGATGACATCACTACCAGTACGCAACCCTATGTTTTGGTTGTTGGAGTTAGGGAGAATGCCCCCCACCAGTTCTTCATCATCCTTGACAAGGATTCCATCACTTGCAGCCCCTCCCACTTTGAGCACATTTTGTTTAAAAAAAAAAAAAAAAGAAGAGGAGAGGAGCGATAATAATAATAATTAGGGGGGTAGAGTGGTGCAGGAGGTTAAGTGCGCGCCCCATGTACAGAGGCTATGTTCCTCGACACAGCTGGCCTCGCTTCAAATCCTGCTCCGGACAACCCTCTCCTGCATGTCATTCTCTCTCTCTCTCTCTGCCTCCCCATTTCCCATCTCTTTCCACTGTGCTGTATAATAAAGGTGTAAAAAAAGCCCCAAAAAATAACTTAAAAAAAGATACTATTGATTATTAGGCTATACATCCTGTTTTCCTGTTCTGTTTCTACAGTACTTAAGTAGCCATTTTACCAGCTCAAGAAAAATACAGAAATACAGATATAAATACAATACAGAAAATACATTAAAGTGACTAATTAATGTACAGTGTGTGTGTGTGTGTGCGCGCGTGCGTGCGTGTGTGCGTGCGTGCATGCATGCATGCGTCCCTGTGAATGTGCAATGATGACTGTGTGTGTGTATGGTGCTTTTCTTATGTTGTTTTTTATATTGTATTTGTGTGCTAACACTGAATTATTTTCAAAAGTGCTATAATGTTTTCACTGTTGCTGTTATTGTTATTATTAGCTGACAAGGCCAGTTGGAGTGAGAAGGAGGAGACAGATGAGGAGGGACAGGAGAAGGAGATGGAAAAGGTGGAGGAGATGGAAAGTGGAGCTGGAACCACAGGTACAGGGACAGGACAGTGTGCAGGACTGGGTTGGAAATAGGTTTCTGTATAGAATTACTTCAAGATGTGATGTCATATGTTGATGCTCCAACTCCAGTAAGAAACAATAAGCCTATACTACTGCAGTTATATCAGTGGCTTTCTGAATTAGATATGTCTTCTTTAGCAATTTGCTAATCTTTGTTATTACTGATGTTTTTTCATGCAGATATAGCAGATGCACAAGAAAAGGCAGGGTCCAGTACAAGGGAAACTGAGCCAGGGATACAGCCAGATGAAGATGAGGGCTTTGATTTTTATGCACGTCCAGCCTCCAAAGATTTAGATCTGTTTTTTTCTTACCATCCTCAACAACCCCCCAGAAAAGGGATGAGTATTTATCAAACCAAAGATGGTATTAAGAGAAAGTGGCTTACCTACTGTGAGAAAGAAAACTCACTATACTGCACAGTATGTTTGGCGTATGCAAAGCCATCTGCAAGTGACAGTGCATTTATTAAAGGTGGAATGAAAGCATGGAAGCATGTACACCAACGAATAGAGGAGCACGAAAGAAAGCAGGTGCATCGAGATAGTGCTGAAGCATATTTTATGAAGGCCAACCAAGCAGACATAGCAAGTCTACTAGGAGGAAAACAAATGTCACTTCATCGTGAACAGGTCAAGAAAAAACGACAAGTCATGAGCCGTGTCATAAAAGTGATAAAGGTCATTGGAAAGTGTGGTCTTAGCTACAGGGGCACTAATTTTGAGGCTGGTTAAACATGGGAAAACATGGCTCTTGACCATGGAAACTTCTTGGAGATGATCCTGCTGTTAAGCAAATTTGATGTTTCTCTCCAAGAACATGTTAGTGAATGCATAAAGACAAGCAAGAGTCTAAAAGAAACTGGGGCTAAAGGAAGAGGATCCGTTGTTACACTGCTCTCTAACACATCTGTCAACAAAATAATTGACATCAGCCACTTGATCAAAGAAAACATTTGGAGGGAAGTAAGGGAGGCAGGAATGTATTCTGTGCAGATTGATACGACACAGGATGTTACCTTCAGAGACCAGTGTGCTGTTGTCCTGAGGTATGTGACTGACACAGTCCATGAAAAGCTCATCAGTGTCATTTCATGTGAGTCATCAACAGGAGAGTATTTTGTGCAACAACTCAAAGAAACTCTGGCAAAGGTTGATATTGATATCCAAAACCCAAAATAAGACACAGGAGGATTTTCACAGGCGTCATCCTGCACCAGATAAACAAAAGTCTGTACGAAAGAGACTGTACTGTTTGCAGAGAAAAGGAAGAGGATTTAGAACATCTTCTCCTCCACTGTCCCGTCTGCATCTACTTCACAAAGCGGATCAGGGGTCTCCTCCAAAGCTGCTGTGGACTGAAGATCACGGACGACAGAGAATGGGAATGGAGCCTTCTTTTTGGACTGACAACAAAAAACACAGGTATCAATAATCAACTCATCAACATTCTGCTCGCCATCACAAGACACGTCATTTTCACAGCAAGGAACTATTCACTGTATGAAAATAAGGACATGGACAGATGGAAACTCTTCACAAATACATTCAAAAATCATGTAACAACAATATACACAGTGGACAAACAGAAATTCCAAAGAGCCTTCTTGAACAAATCAACATTGATAAAAATAACAAAGGAAAATGAATTGGAATTTACACTGTAAATATGGGGGGGTACACAAGGGTTTGTAAATGTTGTATTTGCTGCTCTGGTTGAATTCTCTAAAAGTGTGTGAAGTGTGTCTTGCAACTACTACATAATGTACAATGTTGTGTCTATTTTCTGTAAATATTCCACATGATGTAAACATGTAAATAACTGATTTTTGATAATAAAAGAGAAAAAAAAAAACAAAAACACGTCCAATCTTGTCCGATCTCGGAAGATAAGCAGGGTCGGCTTTGGTTAGTTGGAGACACCCTGGGAATACCAGGTGCTGTAAGCCTTTTCACTTTGTGGACAGACCTGTTGCTCTAATGTCACAGACAAAAACATTTAATTTATTTTGAGCATTTTTGCACTTTTTGACACATCACTGATCACATTAATAAACTGGAATTATGTTCTACTATCTTAATAAACACATGGTGCCATCATGTATAAAGATGGTTTTTATCTCTTCCCGTGTGCCTTATGGCCATACAACCCTGAACACGCTGTCGTGCAAGTTTTATCTTAAAGCACTCTGAACAACAATGTAGTAAGCACAGAAAGACCACTGATTGGTTGGAAGGAATAATTATATTGTGCAATATAGGAGACAGCAAAAGAATTTCCTCTAAACACTTCATCCAAAACTTGACTGTGTGCTTTACACTTACAAACAGCTATTTGAGATGGAAGTAAAATAGCCTCAAGAAAATTGTTAACAAGCTGATGATGCTGAATAGACATTCCTTGAGAAGTAAAAAACCCTCTATTTTTCCACATAGTTCCAAAATCATGTCCAACTCCAAATGCATATCTACTGTACTATCAATAAAGATATTTACGGATTTTCCTGCAGCAAGAATGCATGCTCGCGTTAAGGCAAATAGTTCAGCCGCTTGGGCAGAAAGATTACAAGGAAGTCTTGCAGATTTGACAACTTCACTATGACTGACAATAGCATAGCCAACCTCTCCTTCATTATTTATTTTCTGAGCTGATCCATCCACATAAAAGACCATATCAGGATTATGAAGGGTTACATTGGAAAGATCTGATCTAGGGGTTACGACTTCAGTGATTACTGCTAAGCAGTAATGTGGTTTCCCATCTTCTTCTGTTGGAAGAAGAGTAGCTGGATTCAGGATCTTACATCTTTCTAACGTAACATGAGGTAGATTCAGAATATTATAGTAATGAAGAGTTGATGCTGGTATAACGCAAGCTGTTTCTGCTTGTAACAAAATAGCTGCTACAGCATGTGGAACTAAGACCTTTAGTGGCCTATAAACTACAAGTGGCAATGATGCGGTAATAGCCGCTGCAGCTGCTGCTACGGCTCTGGCACAGGGAGGAAGGCCCCTCACTACAGCTGGAAGCCTTTGAGAATAATAAGCAACAGGTTTTAATCTATCCCAATGTTTTTACAGCAACACGGCACTATATAGAAGCCATTTTTCTCATCCACAGTTAAGGTAAAGCTTCTTGACAAATCAGGGATGTCTAAAGCTGGTGCTGAAGCTAAAGCCTCTTTTAGCTTTTCAAATGACTCAGCAGCATCAGGAGTCCAAGTCAGTACATCGAGTGCAGTCAAACCAGTCACACGCATCATATCAGAGAGGGGTTGGGCCAGCTCAGCATAACCACAGATCCAATGTCTACAATAACCTGTGCACCCTAAGAAGCTCATCATTTGTTTTTTTTGTTACAGGCTTAGGTATAGACAATACAGCTTGAATTTGTTCCTTATCAATTTTCTTCTCATCATGTGAAATTTCATGTCCTAAATAATGCACTTGCTGTTTTACTAAGCTAAAGCTTTCCGAGTGATGCTTTATGTCCCTGTGAGGCCAAATACTTCAGCGATGCATTTGTATCAGTAATACACTTTTCTTCTGTTGTGGTTAACAAATCATCCACATATTGGATTAAGGTGCTTTCTTTTGGGAAAGAAAATCTAGCCAAATTTTCTTGCAATGCAGCTGAATAAATAGTGAGGAGACATATCTTTCCCTTTGAAAGTAAAGGTGAACCAGTCTTGGGATTCCTTATCAACTGGTACACTAAAAAAAGCGTTAGCCAAGTCTATAACACTGAACCATTTTGCATTGCCAGGAACAGAAGATAAAATTGTGACTGGATTAGGCACTACTGGTGCTTGGGCGAATACAGCCTCATTTACTGCATGCAAATCATGAACAGGTCTCCAAGATGTGCCATCAGCCTTTTTTATAGGATAAAGTGGGGTATTGCAAGGAGAAGTAGGTACTGGTACAATAATTCCTTCTTTTAAGAGTTGCTCAATAACAGGCGTCATGCCTTCTTCCGCGTCTGATCTTAAAGGATATTGTTGCTTATTTGGTTTATAATCACTTTTTGGGACTACTATTACTGGGCTCACATCTTTAATTAGTCCTACATCGTATTTATTTTTTGCCCATAAATGATCAGGGACTTCATCCAAAGCTGGGTGCAATTGTTCTGTTTCTTGATTTGTTACTATACTATCCTGAACCAACCATTTCTGTCAGCTGAACTGTTTTGTAAACCTTTAACAGGCCTCATCAGTGTCAGGACTGGTCAAACTTAATTCTCTTAACATTAAATCAATATCGTATTCTGTTAAATCTGAGGCCTTTGCAAGGATGACATGTGGAATCCCAGGTTTCCAAAACAAGGTATCTTGTTTTTCATTTAACTCAATAAGCAAGACTACAAAATCCTAGGTAAGCACTATTTTACTACTTTGTAACTGTTGTTGATCGTCTAAACTATTCCACTCTTTCATAAAGGAATCATCCATACAGCCATGTGCCTCATAAACCATACATCTATATTTGTCTAAGTCGAGTCTCTGTAGCGTTTTATTACTGTAAACTTCTACAAACTCTCACAAATCAGATGGAATAGAGGAAGGCTCAATTTCCCAAAAATAAAGAATCTTAAAGGAGGTTGGGAAGTGGCATACCATCTCTGTGGAAAGGTCGTCCCAAGGATCAGATTTTTTCAATACTAAACCTGTTTCATTACAAACAATGGTTAGCCCTAATGCACATAATAAATCCCTACCAGCCAGGTTTACTGGACAATCTGGGACGATTACGAATGAATGAATTATACTTGGAACATCAGAGTCATCGCACTCAACTGGACATGGTTCAGTCATTGCACGTCTTACTTGTTTTTGACAATTGGAAAACACCCGTTGTTGATCTCAACGTGGATTCAGTAGCTCCAGTATCAGCCAGCATCGCATAGGATATTCCATAGATTTTGATCTTAAACATGGGGAGGTCAATAGATCTATAATAGTGGAGGAGTCAACCACTTGAAGATTTTATTCCTTACTCTGTCCCATTTGGCCATGTGAGGATTCTTCAGATATTCATGTCCTTTGCAGCTCTTGGTTTCTGTTTCCAAAGGGTCTATTTACGGTAACGTTACCCACTGGTGGACGTGCTCTTCGTTGCCTAGGATTCCACTCTTCTGGGAATTCTGCAAGACAGTTTCTGGCAATATCACCCGCTTTATGACATCTACAACATACCTCAGGGTCTTCTCTGTTACCATAGGGGAAGCTCTTGCCTTGATCTTTTCCTCGACCTCTCCCTCAGCCTCTGCCTCTGGCACCAGGATTGTAGTAGGCCAATTGAAGCATCTGGAGTCTTTCCACTGCCTGCTTAGTTTTCTTCACCTGTTGAGACTTTTCATCTTGGACAATAGCCTCAGCATGTAAGCAGTATTTTCTCACGTAATTTAAGCGGGCACTTTGCCATCCTACACAGTGTCGAACAAACAATGATCTGATTTCAAGACTCAGACCATCCACCAGAGTTTGGATAAACTGTCTCTCCCATCCTGAGTCATTTCCACTATGAGTGCTGAAAATTCTGAGCTTTCTGGAAAAGTAGTCGTCAAAACTTTCCTCTGGCTTTTGTAAACATGAGTTCACAGTGGTCATATTGATAACTGGTTTGAATTTCTCCACTAGTGCTTGACATAGGGCTCTCAGTTGGGCCTGATAGTGGGAAGCATGAGTGGTTGCCCAAGGTATAGCTGAATTCCAGTTTGCAGGTTTAACCTCTCCCCAGGCCAGTCCCAATTTTGTCACACAAACATGTTCGAGCTCAGCCATCGTTGGTCTATACTGGACAACCAATTTCTCCAAAGCATTTGCAAATAGTTTTCCATTATGCTTAGGCTCTGGCAGCTTATCAATGATGGTCTGTAGTTCAGTTATTTTCCATGGTCTATAAACATGCTGATTTGTGTGACAGACCTTTCGACTTACGGTATCCCATACCCAAAGGCACTCTGTCATGTACTCATAGTCCCATTCGGCCGGCCCCATGGGACTAGGAGATTCGATGAGTTCATGTAATAATTTTATAAGAGAACTATCAAAAGTGCCCTCTCGTGGCCAAGTCGGGTCAAAGTCCATTATCTGGTCACAAAATGGTGTTGTGTAATAAGTTGATCCGGTAATGTCTTCAACAAGAGCTTTTGGAGTCAAGTTCATAATTCTTTCATTTGCTTCATCTATGCTTAAATAAAACAAAGGCTTTTTCAGTTTTTTATCAACTCGGTCTCTATTATCTGCTTCTTTTTCGCACAATTTCAGACTCTCAAGTTGTTTTGTGCACTGAGCAGTTACCTTTTTACATGCATGAAATTTTGCTTTTTAAATTTTTTCTTCAAACCTCTTTCCCATTTTTCTCCTAAGATTTCTAAGCAAAGAATGCTGAAAACTGCCACTTTGATGGAAGCCCAGCTTTTTATGCCATTTTGGTAGGAACTGCACTGCTGTAGAACCATGCTTTTCGTACATAATCTTAGTTGGGCCCTGCAAATCCTTCTGGCGGCTGTTAGCAGCACCCATAGTGAACCTTATATATATACATTCATACAGACAAACAGGTAGACTGATAGACAGACAGGCAGGCCAGCCAAAACAATAAATCAAGAATTCTTACGTTTATAGAAGGCTTCTTTCCTCAAAGACAAATACAAGTTTACTTAGTAATCCTGTGCTTTAATACTTTTTTAATGCTTTATTAAGATATATTTTTCCTCGCTTTTTTCTTTTCTTTTTGTTTAATTTTATTCTTTTTAAGTAGGCTATGTTCATACTTGGTCAAGACTCACAGTGTGAACGCAGCCCTATTTTCTCTCTGCATGCTTTGTCAGCTATTCCTGTCTGACAGGACCCCAGGCTAGGGTGCTTCCCTGCCTCATCTACATTTTATTTGACCACTTTTCTTTATTTCTTTATTTCTCTATTTCTCTGTTTCTCTGTTTCTCTGTTTCTCTGGTCAAAAAGGAACCCCTTCTCTCATTTCTAGGCCTCGGCCAGAGATCCCAGCTCTCTGCCTTTTCTCCAGGTGAACTCCCTCATGGAATTCCCTGTCCAAGCTTGGAAGTTTCCACCAAATCAGTGCATGTTTAAAGCTATACCCATAAAGTTTGAATAATTTTCTTCACACGACAATTACTTTTCAAATTAATTACTAAACCTTTCTAACAAATCCATATGGAAACAAGGTCACTCACTGTGCTGTTTTCCAAGAGGAGGGTCACCACTTGACAAAAAAGCAAAAATTCAGAAGCCCCGGGAGACGATCGTCCTGTTAAAAAACAGCCACAGATGAACAACTAGTCTCCATATCCCGGATCAAATCTCAGTGGGACCTCCAAAATGTTGTGGAAGTTTTATCTTAAAGCACTCTGAACAACAATTTAGTGAGCACACAAAGACCACTGATTTGTTGGAAGGAATAAGTATATTGCACAATATAGGAGACAATTTACGCACAGGAAGGTACAAGCAGTGTCTCAAAATCACGGAGTTCTGCACAACAGTTATATAGGGCTTTTGACCGCATTCCTGCTCCAGATAATTTTAACTACATCCTTATATGGGGATTCAGGAGGCCCATCTCCAAGTTCATGTAGAGGTCTTGTCGATTAGTTGAAACCTATGTCTACATATAGGTATAGAAGTTTCAGATTACTTACAGTTACATGAGTTATGGTTCTTTTTCACAGTAGCAGTTGTTGTTTTGAATGATGAACCTCCTGCTTTCCTTATCAACGCCCAATCTTGGAAGCTAAGAAGGGCCGGGCTTAGTTAGTACTTGGAATAGGAGACCGCCTGGTAATACCAGGTGCTGTAAGCTTTTTCACTTTGTGGACAGACCGCAGCGCTATTGCTCTAATGTCACAGACAAAAACAAAATTATTTAATTTATTTTGAGCATTTTTGCACTTTTGGAAACAGCACTGATGACATTAAAACACTACAAAATTATTCCACTAGTTTAGAAATTGGACAACTTCAGCAAAAACTAAGAGGAAATACATATGAAAGAAAAACAAATGCTGCAGTTAACCACGGCTGCGTTCGGTTAGTCAACCAACCAACCAACCAACCGTAACGGCCACCAGCCGGGAACAGACCGGCCATTCGGGAAACCTCCCGAACCTCCCTATGGCCAGCCCGCCCCTGATGGGAGACCACCTGGGGAATTCCACGTGCTGTAAGCTTTTTCACTTTGTGGACAGACCTGTTGCTCTAATGTCACAGACAAAAACAACATTTAATTTATTTTGAGCGTTTTTGCACTTTTTGACACAGCACTGATTGCATTAAAAAACTGCAAATTTATTCCACTCTCTTATAATTTTGACAATTTGAGCAAAAGCAAAAAAGGAAATACATTTGAAGGAAAGACAAATGAGTGACTGAACATACCAAAGAAGGTAGCAAGTCACTTGAAGATGTAGCAGCATGGAGGGCGCTGCTCTTAATTGATCCCAGCTCTTAGAAGCTTATCTAAGTAACCATGAGCTAATCGTAAATGCCTAACAAGCTTATTTGCACAAGGTAACTCAGTTTGACAAACAAAGCACTTCATGTCAACAGATCCCTTCAGGTGGGGGAGAAACTTTAAGGACTAATGAAGCAACCTTGCTCTGACTTCTGCAACACGGGGACTCTCCTTTACTTTGCCCACATCTATGTTGTACACAGTGGTCTGGATGAATGTGAACATGTTGTTCAGCATAGGGTTGTATGCTGTGCCAAAGAAATAATATTCTTAAACAGTTCATCAAACGCACCAACAGAAGAGATTGACCTGCAAGTGATGGCATCCTTGTCAAGGATGATGAAGAACTGGTGGGGGGCATTCTCCCTAACTCCAACAGCCAAAAAATAGGGTTGCGTACTGGTAGTGATGTCATCAAGATGCTCTTGGATGCTGGTTCCTGTCTGGGAAGATAAAACACAAACACATGGAGAGATAATTAGAGCTCTGTGTCTTTTTGTGTCTCTCTCTCTCTGTATCTGTGTCTCATTGTGTCTCTCTCTCTGTGTGTCTGTGTCTTTCTCTCTCTGTGTGTCGGTGTCTTTCTCTCTCTGTGTCTGTGTCTCTGTGTCTCTTTGTGTCTCTCTCTCTCTGTGTGTCTGTGTCTCTTTGTGTCTCTCTCTCTCTGTGTGTCTGTGTCTCTTTGTGCGTCTCTCTCTGTGTGTGTGTGTCTCTGGTTTTGAATATGTGTAACTGTGTGAATGTGATAATGGCTTTCCTGCAAAACAGAGGCTCACTCTCAGTGACACGTTCCTGAATATAAGGTTACATAAAATTACAGACAAATACATACCTTCTTGAAGACCACAAGATGCTTCTCTGCATGGGAAGCAGACACCTTTCCTGGTCTCTTCCGACCCTGTGCAGAGGGTGGAATCAGGTGTAACAGCAGCAAGATTGATAACAGGTCACTGTCCTAACCTGTAACAACACAAGTTTGATGTTAAGTGGACCATTAGCAAAATTCAGTGCTTCTGCAATTTCAACATTTTTTAGAAAATACCAAAAAGAAAGCAGTTCTATATGATCATAAGTTCTCCCAATGTGTAAATAAACACATGGTGCCATCATGTATAATCATGGCTTTTATCTCTTTTGTTGTAGCTTACGGCCATACCACCCTGAACACGCCTGATCGCATCTGCTTTCAAAAGCTAAGCAGGGTCGAGCTTGGTAAGTATTTGGATGGGAGACCGCCTGGGGAATTCCAGGTGCTGTAAGCTTTTTCACTTTGTGGACAGACCTGGTTCTCTAATGTCACCGACAAAAACAACATTTAATTTACTTTGAGCATTTTTGCACTTTTTGACACAGCAATGATTGCATTAAAAATCTGCAAATGTATTCCACTATCTTATAATTTTGACAAATTGCTTCTGCTATTTCAAAATTTTTTAGAATTTTTTAGAATTCTAAATTTTTTAGAATACCAAAAAGAAAGCAGTTCTATATGATCATAAGTTCTCCAACTGTGATGTTTTATATTTCAATTGAGCTTTACATATTATGTTGATGTATAAATGTTTATATGATACATCATGTCGAGAAATTGCAAGTCTGAAAGTTCAGTCTATGAGTGCAATACAACAAGAATGTATGTTCATGGCCATACTTACCAAAGTTGACATCCACTTCAGTGCCATCCTCAGGAGGATCAGCTGCTAGGAGGAGATCTCCAAGCTCACTGGTGGATGGAAGCTTTCTGGATTGTTGGATGATCTTTTTCTTGAATGTAGTCGGCCATTTCTCCAGAAGCTTGCCTGAGACACCCTCCCCGAACATCAGAACGAAATCATGTTCCACTTAAAGTGGTGATAATGGGTGACAATTTCAAGACAAAGTTAATTGTGCCAATTGTTTCAGTATAATATTGTCTAAAAACTATTGAATTGTCAAAACACTGTCAAAATAATGAAAGATTGCCAAGCCTTTGACGTCTTTGAAACGTGGAAAGACAGATAATATGGTGTTTGATTGCTGGGGGTCAAAGACCGTGTCGCGGCGATAGTCAAATGTCAGCTTCATCTTCTTCTTGATTGTGTCCTCATCAGCTGAATGTTTCATCAATGCGATGGCTTCTTTGCACTCATCTTCACTCAGGACAGTCTCTGGAACAAACTGTAACTCTCGTCTGGCAGCTGGTCCTCCAGGCCTGTCTTCATGAGATGTTCCTTCGGATCCTACACAATACAGGCAAAAAAACTCAAGACATTTCATATATATAAAAGGCTCTGAAGATCATCTTCTGGTATTATTAGTGTTACCTCCAAATGATGATCGCCTGTCTCTAACAGTGGATTTCTGAATAGTTTTAATCCTCCAGGCCAAGTACCCAGTGCCACTCTCACCATCATAATAGTGCTCCTTGGAGGATGAAAGAATAATAGACAATCCATTAATAAGATTTATCTAAAGTTTGAGGTGCTGCAAAGTAATTTTGGACACACACACAAGAAGAGGGGGCAAAAGAGGGTGAGATTTTGAATATCAGCCATTTTTAACAGTCATTTTATCAAAAACGTAGCACTTACAGCACCTTAAGAAACAACATGCTCTGGTAGGAATCAAAATGTTTCAATGTAGTATGCAGCATTGCCACAGCCACTATAGTGTGTGACTTACATAACCGTTCCTGGAGTATGGGTCACTGAGGTAGGGGAATAAGCTCACAATTCCTCTGGCATACATTTCTTTCACCTGTCTGGGTGGTGATGTGCTGCCATATTTTAAAAAAGACAGGATTTTTCAGTCATATATACTGGATTTAACTCAGATTTCAAATTAATCTGAAAGGTAGATTGAGAGCACAAGGACTAACTAAAAACAATTAGCAAATTACCCATACTTCTCCGTCATGTCAGCTGCCAGTATGTTCACCATTTTCCTTCTGGTTTCATCCACCAAGGACTTGCTCCGATTATATTCATTTATTATACGTTCCCAACCAGATTTCTTGGTCAGAATGGATTCGACTAACTTAAAACACAAAGCAAAACAATTCCACATTTGGAAATATAAGCGATTCAACAATTCATAGTTAAAGCAACAGTTCACCCCTGTCACCCAAAATTTAAAGTTCAGTTTGTGTATTAATTCTTACTTGCTTGGCCTCTGAATCCAGCCTCTGGCGTTTACTGGAAGGAGTCTCTGAAATGATGGCTGTATCTTGAGAGTCAGACAAATCAAGGGATGGTGGGTGGAACTGCTCAGGAGAGGATGACGTGGAGACAGATTCTGACCATGATAGAGGAAGCAAAAATGTTACACAGTTCACTGCAGTAGTATATCCATTCTTTATCAAATGAACAATACAGGCTTAAGATGACAAAGAACTTGCATATCCATTAAATATATCAGAAATAAATACATACATACAGATTAGAAATGTAACTAAAACAAACCAGTGTCATATTTGATGGTTATCACTCCAGCTGAGGGATCCTTAATCCATCCTCAAAAACGTCGTCGTCCACCTCAGTCCCCGAACTGTCAACAACTTTCACGCCTTCTGTTACAGCTGGCACACCAAACTTTGCAAATGCTACAGAACAGGATAAAAGCATGTGTAAACCAAGAGGTAATTGTAACTTTTGAGTTCACATTGGTCTAATAATTGACTTACCAATATTCAATGAATCTGGAACATTACTTTTAAACTAACACTAATACACTAATGAGTGGAATAAAATTACTTTGGAGTATAACTGCATTTGAAGCAATGTCTGCATTCAAAGTTAAAGAATGTGGATGGACAGGGAACATATTTGAACTGCTGATGTAAGAAAAATCATCATCCAATTCCAAAAAGCTGAGGACATTTCCATATTATGTTCCAAGTATTCCAGTACATCAATTTTAAATGGACAAATTCAGTTACTATTAGCACTTTAAAGCTTCTTGTGCAAAGCTTGATTCCACAATGTCAGTTTCTTACCTGCAATCAAAAACTCTTTCAGAACCAGCTCCGTTATTCTCACAAATTTTTGGACTTCACCAAGTTAGGCTTTAAGCAACATGGTTCCTGCAGAGAGCATCAGCACAAAATTCATTTTTATCAAAATGTCATACATGCTCATTATGATAACAAAAGCACAAATATAATAACAAGTGAATGCATTACAAAGAACAGCCCTGCAGCAAGACCAACTTTTATGAATCATGTTCAATTAAAGAATGAGAAAATGTGTTTGTTTCAGGCTACTTAACAGCTGACAAATGGTCGACTGTTTGCAGAAATGACCAGCAAGAATCAATTCAATTGTGTTTAATCATGTCATCTTGTGAACTAACCACATCAATTTACTAACCGTTTGGTCTGGGACTCACCTTACTTCAGCCACTCAAACAGACGACGTTTGTGATTACAGCAGAGTGCCTCAGCGCCTTTCTGAAACACGACCGGGGGTCTCTTTTTAGCACGTTAACATTAATGAACATAAGAAAACACAAAGTTAGGGGTGACAGCTGCCATGACTGAAGGTACATCACATCACTGCGACAATGAGCCACATTTTACACAAACTATTTCCCCTTCCCCTTGAAAATAAAACTACAGATTATATACCGTTACCTTGGGCTAGTTAAAAAAATCACTCCGAAAATAATAAAGTGTTCCAATGTTACCTTTTCCTGAAACCACAACGAGCTGACCAAACTGCTCTGTAAGTTACAGAGCAGACTGAGTGGACACGGAGGCATGCGGTCATTTTTTAAGTAAAAGCGGGCTGCTTCTCAAAACTGACTATATTCATGTTATGCTGCCTTCACATGGTATGGGAAAGATGATCCTTTCCAATTTTTAAGTGGAAATCACGAGTGCATTGTGTTCAAGTGCTTTTGTTGTAGTGAAGTGAAACATGGCGGACCCACAGTTTCTCCTGACCTGTTACTTGGGTAAAACAGTTTTAGACTTCGTAATTCATTTGCTACAGCAAGAAGAGGATGCGTCAAAACGCAAATCCTGGTTCATGAACAACCTTCCATCTCCTTCCTGTTGATAGAGAGTTTGGGCTATGGGTTGGGTCATCTCCTGGTCCCAGTATATCATGGTGTCACTGGCGTACACTACAGAACAAATAAATTCACGTGAGAAAATGGCCTCTGACCGCACAGTACCCTACTAGAGGCTATCCTCGACTGATTGCTAGCTAGCATCTGCTCTTGGGAGGTAAAAGCAAACAATACGGTATTTTAAAAAACAACACAAAGTTTAAATGGCGATGTTATTAAAGTTCTGTATGCCACAGCATTATGTAGGGTACAAACTAACCAACTAACATCAGCAGAGAACTTTTAACTGAATGCAATGCTTACCATTCACGATACTTTCGTTGCTCTCTGCCATGTTGAAAGGCCAAAGTTTATCTCTTCTCTGCAGCTCGGGTATCATAAAAATCTTCCAGCTTTCCAGTGGAAATTACAACGTGAGTGGGTGTTCATGTGCAATTTTGATGTCGGTTTTTGGTATTTACCATAATTACTATAGGACATGAAGGCAGCATTACTTCACATCAATTAACGTCACCATAAAATATAAAGACTAACGCTAATAAATTAATGTCTTGGCAGCAAATAATTTCAATCTCTGTGTTAGACAAGTTATTAAATTAACAATAACGTTACCTTACCCAGTTTAATTAACTCCCCACACCACACCAGTCAGGACTAGGGCTGAAACGATTCCTCGAATAATTCGAGTACCTCGATTATAAAAAATGATCGAGGAATTTCCTCCGCCCCGAGGAATCCTTTAATTTTTACGAAGCATGGTATTTACTACAGGTGTCTCTTGTCACTCTCCGTGTGCCAGCAAACACAAACAAATGCCCAAAAGGTGCTGTGTGGTAGGGTGCACTACAAGAACCCTGGTCTAAGTTTTTATAAGCTGCCGAACAGAAAAAATTGCCTTTAAAGGGGAAGTGGAGCACTGAATCAAGTTAATGTGATTTGCTAAAAGAAAGTCCACTCTACTCAAAAATTATCTGACAAAGATTGAAAATGTAAACATAAAGAAAAAAAAGCAATGTTCCGTTATGTGTTTTGTAGCATGGTCGCCACCATCTTTCACCACTGTAACTCGTGACGTCACCGTAGGAGTTACGGTGTTAGCAGTGGTTGTTCATGACAGATTGTTAAAGATGGAGCACGGAAAACAAAAGGGAGGCCGCTATTTTATTGCTCCTGGTTGTAAAAATTAATTTTACAGGGTGAAAGCGCAGGGAAAGAATAGTTTCCACAAACTGCCACTGGAGCGGAGAGCTGTACTGCGCCGCTGGCTAGCGGCAATGAAGAGGGAGAATCCTCCGATGGGCGCTGACTCCAGGGTTTGCAGTGAGCATTTTTTGGAGGAAGATTATATAGGGGGGAAGACCTTTGAGTCAGGCAAACTAATTGCCCGCCGGACCAACAGACTAAAGCCTGAAGCTGCGCCCTCTGTTTTTAATTTTAGTGCTTATAGCCCGGGTTTTACCGACCGCCCAACATACTCTGACCACAGCTGGAAAGAGACATCAGTCAACCGCAGGGAAAGGGCACTAAAACGGGCTAGCCAGGCAGAAAAGAGACAGGTAGGGCAACCCAAAGCAGTCATCAAGCATGCCCATACCAAAAAGCAGTACTCACAAACTTAAAGTTTCAAAGGAGTATCCGTTATACTATGCACGGTTATTGTAAGAATAACAACACGATAGTATAGGTATATGATTATTCTTTAATATATAGTCAGGATGTAAGTACAAAGCCATCCAAGTTAAGGCTTTCAACATCATTTTGGTACCCAAAAATGTAAACTTATGTTTACAGGTTAAACAGACATGCATGCAACTGGTGGCCAGAAGTAAATCCCCAGAGGCTGAAGTCAGTGAGGAGAGAGGGTAGGAGACAGGCAGCATCTGTACTCAGACTGTCAATGTCAGCACTCAGACTGACACATTTGTACTGGAGAGAGAGAGAGTCAATAAGCAGTACATTTGCACAGGCACTGTGACAGATGACATACTTACCAAGCAGGTCATAAACAATGAGAATTCATATTACACATCTGTTGAATGCCTCTCCCCAGCTGGGGTCCCATCATCTCAGCAAGATCTTAACCTTAGCAGTGAGGCCAGTGAAGAGTGTGAGGAGGAAAGCTTGATGGACGAGAGTCAAGATAATGCACATGATGATGAGTTTGAGATGAGCAATGAAGGAAGCAGCAATGATGATGATCAAAGTATAAGTGACGTTGAGGATGAGAAACTGAATGTCTCACAAGACAGGAAAAGTATTGTGTCAACAGGAGAACTGCTTTTTCATGTGTGCCATTGGGAGGGCTGTGGCAAATGTTTGGTGAGGCCACCAAAAGTTACCAAAAGTGTATTTGGGCTCAGGATTTGCACAGAATGTATTGATGGTCATGCTTTTATATGGAATTCTCAGCCTGTACTTAGAGGAATGATGGAATGCAATTTTTCTGTCCCTGCTGCTGTATTTGTCACCGGAAATGAGTGCAGTCCATTCATGGAGGTATGTAAGATCCTCGGTCTGATAACCATCTCAAAAAGACAGTGGTTCAACATACAGAAGGCCTACGTCATTCCAGAGGTCAACCATTCCTGGACAATTCACAACGAGGCTGTACTGAGTGCCCTTGGTGACGAGCCCCTAATTGTGTCAGGAGAGTCTAGATATGACAGCCCCGGTCACAGTGCGTCATATGGAACCTACTCGCTGCTGGACATCAAGTCGAAGTTGGTGGTGGCACAGGAAACAGTGTCAGTCACAGAAGTGAAGAACAGTTATTGGCTTGAGGTGGATGGTCTGGAGAGGTCCCTTTCCAGGTTAAGAGACTATGATGTGTCCATATCGGTTTTAACAACTGACTGCCACCCATCGGTGCAAAAAGTCATGCAATAGGAATATGAGTGCATACGGGTCTGGAGAGGTCCCTTTCCAGGTTAAGAGACTATGATGTGTCCATATCGGTTTTAACAACTGACTGCCACCCATCGGTGCAAAAAGTCATGCAATAGGAATATGAGTGCATACGGCATGAGTACGACCTTTGGCACATTGTGAAGTCCATCAAAAAACGACTGTTGCAGTGCCACAATGAGGAGTTGTTTGAGTGGATCAGAATGATCTCAAACCACCCGTGGCTTTGTGCCACAACATGTGAGGGAAATGTGACAAAGTTAAAAGAGAAGTGAACGTCAATCCTTCATCACATCACTAACCCTAACCCTGCTGCACTGGACCACAACAGTAATGTGAACAGGGAAACAGCTAAAACAAAGGCTGGTGAGGAGCAACATAAACAGCAGTACTCCAAGGCTGCTCAACACTATGTGGTGGCCCCAGTGAAGATGGACAAGGATTATACCTTCAGGAAGAACATTGTGACAGGAGCGATCAATCGGTGCAAGTCTACTTCTGTTCGGACAACACTGAAGGAGCTGAAAAGTGAGACTCATATCACCTTGGCCCAGCACAAAGGTGTGGAAAAACCAGAGAAAGTGCTCTCTGATGCCAAACATTTGAGCAGATTTGTGTCCTCATAGGCCCATAACACAGTTCACTGAAAAGCAGAGAGGACACTAGTTCAAGTCTGTAACAGATGAAATCACACACAGGGTTCCTACACATTTTCAAGAATTAAGATCTGTGATTGTTCTATGATTATATAAATGTTAAAATGCAGAAGTGTATGGATTTTACATAACTGTAGAAACCCTACAGAATGTTCTTATGACTGTATATAAATTAGTGGGCTCGTTTGTATTTTTAGAATTAGTTTTAAGATTTCAATCCAGCCCACATCCTATTTACTGTTCAAATCAAATATGTATATACAGCAAGTTATATACAAGTAGTCGGGGAGAAAAGTTCTTGGCTGCCCTCACGACATGGACCCAGATAAGCAGACAGACAGACAAATGAATAAATAATTATAATAATCGATTTATTGTCCAAGTTTGTGTATTACTGTCAAAATGTGTATTACAGCAAGAAAAATAATTTTTAAAAAACCATTCAAACACAACATTTAAAATTGCAGTACTTAATATTTGATGATCATCATAAATGTAGGCATATTCAAAGCCATGGTATTGTGGGGAGGGAGGGGAGGGAAATGTCTCTGATGGCACTGACCACACAGGCTGGAATTGGGATGCGGTTTTTCTTCCCCAAAATCCCCCTGGCCCAAAGGGTAAACTGCCTGTATGCAGTCAACCTAAAGAGACTAATGAAAAAGAAAAAATGTTTAAATTTAGTTTACAATATATTTTTAACATGGGTATGTGCATCCTGATATTGGATCATGAATTTGAAATGTTTTCATATGTGTTTGATAAGATTTAAGTAGTTAGCAACAGCTAGCGTTAACTAATATCAGCTAACATTATTGAGTAAGTGTCTGAAGAAGCGACAAAACCGCATAACGTTAAGTCAACATTGTTCACGTTGCGTGCAGTCAGTGATTTACCGCATATTCACCAGCAGTAACAGCCACTTTTACTTACCTGCTATTGACAGGCCACACCAGTGTCATGGTCCAGTGAAGCCTCCTGACAGCAGATGGACTCTTGGACTGTGGGCATCACTGCACAACAGCCTTTAACATCAGCCTTGAAGACCAGGCAGTCAGAGTTGGCTGGTTTATGGTTTCATCATTTAACTATTTATCAAATAGCGATAAAAACCAAGTCCTGTGTAAGTTAGGCTACATCCACACTACTATATCATCATTTTAAAATAGCTTTTTATAAGCCAAATGTTTCAAATCTGCCCCACTTTTTGGGGTTAAAATGTAGCTGGTGCATGTACATTAGCCTTGGTTAGCTTCTGCTCCTGCAGTTAGCCTTGGTCAGCTTCAGCACCTACAGTTAGCCTTGCCAATTCAGCAACCTTAACTTGGAGTTTAAAAGAATGAATGTGCATAGCTGTTGTAGTGTATTTTTCACCTAATTTTCTTTATTTCAATACCTAAATTGTATGTTCT
This sequence comes from Remorina albescens, assembly GCA_034769265.1. NCBI lineage: Eukaryota > Metazoa > Chordata > Actinopteri > Carangiformes > Echeneidae > Remorina > Remorina albescens. The sequence goes on from CM068477.1 coordinate 1,237,662, forward strand.
ATCCTTTTCTTTGTTCTACTGTTAAGTCAAGTAAGGATGTCCATTAAGGCCTAGTCAAAGGTTTCTATATGACCCATTGTAGATTGAACTAAATGAATGTGTCTTGGGGGTCAAACTGTCACCCATTTGCCCTCCTGATGGACATGGTAGAGCTGAAACAACACAGACAGGATGAGGAGGTTTATGCTGGCTTCCAAAAGGTCAAAGGCCAGAGACCTGGGACCAGATAATATCTATACCATCTGGTTGGAGGTTTCTTGTTTGGAATAAGTGTCCGTTTCAAAGACAGATAAGACCTATAAATATAGGGGTTTGGGAGACAGAGGGAAGGAGATCTCACATTGGCAGAGAGGCTCCAGGATTCGGCATTTTTGGCACTGTTCCTTTCTTGACAATAAACTTCTTTTTGACTGCAAGAAAAGACGTGTCAGCAGTGATCACTTCTTCACATCGGCATCTCAAGATACCACACTGTATTATCTTTTTATTAGATAAATTTAACATTACACCCCTTATGTTACAAAACATTCTAATAAAAGCTCTGCATGAGAAGAGTATCCAGTGAGGGCTCGTTATTTATCTTCCTTTTTGTTAGGAATATACACATCTTAAAGAATAATTTTTTCTGTTCAGGAGCTCATAAAAACTTAGCTCGGGGTTCTTTACCCTGTTAGTAGTGCACCCTACCACACAGCAGCTTTTAGACATTTGTTTGTGTTTGCCAGAACACAGAGTGACGAGACACCTTCACACAACACAAATTTTATTAAAAAAAAAAAAAAAAAAAAAATCAATGGAGAGCTCTTGATTATTTTCCTGTCCGGTGTGGGCGGGGCTTAAGTGCACTGTCTCTATGGAGGAAGGACGTGAGGATGGCAAAAGCGATGATAAAGATAAATGTTGATTATCTAAAAAAGGAAAGCAATTGTTCATTATTAAGTGAAATGTCTTATTTTCTCATTTATATTTACTCTTTAACAAAAATCTGTTTTATCCAGTTACTCAATTAATCGATGGAATTTTCAGTCAAATACTCAATTGCTAAAATATTTGATAGCAACAGCCCTAGTCAGGCCACAGGCAAATACTGAAATAATAACTAGAAAAATTCCAGGGATATTTTGAGTGCCATGGGGACTGTGGCCGGGATTAATACCCCATTTAATTCCCTGTGTTCAAAAGTCACCCCGATGATATTCTGCTTTGGAGAAATTACTTATATTGCGCGCACACACACACACACACACACACACACACACACACACACAGGAGGTTGTTCAGCAGGGGGAAGCACTCCTCCAGAAAAACAAAACACAGGTCTACTTCTGATTAAAATCTGTCTTGTCACAAACAATGATAGATAATCCAAAAGGATTATTATTTAACAGAACAAACCTGCTGTTGAGCCATCCTGCGCTGAGGTGAACCTGTGGACCTGCGAAGTTCCTGGGCTGGTGCGCCTGTTACCAATGAAAATGTATTTTAAGTGTAATCCGCATCGTCATTGCCCCTTTTGGCAAACATTAACGCTATGAACAAATTCCAAACTAATAGAAAAGGGAGGACGACATACCGTCACAGCAGAGGAGGCCAGGCCTAAAGGTGCGCCCTTGTCCAAACTCCAGGACAGTCTGGGTGGGGGTGTTCTAACCATCTGAGAAGATATAACATACATACTATTTACTCTGCACTTTTTCCCCAGAGAATATGCGACATCTGAGTAATTATATCAATGTATCATATTTAGTTATTTTTAATAGGACACACACACAAAAAATTTGAAATAGGTAATGAAGTTAAGACTCTGCATAAGAGCCTCAATCAAGAGATAAAGTTTGACACTGACCTTCTTGGACTTAAGAGATGGCTTAAAGTCCGCCAGGCAAGACAAGTGAGAAGGAGAGACTTCCTCCATAGTATATAGGATGGTGCTGCTGAACCAGACGGGGTTCAGTGGAAGGAAGCACTCCTATACAACACAAAACAGGAAGTCTTCTGATTACAATCCCTCCTGTCAAAAACACGACCCAAAAGGATAACAAATACATCCTAAGATAATAATTGAAAATCCATAAACGAATCACAAACCTGTGGTTGAACCATCCTTGGCTGAGGTGAACCTCTGGACCTGCAAGGTTCCCCAGGCTTACTCTTCTGGATTTACAAAAAGATTCACATCGTATTAATCAAATTTATCATTGCAACCCACTACATTTCACTTTCAATTAGCATATGCCATGTACTGAAGTCTTAATGACAACTACAAAGAACTAAAAATATGAGTTTTTCCACACAGATATTGTACTTACACCATCTTTGCCCCACAACTCCAGTTTGCTCATGGGGAAGTCCTCCGTAGCTGAGAAGAGGTACTTCACACCTTGAAAAAGAGAGGAAAAATGAAGAGAAAAAAAAAAAAAGTATGACTTTATTTGCTAAAATTCAATACATGCTTTTTATGTAGTACATTTTGGCAATTAGCTGTATTAAAGTTAAATTTTTTTCCACATACCCATACAAGCAGCCAGACAGCGATACGCCTGACGCAAGTGATCCTGGAAGTCAGGGTCACAAGCCAAGGGGTGAGGGAAGTCGACAATAAAAACCTGTAGGAAGAGAAAAAAAAAAAAAAAAAAAAAGACACACAACAACAAAAGCTGATTATTAAATGAAATATTACTCTTTCACTAAAAATCACGCAGAGCCTATATTGTTAAAACGCCCACTCAGCAAACATAACATGTGACAGAAAAGTTTAACTTATGCCAGCGGTTGCCAATGGACTTGAGGAGATTGGCAAAGTCGATGGCAGCCTCAGCGACAGTCCTGCTAGCAGTCAGGTTGTTGCTGGGAGCCAGCAGACAGACAGCCTCAGGAGTACGAGGAACTACGGCGTGTAGAACCTCAGTACGGCTCTGAGATGCAAAGGCTCCCGGAGTCGACATGATGCCAAAGGAGAAGTTGTGAGACTCTGGCATCGGAACAAAGCCATCTACAATGGCACGTAGATGGGAATCCCCGACAATCAGAACAAACGGCACAAATAAATACCATTTAATTTGCATGAAAATCATGAAATCATCATAAAACCTCTTTCTTTTTTAAGAACAATAATACCTTCTTGTCAGTGACTCAGGCAGAATGACCAATTTGTGACCACGCCCTGTGAAGGGTGAAATTGGCCATCGCAACACTTTGTAGCGCCATCCAGTGCCATGGCCTGTTTAGAAAAAGATGGAACATGAGACAAATAATGAGGGATTTCATATCTGTTAAAATCCTACAAGAATCACTCTTTACTATCAGTGAAAAAGTGCCGGAAAGAAAAGCAGTTAAACTTTTACCAGAAGTGTATATTGACCACAAATGCAAAAAGACTCTTAATATTAAAACAGCTGAACACTCACATGCACAAAACTTGGCACACGCTTCATCCTCTCCTTGCAACTATCTGGCTGGCAGGGTGGATCCAACCACCTGGTGACAAAGAGATTAACAGATTATGGATTAAATTTAAAATGAAAGGGACGGTGTAAATGGGTCTCAGTGAAGAGACTGAGTTATTTAAATGAGTGTGAATGTCATTTCTAATCATACATACGTTGTTGACTGAAGAGAGAGAGCAGAGGGGGGTGGTCTGGCTCGTTGACCTTCCCCCAGCGTTGCTTCTGGGCCTGGGAACATTTTCCCTTCCGCGGCATTCTGAAAAACAGTTAAAAAAAACCCTCCAAACAAAAGGGTGTTAAGCCTACACTAAATCCTAACCTAAACAATTTATCTTAAATATAAATTGATATATTATATCTAAACTGAATTTAAAATGAATCAATAAACTGTATTCTATGTTATATTATGTGCAAAGTAATCTTGAACAATTCAACAAGTAAACGTAGTGCAGGTGAGTTGAGGTGAAATGTGGTGAGTCGAGGTCAAGCTCAGGATGCTGCAAAAGCTGCTCAAAACTTTGATCAATCAACAAGAAGCTGCAATAAAAAGAAAACTGTAAATTAATTAGACAGCTACCAATACTATAAGTAGCAATATTATACATCTTAACATGTCATGTCTGTGTCTATGGGTGGCTGTAGCAGGGTGGTAGTCAATCATTAAATCTATCTATTCCTCACCACAAGGAGTTCTAGAAAATGTAGACATATGTAAATCAATTCAAGTCAGTATTAGCACTCTGCTAGCAATAACAATAGCAACAATATATATTATACTTTTGTCATATACGGCCAGAGGTGCCAAAAGTACTCATATTCTGTACTTAAGTAGAAGTACAGATACATGTGTAAAAGAATATTCTGGTAAAAGTAGAAGTACTGATTCAACTCCTTTACTCAAGTAAAAGTAAGAAAGTACAGGCTCTGAAATGTACTTTCGAAGTAAAAGTAAAAAGTAAAAATGAATTTTTGCTGTTAATGAAACACAATACATTCTTTGATAATTTTGTTAAATGAAAAAAAGTTCAGACAGAACAATCAAGATTGAACTGACCAGAGGTACTGCATGAGCATGCATTCTGAAGCTTTGCCGTCGGCGATACTCCCCGGTTCGATTCCTTCCTCCATGCAAGCAATATTCCTTGCCTCCATGTCGCTGCTACAGTACAAGATCTCGGTTCTCTCCCTACCATCCCCTCACTCACTCGACTTATTCCTGCGGTTACCTGCCCCCCCCCCCCCCTTCTTCTCCCTCTTTCCCTCTCTAGTTTGTCACGTCTTTTACGTATGCTTTTACGTCTTGTCATCTGTGGAGGTTTTTTTAAAAAAAAAAAAAAGTAACGAGCCTGTTCTTACAATGTATGGAGTAGAAAGTACATATTTTTGTGTATAAATGTAGGGAGCAAAAGTAAAGAGTCGTCAGAAAAATAAATACTCAAGTAAAGTACAGATACCTGAAAAATCTACTTAAGTACAGTAACGAAGTATTTGTACTTCGTTACTTGTCACATGTGTATACGGCTAATATTTCGTAAACATTAATAAATCCCATGAAACGCTTTTGTGTTTTTTTCGGTGGTAAAGTTAACATTAGTCGCTTTGGATGCGGCACTAATACGATAGCTACCAATGTTAGCTGCAATATTATACATCTTAACATGTCGTGCCTGTGTCTCTGCATGGCTGTGCGTGGAGTCAACGAATCTCCCCCGTTAAATAACTATTTTTGCACAGTGAGCAAACACGTTAATGTTGTTTTTACATTTACATTTTCGCTGATTCAAATACATTACGATGACAAAGTTCACATTTCAGAGTGGGCTGTCTGTGAACAGCTAATGTAAAGCTAGTTGAGCTAATCGGAGAATTAACATGTTCTTACTGCAACCTCGAGGTGAGATTAGCACACAGGTGCTTCAATTAAAGAAGCTAACACGTTTATAAAACGATGTTAAGAAAAAAACTCATCCTACCGGATCCACAGGGAATCAAGAAGTCACAGGTACAGTGCACACAAAGGATTTTATGGGTGACTGCTGCAGTCACACCTGCCGCCAATCAACCTCTCCCCGAGTTCCTGTTTCCAGCCTCTGCTGGGTCCTAGTGCCCTACAGCTACATTACCTCGAGAGAAGGATAAAAGGGACAGGTCAAAGCCACAGGCCGATTTTAAGGAGAATCAAGTGGACAACCCAGAGTCCTCCAGCATGACAAGGGGCAGGGGAGGGCTGGGGTTGAAATTCAGCCCGGGAGCTTGGCTTGGAGAGCCTTTTATCTGATCGCACAAAGGACACAAGTGGAACTGTAATTTTAACACAAATAGTTTATTGGTAGTAAATCTAAACATACGAACGTGTTTAATGGTATAAGCAACTTACTCTACTGACTTCCACTGATTTCTACTGACTATTGACTTAAACTCACTACTAATTTCAACTGACTCTACTGACTAGCTCACATCATCAGCAAGCGTTTGCGCAGTATACTGGTCTCAGCCACTCTGTCCATGACTGCATCATTGTCTAACCCCATCAGGGTGTCTCTTTCTGTAGACATTAGCATAAATGCCTCAAGATGCTCCTGTGTCAGTGTGGTCCTCAGTCTGTTCTTGACGAACTTCAGTGTGGAGAAAGTTCTCTCATGGGCCACTTGACTGAAAGACAGTGTCAGCAGTAATTTATAGGCTAGTCCGATGACATGATAGGCATCAGTCAATAGATTGTATTTGGAGAGTATGTGATAAACACAAATTGCGCAATTTTTACAGGAGGTGCAACTGGTGTTTGTGAGCCCCAAGTTTTCCTCCTTTTTTGTCGCATCTGTAGTCCGGACAGTGTATGACTCCAAATGGGCCAACTTAAGTCTCTCCCAGTGGCTGGCAAGACTACAGAGCTCTGCTTTCAGTCTTCCAGGTGTGGCTTGGTCATCAAACCTAAGGAGGCACTTACTGAGCTGTTGGAGTGATTCAGGTGGAAGCCCCCTGTCTCTTAGCGTACCATAATTTCTTGGATCGAGACATGCAAAATCATCATATAGAGCTCCATTTGCTTAAAAGCGAGTCTGAATGCTCTCAGTGACCGTATCCAAAATAATATTGTGCACTTTGACCCTGTACTGATCCTCCGCACTGCACTCATGCTGTTCCTCTGCTACATCACCTGGCATGGTCTTCTTCTTTCTGATCTTTATTTCAGGTAGAGCCACCTGAACCACCTCTTTGGATCCGCTCTCCTCCAGCTTCTTGTTTTCCCACTCAGCAAATACATTTGCTGCTTTTGTGACACCATCCATGTCTCTGGTGCATTTTTTAGGCTGTCTAAAGCCCCCATTACAAGGCGATGAGCAGTGATTAGGTCCATGTTGCTAGTCTGAAGGTATCTGGAGAGTGGTGAGGTGATCTCAAAGATCCTCAAGAATATCTGTGCTGTAAGCACTGTCTCATACTTCAGTAGGGACTCAATGTAGCCTTTAGCTCTTGCTCTGACATGTGCTTTCATTGACATATCTCCCACTATCCTTTTCAATGTGATGACCAAATTGACAAACAAGGCATTGTCTGGGTTACCAAAACAGCCAAATATCTTGCTGAGGGCTTGGTCCTTTGCCCACCACGTGGTCTCCCCGATAGGAGACAGCCGTCTGTGACATCTGTCTTCACTCACTTTTTCCCACATACTCATATGCTTGTATGAGTCCTTGATAGATACAGCAATGTCATTCACAATGGAGAAAAGGGATGCACTTTCAATCACAACCCCTGTGGTGTCTCCCAGAACAAGATTGAGCACATGTGCATAGCACCAGATGTGCACTTGGTTAGGAGACTCTGATGACAGTAAAGTGGAGAATGATGTCCTCCAGGTCCCAGCTCCTACGTTTTTAGTTCCTGGACTTGGACCTTGGACCTTTTGTTTTCACCAACAACTCACCAATTCCTGTCATCATCACGCACCGCTTGCAAAGCAAATCTCACAGTGTTCACTCTGCGAACTTCAATAACCTCAGACCTCTCCCAAAATATCAACAATCCACCTGTACAGTCCGTAGGCCACCTGTCACCATCATCAATGTTAAATGTTCGCTCCTTTGCGAACAAATCTTTCATTATGAATGACCTGATTTTAGACAGTAAGTTAGATTGCATTCTTTTAACAGAGACATGGCTTGGCACAGACGCACCAGTTGTTCTCACCGAGGCTTGCCCACCAGATTTTAACTTTTTATTTCCTACCAGGTGTGGTAAAAGAGGAGGCGGAACTGCTTCAATTTACTAAAAATATATTAAACTCAAAGGAAGTGTCTTTTAACAGCTACTCATCGTTTGAGCTTCATGCCTTTGTTTTCAGCAGCCCTCCTATCCTCTGCATTACTGTTTACAGACCACCCCACCACTCCACTTCTTTTGTCAGTGAATTTTCTGAGCTTTTATCAATCATACACACCACCTATAACAGAATTTTAATAACTGGTGATTTTAATCTGCACATTGATAACATCTCCGACACATTGTCGAGAGAATTTTTAAATCTTTTAAACTGCATGGATTTTAACCAACATGTAACACAGCCGACTCACAACAGAGGACACACCCTGGACCTGGACCCTGGACCTGGTCATAACCTATGTGTGTCCTATGTTGTCTACCTGGCTGTGTCTGACCACTATTGCGTGTATTTTTACGTTACCAGTTTTAATCATCAGGAAGCCCCGGTGAGAACAGTGAGGAAACGCTACCTTACCTTACCTTACCTTACAGAGCACTCCTGCTGAAATTTTACCCGCACCTTGCAATTTTATTGTTGAAAATTTTAATAATAAATTGAAATCAACATTGGACTCTGTGGCTCCACTTTTAACTAAAACCATAAAAAGTAAACCTATACCCCCGTGGACAGGTGATGATATGAAAAAATCAAAAGGAAAATGCAGGATTGTGGAGAGAAGGTGGAGAAAAAGTAAACTTACATTATGAAATATTACGTGAACAACTCAAATCCTACAATAAAACCGTCAAACAGGCAATAATATCCCATTTCTCAAAACTCATCACAGATAAATCTTCAATCTTTTAACTATTATCAATTTTAAAAAATCCTCAGCGGGACCAACAGACACTCTCTGTGAGGATTTTGCAGACCACTTCGGAAGCAAAATCGATGATATTAGGTCCGGTCTTTTAACACATCAAAATGTAATTTTTAACACATCTGGACAGTCGCTTCTATCCGAGGAAACACTGGAGAGTTTTGCCCTGGTTGATACAAGGACACTTGGTTGAGTTTTCTCCCAAGAAAAGCCCACAACCTGCCTTTTAGATCCAATTCCCACATAACTCTTAAAGATGTTTTATGGATTCTTTGAGGAACAGATTTTAAATATAGTAAATTGCTCTCTTCAGACGGGTGTCTTCCCCACCTCCTTTAAAACGGCGGTGGTGAAGCCCCTTCTAAAGAAGAGCAACTTAGACCTCAACATTTTTAATAACTACCGACCTGTATCCAACTTACTATTTTTAAATAAGATTTTAGAAAAGCTGTTTTTTTTCCAATTAAATGATTTTTTTAAATACAAACAATATTTTAGAGAAATATCAATCTGTGTTTAGAATAAACCACAGTACAGAGACAGCCCTTTTAAAGATTTTAAATGACTTCAGGTGTAACGCAGACTCACAAAAACTCACAATCTTGGTACTACTGGATTTAAGTACTGCTTTTGATACAGTAGATCACCACATTTTATTGAATAGACTGAGAAACCTGGTGGGCCTCTCTGGTACTGTTTTTAACTGGTTTCACTCATATCTCACAGATCGATGTTTCTTTGTAAGTGTGGATGTGTTCCTCCAGAACACATGAAATTAGGTGTGGGGTGCCCCAAGGGTCAATTTTAGGTCCAATTCTTTTTAATCTTTACATGCTTCCCTTGGGGGACGTCATCAGGAGACATGGCATCAGCTTCCACAGTTATGCTGATGATACAGAGTTGTACATCGCCGTGTCTCCTGATGAATCGGGGCCAATTGATGCCCTTTTTAACTGTATTTTAGATATAAAGTCATGGATGGCAGAGAATTTCCTCCAGCTCAAACAGGACAAAACAGAGGTTTTAATCATTGGTCCTGAAGGCCAGAGGGAGAAACTTTTACCAAAACTACAAGATTTTAAACCCTCACAATACGTAAAGAAAACTGGGCGTTATTTTTGACTCTGAGCTTTCTTTTTTTCCACACAGAAAAAATATTACGAAGATTGGCTATATTTTTAAGATGGTAAAAACCTGAGTCCGCCCGTTTCTCTCTCAGGCCAGCACCGAGGTGCTGATGCATGCTTTTATCTCCTGAATGCTGCTAGAGAAAGAAAGCCTTTCTAGAAATAAACACATGGGTGCCATTAGAGCTGGGTGGTATGACCAAAATTCTATATCAAAGTATTTTTCAGAATTACTCCGGTTTCACGGTATTTGACGTTTTTTTTTTTTTTCTTTCATGCATGATTTGGGTTTGACCACAATTTCCACTGATTGAGAGAAGATTTACTGCATATTGGCTAAGAATAGCCTATTCCAATCCATGGTCATGACTATTGTGCATTGTGCACAAGTATTAATAGCCTACAGGTTTGCATGGCCCCACAAAGTGCTGTCCATTCGTCTGTCCTTCAGCTTTGTCGGTTTTACCTGATGGTGTGGAAGGTGTAGATTTTAGTTTCACAGCTACATGTATGACGTTTGCAGCAAAAAAAAAAAAAAAAAAACCAAACTGTGAAAATCAGTTTAGTATTCAGTGAGTTATGATTGATTAAATGCGCAGTTCATTTCAGTTCATTGCGCCTGCCAAACAGATTACACTGGGTGGAGCGGGTGACCAGTCCAAGATGGTGGCCCCACGGCTCGTCAGCACAAACAGGCAGTAGCAGTCGTCGTCTACTCTTTAAACACTCACACACACACAGTAAAAAGACTGGTGACATGGCACGGCACTGAGGATCCAGGTGAGGAGAAGCTACTTATGGGTGGCCATCCACACAGAGAGGCACCACAATCCGCAGCCACAGGGAGCGCCACCACAGAGACCCCCCCTCCAGCCCGGACAGACCAGGGCAGACTCCACAACAACTGCAGAGCCCCCCCAGTCCCCCATGTCTGAGGGATCTCCAGGACAACGTCCCTGTGGGCAGATCAGACACAACTCCCTGTGTGGAGGGCCCCTATGAGGAGACACTGGAGCTAAAAACTAAAAGATTAAGACGATAGAATAAAAACAGGCAATAATGATAAAATTTCTAGAAATGTTAAGGTTTAAAAAATTTAAAGGAATAAAATGAACAAGACTTAAAATAAAATAAATAAAAATAAAAGTGAATAAATAAAATAAAATAAAGATGATTAAGGCATAAGAATAGTAAAATAACAGAAATAAGAGAGTAAAAGAAATCAGTTAAAAGCCAAATTAAAAAGGTGAATCTTGAGCTTCCTTTTAAAAATATCAACAGTCTCTGCAGCCCTGAGGTTCTTTGGGAGGCCGTTCCACAGATAAGGGACATAATGGCTGAATGCAGCCTCACCGTGGGTTTTTGTTTTAACTCGTGGTATGGTTAAAAGGCCGGTGCCAGAGGACCTCAGGGTCCGCGAGGGTTGATATGATAAAAGCAGGTCAGATAGATAAGATGGCCCAAGACCGTTAAGACATTTAAAAACTAATAAAAGAACCTTAAAATCAATCATGAAGCGGACGGGGAGCCAATGCAGTGATTTTAAAATTGGTGTAATGTGCTCCTGCCCTCTGGTCCTCGTCAGCACGCGTGCGGCTGAATTTTGTAATATTTGTAGATCATTAATACTCTTTTTGGGAAGACCAGAGAGCAGGGCATTACAATAACCTAATCCATTTGGGGGCAGTTTTTTCAAAAACATCAGGGAAGGCTTCCCATTGGCCTCAAAGATTTCCTGCTCAAAGGGAGCGAGGTGAGTATATTGTTTCCTTGGTAGAATTTGGCAGAGGTTGTGTTTACCACAGTGACCAATGGATTCGATTGCGTTGTGAAAATAATTTTTCCATACGTTTATTGGAGCTTTGTAAATACTTTTTTATGATTTTAACCCTGAGAGCTTGCTTTTTGGTGGCAATGTCAATTAAATTGAGGCCTCCGTTCTTATGATCATTTATTATTGTTTTGTGCACCACAAGATTCCTTTTATTTCCCCATATGAAGGTGGAAATGCTGTTATTTAGGCTTGTTTGTTTTTGTTTGGGCAAGTCATGAACTGATAAAATGTAGTTCATCTTTGAGAGCACAAGGGAGTTGACAACGACCACCTTGCCTCTCACCGTGAGCCCCTTCATTTTCCACAACGCCAGCGTGCTGTTCATCTTTCTGAGCAACCCCCCCCCATGTTTTGTCTCTAGCAGCTCCCTGGTCCTATCCGAGATGCACTCCCAAGACCTTGACACTCTCTCCTGCCTCCCTAAACTGCCACCTGCCTGTCGACCGAGCCACCCCGCCACAATACATGATTTCAGTTTTGTTTGTGTTGATTTTTGCACCTGAAGCTTCGCTGTACTTTGAAAATTGAATTAAAACCCTGTTTATACTGTCTTCGTCTTGTACCGTTATGTTTGTGTCATCTGCGTACTGTACTATTTTGCAAACTGATCCTGTTGGAGATGTTATACCCTTTATTTTTCCGTCCTGGTTGATTAAGAGGGCGAGGGGTTCGGCCCCCAGGCTGTACAGTAGGGAGGAGAGGGGACAGCTCTGCCTTACTGATCTTTGGACTGGAAATTTCCCTGTTATGCATCCATTCATCTTCATTTGATATTTTCTCCTTTATGCTGTTTATTGTCTGTCATTTTCTCTTCCTCTATTCTTTCACTTTTGAATAAATGGTGATAAAAATCCTATACCGTTTCTAAAATGTCTTCTGTTTCTGTTACTGTTTTTCCTTCATTGTTCTTTAATTCCTTAATGAAAGTTTTCCCTTGCTTCTTTTTTTCTAAGCCTAAAAAATATGCTGTGTTTTTTTTTCCTCCCTCTGTGAGATGTTTGGCCCTGCTCCTGATCATATCTCCCCTGCACCTCTTTATTTCATGTTGGTCTAATGTGTTTTTCAGATTGACATACTTATCTCATGATCAGGGTTTTCCTCTATCTTTTCTAATTCTCTTATCCTTATTTCTCACATTTTCAGTTTGTGATACAACAGCTGGAGTGGCTAAACAGAGGTCTATTCTAGATTGTTTCAGTTTTCCTTGTGCTACCTACTTACTTGAGTATTCTCTTGTTTGGTTGTGTGATTTTCCATATATCTATCAAGTTATTGTCTTTCATTATGTTGTATAATATTTTCCTGCTTCCGTCCAACTTGAATGCATTGTTTGTTGAAGCATCTGATTTGCTGAGTGCTGTGTTAAAATCCCCTATGACGATACATTTTGTAGCACACCATTTTCCTATTTTTTCAAAGACTGTTTTCTTCTTTTTCCTCTTAATTTGGGGCATACACATCAATTGCTGCTTTCCCCATTTTTCCATGTATCCACCACTATAAGCCTTCCTGAGGTGTCACTATGAATGCAATCCATTTTTTCAAAAATGTTTCTCCTTATCAGTACTGCGACTCCGCGTGCCAGGTTTGTCCCGTTGGCATAGTACACACTCCCCTCCCATTGTCTAGTAACATGGTTTATGATTTCGTCGTCCCATTTTGTCTCTTGTAATGCCAGTATGTTGGATTTCACATGTTGGATTAGGCAGTCCAGCTTGTCTCTGCTGCGGAGCCCACAGGCATTGAGCGATAGAATGGCTGTCATTGAGAGGGTGAGCTGGAGAAGTGTAATTACTTTGTTCATGTGTTTTTTTGGTTTTTTTTTTGCTTTGCTTGTCTTTTTCCATTTTCTTTCCATGATTTCCCTTTTCCTTATCTGTCTCACCTGAGAGAGATCCATTTCGAGTCCAGGTCTGCTGTTTGGGGAGTGTGTGGCTGCGAGGATTCCCCCAAGGGCGCCCTATTTTCCGGAGCGCAAAAAGCTGCTGGGGGAAGTCAATGAAAATAAATCAAAACCAACCCCACTCATTCAGTATAACTATTAAACAAATAAAACGCAAAATCACTTTCGCTCTTTGGCGTCTCACTGGCTCTGCGCATGCACAATGCGTGTTCAGGATGGTATGGTTAACGCTGTCGCCCCGCAATAAGAAGGGCGGAGTTCGATTCCCGGTGTGGGCACCTGAAAATGTCTAATTGGTGACTTGATGTAAATGTATGTGGTCACTTGAGCAACATGGTGGCTGAGTGGTTAGCCTTGTTGCCCCATAATAAGAAGGTTGAGGTTCAATTCCCGGTGTGGACACCTGAACATATGCAGGTTAATTGCATAATTGGTGATGAGTGATGGACTGGGCTACAACAAGGAACAACACCACCCCAGGTCCTAGACCAGACTAGACCAGAGACGAGACCCGCCCGGAGACTAGACCAGGCCAGACCGGAGCAGACCACAAAGACTTGAGACTTGACCAGAGACGGGACCCTCCCAGAGACTAGACCAGACCAGAACCCTCCAGAGTCTAGACCTGCTCTATATGTAAAGTGCCTTGATGTAACTTTGTTATGATTTGGCACTATACAAATAAATCTGATTTGATTTGACGTGACTTGGATAATTGGTGACGAGTGATGGACTGGGCCACGCCGGGAATCAAACCCTACCCTTCTTATTGCTGGGCGACAGCGTTAACCACTACGCCACCATGCTGCTCAAGTCACCAGTTAACCTAGACATTTTCAGGTGCCCACACTGGTAATCGAACCACGCCCAGAGATGTTCACAATTCTTTTTTTTTTTTGCAACTCCAAGTCAAGTCTCAAGTTTTTGTGTATTGAAACTAGTTCTGGTCTAGTCTCTGAGGGGGTCCAGACTCTGGAGGGTTCTGGTCTGGTCCGGTCCGGTCTACTCTCTGGTCTAGTCTCTTGTCTAGTCTGATCTGGTCTAGTCTCTGGGGGGGTCTGGTCCGCTCTAGTCTTAAGTCGTTGGGGTCTGGTCTGATCTGCTCTAGTCTGTAGTCTCTGGGGGTTCCGGACTCTGGAGGGATCTGATCTGGTCTGGTCTATTTTCCGGGAGGGTCCTGTCTTTGGTCTAGTCTGGTCTAGTCTCTGGTCTAGTCTCAAGTCGTAGTGGTCTGGTCTGGTCTGATCTGGTTTAGTTTCTCGTTTTCTGCGGGGTCCGGACTTTGGAGAGTTCTGGTCTGGCCCGCTCTGGTCTGGTCCAGTCTAGGACCTGGGGGTGGGGTGGCGCTGTTCCTTGCTGTAGCCCAGTCCATCACTCGTCACCAATTATCGGGTGTCAACACCGGGAATTGAACCACAATGTTTTTAATATGGGGCGACAACGCTAACCACTACGCCACCATGCTGCTCAAGTCACCACATGAATTTACATCAAGTCACCAGTTAACCTAGACATTTTCAGGTGCCCACACTGGTAATCGAACCACGCCCAGAGATGTTCACAATTCTTTTTTTTTTTTTTGCAACTCCAAGTCAAGTCTCAAGTTTTTGTGTATTGAAACTAGTTCTGGTCTAGTCTCTAGTCTCTGAGGGGGTCCAGACTCTGGAGGGTTCTGGTCTGGTCCGGTCCAGTCTACTCTCTGGTCTAGTCTCTTGTCTAGTCTCAAGTCTTTGTGGTCTGGTCTGATCTGGTCTAGTCTCTGGGGGGGTCCGGGGGGCTCTGGTCTGGTCTGGTCCGCTCTAGTCTTAAGTCGTTGGGGTCTGGTCTGATCTGCTCTGCTCTAGTCTGTAGTCTCTGGGGGTTCCGGACTCTGGAGGGATCTGGTCTGGTCTGGTCTGGTCTATTTTCCGGGAGGGTCCTGTCTTTGGTCGAGTCCGGTCTAGTCTCAAGTCGTAGTGGTCTGGTCTGATCTGGTTTAGTTTCTCGTTTTCTGCGGGGTCCGGACTTTGGAGGGTTCTGGTCTGGCCCGCTCTAGTCTACAGGAGGGTCTCGTCTCGTCTCTGGTCCAGTCTAGGACCTGGGGGTTGGGTGGCGCTGTTCCTTGCTGTAGCCCAGTCCATCACTCGTCACCAATTATCAGGTGTCAACACCAGGAATTGAACCACAATGTTTTTAATATGGGGCGACAACGCTAACCACTACGCCACCGTGGTGTCAAGTCACCCCATACATTTACATAAAGTCACCAATTAACCTAGACATTTTCAGGTGCCCACCCCAGGAATCGAACCCCGCCCTTCTTATTGCAGGGCGACAGCATTAACCACTAAACCACCGTGCTGCTCAAGTCACCACATACATTTACATCAAGTCATCAATTAACCTTGACATTTTCAAGTGCCCACACCAGGAATCGAACCACGTTCAGAGATGTTCACAAGTCTTTTTTTGCAAGTCCAAGTCAAGTCTCAGGTCTTTGTGGTCTGGTCTGATCTGGTCTAGTCTCTAGTCTCTGAGGGATGTGGACTCTGGAGGGTTCTGGTCTGGTCTAGTCTCCAGGAGAGTCCCATCTCTGGTCTAGTCTGGTCTGGTCCAGTCTAGGACCTGGGGTGGGGGCGCTGTTCCTTGCTGTAGCCCAGTCCATCACTTGTCACCAATTACCCAATTAACCTAGTCACATCAAATCAAATCAGGTTTATTTGTATAGCGCCAAATCATAAAGTTATATCGAGGCACTTTACATATAGAGCAGGTCTAGACCAAACTCTTTATAAAATTATTTAAAGAGACCCAACAGATCCCCCAATGAGCAAGCACTTGGCAACAGTGGCTCGGGGGGCGGCCATCTGCCTCGACCGGTTGGGTTGTGTGAGAGAGAGAGAGAGAGAGAGAGAGAGAGAGAGAGAGAGAGAGAGAGAGAGAGAGAGGCACGGGGGGGGAGGCAAAGTTGGGTAGAGTAGGGAGAGAATAAGAGTAGGAGGAGGGGATATTCAAAACAGGTGTAGGCAGGAACATGATGCTGCATGAAGTTCATAGGAATGATGCTGTATAGAAGTCATGAAGATATGGGAGGATCAGGCATTGCAGGAACATGGGATGGCAATGATTCATCACCTGCAGGATGACGACAGGGAGAGAGGACAGGAACTTGGAGAGAGGGAGAGAAAGAGATGCTCAGTGCTTCCCCCAGCAGTCTAAGCTTTTCACAGCATAGCTAAGGAGTAAGCGAGCTTTGACTTTTTAACTATAAGCTCTGTCATACAGAAAAGTTTTAAGCCTGGTCTTGAAAATTGCTAAAGAGTCCGTCCCCCTGACCGATACTGGAAGTTGGTTTCATAGAAGAGGAGCCTGATAACTGAAAGCTCTGCCTCCCTATTTACTCTTGGAGACTCTAGGAACCACAAGTAAACCTCCATCTAGAGAGCGGAGTGGCCTACTAGGACAATAAGGAACTATGAGCCCTCTGAGATATGATGGAGCTTGGCCATTAAGAGCTTTATATGTTAGAAGGATTTTAAATTCTATTCTGAATTTTACCGGCAGCCAATGAAGAGCAGCTAACACAGAAGAGATGTGATCCCTTTTTCTAGTTCCTCTCAATATTCGTGCAGCAGCATTCTGAATCAACTGAAGGCCTTTCAGAGATTTGTTTGGACATCCAGATAATGAGTTACAGTAGCCCAGCCTAGAAGTTACAAATGCATGGACTAGTTTTTCTGCATCCTCTTGAGACAGGATGTTTCTGATTTTCCTAATTTTTCTCAGGTGGAGGAAAGCTGCCCTACTGACTTGTTTTATGTGAGAGACAAAGGACATGTCCTGGTCAAAAGTTAATCCAAGATTTCTTACAGTGGAGCTGGAAGCCATCCAGAGTGATTAGATGCTTAGATAGGTTTTCTCTAAAGGTGCTTAGGGCCAAGCACAATAACTTCAGTTTTGTCAGAATTTAAAAGTAAAAAATTATGGGTCATCCAGACTTTTATGTCTTCAAGACATGTCTGCAGTCTGACTATCTGACTAACTTCATTTGGCTTCATTGATAAATACAGCTGAGTGTCGTCTGCATAACAGTGGAAATTGATGCTGTGTTTCCTGATAATGTTGCCTAAAGGAAGCAGATAAAGAGTGAAGAGGATTGGTTGAAGTACCGAACCCTGTGGGACTCCATAATTGGCTATAGTGTGTGAGGAGGAGCTATTGTTAACATGAACAAACTGATCTGATAAATAGATCAGATTTGAAATTTTTAAGTTGGGGTTTGATGACTGCATTCTTAAGGGTCTGAGGTACATAACCCAAAGATAACGTCAAATTAACAGATATAAAATGAAGGGCTAAATTAAGTAGAAAATCTCTTTAAAGAGGCTAGTCGGTACTGGGTCTAACTGACAGGTTGATGGTCTAGAGGATGAGAAGCTAGCTCAGAGATTCAGAGATGAGAATGATTCCAGATATAAAATAGGCATTGCAGTTGATTCAGGAGTTGCTGTATTCAGTAGAAGATTATTGTCTAATGTAGGAAAGAGCTGATGAATTCTTTCTCTGATTGTTATAATTTTATTTGTAAAAGTGTCCATAAAAATCATTGTTGCTGAGACCTAAGGGGATCACTGGTTCGATTGAGCTATGACTCTCTGTCAGCCTGGCTACAGTGCTGGGGTTGTTCTTGTTTTTTTTCCTATTAGTGCTGAGTAATATGAGCTTATAGCACTGCGGAGAGCTTTTTTATACGTTTTTAAGCTTTCTTTCCAGGCTTGGTGAGACTCTTCCGAGTTGCTGGAATGCCAACTTCTTTCTAATTTCCTTGATGTCTGCTTTAAGGCATGAATTTGAGAATTATACCATGGAGTCAGCCAGAGGTGACAAGTAACGAAGTACAAATACTTTGTTACTGTACTTAAGTAGATTTTTCAGGTATCTGTACTTTACTTGAAAATTTATTTTTCTGACAACTTTTTACTTTTACTCCCTACATTTATACACAAAAATATGTACTTTCTACTCCATACATTGTAAAAACAGGCTCGTTACTTTTTTTTTTTTTTAAACCTCCACAGATGACGACATGACGTAAAAGCATACGTAAAAGACGTGACAAACTAGAGAGGGAAAGAAGGAGAAGAAGAGAGGGGGATAGGTAACCGCGGGAAGAAGTCAAGTGAGTGAGGGGACGGTAGGGAGAGAACCGAGATCTTGTAATGTAGCAGCGACATGGAGGCAAGGAATATTGCTTGCATGAAGGAAACGAACCGGGGAGTATTGCTGACGGCTAAGCTTCAGAATGCATGCTCATGTAGTACCTCTGGTCAGTTCAATCTTGATTATTCTGTCTGAAATTTTTTCATTTAACAAAATTATCAAAGGATGTATTGTGTTTCATTAACGGCAAAAATTCATTTTTACTTTTTACTTTTACTTTGAAAGTACATTTCAGAGCCTGTACTTTCTTACTTTTACCAGAGTATTTTTTTTACACATGTATCTGTACTTCTACTTAAGTACAGAATATGAGTACTTCAGCCTCCTCTGTTTTATTAATTTCTTTTTGAGAGGGGCAGCATCATCAAGATTTGAACACAGTGTGGCCTTAGTGCTAATCACAAGGTCATCAACCTGTGTATGGGAGAAATCCTCATTTGAATTTAGATATGGCATTGCTGCAAATGACGACCGAATGTTCTCTTTAAATTTAGCCACAGCATCTTCGGATAAACATTTTCTATAGCCGAATTTATTCCTTGATGCTGTGCAGTCAGTTAAAGTAAAGTCAAATGTAATGAGGTAATGGTCGGTCAAAAGACAGTTTTGAGGAAAAATTGTTAACTTTCCAATTTCAATGCCAAATGTTACAACAAGTTCAAGGATATGATTGAAGCAGTGAATGGGTTCATTCACATGCTGGGAAAAGCCAACTGAGTCTAGTAAGGAAAGAAACCCAGAACTAAGGCTGTCGCTTTCTACATCTACATGAATATTGAAATCTCCCAGTATAATGTATGTAAGTACTAACTCTGATATAAACTCAGAAAACTGATAGAAATTCTGAGTTCTGACCAGGTGGACGGTATACTGTAACTAACAGAACTGGTTTTTCAACTTTCCGGTTTGAGTGAGAAAGACTAAGAACGAAGCTTTCAAAAGACCTACAGCCAGATTTTGGTCTAGGGTTGATTAATAAACTTGACTGAAATATCGCAGCCACTCCCCCTCCTCGACCTATAGTATGAAGGACATGAAAATTAACTTGAGTGGGGAGGGAGTGTAGCTTCATTATTACTAACATACTCATCCTGCTGTAGCCAGGTTTCGGTTATACAAAATAAATCAATACGATGATCAGCTATGAGATCATTGACTAATAGAGATTTTGATGGTAGTGATCGAATATTCAACAGTCCACACTTAAATGCAGTATTATGAGACCAAATTTGTGGCTGTTTTGATTTCAGTTAAGTTTTTGTTTTTAGCACCTCTTCTGTTTAATTTAGGTTCAGTAACTTTTCTAAATTTATGTGGTCGGGGGATAGACACAGTTTCTATAGTCCTACACATACATATATACATAGACAGAGACTGTATTCTATTCTCGGCAGGGAACCGCTCTGACTGAGGCACAGACGAGCGTGTTGAACTGCGGCTCTGCCTCCTGGTCTCGACTCAGGGTTTTAACTTTCTCATAAACTCAGTCATATTCCTAGATATGAGAGCGGCACCTGCCACGGTGGGATGGACACCATCTCTAATCCCTAATCAGACCAGGTCTCCCCAGAAAGTATTCCAGTTATCTATGTAGCCCACATTGTTTTTGGGACACCACCTCGACAGCCAGCGGTTGAATGAAGACATGCGGCTATACATGTCATCACTGGTCCGACTGGGGAGGGGGCCAGAGAAAACTACAGTGTCTGACATCATTTTAGCAAAGGTACACACCGATTCCACAATTTTATCATATTTACACTTATCCTTAGTCAGCAGTTTCAGATAAGACTGGATGTCGCCTGCTCTGGCCCCCGGGATACACCTAACTATGGGCGCCGGTGCCGTTAACTTCACGTTCCTCAGAATAGAGTCACCAATCACTAGAGTTGGCTTTTCAGCGGGTGCGTCGCTGAGTGGTGAGAACCTGTTGGAAACTTGAACTGGTTGGTGGTGAACTGGAGGCTGCTGCCTACGACTATGCCTCTTGTCTTGGACAGTCACTCAGCCACCCTGAGTAGATCCCGGCTGCCATAGGAGCTGGTCTAGGTTGGCCCGCACCGGCTACAGGGGCCGGCTAGCTGCACGAGCATAAGTTGGGCTAGCTAAAGTGCGGAGCCGCGACTCTAACTCACTTATTCTCGCCTCCATTTCTACCATCATCCTGCATCTATGACAAGAAGTGCTATCATAAAAGGAGGCAGGAGTAACTAGATATGTAGCACACAGGACAGGAGAGAAGAGGAGAGGGAGAAGGAGAAGAAGGAAGAGAAAGTGGGGAGAGAGAGCTAGAAGCCATTGCTAAACGCTTAATTTGATTAGTGGAGCTACAGTATCGGCTATAAGCTTAAGAAAGGGGAAAGAGATTGAGTTCTATGCTAGTATAAGTTTAGTAACAGTTTACTGTCGATTAATCAGGTGAATAGCAAAAAATAGCAGAGACAACACACAAGGTAACAGAGCACAACCACCAGTGACCGGAAATGGCGTAACACGCTTACCGTAGTAGATTCATTTAGTAGATTTAGTGTTCTGTGATACTGATTTGCCCAAACCAGTTCATGAAATGAGCATCCAAACAGGGATTCCCCTTGAGCTGCTGTGACGGACACGCCGAACCGTAAACAAACCCGCGCGATCAATATACAACACGCAAAATCAGCAATTCAGCACACAAACCGAGGCAACTACTGCCACATTACCTGTATTGCGGCGGCAAGCAGAGGGTTATACCAATACAATTAAACGTTTAAGTTGCCTGACAATGCCACTTTGGAATCATGTCTCTTGCCTCGAGTAAAACGAACCTGTGTCCTGTTGATAGGAATGGTAAATAATTCTTTGGGTGAAATTCCCAAATACTTTACAAAATGTACACTTTATTGCAAAAATACAATTACTTTAAAAGAACTATAAAACTCCATTTATACCAAGAAAGGGGAAGAGAGGAAGAATGATCAGGAGCTGAGGCCTACTGGTGAGGACAGGAGCTACTGAGGGGGATGGGGATCCACCAAACGAAAAATATTAAAGTTAAATAACATGGCTGCATCTCATCTGAATTGGAAGCCTGTCTCATGTCTCCTGTTGAAAAAAGTTTGAGAGTTTGTTTGTGTTAGTGCTCGGTCTTGGACTAATTTTCCGTGCACATTGGCTACTGATTTTGGATTACGGACATCGGATTATCTACTGACAACCTTGGTTTGAACACTGCGACACTGATTCTTGGAACAAGGACTGAAAGAACGAAGCTACGTGGCTAGTTGACAAACTAGCTAGTGGGTGGCTAAGGTAACAGCAGACGCTACCTTGCATTACCTAGCAACATGGGTCATAAGAAGGCACTGACAGCCGAAGAGGGTGATGACATTAAGAAGTGTCTGGACTTCTTGTCTGAGAAGATTTCAGTTGTGAAACTGTAACAGAAATCCATCCTGGACCAAGTGGAGGTGATGAATGCTCTCCGGATCCAGAACTCCGAAAAGCACCGGCGTCTGGTGCACCTGGAGAGCCGAGTGGAGGAGCTGGAGCAGTACACCAGGGTCAATGAGGTGATTGTGACCGGGCTCTGTATCAAACCCTGGTCATACACCCGGGTGGTGACCGACGGCAATGGGGGGAGCCCAGTAGCAGGATATCAGCTCCGTAGAGCAACAGGTGGCTGCCTTCCTTCAATTCAAAGGGACTGAAATGCATTTCAACATCATTGAGGCATGCCACCCTCTGCCACGGAGAGAAGACAGCGACAAGCGAGCGGTGAGAATAAGATTTGTCAACAGAAAACACAAAATCGCACTGTTAAAACAACGAAGGAAACTGAAAGGATCAAACGTATTCATCCATGAGCATCCGACCAAACGAAACACCGATATCGCTAGAAAAGCACGCCTCATGAAAAAAAACAGGGAAAGTTTCAACACACATGGTCAAACTGTAAAATATTTAAACTAAACGGGACACCGGAGCAAGCCGAAGGTCTGCCCATCAGGAACACTGAGGAACTGGACAAATACGGATGATCACAGTCTGGACTATAAGGTATGATAACTCATAAACACACCATCATGATACAAGTTGAAAGAACTCAGTCATCTACGAATGGAGACAGTAAGGATATAATTCAAAGGATTTCTGCTCATGAAGGACTGAAACTGAGAACATTTCAATACTCTGACCATAATTTACTGGACTTGGAGCATGATATAGACCCGGACAATAATTTCTTCTCTAACATCAATGACAGTTGCTGCTATTACAGAGATGAACAGTTCAACAAGACCATTAAAACAGACAGCAAATTATCAATAATTCATTTCAATAGCAGAAGTCTGTATGCAAACTTCAACAAAATAAAGGACTATTTAAGTTAATTTAAAAAACCGTTCAAAATAATTGCAATATCAAAGACATGGATCAATGCAGATAAAGGAATGGATTTTGAACTGGATGGATATGACTGGGTCACTGGGTAAACAGAAAGAACAAGAGTGGAGGAGGAGTGGCTGTGTATGTGAAGAAAAACTTGAATCATAAAGTGGTAGAAAATATGACAACTGTGATTGATAACTTATTAGAATGTATAACAATTGAAATATGCGAAGAAAAAAACAAATGTAATAATCACCTGTATATACAGAGCACCGGGTTCTAGTATTGAAGCATTCAAGGACTGTATAGGGGAAATGTTTTCAAAAAATAAGACATTTGGTATTCCAATACCTGCACGAAAATATTATACAACATTTGATGCAAAAGCAGCATGCTACTTCAGATTACTACAAGGCAGCAATGTATCTAATGAACAGCCAGTATTGAAGACTGATTTTACTAAATGGCGTCAATATAAAAAAATAACAAATGCAATTACAAACTGTTTAGACATATGATACACTGACCTACAACTTCTCGTAGCAATAATTATGTTATGGATGTACTAATTTAAAAAAAAAAAAAAAGTGATTAATAATAAAATTAGCTAAGTTCACTTTAAAATTATACATTTAATTTATCCAACAAACCATTTTCTTAAAAAAAAAAGAGAAAGAAATACAGGCCTGAGCTTTCCGAATCCCATGTATTTTGTAACACTGAAACAGTTGTACATTTATTTTATTAATGTATTTATGTTCAATTCTTTTGAATAGATGTTGAAAATGTGTTTGAATCTTTGTGTGGGATTAAGATTAATCTGCAAAAAAGTGATCTTTTTTTATTTTGAGAAAAGGAATATGGACAGAAGTCATTTGTTCTTACTAAACCTTATCTTATATAGAAAGTTTTATATACATAAATGCAAATGGACTGAAAGGAAACCCAATATCCACCAATTCAAGAATGAAATGAAACTTTATTTTGAAAAATTAAAAGGACTAGCAAATAAGAAAGCCACCCGGACTATGAACTGTTACAAAGCCTTAAAATCCCCTTTAAATTGAATGTGTATACCCTCTAGTTCTGTGTATTTTTTGAATGATTGTAAATGTTTAAAATGAACAATTTAAATAAAATAAAAAAATAAATAAAAATAAATTAATTAATTAAAAAAAAAAAAAAAAAAAAAAAAGAAGCGAAGGACTGCCTTCACTGTCGCATTTATACAAAGCTGAACCAATGATCGGCCACCAGCTGGGATCAATTAAGAGCTGTTTAAGAGATGTTAAACTTTGATTCAAACCAATGGAAAGCCAGACAACGCCACCCTGGGAATATTTTAAATTCCAGTACCAGTAATAATGAGGCAGATAAGCAGAGGCCATCCATCCCACATAAACACGGTGTAGCCAAGCAGACAAAATGTAAATCAAGGCAAATCAGCGTGTTGTAAAGCAGAGCAAGCTAGAGCAGAGCCGAGCAAAGCAAGACAAGGCAAAACAGAGTCCAAGCAAAGCAGCAGTGTTTCCCAGTTACGTCACAACCCAGTCAGTCTCTGCCATAAAAATATAAAATAAACCAATATTAATGTAGACAAACACTATTGGTGTTAAGGATGAGGTAAAAATCAGGCTGCTATGAGCTGTACATACCAATCAACTGTATGCAATCACATGTAGGAGAGAAGGAGAGGCGAGCTTCCGACTTACCTGGCAGTGGTCACAAAACCTGGGTGGCAACGAGCAAGAAGCGTCCGAATGGGGATTCCCCGTGAGCTACTGTGACTGACACGCCGAACTGTTTAAAAAAAAAAACAAAAAAAAACAAACAAAAAAAAAACCCAAGCGATCAATATACAACACGCAAAATCAGGTTCATTTTACTCGAGGTTAGAGACATGATTCCAAATACTTTACAAAATGTACACTTTATTGCAAAAATACAATTCTTTTAAAAGAACTATAAAACTCCATCCATACCAAGAAAGGGGGGGGAAGAGGAAGAACGATCAGGAGCTGAGGCCTACTGGTGAGGGAAGGAGCTAGTGAGAGGGATTGGGATCCACCAAATGAAAAATATTAAAATTAAATAAATCAAGCAGGCAGGCAGGCAGACACACACACACACACGCACACACACGCGCTGTGACGTCACCCACAACCCCAGGGACGACACAGTACACAGAAGGGAGACAGCACCACCCGGGTCACTAGTACCACCACCGGCCTGCAGCAACTAAAGAGGGAATAAAAACAGTTACCACAAAAGTAATCACAAAAACGCAAAATGAAAAGAGTGGGCAGGCAACAATAAGTTAAACCAAAACTGCCCAAAATGAAATAAACAGAAATAAACAATGTTGAGAAACAAAAACACTTGCCCCGGATAAATATTTAAGCTACCAAAAAAAAAGGTAAATCAAATTAAGCCAAACCAGTTATTAAAAATAAAGAAATTAAGGGCTGAAACAAGTTAATTAACGAAAACAGAGTAACTCGACACAGTACAATCACAATTAAAATTGAGTGTCTTAGTCCCATACACAGCCCAAGTGGCTGTGTAAAGCAGCAGAGTAGCCAACCGCTACCCCAGCAAAGCTGCCGTGCAACCCCCCAGCGATGCAGTGCACAGCAGCAAAGACAGAGCAACGAGACAAACAAGCAGCTGTAGAGAAAGCAGCTGCAAACAAAGCAGCTGTAGACAAAACAGCAGTAGCTCCGGTAAGCTGGTGGTGACGTCTGCACCACCGGTGGACTCAGCCAGCTGATGAGACTTTCCTAATATTAAAAAACGAAATTAGCATCGCTAAGCTAAAAATAAAATGAAGGGGATTTGAAAAGAAGCAATAGCCTACCTTTCTAGAGTCTCTCAGGCATGTGGAGAGTGGGAGAGGAAATCCGCACGGCTACCGGCATTCACCGACGACCACACTAGCATTTAGCCACTTGAGATAACAACAAAAGCAGAGACAGGGATACCTACCGATACAAATGAAGCCAGGCGGAACAATGGAGCACGGCGTACTCTGTCGCTGTTCTGCAGTGAAACGCAAATGCTTTTAGCACACCGAGAGAGAGACTACATGACTGAGGTGAAGCAGCAGGGAGTGGCATTAAGTGAGAGGGCAAACTTCCGGGCCGGAAGTGACGCATGGGGGAACGCATTTATGCAAAGATGAACCAATGGTCGGCCACCAGCTGGGATCAATTAAGAGCAGCGCCCTCTATGCTGCTACACCTGCACCGGTAGAAGACAGGAAGTGGGTGGAGCCTCAGAGCCAAAGAGCAAGAGAGCGACGGGATGAACAGTGCTTGCCTATGTAGAGTGGTCTCCGGAGCTGATTGGCTAACAAGGGAGAGCTGGGCAGCACACTCAGGATGAAAGCAGGGATGATGCAGCTCATCCTGCTACACTACTTTTCATAAAAAGCCCAAAAACAGGCTCAACTCAGCGTTTAGAGTGCATTTTTGACACTTCACATTGAAATGCAATCAAACTACACAAATCTCTTCACAAACTACTCAGAACTACTTGAATATGAAGGAACTACATGGTTCCTGTTGATTTTCTGCTGGTATTTGCTTATTTCACTACTGTGGCGTGCGGTACACACACTCCAAGGCGAGGTTGGTTACAGATGTTAAACTTTGATTCAAACCAATGGAAAGCCAGACAATGCCACCCTGGAAATTTGGCCCAGGGAGATATTTTAAATAACAGTACCAGTAATAATGAGGCAGATCAGTGTCGTGGAAGTTTTGTCTTAAAGCACTCTGAACAACAATTTAGTAAGCACACAAAGACCACTGATTGGTTGGAAGTAATAAGTATATTGTACAATATAGGAGACAACTTACGCACAGGAAGGTACAAGCAGTGTCTCAAAATCACAGAGTTATGCACAACAGTTATATAGGGCTTTTGTACGCATTCCTGCTCCAGATAATTTTAACTACATCCTTATATGGGGGTTCAGGAGGCCCATCTCCAGGTTCATGTAAAGGGTTTTGTCGATTAGCGGAAACCTATGTCTACATATAGGTACAGAAGTTTCAGATTACTTACAGTTACATAAGTTATGGTTGTTTATCACAGTAGCAGTTGTTGTTTTGAATGATAAACCTCCTGCTTTCCTTATCATTCCCCCCTTTTTATCATTAAAACAACTCACACATAAAACACTATCAATTTTGTTTCGATGTCTTGACGGAGGCAGTAGCATCCCCCTTGAATCTCTCATCACTAAATCCCAGGGAGATTGGTGAATTTGCACCAGGTTTGAGATGATCGTGCCTAGAGCATCAGCCCCACTTTGTAATCCATTCTCCACTTAGATGGTTGATTAAGAGGATCCGTAGGCGACACCAACTTTTCAAAAGACAGCAACTTTTGTGGCAAAAGCCACAAAAGGTCACTTTTAATAATCAAATCATAATTCAAGTTAAAATTTTAGTCAGGTACAGGCTATCTTAATAATGTTCTAGTTCCTTCAAGATGTCTTCATCATTTAGTTCATCTAATTCTCCATCCTCCTTTCCCTCAGATGATATTGCTACAGCTGCAATAGTAGTATTTACTGCTTTACGGATTATGATTTTGACACAACTCAAGAAACACATCATTAAGAAACATTAACACAGCTCCCATTAGGGGCAAGAGGAATTGTAAAATGCTAGCCCCAAAAGATCCAAAAAAGTTAGAAAGCCAATTAAAATTGGACATAGGGACAGGGTTTAGAGCAGATTGGAGCTGTTTCAAAGTACAATTCACATCAGTTAGATTGCTCATCACATCAGGAATCAAAGTTACACAAGATCCATCTGTTAAATTTATAGTTGCACATAAACCACCACTTTTTGCAAGCAAAAAGTCCAACACCTGTTGATGTTTTAGCAAAGTAAGTCTATGTGACTTCAATGTGTCCTTAATAAGTGAAAATCCCTTTATTATAGCATTAGCAAATCCCCACATGGTGAAAGACAAGTGATCAAGATGCAGGGATAAAGCTGTAAATCCATATTGAGGAACAAAGAAACTAAGAACCTTTTCATACACAAGACAGTGATTGAAGACTTCAGGCTCTGAGGATGAAATTGAAGGTAACGACCTAGGTTTCCTATTAGGAGACCTACAAAAATCTTGTGTATCATTTGATGAGGGGGTTAACTCTTCAGTAAACCAGACCACAATCACTGGTACTGTTAAATGAGCATAATAACAACATCCTGACCAAAATCTAGGAAGGTAGAAATAATCATTTTAGCCTCCGCATATAAACACAAGATCCACCAGTACACTTGCAGCCGTGTATCCTATCGTAGGGCCTTTGTCTATTTCAATTATTACATTATTGCTGAAAGTGTGCTTTCCGGGATAATCTCCTCCATATGTAACACAATCTGCAACACCCATAAATACTGTTTTTATTATTTCATTTCCGATACGATAGGATGGATTTCCATCTTGAAGACAAACGCAATGAGGTGGTTTTTCAGTTACTCGCACTTGATCTATAGGTTTTGGCCTATTTCTAAGAGCCGTTGTTTTATGAAGTGGGATAAGTTCACCATACTTGTTAGTAGGACACTGATGATCAAAATGACAGTACTCACAAATAACATCAGTTGTTTCATCTTTTCTCAAAGGTCTACCTACTGAACGCAAACAGGTATCTATACTGGTGCATGATGGAACAACTATAGCCATCAAATCACTCCTCCCTGGTGCACCATATAAGTTATCATAGAATACCATGTATTACCCTCTAGGTCTATTACCTTCAATTCCTCATCTCCCTCTTTGGTATTATTTTCGAAGTCACCTATTGCCTCTGGTTCTGGCAAAGCAAGTCTTTTAATTCGCTCATGTTGGTTCTGCTTTATTGCGTCATCTTTGTTTTCCTCCGGAAGGTTGGACACTAAATAACCTCCGCCTACTGTTAAATAGGTCACTAGCAAAACTAGTATAAAATTCTTCATTTTTTCCTTTTTTATTTTTCTATTTACTTTTAATCATGGTATAGGAGCTTTTTTACAATGGCAAGCATGGATCCATGTGACCCTTTCCTTGACCTTAACTGCCGTTGGTGTAATGAGCAACACTTGATATGGACCTTTCCACCTTGGAGAATGCCAGTGACATCTTCTCAGATCTTTGACCAGTACCCAGTCTCCCAGGTGGTAGGGATGAGTTGTTTTTCCTTCCTCCTGGGGTGATGGAAGGGCTGCTTTTACCTGCACAGAAATGGAACTGACAATCTGTGTTAATTGTTTACAATAGGCCACTATGGCCTCATCAACAAGAATTTGATCTGTCAGTGTTCCAATATATAAATTCTGGCCAATGAGCATTATTCTTCCAGTCACAACTTCATGAGTTGATAAACCTATCGCAGAATGGTGCCGTCCTCAGATATACATTTAAACAAGAGGAAGACAGGAAACCCATTCTAGCCGTGTTTCTTCCATCATTTTTGTTAGCTTATTTTTTAGTACTCCATTAGCTCTTTCCACAGCACCGCCACTTTGAGGATGGTAAGCACAATGCTGTTTTAAATCGATGCCTAATTTCTCAGCCAAATATGAAATTACATTGTTGACAAAATGTGATCCATTATCAAAGACAGCTTACAAGGAATTCCCCATCTTGGAACAATGTCTTGTAACAGATGCTTAGCAATTGTCTTTGCATCTACATGTCTGTGTGGAAATGATTCTATCCATTTTGAAAACATGTCTACAACTACCAGACAGTATTTATATCCTCTGGCGGGAGTCAACTCAATAAAATCCATCATGAGATGTTGAAATTGTGAATCAGGAATAGGAAATGCTGATTGTTTCACATTTGGGATTTTTCCCCAATTATGCTGAACACAAACCAGACATTTCTGACAAAAATTTTCTGCTGCTGTGCTAAACCCTATGGAATCCCAGTTCTTAGCAATAAAATCAACCATTCCACCCTTAGAAACATGATCTAGTCCATGTGAAAGCTTAGACATATAAGAATAAAGTTGCTTTGGCAACCAGGGTTTATCATGTGGACCTCTCCACACTCCTTCAGAATCACAATAACCCTGTTTTTTCCAAATATATTTTTCTACAGGATTAGCCATAGATTGAACTTCCTTGAGAGTCATCTGTGGATCAAAAGATACTTGATCAACAGTATTAAATGTCATCTGAAGTGAATATGCTTCAGAGTATGAGGCTGCAGCTCTAGCAGCCGAATCAGCAAAAGAATTTGCTTTAGACACTTCATCCATAACTTGACTGTGTGCTTGACACTTACAAACAGCTATTAGAGATGGAAGTAAAATAGCCTCAAGAAGATTGCTAACAAGCTGTTGATGATGAATAGACATTCCTTGAGAAGTAAAAAACCCTCTATTTTTCGACAAAGTTCCAAAATCATGAACTCCAAATGCATATCTACTATCAGTAAAGATATTTATGGATTTTCCTGCAGCAAGAATGCATGCTTGTGTTAAGGCAAACAGTTCAGCCACTCGGGCAGAAAGATTACAAGGAAGTCTTGCAGATTCGACAACTTCACTGTCACTGACAATAGCATAGCCAACCTCTCTTTCATTATTTATTTTCCAAGCTAATCCATCAACATAAAAGACCATATCAGGATTATGAAGGGGTACACTGGAAAGATCTGATTTAGGGGTTACGACTTCAGCGATTATTGCTAAGCAGTCATGTGGTTTCCCATCTTCTTCTTTTGGAAGAAGAGTAACTGGATTCAGGATCTTACATCTTTCTAACGTAACATGTGGTATTTTCAGAATATTATAGTAATGAAGAGTTGCTGCTGGTGTAAAGCAAGCTGTTTTTGCTTGTAACAAAATAGTTGCTACAGCATGTGGAACTAAGACCTTTAGCGGCCTAGAAGCTACAAGTGGCGCTGATGCGGTAATAGCCGCTGCAGCTGCTGCTACTGCTCTAGCACAGGCAGGAAGGCCCCTCACTACTGCTGGAAGCCTTTGAGAATAATAAGCAACAGATTTTAATATATCCCCATGTTTTTGCAACAACACAGCACTGTAGAAGCCATTTTTCTCATCCACAGTTAAAGTAAAGCTTCTTGACAAATCAGGGATGCCTAAAGCTGGTGCTGAAGCTAAAGCCTCTTTTAGCTTTTCAAATGACTCAGCAGCATCAGGAGTCCAAGTCAGTACATTGGAGTGCAGTCTAACCAGTCATATGTATCATATCAGAGAGGGGTTGGGCCAGCTCAGCATAACCACAGATCCATTGTCTACAATAACCTGTGCACCCTAACCCTGGGATTCCACTGGATGCATAACGGCTCCGTACTCCACCGTCCGTCAACACCCACTGAATCCGTCTGTGATGCTCACTGTTGAGGCTCCGCCGGACAGTGGCAGTCGCGAGGACTCACGAGATCTCACGAATTCACGCATAATCGCGTGATATAGCCGGTTGTAGTTTCTATAGAGAGACCCACAAAATCATTTAAAGTTTATTGTGTCCATCCAGAAGACATTTATTGGACATTTATTTTGTGTCTGTGCACAATTTTCTGTCCCGAGCGATCTGCTCTATGCTTATTTTATGCGCCGTGAATAAATTGTCGGTGAGGAGACATATCCTTGTGGACACCTTGTCCATTTATATTTTTTCCCTTTGAAAGTAAAGATGAACCAGTCTTAGGATTCCTTATCAACTGCTACACTAAAAAAAAGCGTTAGCCAAGTCTATAACACTGAACCATTCTGCATTGCAGGAACAGAAGAGAAATTGTTACTGGATTAGGCACTACTGGTGCTTGGGCAAATACAGCCACATTTACTGCACGCAAATCATGAACAAATCAAATCAAATCAGGTTTATTTGTATAGCGCCAAATCATAACAAAGTTACATCAAGGCACTTTACATATAGAGCATGTCTCGACCAAACTCTTTATAAAATTATTTAAAGAGACCCAACAGATCCCCTGATGAGCAAGCATTTGGTGACAGTGGCAAGGAAAAACTCCCTTTAAGAGGCAGAAACTTCGAGGAGAACCAGGCTGGTGGGGGCGGCCATCAGCCTTGACTGGATGGGTGGAGAGAGAGAGAGAGAGGGAGGCACGGGAGGGGGAAGCAAAGTTGGGTAGAGGGAGAGAATAAGAGCAGGAGGAGGGGATATTCAAAACAGGTGTAGACAGGAACATGATGCTGCATGAAGTTCATAGAAATGATGCTGTATAGAATTCATGAAGATATGGGAGCATCAGCCATTGCAGGAACATGGGATGGCGATGATTCATCACCTGCAGGATGAGGATAAGGAGAGAGAGGAGAGGAACTGGGAGTGACAGAGACTTCGGGAAAACATGGTTAGTAAGGGTCTCCAAGATGTGCCATCAGCCTTTTTGATAAGATAAAGTGGGGTATTGCAAGGAGAAGTAGGAACTGGTACAATAATTCCTTCTTTTAAGAGTTGCTCAGTAACAGGTGTCATGCCTTCTTCTGCATCTGGTCTTAAAGGATATTGTTGCTTATTTGGTCTATAATCACTTTTTGGGACTAATATTACTGGGCTCACATCTTTAATTAGTCCTACATCGTATTTATTTTTTGCCCATAAATGATCAGGGACTCCATCCAAAGCTGGCTGTGATTGTTCTGTTTCTTGATTTGTTACTATACTATCCTGAACCATTAATGATGGACTTATTTCTGTCAGCTGAACTGTTTTGTAAACTTTTAACATGCAGTGATCAGGATGAATAGTAATTCCCTCATCAATGTCAGTACTGGTCAGACTTAATTCTGTCAACATTAAATCAATATCGTATTCTGTTAAATCTGACGCCTTTGCAAGGATGACATGTGGAATCCCAGGTTTCCAAAACAAGGTATCTTGTTTTTCATTTAACTCAATAAGCAAGACTACAAAATCCTTGGTAAGCACTATTTTACTACTTCGTAACTGTTGTTGATCATCTAAGCTATTCCACTCTTTCATAAAGGAGTCATCCATGCAGCCATGTGCCTCACAAGCCATACATACACTGCTCAAAAAAATATAATATAAAAATATAACACATCCTAGATCTGAATGAATGAAATATTCTTATTAAATACTTTGTTCTTTACATAGTTGAATGTGCTGAGAACAAAATCACACAAAAATTATCAATGGAAATCAAATTTATTAACCCATGGAGGTCTGGATTTGGAGTCACACTCAAAATTAAAGTGGAAAAACACATTACAGGCTGATCCAATTTTGATGTAATGTCCTTAAAACAAGTCAAAATGAGGCTCAGTAGTGTGTGTGGCCTCCACGTGCCCGTATGACCTCCCTACAATGCCTGGGCATGCTCCTGATGAGGTGGCGGAAGGTCTCCTGAGGGATCTCCTCCCAGACCTGGACTAAAGCATCTGCCAACTCCTGGACAGTCTGTGGTGCAACGTGGCGTTGGTAGATGGAGCGAGACATGATGTCCCAGATGTGCTCAATTGGATTCAGGTCTGGGGTACGGGCGGGCCAGGCCATAGTATCAATGCCTTCGTCTTGCAGGAACTGCTGACACACTCCAGCCACATGAGGTCTAGCATTGTCTTGCATTAGGAGGAACCCAGGGCCAACCGCACCAGCATATGGTCTCACAATGAGTCTGAGGATCCAATCTCTGTACCTAATGGCAGTCAGGCTACCTCTGGCAAGCACATGGAGGGCTGTGCGGCCCCCCAAAGAAATGCCACCCCACACCATTACTGACCCACTGCCAAACCGGTCATGCTGGAGGATGTTGCAGGCAGCAGAATGTTCTCCAGACTCTGTCACGTCTGTCACATGTGCTCAGTGTGAACCTGCTTTCATCTGCGAAGAGCACAGGGCGCCAGTGGCGAATTTGCCAATCTTGGTGTTCTCTGGCAAATGCAAAACGTCCTGCACGGTGTTGGGCTGTAAGCACAACCTCCACCTGTGGACATCGGGCCCTCATACCACCCTCATTGAGTCTGTTTCTGACCGTTTGAGCAGACACATGCACATTTGTGGCCTTCTGGAGGTCATTTTGCAGGGCTCTGGCAGTGCTCCTCCTGTTCCTCCTTGCACAAAGGCGGAGGTAGCGGTCCTGCTGCTGGGTTGTTGCCCTCCTACGGCCTCCTCCACCTCTCCTGATTTACTGGCCTGTCTCCTGGTAGCGCCTCCATGCTCTGGACACTACGCTGACAGACACAGCAAACCTTCTTGCCACAGCTCGCATTGATGTGCCATCCAGGATGAGCTGTACTACCTGAGCCACTTGTGTGGGTTGTAGACTCCGTCTCATGCTACCACTAGAGTGAAAGCACCGCCAGCATTCAAAAGTGACCAAAACATCAGCCAGAAAGCATAGGAACTGAGAAGTGGTCTGTGGTCACCACCTGCAGAACCACTCCTTTATTGGGGGTGTCTCGCTAGTTGCCTATAATTTCCACCTGTTGTTTATTCCATTTGCACAACAGCATGTGAAATTGATTGTCAATCAGTGTTGCTTCCTAAGTGGACAGTTTGATTTCACAGAAGTGCGGCTGACTTGGAGTTACATTGTGTTGTTTAAGTGTTCCCTTTATTTTTTTGAGCAGTGTATATTTGTCTAAGTCGAGTCTCTGTAGCATTTTATTACTGTAAACTTCTACAAACTCACCAAATCAGATGGAATAGAGGAAGGCTCAATTTCCCAAAAATAAAGAATCTTAAAGGAGGTTGGGAAGTGGCATACCATCTCTGTGGAAAGGTCGTCCCAAGGATCAGATTTTTTCAATACTAAACCCGTTTTATTACAAACAATGGTTAGCCGTAAAGCACATAATAATGACTGAATTATACTTGGAACATCAAAGTCATCGCACTCAACTAGACATGGTTCAGTCCCTTTGCACTTTATAGGAGTTCCCGAAAGGCCAATGCACATCTTACTTGTTTTTGACAATTGGAAAACACCGGTTGTTGATCTCAACGTGGATTCAGTAGCTCCAGTATCAGCCAGCATCGCATAGGATATTCCATAGATTTTGATCTTAAACATTGGGAGGTCAATAGATCTATAATAGTGGAGGAGAGAGAACAATTCAGTTTTTTCAGAGTCAACCATTTGAAGTTTTTCATCCTTACTCTGTCCCATTTGGTCCTGTGAGAATTCTTCAGATAGTCATGTCCTTTGCAGCTCTTGGTTTCTGTTTCCAAAGGGTCTATTTACGGTAATGTTATCCACTGGTGGACGTGCTCTTCGTTGCCTAGGATTCCACTCTTCTGGGAATTCTGCAAGACAGTTCCTGGCAATATGACCCACTTTATGACATCTCCAACCTACCTCAGGGTCTTCTCTGTTACCTGAGGGTTGGCACGACCATTCCTCAAAACACAAGTGGAGAGCATGGCACATCTTCTGCAGCTCCCCATTTTCCACAACCCAGAAATCACCATCTGGGCAGTTCCCTCTCCTGCAGCTCCCTGGCAAAAGCAGGAATACACAGGATCAGAGACATCATGGACAGGCAGGGCAAAATAAGTGTAGAAAACAGTCTTTCTGCACTGGAAACCAAACATGTCAGCTACAGAAAGAAAACAATAGAAAAATGTGTTTGTCAGAATAGAGGCAGGAATGCCACCAGAGTGGAAACACTCCCACAGAAATACTGCTTGTAAGGTGCAGGATGACGCTCTGGATTTCCTCCTGATAACTGGCTCAAACCTCAAAAGCTTACAAGAAATAAAATCTACATTTTGGTACACCACGCTTTTGAGGCAGGTTACGAAAAGGCCTACCTCAGAAACAATCTGGCAAAAATATTTTCCCAGCAAAAACATAGCCAACATTTGGCACAACATCAGTCCAGCATACAGCAACCCCAACTGAACAAACACCGACTTCAAAATAAGACACAGGAGGATTTTCACAAGCGTCATCCTGCCACACATAAACAAAAATCTGTACGAGAGAGACTGTACTGTTTGCAGAGAAAGGAGCAGGATTTACAACATCTTCTCCTCCGCTGTCAGGTTTGCATCCACTTCACAAAGCAGATCAGGGGTCTCCTCCAAAGCTGCTGTGGACTGAAGATCACGGACGACAGAGAATGGGAATGGACCCTTCCTTTTGGACTGACAATAAAAAACACAGGTATCAATAATCAGCTCATCAACATTCTGCTTGCCATCACAGCAAGTCATTTTCACAGCAAGGAACTATTCACTGTATGAAACTAAGGACATGGACAGATGGAAACTATTCACAAATACATTCAAAAATCATGTAATAATATACAAAGCGGACAAACAGAAATTCCAAAGAGCTTTCTTGAACAAATCAACATTGATAAAAATAACAAGGGAAAATGAATTGGAATTCGCATTATAAATACTGGGGGTGTACACAAGGGTTTATAAACGTTTTTTTGCTGCTCTGGTTGAATGCTCTAAAAGTGTGTGACTTTCCTTTCTCGACTAGTACATAATGTCCAATGTTGTGTGTATTTATTTCTGTAATTATTCCACATGGTGTAAACAATTAAATAACAGATTTTTTGATAAGAGAAGAAAAAAAAAACCACACCTGATTTCGGAAGCTAAGTAGGGTCAGGCTTGGTTAGTACTTGGATGGGAGACCGCCTGGGAATACCAGGTGCTGTAAGCTTTTTCACTTTGTGGACAGACCACAGTGCTGTTGTTCTCATGTCACAGCATTTTTGCACTTTTGGACAGAGCATTGATCGCATGAAAAAAAAAAAAAATTATATTCTACTATTTTATAATTTTGACAATATGAGCAAAACAAATAGGAAATATATTTGAAGGAAAGACAAATGAGTGACTGAACATACCAAAGAAGGTAGCAAGTCACTTGAAAGTAATACAGAAACAAAACAGATGGAAAGAAAGCCTTGCTAGAAATAAACATGCAGCGCCCTCAGCCTGATTGGAAAAACACACTATAGACACTTACACTCTTTCTAGGTTCGAAGAGTTGGACCCCTTAAATTATTCAAATGAGGGAACGTAAAGTTGACAGTTGACAATTTATTGTCTCAAAACAATATTTTTTTGCAGTGTATGGAAAATAAAAAAATACAAATAAAATATAGCTCTTCTATGAAAAAGTAAAATAAAAGTGTCTCTTCTTCTTTATTAGAAGATAAGAGTTCCGTTCAGTTCTGTTCCATGTGGGTAATGTTCAGTTGGCAAGATTACTGATACTACCCAGGGTAGATTTTATGTTTTTTAGGTTCTTATCCGTGTTAGAGTGTAAAGTGAGATGATGTCTGGGGTCTCCGGAGTGAATCCCACGGCTGGCCACACCGTGCACCTCTCCGTCCAAGTCTGTCGTCCTTCCTGGCTCACCTTCGGCTTCGGGATCTCAATTCCTAATCCAGCGATTAAAAAAAAAAAAAAATACTATCTACACGTAGAGTGCAGAAAACATAACCATTACTATCTATTCAATCCCAAATCATCATAATATCTTTACTTTTCACTCTGAAAGTCTTCATAAATATACCCAAATGCAGGATATACAGTGTTGAGATCAATGTAAATGACCCTGTATACATTAAATATTTTTACCATGACAAATATTCATCGTGAACTTAAATTATTCAACTTAAAGTAACTTATTTATACTCATAAATCACTATTTATATTTTTAAACAGCTCTATTAATCAATATTTATCTTTTTAACCTTTTTTTAAATGTAAATGAACAGTATTACATTACTTTTTTTAACCCAACATTAATATGTAAACAACTCCAGTGCAATAAAACACATTACAATTATCACAAAATAATAATTATCACAATCTGACATCTTATCAACACAAATAAGCATCACATGCTGTCTCTATTTCTCTCATTTAACCACAGTAGTGGTATATTAGCTTACTTAACCACTCTGTTGGCACTCACTTGAATATGAGGATAATACCTGAGCTAGCGTAGCATTAGCGCCAATCGCGGTTAGCATTAGCATCGTGCTAATTTAAGGTAGCGATCTTTTTAGACTCAGTTTACACTGTTCACGATGATACAAACAGTACCAAAGTGGGTTCAAACATTAGGAAATATTCCTGTAACTCTTACTGGTTATAATAAAGTAACTCCATACAAGGCATTTTCACACAAGATACATCAACAAGCTAACCACGAGGCTTAGCCTCAAGCATGTCGCAGCCATGCTTACTGGAGTTTCTCTCAGAGGGCTCACTCGCTGAAATGGCTCCTCTCATTCGACATAATGTACAAGACTCGTTCCTAACAAGCAAAGGACTTATTAGATGATGCTATAAGATGATAAATCATGAATTTAGACCTTTATGTGGCTTTTTTCACCAATGCTCAACAGCTCATTTTGCTATGTGGCTCTGTAGTCAGCATCTCGGGTCAGAGTGAGAGTGTACTCTGTGTACTTGGCAATGAGTAAAAAGCTGACGTGCCACCTTGTGATGAGGCATGGTAACACTAATAAATTACGTAAATGGGTTTAGTAACCATGGTGGTTACAAACACATGGGTGCGATCATGTACAAAGATGTTTTTTTTCCTCTTCTCCTGTGACTTACGGCCATACCACCCTGAACACGCCTGATCTCAGAAGCTAAGCAGCGTGCTGTAAGCTTTTTCACTTTGTGGACAGACCACAGTGCTGTTGCTCTCATGTCACCGCATTTTTGCACTTTTGGACACAGCACTGATTGCATGAAAAAATAGCAATTATATTCTACTATTTTATAATGTTGACAATTTGAGCGAAAACAAAAAGGAAATACATTTGAAAGAAAGACAAATGAGTGACCAACATACCAAAGACGGTAGCAAGTCACTTGAAAGTAATTCAGAACCAAAGCAGATGGAAATGTTGTGGCAGTGAGCAGAGGGTTATACCAATACAATTACACGTTTAAATTGCCTAACAACACCACTTTGGGAATTTCACCCAAAGACATATTTACTGTTACTATCAATAGGACACACAGGTTCGTTTTACTTGAGGCAAGAGACGTGATTCCAAATATTTTACAAAAATGTACACTTTATTTCAAAAATACAATTCCTTTAAAAGAACTATAAAAGTCCATTCATACCAAGAAAAGGGAAGGGAGGGAAGAATGATCAGGAGCTGAGGCTTACTGGTGAGGACAGGAGCTAGTGAGGGGGATGGGGATCCACCAAATGAAAAATATTAAAGTTAAATAAATCAAACACCCAGGCACATGTGACAATCACGCACACACACAATGTGAAATCACCCACCATCCCAGGGACGACACAACGCACACAAGGCAGGAAAACCACCAACCGGGTCACTAGCACCACCACCGGCCTGCAGCAACTGAAGAGGGAATAAAACAGAGTTACCACAAAAGTAATCACAAAATAACAAAATACATATTGAGAAAAGTGGGCAGGTAACAATGAGTTAAACCAAAAGTGCCCAAAATGAAATAAACAGAAATAAACAATGTTGGGAAACAAAAAACACTTGCCCGAATAAATATTTAAATTACAAAAAAGAGAGATCAAATTAAGCCAAACCAGTTATTAAAAATAAAGAAATTAGGGGCTGAACCAAGTTAATTAACCAAATAAACAAAAGAGTAACTCTACACAGTACAGTCACACAATTAACATTAAGAGTGTCTTGATCCCATACAGAGCCCAAGTGGCTGTGTAAAGCAGCAGAGTAGACAACCGCTACCCCAACAACGCCGCCATGCAACCCCCCAGCGATGCAGTGCACAGCAGCAAGCACGGCACAGCAGCAAAAGAGAACAGCGGTTGACCAGTCAGGGCCAAGCCGGGAACTGAACAAAGACGAGGCAGAGGCACTGCAGTAGCATATGCAAAAGATCAGACACGAAAACACAGCAGCAAAGACAGAGCAACGAGACAAGCAAGCAACTGCAGAGAAAGCAGCTGTAAACCAAAGTAATAGTGGCTGCGGTCAGCTGGTGGTGACATCACGTCTGCACCACCGGTGGACTCAGCCAGCTGATGAGACTTTCCTAATTTAAAAAAACAAAACAAAATTAGGATCGCCAAGCTAAAAATAAAATTAAGGGAATTTGGAAAGAAGCAATAGCTTACCTTTCTAGAGTCTGACAGGCATATAGCTGGGCAGTTTGAAGCAAATTATTTTCTAAAAGTCGTGGAAGTCTGAATTTCTCAAAGCATTTATGAAATATTGAGAAAAAGCATACTTAATACGTAGGCCTCACTTTCCAGCTATACCTCTGACGGCTGACCTTTGATACTTGGGAAGGTTGTGCGAGTCTGAAAATCGGAACACACGTCGGACTCTGTGCCAGGATGAACATACTCAAGTTTCAGCCTGCTAGCTCGAAGTCTTTATGAAATATTGAGAAAAGGCACACTAAATAAGGCCTCTCAAGCCAGATATCCATTTGACGGCTGACCTTTGACACTTGGGAAGGTCGTGAGGGTCTGAAAATCGGAACATACGTCAGACTCTGTGTCAAGATGAACATACTCAAATTTCAGCCTGCTAGCTCAAAGCCTTTATGACAGATTGAGAAAAAGACACTTAATAATCAGGCCTCTCCTGCCAGATATCCCCCTGATGGCTGACCTTTGACACTTGGGAAGGTCGCGTCGGTCTGAAACTCGGAACACATGTCCCACACTGTGTCACGATGCACATAGTCAAATTTGAGCCTGCTGGCTCAAAGTGTTTATGAAATATTAAAGACAAAGTCACTTAATAATCAGGCCTCTCCTCCCAGATATCCATTCGACAACTGACCTTTGACACTTGGGAAGGTCGTTCCGGTCCGAAACTCGGTACACATCATGACACAGTGTGGGACATGTGTACCGAGTTTCGGACCGGCACACTGTGTCACGATGCACATACTCAAGTTTCAGCCTGCTGGCTCAAAGCGTTTATGAAATATTAAAGAAAAGACAGTTTCCCTCCTTTGGGGCACTTTTTTCCAAGTGTGTCTTTTGGAGCTGTGACGGCTGACCTTTGACACTTGGGAATGTCGCTCCGCTCTGAAAATCGGTACACATGTCCCACACTGTGTCACGATGCACATACTCAAATTTCAGCCTGCCGGCTCAAAGCGTTTATGAAATATTAAAGACAAAGTCACTTAATAATCAGGCCTCTCCTCCCAGATATCCATTCGACAACTGACCTTTGACACTTGGGAAGGTCGTTCCGGTCCGAAACTCGGTACACATCATGACACAGTGTGGGACATATGTACCGAGTTTCGGACCGGCACACTGTGTCACGATGCACATACTCAAGTTTCAGCCTGCTGGCTCAAAGCGTTTATGAAATATTAAAGAAAAGACAGTTTCCCTCCTTTGGGGCACTTTTTTCCAAGTGTGTCTTTAGGAGCTGTGACGGCTGACCTTTGACACTTGGGAAGGTCGCTCTGCTCTGAAAATCGGTACACATGTCCCACACTGTGTCACAATGCACATACTCAAATTTCAGCCTGCTGGCTTAAAGCGTTTATGAAATATTAAAGACAAAGTCACTTAATAATCAGTCCTCTCCTCCCAGATATCCATTTGACGGCTGACCTTTGACACTTGGGAAGGTGGCACTGGTCCGAAACTCGGTGCACTTGTCCCACACTGTGTCACAATGCACATACTCAAATGGATATCTGGGAAGAATGCCTAGGTAGGGGTTTTATATAGGTAATGTATATAGTTTTATGTATATAGTATATAGTTAGTATATTTTACCTGTTTGACAAATGTGTACCTTGCTTTTATGCTGTTCTTTTTTATTAAATTCTGCTTCGATCTTTATGTATGTTAAGGTAAGAATATATCTCCTAGTTGTGTTTTGCTCATTGTTATTTAATGTTATTAACTGTTTGATGAATGAAATCCATTTATCTTCATATTGATGTGTTTATTAATTCCACATTGTCACACCATGTTGAATTTGTTTGTGTTTCGCCTCGTGACTTCCTCTTTTATTTTTAAAAAGGAACTCTCCTCTCCTTTCCAGGTCACGTGCCCTCTCGTGTGTCCCCAACCTGATGGTGTGCATCTCCCCTCGTCCTGTCCCTCGTGTGTGTATGTTTATTCCTGCACCCCAGCTTCAAGAGTTTGAATGAATTATTTTTTTTTTTTTTGGCTTTACCTCTTATGAGTGATTTTTTGTTCTGGCATTTTTGAGCCCTGGGTTTTGTGTTTGAGTTTCTTTTGTTTATTTCCTCCCTTTTGGAGTGATTTTGTGTTATTGTTTTATTTGTGTTTGTTGTTGTGTTGTCAATTTTTTTTTATTTTTTTTTTTATTTTTATATTGTTTGTGTTTGGCCTCCAATTTTTGGGAGAGATTTTCAGTTGTGAGTACAGTCGGCATCTGCCGTTAACCCATCTCTGCATCTGAGTCCTGTTTTGAGTCCTGGCCTGACACACATTTGCACTTAGAGATGCTTTTAATATTGAAGATGTACCCCAACATATGACTATGTTTGGGTTTGATATTGGTAAAACAGTCAGGTAAGGTCAAGTCAAGTCAAGTCAAGTCGTTCTTTATCATATTATATACCACATTTAAAAAAACAACAGTTGCTGCACAGGTTTTAAAAAAAAAGTAAGAGTAACCAATAATAAAGAGGCCAAATTAAAATAACTTTGTTGTGACATAAATCAACTGGTGAATGAAGTACAGTGCACCAAAATGAAGTACAGGAGGGAGGCAGGCAGGCAGGCAGGCAGGTGGGTCAGGAGGGAAAGAGGGAGGGAGGGAGGGAGGATGGCTGGGAGTCTGGCTACTCCATGCCCAGGAGTAGCCCAAAAGTACCCATAACATTGACAGTATACCCCGAATGTACTCAGATTAGCCCAAAAGTCCCCATAATATTGGCAGTATACCCCAAATGTACTCACAGTAGAAAAAAAGAAAATAAAAAATTGGCTGCATACTCCGAATGTACTCAGAGTAGCCCAAAAGATTGGCAGTATACCCCGAATGTACTCAGAGTAGCACAAAAGCACCCATAAAATTGGTAGTACACCACGAATGTACACAGATTAGCCAAAAAGTACCATGCATCGGTAGTATACACCGAATGTACTCAGAGTAACCCAAAAGTACCCATAACATTGGCAGTATACCCTGAATGTACTCAAAGTAGCCCAAAAGTACCCAAAACATTGGCAGTTTAACCCGAATGTATTCAGAGTAGCCCAAAAGTACTCATAACATTGGCAATATACCCCAAATGTATTCAGAGTAGCCCAAAAGTACCCATAGCATTAGCAGTATACCCCGAATGTACTCAGAGTAGCCCAAAAGTACCCATAACATTGGCAGTATACCCTGAATGTAGTCAGAGTAGTTAAAAAGTACCATGCATCGGCAGTATATCTCGAATGTACTCAGAGTAGCCCAAAAGTACCAATAACATTGGCGGTATACCCCGAATGTACTCAGAGTAGCCCAAAAGTACCCATAACATTGGTAGTATACCAATAATGTATTCATATTAGCCAAAAAGTACCATGCATTGTCAGTATACACCGAATGTACTCAGAGTAGCCCAAAAGTACCCATAACATTGGCAGTATACCCCGAATGTACTCAGATTAGCCCAAAAGTACACATAACATTGGCAGTATACCCTGAATTTTTCAGAGTAGCCCAAAAGTACCCATAATATTGGCAGTATACCCCAAATGTACTCAGAGTAGCCAAAAATTACCATGCATCGGTAGTATGCACCGAATGTGGTCAGAGTAACCCAAAAGTACCCATAACATTGACAGTATACCCCCAATGTACTCAGAGTAACCCAAAAGCACTCACTGCTCCACCTGCTGGTCGATTCCGGGACGACGGAGCCCAAACGGAATGGAAGTCGGTCACCCCGAGATCTCATATTTAGGGAATGACCACTTGCATGTGTGGTGTCACTTGCCAGCTTGGGTTGGGTCACATCATGAAGAATCGATGAATCCTGCCTAAAATGGGCTGAGCTATTCTTTCATTCCATTACTATGTACCCTATCTTCGACTTGGCTCCTCTTTTGCGACTGCCCTCCCTGCCACACAAAGGTCATTTCACTCAATAAAGATCACAAACTAGCTTCCAGGGAGGGCTGGTGATGGTCACAGACACGCACTGAAATAATAAAATATTTAGCTGCAAGACTATAACTCCATCATTCTCACACAATGTTGACACCCTGTGGTGTTAAACTATGAGGACAAATGCAGACAAAAAAAAAGGCATGGAATACTGTTTGAAAGTGCTGCTGTGCAAGGAAAGGCTTCCCCTTTGCCACTTGCCTAATCTGGAAAGAGCTGGACTTCACTACAGCACTAATTTGTCGATCTAATTTAAAATTACAGTCAAACTTAAAACCCAAGTTTGAGACAGTTGGCTTTACATAGTCTGCCAAAGCACCCAAGTCAAAAGGAGGGGGCTCACAAGGGCCACTGGGGCCAAACACCATCACTTCCGTTTTTTTCTCATTGAATTTTAAAAAGTACAAGGCCATCCAGGCTTTGGTGTTTTCAAGACATGACGGAAGTGGTGTGAGGGTGAAAGCATTCTTATTTTCCAGCAGCACATATATTTGACTATTGTCAGCATAACAATGGAAAGAGATGCCATGCTTTCTCAGGATGGAGGCAGTAAATACAAAGAGAGAAGCAGCGGCCCCAAAATTAACCCCTGTGGAACCCCACACAACAGTGGAGCAGAGCTGGTCTCCGAATTTCCAAAGCTTACACTCATACTTCTGTCAGCAAGATAAGATTTGAACCACTCCAGTGTAGTACCACAGATGCCCACTAG
The DNA here is from genome assembly GCA_034769265.1 of Remorina albescens. Lineage (NCBI taxonomy): Eukaryota > Metazoa > Chordata > Actinopteri > Carangiformes > Echeneidae > Remorina > Remorina albescens. Next base: position 1,282,426 of record CM068477.1, read on the forward strand.
CTGAGGTAACCGAGCCACTAGGGTGTTGTGGTCCACAGTGTGAAAAGCTGCAGTTAGGTCTAACAGAACGAGAATTACATGGTCACCAGAGTCTTTAGCCAGGAGGATATCGTTAAAAACGCTTAATAAAACTGACTCTGTGCTATGCAGAGTTTTAAAGCCGGATTGATGCTCATCCAGAAAAGACTTTAATTGAGCATGAATAACTTTCTTCAAGATTTTGGAGATAAAAGGCAACTTGGAGATGGGCTTAAAATTGGCCAGCACGCTACAATCAAGGCCAGGTTTATTAAGTAGGGGATGCACCACTGCATGCTTAAAACTTAGGGGAACAACGCCAGAAGACAGACTGCCCTATACCAGGGAAAACCACTTTAAAGAGACGGGGAAAGACAGCATCACAGGGAGAACCTGATGACTTAATATGGTGAACCAGATCTTTTAAAAACAAGGAAAACCTCAACCCATTTGCTGAACATGCACACTATCACCAGGCAATGTTTTTTTTCCCCTTCAGATGGTGTTAGTTCAATAAAATCCATCATTAGATGTTCAAATGGATTGTCTGGAGGAGGATGTCTTTCTGTGGCATTCTGATTGCCCCAGAGGCATTATTTGCAACACAAACTACACATCTTTTACATAAATCAGCTGCAAATGTAGAAAACCCTCTGGTGTACCAACTTGCACTGATAGCATTACATATCCCGATCAAGGAACTCGATGATGCTGTTGCCTTTGCTGTTGCATCTGCTGCTGCATTTCCTAAAGAAACAGGGTTGGAAGAAGTGGGAGCTTCACATTTCACAACAGACACTACTTTAGGTAACAAAATGGCATCCACGAGAGCTGAAACAAAAGTGTGATGTGAAAAAGGTTTGCCCGCTGATGTTAAAAACCCTCTGTGTTTCCAAAGAGATCCAAAATCATGGACAACACCGAATGCATAACGTGAATCAGTATAAATATTCACTGTTTTACCTTCCGAAAACTTACATGCTTCTGTAAGTGCTACCAGTTCTGCTGCCTGCGCAGAGAAATGTTCCACCATTAACAAGTACCTCATGTAATGTAACCACTGCAAATCCAACCTGACTGCTGCCTGTCTCATGTGAATGAGATGCGGAACCATCAACAAACAACTCAAGAGAGGCGTGTGCCTTGGAGCACATGTTTGCTGTAAAACTTCAACACAATCATGTGGTTCACAGGAGGTGGGGATATTCAGTACAGGTGCAGACAGGAACATATGATGCTGGATGAAGTTCATGAAGATGTGGGAGCAGCAGGCATTGCAGGAACATGGGATAGTGATGATTCACCACCTGCAGGATGAGGACAGGGAGAGAGAAGAGAGGAACTGGCAGAGACAGAGACTTCGGCAAAAATGGTTAGTAAATACAGTACATATGCTTAGAATTGGGAGAAACAGGGATTTTGGAGAAGGATGGTTATTGATATGTCGGCGCATGCAGGGGGGAAGGAGAGAGAGAGAGAGAGGTGCCCAATGCTTCCCCCAGCAGTCTAGGCCTATAGCAGCATAGCTAAAGACTAAATTAACTTTAGCAATTTTCAAGACCAGGCTTAAAACTTTTCTGTATGACAGAGTTTATAGCTAAAAGTTAAAGAGTCTGCCCCCCAGACCAATACTGGAATTTGGTTCCATAGAAGAGGAGCCTGATAACTGAAAGATCTGCCTCCCAATTTACTCTTGGAAACTCTAGGAACCACAAGTAAACCTCCATCTAGAGAGAGGAGTGGCCTCCTAGGACAGTAAGGAACTATGAGTTCTCTGAGATATGATGGAATTTGCCCATTAAGAGCTTTATATGTTAAAAGAAGGATTTTAAATACTATTCTGAATTTTACCAGCAGCCAATGAAGAGCAGCTAACACAGGAGAGATGTGATCCCTTTTTCTAGTTCCTGTTAATATTTGTGCAGCAGCATTCTGAATCAACTGAAGGCCTTTAAGAGATTTGTTTGGACATCCAGATAGTAATGAGTTACAGTAGTCCAGCCTAGAAGTAAGAAACGCATGGACTAGTTTTTCTGCATCCTCTTGAGACAGGATATTTCTGATTTTCCTATTTCGCAGGTGGAAGAAAGCTGCCCTACTGACTTGTTTTATGTGGGGGACAAAGGACATGTCCTGGTCAAAAGTTACTCCAAGGTTTCTTACAGTTGAGCTGGAAGCCAAAGTAATGCCATCCAGACAGATTAGATGATTAGATAGGGTTTCTCTGAGGTGCTTAGGGCCAAGTACAATAACTTCAGTTTTGTCTGAATTTAGAAGAAAAAAATTTTGGGTCATCTAGAATTTTATGTCTTCAAGACATGTCCGCAGTCTGACTATCTGACCAACTTCATTTGGCTTCACTGATAAATACAGCTGAGTGTCATCTGCATAACAGTGGAAATTGATACTGTGTTTCCTGATGATGTTGCCTAAAGGAAGCAGTTATAGAGTGAAGAGGATTGGTCCAAGTACCAAGCCCTGTGGAATTCCATAATTGGCTATAGTGCGTGAGGAGGAGCTATTGTTAAAATGAACAAACTGATGTCTATCTGATAAATAGGATTTGAACCATCTTGGTGCAGTTCCTTTAATGTGTATTTCATGTTCCAGTCTCTGTAATAAAATATTATGATCAGTGGTGTCAAATGCAGCACTGAGATCTAAGAGGAGAAGTATGGAGGATGATCCATTGTCTGAAGCCATTAGAACAGGGGTGGGCAATTAATTTTTACAAGGGGCCACATGAGAAACCTGAATTGTGTCAGAGGGCCACAACAACGATAACTTGAACTTAATTCTGCTCAACTTTCTTTCATTGTAAAATGCACTAAATTATATATTTTGAATAGCTGGTACTGGTAATCAGAAGAATAAAACTATTCTGTAAATATTTATATTAGGCTATGTGAAATTGTGGTGTATAGGTCAAATAAGAAAACAAAAACGATCATTGAATCAGCGCAATTTATTTTTAACTGGTTAATCTTCACAAACAATGAAAAACAACAAACAACAAGTTTATAGAAATACAACAATACAACAAACAATAACTTGTAATGTTTTCCACCTCATTTTACCTCTTCAGTGAGAATAATCCAGTCTGTTCTGGGCTTGAACAAGGGCATTGAAATCTGGCTGAATGTCTGAGGTGGCTATGCGAAGGACAGCTGAGAGTGGTCATCAGTGACAGAGGATCTATATTTGGATTTGTTGAACTTCATCACTGAGAATGTCTGTTCACATACATAAGTAGATCCAAAGAGGACTAGAATCCTCTGAACATGCCTCCTCAGGTGTGGAAAGTTCTCCTCTTTGAAGGAGGAATAAAAGTCCAGCAGTGAGACTGACCTGAAGTGCTCTGCCAGAAGTGTGTCAGACTGCAGGTCAATGAGTTCCATCTGAACATCACTTGGTGCATTATCCACACTGCAGTTGAAGGGAGAAGAAACCATGTGCATTTCACTCTCAAGAGTTTTGAAATCTTGAAATCGCCTTGAAAACTCTCCATGCAGTTCTTCTAACATGGTTGAGTACTTGTGGAGGTGATTGGCTGATCTTGTGGCTTCCTTTAGTGTTGGCAAGTGGGTCAGAATGTTGTCCTTCACCTGGCTTGAGAGAAGCTGCAACTTTCTCATGAAAGCCCTCACTGCACTGTACATCTCATGCACAAAAAGGCCCTTGCACTGCAGTTTGACATTTAGTTCGTTCATTAGTGCAGTCACATCCACAGCGAATCCGAGGTCTGCCACCCAGTCTTCATCTGAAAGCTCTGGGATATCATGTCCTTTCTTCACACAAAAATCCTGAATCTGGTCTCACAGGTCCCAGACACTTTTCAGTACTTTGCCTAGGCTGAGCCACCTGACGGCACAGTGATAGCTTATGTCACCATGTTCAATCTCATTTTCCTCCAAAAGCGCAACAAATTGTCTGTGATTTAATGCTCTCACTCTGATAAAGTTAACTGTGTTTGTTACAGCATCAACAACATGGTTCATTTTTAACACTGTCTTAAAAAGCAAAACACTGTCTTCCTGATGTATAATACAATGCAAAAATGTCAATTTCTGCACAGGGTTCATTTCTGTCGCTTTATCCTGCATCCTCTTTAAAAGTCCAACATTTTTCCCCGTCAGATTTGGGCAACCGTCTGTTGTCACACCTGCCAGCTTGTCCCATTTCAGTCCTAACTTGTCCAAACATGCATTTACCTCTGTGAACAAGTCATTACTAGTGGTTGTCACTTTCATTGACTGCATGGCTGCCAGCTCCTCCATGATTTGACAGTCTGCAGTTAACCCACGTAAGTAGACGAGTAGCTGGGCGGTGTCACATACATCGCAGCTCTCATCCAAAGCCAGAGAAAAACAGTCAAAGTCGGCCGCTCTGTTGTTCAGCTGAAGCTCCAAGTTTCCACCGATGTCCTCAACCGGTCTCCTTACCTGGCTTCATATTTCATGACTTTTACGAATTTGAAGGGAACAACTATTATGCAAAAAATTATCATGACGATACTTTTTCAACTTGCTTTACACATTTTGTACGCATTGGTGTTCCTCTGGGATCAATTTGACCCCAAGCTGTTTAAACTGTGTAAAACATGTCTGTCTGTGTGTGTGTGTGTGTGTGTGTAAACTCACATCCCTACACCTGCAGGTGCAGGATTGATACTTTTGAGTTGATACATGCCCAGGGGGGAGGGAAAGCATAATTCCAATGAGAACTTTGATTATTTGCATGGTGAGTTTTGATGAATGCTTTGTTGCGTTTCATGGGCTGCGTCCATTCCAACAATATGCTGGGCAAACCTGCCAAATACAGCATCAAAATTTGGGCAGCATGTAATGCACAGTCCAGCTATGTCTACAATTTAACTGGACTATGAGGAAAATCCATTGAGGAAAAACCTGAAAAAATCAGGGCATGAGGGTTGTGCTTGACATGGCTAAAGGACGTCATGGGCATCACATTATATGTGATCACTTTTCCCCATCTTACTCCCTGGTAAGGAACCCCAACATCTCGGATGGTACAAACCACAGGCAGGTGCCAGGTTTGCCCCACGCAAAAGGATTGGAAGACAAGTATGACCTGTGCTCAATCCAAAAAATATGTCTGCAAGGAAACACGGTGACATAACGGTTCGACTGTTGCCTCATTGTTGTGGGTTTGATTCCTGGGCCCACAGCCTTTCGCTTTGGAGTTTGCATGTTCTCCCCGCGCCTGTATGGGTTTCCTCCAGGTACTCCGGTACACAGTCCAAAGACATGCATGTGTGGGTTAACTGGTGACTCTAAATTGTCTGTAGGTCTGATTGTGAGTGAGTGCTTGTCCGTCTCTGTATATCTCTATGTGTTGGCCCTGTGACAGACTGGTGACCTGTCTATCACCAGGAATTTGACTCCACATATTATAAATAAAAACAGATTCATGTTCTGACCAATGTTCCCATGTTCTAACTTTATAAAATTCTGCTATAAGTTTGAAAATGTATTTGTTTGACTTTGGCAAACAAATACATTTTGTTTGCCCCCCCCCCCCCACACACACACACACAAAAGCCAGAAAAACTAAAAAATAAAATAAAAATATACAAATAAAACTCTGCCACTGTCAGTCCCAAATACAAATAAGAAAAGAGGGGTGAGTGAGACTTTAAATCAAATCAAATCAAATCAGATTTATTTGTATAGCGCCAAATCATAACAAAGTTACATCAAGGCACTTTACATATAGAGCAGGTCTAGACCAAACTCTTTATAAAATTATTTAAAGAGACCCAACAGATCCCCCGATGAGCAAGCACTTGGCGACAGTGGCAAGGAAAAACTTCCTTTAAGAGGCAGAAACCTCGGGCAGAACCAGGCTCAGGGGGGGCGGCCATCTGCCTCGACCGGTTGGGTTGAGAGAGGGAGAGAGAGAGAGAGAGAGAGGCACGGGGGGGGGGGGGGGCAAAGTTGGGTAGAGTAGGGAGAAAAAGAGAGCAGGAGGAGGGGATATTCAAACAGGTGTAGGCAGGAACATGATGCTGCATGAGGTTCGTAGGAATGATGCTGTATGGAATTCTTGAAGATGTGGGAGCAGCAGGCATTGCAGGAACATGGGATGGTGATGATTCATCACCTGCAGGATGAGGACAGGGAGAGAGAGGAGAGGAGCTGGGAGAGAGAGAGGAGAGGAGCTGGGGGAGACAGAGACTTCGGGAAAACATGGTTAGTAAATGCAATGCACATACTTGGAACTGAGAGAAACTGAGAGAGAGGGAGAGGGAAGAGGGAGAGGGGGAGAGAGAGAGAGAGAGAGAGAGAGAGAGGGGAAAGGGAGAGGGAGAGAGAGAGAGAGGTGCTCAGTCCTTCCCCCAGCAGTCTAGGCCTATAGCAGCATAGCTAAAGAGTAAATGAACTTTAACTTTTTAACTATAAGCTCTGTCATACAGAAAAGTTTTAAGCCTGGTCTTGAAAATTGCTAAAAAGTCTGCCCCCCGGACCGATACTGGAAGTTGGTTCCATAGAAAAGGAGCCTGATAACTGAAAGATCTGCCTCCTGATTTACTCTTGGAAACTCTAGGAACCACAAGTAAACCTCCATCTAGAGAGCGGAGTGGCCTACTAGGACAGTAAGGAACTATGGGCTCTCTGAGGTATGACGGAGCTTGGCCAGTAAGAGCTTTATATGTTAACAGAAGGATTTTAAATTCTATTCTGGATTTTACCAGCAGCCAATGAAGAGCAGCTAACACAGGAGAGATGTGATCCCTTTTTCTAGTTCCTGTTAATATTCGTGCAGCAGCATTCTGAATCAACTGAAGGCCTTTCAGAGATTTGTTTGGACATCCAGATAATAATGAGTTACAGTAGTCCAGCCTAGAAGTTACGAATGCGTGGACTAGTTTTTCTGCATCCTCTTGAGAGAGGATATTTCTGATTTTCCTAATGTTTCTCAGGTGGAAGAAAAAACTGGTACACCCCAAAGACAGGGTACCACACACTCACAAAAGCAACCTGGTATATGCAGTCCAGTGCAGTGAGGAATGCAAGAACCTATACATTGGTGAAACTAAACAACCCTTGAACAAATGCATGGCCCAAAACAGAATGGCCACATCCTCAGGTCCATTTTCAGCTGTCTACTTACACCTAAAGGAAAAGGCACACTCCTTTGAGGACAGCATGTTAAAATCCTAGACAGAGAGGACAGGTGGTTTGAAAGAGGAGTAAAATAAGCCATCTATGTAAAAGTGGAGAAACCTGCCCCTCTCAAAAAGAAAGTAATAAAACAGAGGAGGCTGGCTCAGGGGTATAATTCTCAAATTCGTGCCTTAAAGCAGATGTCATGGAAATTAGAAAGAAATTGGCGTTCCAGCAACTTGGAAGAGTCTGGAAAGAAAGCTTAAAAACGTACAAAAAAGCTCTCCGCAGGGCTAGAAGCTCATATTATTCAGCACTAGTAGAAAAAAAAAAGAACAATCCCAGGTTTCTCTTCAGCACTGTAGCCAGGCTGACAGAGAGTCATAGTTCAATTGAACCAGTGATCCCCTTAGCTCTCAGCAGTGATGATTTTATGGGCTCTTTTACAAATAAAATTGTAACAATCAGAGAAAGAACTCATCAGCTCTTACCTACATTAGACAATAATCTACTGAATACAGCAACTCCTGAATCAATTGCAACGCCTATTTTACATCTGGAATCATTCTCATCTCTGAATCTCTCAGAGCTAGCTTCTATAGTCTCATCATCTAGACCATCAACCTGTCTATTAGACCCAGTGCCGACCAGCCTCTTTAAAGACATTTTCTACTTAATTGAGCCCTTCATTCTAGATCTCATTAATTTGACGTTATCTTTGAGTTATGTACCCCATACTCTTAAGACCGCAGTCATCAAACCCCAGCTTAAAAAGCCGAATCTTGATCCAGATGTTTTGGCCAATGATAGACCCATATCGAACCTTCCGTTCATGTCTAAAATCATTGAGAAAAGCAGTAGCAAACCAATTACATCACCATCTGCATAGGAACGGTCTGCTTGAAGAGTTTCAGTCAGGATTTAGAGCTCACCACAGCACAGAAACAGCGCTGGTTAAAGTCTCCAATGATATTCTAATGGCTTCGGACAATGGATCAGCCTCCATACTTCTCCTCTTAGATCTTAGTGCTGCATTTGACACCATTGACCATAATATTTTATTACAGAGACTGGAACATGAAATTGGCATTAAAGGAACTGCTCTAAGGTGGTTCAAATCCTATTCATCGGATAGACATCAGTTTGTACATATTAACAATAAGTCCTCTTCATGCACTATAGCCAGTTATGGAGTCCCACAGTGTTCGGTACTTGGACCAATCCTCTTCACTCTTTATCTGCTTTTTTAGGCAACATTATCAGGAAACACAACATCAATTTCCACTGTTACGCAGACGACACTCAGCTGTATTTATCAATGAAGCCAAATGAAGTTAGTCAGATAGTCAAGACTGCAGACATGTCTTGAAGACATAAAAGTCTGGATGACCCATAATTTTTTACTTCTAAATTCAGACAAAACTGAAGTAATTGTACTCGGCCCTAAGCACCTTAGAGAAACTCTATCTAATCATTTAATCAGTCTGGATGGCATTACTTTGGCTTCCAACACCACTGTAAGAAACCTTGGAGTAACCTTTGACCAGGACATGTCCTTTTTCCCTCACATAAAGCAAGTCAGTAGGGCAGCTTTCTTCCACCTGCGAAAAATTAGGAAAATCAAAAACATCCTCTCTCAAGAGGATGCAGAAAAACTAGTCCATGCATTCGTAACTTCTAGGCTGGACTACTGTAACTCATTATTATCTGGATGTCCAAACAAATCTCTTAAAGGCCTTCAGTTGATTCAGAATGCCGCTGCACGAATATTAACAGGAACTAGAAAAAGGGATCGCATCTCTCCTGTGTTAGCTGCTCTTCATTGGCTGCCGGTATAATTCAGAATAGAATTTAAAATTCTTCTTTTAACATATAAAGCTCTTACTGGCCAAGCTCCATCATATCTCAGAGAGCTCATAGTTCCTTATACTGTCCTAGTATGCCACTCCGCTCTCTAGATGGAGGTTTATTTGTGGTTCCTCGAGTCTCCAAGAGTAACTCGTGAGGCAGTTCTTTCAGTTATCAGGCTCTTCTTCTATGGAACCAACTTCCAGTATCGGTCCGGGGGGCGGACTCTTTAGCAATTTTCAAGACTAGTATTAAAACCTTTCTGTATGACAAAGCCTATAGTTAAAAACTTAAACTAAAGTTAATTTAGTCTTTAGCTATGCTGCTATAGGCCTAGACTGCTGGGGGAAGCACTGACCACCTCTCTCTGTCTCTCTCTCCTCCCCCCCGCCGACATATCAAAAACTATGCTTCTCCGAAATCCCTGTCTCTCCCAGTTCTAACCATGTGTACTGTATTTATTAACCATGTTTCCCGAAGTCTCTGTCTCTCCCAGTTCCTCTCCTCTCTCTCTCTCCCTGTCTTCATCCTGCAGGTGGTGAATCATCACTACCCCATGTTCCTGCAATGCCTGCTGCTCCCACATCTTCATGAGCTCCATCCAGCATCATTTCTATGAACTTCATGCAGCATCATATGTTCCTGCCTGCAAATTTATTGAATATCCCCTCCTCCTACTCTCATCTCTCCCTACTCTATCGAACTTTGCCCCCGTGTGTCTCTCTCTCTCTCTCCCTCTCTCAAATCAATCGGTCAAGGCAGATGGCCACCCCCCTGATCATGGCTCTACCCGAGGTTTCTGCCTCTTAAAGGAAGTTTTTCTTGCCACTGTCGCCATGTGCTTGCTCATGGGGGCTCTGTTGGGTCTCTTTAAATCATTTTATAAAGAGTTTGGTCTAGACCTGCTCCATATGTAAAGTGCCTTGATGTAACTTTGTTATGATTTGGCACTATATAAATAATTCTGATTTGATTTGATTTGATTTGACTTCCTATTGTTGTATCTCTTATAATTTCCCAATTGCAGTTACCTGACATTGTCTCTGATACTAAAGTAAGATCAATAGCTAATTCTGTGTTATTTCTAACATTGATTCTTGCACCATATCCATCATTCAGGCACACTATATTTTTGATTTCCATTAGTTCATCACCTCCATTTCCATCATTATAGCTACCCCATAATGTGCTATGAGCATTAAAATCTCCACAACAAACAACTTTTCCATCTAAATGTACAGCTACTTCTTCCATTAATTCTATTTTAACAACACCATCTTTTGTCCAAACTTTAATTACAATCATTTCATAGTCTTTCCCTTTCTCCAATATTCTATACTGCATTTCTTGTTTCACAAATATTATGCACCCTCCCCCACTTCCTTCCGTTCTATCTCTGCGTATGCTATTATAACCTCTAATCACAAAATCCAGTGCTGGGTTTAGCCATGTCCCTTAAATCCACATAATCTCTGTTTTTTTTTTCAGAGACCGTCAATGAATCCTTTAAATTCCTGTCCATTTGCTATTAAACTCCTTGCATTCCACTGAAGAATAATCATTGGTTCCTATCCCCAGTGACTCCGGGTTTCCCATCTGCCTCAAGCCTTTTGTTGATCTGCTCCCAAGATACATCTTTCAAAGCCAAAAATTTTTCAGCTCCCCTCACAATTATTTTTATTTTCTCTGTTTTGTGTTTGACTTGATCTGTACAGTTAATTACGTAAGCAATGAACAAAATCATCTTATCCACATTCAGTTCTGTATTAGTTTACATTCTTTGAGCTCCCCTGATCTTGAATTTTAATTGTTGTTGCCTGTTTCCTCCATCCCCTTTTGTACTTGTACTCTCTTCACTGCTTCAGAATAGCTTATGTTGTTAACCGTTTTCACCTGTTGAATTTCCACTGCTCTTTTCCTGACTTAACAGCCACCATATCTAGCACGACCTACTCTGCAGCCTCTCTTAAAGGGACAGCTTACTTAACAGAACCAATTGAATTAACTTAGAAATAAACACAGACCAAATCAGGTAGCCTGAATAACAGAGGCAGGACAGTGGCTATTGCAGACAGTAGGTTCCACATTATGCTGAAATTGAGGCACCATTAGCAGCAATTGCTCATGGGGAAAGCCTGAAAGCATCTGACCCTGTCATTTGGACTCCTGACGCTGAGAAATCTTTTGTTGATTTGAAAATTGCATTGTAAACACCTCCGACCCTTGGACTGCCTGACTGTACACGACCATTCAGTCAGACTGTTGACGAGAAGGGGGGGTTTCATGACTTCTGTTTTGTTGCAAGAACATGGGGGAAAACAACGACCTGTGGCTTATTTTTCGTCTAAGCTTGACAGTGTTGCTGCAGGTCTGCCCCATAGTCTCAGAACTGTGGCTGCTGCAGAGAAAGCAATCATGGTGTCATGTGATATTGTGGGATACACTGATTTGACCTTGTTGGTCTCACATGTAGTCTCTCTTATCCTACTCAAGCAGAAAACCTCACATCTCTCTGCTTGCGAGGTGGTTATGTTACAATGCTGTTCTGTCAGAATTGCCTAATGTTAAGGTAAAGAGATGTACTGTTCTTAACCCTGCTACTCTTCTGCCAACAGCTGAGGAAAGCCACATGACTGCATGGCCACCATAACTTCTGTTTTTTCCCCCAGACCTGCGATACACAATTTCTAACACTGACTTTGATTTCTTCATTACAACAGATAGCAGATATGTCACAGTCTGCCCCTGTCTCTCACCCTGGACTCAGTACTTTTCCATTCACCTGCCCCTCCCTCACTCTGCCTGCCAAGCCACACCCTCTCACCAGCTTACTCCTCACACCTGTCTTCACTCACCTGATCACCCACCTGCAGCTCATCTCCACTAATCAAGCCCTGTATATAGACTCCAGCCTCACACTCACCTAGTTGCCAGATTGTTCTTTGCCATGCGAGACTTTCCAACGTTTTTCCTGCAGGCTTTCCCCAGTAACGACCCTGCCTGTTCCTGACTCACCTGTTTTGTCTGCCTCCTGGTAAATCATCCCAGCCTTCCGTCCCTGACCACGAGTGCTACCTTTGCCTTCCTGGTTCCTGTTTGCCTGCCTACTATATTCTGAATAAATCTGACACTTCTCAACTGATCCTGCATCTCTATGTACTGCATCTAGGTTCATACCACACCTGTTACAAGATATGCCTGGGGGGATGGTTTATGATTTTTGGACAAATTTGGAAGAATAGGGATTTTCTAACTTCATCAGGAAAACCTAGTGTTCATCATTTGTTGGTATCTGTGCTTTTGGATGTTATGTTATTGCCAAAACAAATTGCTGTGTGTAAATGTGAAGCTCACACTAACAACATGGATTCTGTTTCTCAAGCTGTGATTTGATTGAAATTTGTTTTGGTTATTATGTGCATGTTGTAAAAATGGGTTGAAGCTTTCCCCACAGCGAAACAGGATGCAGCAGCAGTGGCGAAGGTTTTGCTGACTGATAATTCCCAGGTGGGGAATCCCAGCCAAAATCAGCTCAGACAATGGTACACCTTTTGTAAGCGCTGCTTTGAAGACTGTTGGTGAGTACATGGGTATTGCCTTGAAATGACAATATGCCTATCATCCAGCCTCCGGTGGAGCTTGTGAAAGAGAAAATGCAACTTTGAAAAAACAAACTTGTGAAAGTATGTGAAGAGACCAAATTGTCTTGGATGAAAGCTCTTTCCTCTTTCTATTGTGCTAATGCACATGAGAGCAAGGAGGAAAAGCAGAAATGGATTGACCCCATCTGAGATTCTGTTCAGCAGACCTCTTAACACTGGGATTGGGCCCGTCAAAAGACAGTTGCCAGACACTGGCCAATGTGAGGATGAAATGTTATGATATTGTGCAACCTTGTCATCTGCTTTGTCTAATATCCACCAACAGGTGAAGGCTGCCTTGCCCAGACCTATAGAAACGAAACTGCACGACCTCAATCCAGGCAATTACATCGTGGTGAGAGACCTCAAACGAGAGAATTGGAGAGCTTGTAGGTGGAACGGATCGTTCCAGGTGCTCTTGGTGACGGAGACCGTGTTTAATCAATAAAGCTGATTCTTTAGTAATGAAGGGTGAAGTTTAGGTTTAGTAGTTTGAATGATTAGTGTAATCAAATTCATATGTATTGTTGATTGATTTTTATATATTATTCATTTCATTCATATTGGTTCATTTCATTTCATGATGGTTTTTAGATGTTGTTGTTCTTTCATTTAATCAATTGAATGACAGAACATGATGATTTCATTTGGATGTTGATTTTGATGATTTTAATTCCTTTTCAGGAGTGTGTGTGTTCTCATTAATAATACAGTTATTTTGCTTATTAAATTTGTTAGTTAGTTTATGTGATTTTTTTTTTTTTTTTTTTTTTTTTTTTTTTTTTTAAACCCCTCATCATATTAGCAGTTTTTCCCCATTTTTAGCTAGTGTAGTAAGGCAAATAAGTCTTTTACCCTTTGATTCAACATGGGAGCTTAAAACCCAAGGCAGAGGTCACAGGACACAAGCGCAGACAAGCCAAACATCCCCCTCTAAATCTGACAGAGACCAGAGCTTCTAGCATCTTCCTGGAGCGGGCAGGACTCATGGGTCATAAGGTAGTAAGATCTTGTGGAATTTTCCATTAAGTATGGTTTAGCAATAAAATGCTAAAAAGGGGGGAATCTGATGGAAAATTCTGACATTTAACTGATCTGCTAGTTAACCCCGGATATTGTAACCTTTATCTTATGTTCATGTAAACTTAGTTTGTGTCTTCTCTGTGTCTGACAGTGCTATCGCAGGATTACGCAAGCAAATAAGTATACCATAAACAAAGAGATGGCCACGGTCCTGTGAGGACCCCAAGTCAGTGATGTCTCAGAAAGAAAGATTGTTCAAACAAGTCTGACAATGATGACACTAACACCATATAGTGTCTACTAACACCTCTTTCAAGAACACTATAAAAACTAAGTTTTGAGGGCTCTACGCTCTCTCACTGACTGACTGTTCATGTGGTTGTATGTGTGTGAGTCCATTCACTGAATACTATTAAACTCAAGAAAGACAGCTGACATGCAAATCAAATCAAATCAAATTTATATAGTGCCAAATCATAACGAAGTTACATCAAGGCACTTTACATATAGAGCAGGGCTAGACCAAACTCTTTATAAAATTATTTAAAGAGACCCAACGGATCCCCCCATGAGCAAGGAAAAACTTCCTTTAAGAGGCAGAAACCTTGGGCAGAACCAGCCTCAGGGGGGGCTCAGGACACATGAAGTTTATCTTTTTTTCCACCTGCGCTCAGCTCTCCTGCACTTGTGCCTGGCCGCACAGGTAGTATCATTGAGCCATGGCTCAGATTTGGGTCTGGGGCGCATAATTTTTAGAGAAGCGACAGTGTCCAGAGAGCCAGCACAGGTGGAAAGAAAGGTAAAACTCAGTTTCTCAGTGTCAAGGAAAGCAGAGGGCCTTGTGTCAAGCTGCTTTTCAGCAAAAAACGCAGAAGAAAACTGAGCAACGGTGGAAGGTTTTAGCATGCGGCAATGGAGGACAGGAGTACACGGTTTAAAACTATGACAGGGCAAATTAAAATCAAACAAAACAGGCATGTGGTCAGAGAACACTGGCTCACATACTTGAATATTTAAAATAGGCAAATCCTGTGATAAAACAAGGTCTAACATGTGTCCATGTTCTTGTGTGGGCCCAGTATTGTACAACGGTAAAAGCATCGATCAAGTCTAAAAAGTCTTTAGCCAGTGGCTTAGAAGGACAGCAGACAGGCACGTTAAAATCACCAACACATAAAATCTTGTCATAGCTAGAGCCAGGAAATCAGAGAGGTCTTTTATTAAGTCTCTGTTATATTAAGGTGGCCGGTAAAACACTGCACATAGTACCGGGTCCAACCGACCCAGTTCAAACAGGCTCAGTTCAAAAGAGGAGAAAGACAAAGACAAAGTGGTAAAGGCTTGCAATATAGGCTGTTCTTAAGAACAGTCGCTATTCCTCCTCCACGACCAGAGATCCTCGGTGAATTTATAAAAGTACAACCAGGAGGCAGAAGCTCTGTGAAGGTGGCTGACTCGCCCACATTTATCCAGGTTTAAGTCAGAAAAAGTACATCCAAAGCGTATGAGGTGAAGAAGTCTTGGAGAATGAAAGTCTTGTTCATTACCGATCTTGCGTTTACCAGCACACATCTAATCGAAGCCAAGATATCGGCCGCGTGAGCTGTCCGGCTCAGCGGCTTGAGGTTGCGACAGTTCACTCCACCAGGACACCGAAGGAGAGGCAGGCGAGGGCGCACGGTATGAAGCTCCTCATACGGGCCAACAACAGGTACCAGCCAGGGGCCGATCAGAACGATGGCACGGTGGGAGACAAGCCAGCGAAGACAGGCTCCATATTCCTGCGAAAAGCTCCAGGGAAACCGAATCGCCCCGGAACGGCCAGCCAGGCTTTAATCCTGACTAGCCGGCGACTGCGCGTTCCTCTGCGTCTACGCCTCCAGGGCAGTTGAGCTCCAGCATGGAGCAAGTGTGCGGGGACATCCGCCAAGAGCGGATGAAGAAAAGTTTTTTGTTTACCCCAGCCATAACTCGCCAGAGAGTTTACAGAAATTTAGATTTTTAATAACTTCTGGTGATCATATACTGTACCAGCAGAAAGTTTATGGTCCTTGGAGCAGATGCCAATAACAGAACAAACACAAAAATTGCCAGCGTTAGATGGCCTGCCAGACACAACAGTGCCATCTTGCCACACCTAATAAAAGAAATTAAGAAAAGCCATGGCCCAGCCCTAACCTCATTAGTAGCCTGTTAAGGGAAGCAGAAGGGAGATGCGACCCAGATCTGACTCTGCCCGTACAATTAAGAACTTGGAAATGTTCAACCTGACCCGCTAGTGACCTGGAAAACATTTCGAGACCCCGGCTTATGCAAGGGGACCCAGGAAATAAAAAAAAAAAAAACCCAGGCCAGGTGATATCTGCCACGGGTAGATATGTATCCAATAGAGTCACGAAAGATTGATGGTAATGGTGGCAAACCAAATCAGAAAGAAAACGGACCAATGAGAAATCAACTCTAATGGTGGCAGCGCAGCCCAAAATAGAATTTAAAAAAAGAATGGGTTGTGGCCTCTGAGGAGAAAGGGGGAGCCTCAATAGAAAGAGGGGGAGCCTTGGGGATATATAAGCAAGTGGTTAAGCGGTACAATGCAGTGTACATTCAGACCAAACCACTCATCTGTTGGTTCAGATACTTGCTGTATTTTGAATAAACTTCCTCCACATCAGACTCTGAAGACTCCAAGAACCTTTTTCTCCTGAGAAATTGGAAGACATCAGCTACTGATTTTTGAGATTAGATGTTCATGTTGGGCCTCACTGCCTGACCTCTACTGGCCCACTGCCAGGCAGTTGGGAGCTTCGACAAATTATCATGAAGACCGAGAGAAAGTGGCAGGCACAAGAGGGCATCATTGGAGCTGAGGCACAACTGAGGCACAAGGCCTCTGGTGGGCTTTGAGGCAATGGGGCGAGCAGGTCTTGGCTGCTTTCCAAAACCGCGTTACAACCTGGCCCATGGAAAGGAGAAGCGCCAGCTGATTCAGGACGAGATTTGAGCAGAGGTGAAGGAAGATCGATGCAGCAACATGGTTGGCATGTCCCAGTGTAACCCAGTAGATAATCTGGACTGGTAATATTGTTGTTTCCCTTAAAAATATTATTATTTATTACTTAACCCTCTTTGGTTTATTATTCTGTTAATCATATTAATTTTGCACACACTCAGTCCTTATTTGTTGTATTATATAAAATAGATGTATGATTTGTTAAGAGAAAGTAGTCCCACCCTCTTCTCGCGAGAGTTGCAGTGTGGAGTGAGAGTGTGGAGTCAGAGCAGCGGTACGAGCAGATGAGAAAAACGGAAGGGAAAGTCAATCAGAAGTAAAGAAAATGTTGTTAACTCACTTGAAAAATAAAAACCTTTGAAAGTTTGTGAGTTGCTCGAGCTAACTAGCATTGGCACATGCTAACCATAGTGGCCACATTGTGAATCAGTACATGAGATGGCAGAAAACTTTTTGACACATGAATGTGATTTGCCGCTGCTGGTTATGATGCGTGTTGAGTTAAAGACTGCTAATCATATTCATTTATAACAAAGGCAGAAACTGTGAAGTCCTGAATTTGACATTCTGATATGTGTTAAATGTGCATTTTGCTGATTTTCAATTCATAACTCAATGGACATGTGTGCAATGGTTAAAATTAACAATATTTCAGGTGGAAAATTAGCTAATATCTTAGTTCATGGTAAATAGCTAAAATAATTCATGTTTGTTAAAATGTGCAGAAAATATGTAGAAATATGTGAAAAAACTTCCCTTAAAAAAAGAGAAATGTACAGTTAAGAATATAATTCATTTAATCACTACTGTGTTCCAGTATTGTATCCAGTGTGTTGAGATTTATACTGAATATGGCCATAACAGAGAAGATAGAGCTTGATGATTATGTGTAGTAATAGTCCTGTCTTTATATGGGCTAGGTTTTTGAGAACCTTCAGAAACTCTTAGATGTGTATTTGGATTCTCCTGGTTGATGGAGATGGCGAGCCAGTGAAAACTTTCCTTACCCCAAGGAGCAGAGAACTAGCACCTGAGCCTGAAGAGGATATCCAACCCTTCTTCACCTTAACTGAGTGTGTCTGTGGTAGGACCACCACACACTGCCCTTACTACTGAACCCCTGACTCTTTGAACTTTTCCCCTGACTTGGCTTGACACTCTTTTGACTGAAGCACGCTGACTAACAACAACAATGACAAGGAACATTAAAGGACACTTAAAGGAATGTTAAATTTCCATATGGACACTTTTAGTTGGTTATATGTTGATGAAAAACTTGTGAAGCATTGAGAGATCAGTTGTGATTGCACTGAATTTTAATTTAATTAAATTTTGTATTTTTCATACAAATCAATACAGTCAACTTACCTCCAAAGTACCTCGTGGCTCCATTTATCTATTGTGTCTGTTACTTCCTCCTTAAACCCTCCTCCACGAACCTAGTTCCTGGTCCATACACTCTTAACCCCGTTGCAATTAATGGGTTACACAAGCAAGGGGCATGGACTCGGTGGGAGCATGCGAGTCCTACAAAATCACCTGGGCAGAGCTCTGGAAAGCTGAACCATGACGCATCAGTCTATGTCCAATCAGTCTATGACGTCCTAACCCTAACCCTAACTCAACCTGCACACCTGGGGCCTAGTCGATACAGTGCAAGCTGTGCTACAAGAGAAGCACCCTGGAGTATATCTTGAGCTGCTAGCGCTAGGAGAGGGGCGGTACTGCTGGCACCACAACCAAGTTTTAAGATCTTTGGCGGACTCCATCTGCATGGCAATCCAGCACAGCAAGCCCGAGGCCACCCACAAACAGTCAATCTCCTTCATTAGACCGGGACAGAAGGCTCATCGACATCAGCCTAGGTCTACAGGGGAGCTCCTCGCCACCGCTAATGACTAGCAGCTTCAAGTTGACCTTGGAAAACAGCTCAAGTTTCCAGTTAACATCACAACCACTTTTCTCCGCCCAGACATGGCGCTAGCATCAGAGTGCATGAAGCAAGTTGTTCTTCTGGAACTGACTATCCCTTGGGAGGACCGAATTGACAAGGCCAACAAGCGAAAGAGGGCCAAATACGCAGAGCTCATCACACACTGCTGGAGCAACGGCTGGAAAGCCCGCTGTGAGCCAGTCGAGGTGGGTTGCTGAGGCTTTGCATTCACTACTGCGAACTCTCAAACTCCTTGGAGTGAAAGGACTGCAATCTAGGAGAGCCATCAACACTCTAGAGGCTACAGAGAGGGCATCGCGCCACTTGGACACAAGCCAGGGACTGATCACCCCCAGCTAGAGTGTGCAATGAGTCCATATGTTTGAACCTGTTAATCCCATTAAATGTATTTTGTGTTGTGTAATGTGTGTTCTGTGGATGATCTTGTATTGTATTAGTGTTATGTTGGTGTTCTTGGACATACTGAAGATGCTGTTGCAGACGTTATTCCAAAATTGGTTGTCAGTGTCGATGTTAAGGTCTTTTTCCCATTGGTTTATTGGAATATGGTGTGTATTGTTTTCGGTGGTGTATATAAGTTTATACAGTTTTGAGAGTGGTTTCTTTGATTTTGCAATTTTATTGATGTTGTCCAGTAGTGGTGGTTGTTCTAAATGTGTGTTTGATATATCTATTTTTGTCCTGATTGTAGTTTTTAATTGGATGTATTGTAAAAATTTTTGTTTTTCAATGCCGTATATGTCAGTGAGTTGTTGAAAGGATAGCAGAGTGTTACAGCCAAAAATGTGGTGTGGGTGTGTGATTCCTTTTTGTTTCCATTTGGTGCCTATCAGAGGTGATTTATTTGATGTGAAGTCTGGATTGTTCTATATGGGTATTTGAGTGGTTGGTGAGATTGTAGTATGTTTTATTTTAATGTATTTTTTTTAATTGAGAGTGGTACTGTCATCCATCGGTTTAAGTCATCTTATATTGTTTTGAGGAGCGGAATGAAATTCAAGTGGAACAACTCTGACAGCTTGGTGGAGAATTTGATACCTAAATATGTAATGTTGCCAGAAGGGGGTGGTAAGTGAAGGATTTGTGATAGTGCATGAGAGATATCTCTGTTAAATGAAAGGATGGTGGATTTATTCCAGTTTATTGTGTAGTCAGAGATATTGGAGTATGTATTGATGGTTGTAATGAGCTCTTTGATAGATTTGTTTGGGTTTTGTATGAATAGAAGTACGTCATCTGCGTATAGACTGCTTTTATGTGTTATGTTTTTAGAGTGAATACCTGTGATATCCTTGTCTTGTGCCTCTGTGCAGTGTAAAGTTTGATGAGATGAGGTTGTTAGTGATAACTGATGCTCTTGGTTTGTTGTACAATGTTTTAATCAGTTTTTTTTTTCTGACTGTCCAAAGCCAAATTTTTCCAGAGTTTTTATGAGAAATGTCCAATTTACCTTGTCAAATGCTTTTTCGGCGTCTAGTGAGAGGATGATAGTTTTTGAGTTATTGTTATGGGATAGATAGATATCAGGTTGAAAAGAGGGCGGGTTATTTGATGAACGTCTGCCTTTAATGAATCCTGTCTGATCTGGGTGAATTAGTGACGATATGACTGATTCAATCCGGATTGCAAGTGTTTTGCTGATAATTTTGATATCTGTGTTTATTAAAGAAATGGGTTTGTAACTTGAGCAGTGGGCTGGGTCCTTATTAGTTTTGAGTAATACTGAAATTAGTGCTGTGTTCACGTGATAGGAAATGTATTTATTCTTCTTGATTTCATCTGCCTTTCTGGTGAATAGTGATGATAATGTTTGCCAGAAGTGTTTGTAAAATTCAGTGGGGAATCCATCCAGTCTGTGGACTTTATTGTTTAACATCGACAGAATACGAAAAAGCACTAAAGACAATGTCAAAGGGGTCTCTAGAATGTCTGCTTGTTCTTTTGTTAGTGAGGATAGTGTAATGCTATCTAGGAATGTCTCTATTGCTGCTAGGCTTGTTTCCTTGTATAATTCCTTGTATAATTCACCGAAGTATTGTCTAAAGATGTTGTTTATAGTTTGTGGGTCACTGTTGATGTTTCCTGTTGAGTCTTTGATTGTTGTGATGAGTGATTTCTCCTTATTGCGTTTGAGTTGATTTGCTAAGTATTTGCTGATTTGTGTTTGTGTTCAAAATGGTTATATCTTAGTCTTTGTAGCATGAATTGTGTCCTTTTATTGAGAATATTGTCAAGTTGAAATTTGACTTCTCTGATTTCTTTGAGTGTTTGTTCTGTGGCATAGGAATTGTGTAGTTTTTTTTAATTTCTCCATCCATCCATCCATCTTCATCCGCTTATCCGAGGTCGGCTCGCAGGGGTAGCAACTTTTTTTACTTTCTCCTCTAGTTTATTTTCCACTGCTTGTTCTTTCTTTTTTTATGTGTTGAATATGATGATTTTTCCTCTTAGTACTGCTTTGGCTGTTTCCCAGATGATTGTTGGTGAGGTTGTAGCATCCCCGACTGATTATTGATCCCTGTAGCAACATATTGTTGAAGTAAAAGTAAAAAAGGTTTCTGTGTTTTTACTTCACTAAATCCTTGCTACACATTATGACAAAAGGTATAACTTTACTGATCCAACTGGGTAAATTATCCTTTGTTATGGCCGCCTGAAAAAGTGCTCTTGCTGTGCAAGAAAAAAAAAAAAAAAAGAATATTATCAAAAATATGCATAGGTTGGAAATATCTGGGAAAACTGAATTACAACAGGTTATGAACTTTATAATGATTGCTTTTTCAAACATAGATTCAAAATCTTTATGTTAACGTTTGCTGTAAATAAAAAAACAAGAAAACAGTGTGCACCAAAAAATGGTGGTACAAAATTCTACAGTGTAGACTGGTTTTAAATTTGATGTTAATGCTGGAGAGCTCAGAAATCAGAAAACCTTTATTTGTCCATGGCACAGCACTGGAAATACATCTTTAACGTGACTTTCAGATGTACAAGAAATAAAATCCAAACACAGATTAAAATTAAAACATGGTGAAAAAAAACAAAACAAAACACAGACAGTCAGAACATAAACACAGATTACCAAGATAAATAATTAAATTATAATTAAAATGTTTTCTTTATATTTTTCCTTGCTGGTGGAACCCTGTAAATTCAGCCGAGGGGAGGAGTTGAAATTAATTATAGAGCGGATGAGAAGGGTCATGAAGGACAGTACTGGCTGTCTGTCTGACTGCCTCAATGTAGAGGTCTGAAAGTGAAGACTTTGTGGTGCCTGTTATTTTAATTGTGTGCTTTATGACCATGCCAACTTGAATTTTTCTTTAGTAGAAAGGAAGCCGTACCAGGATGCATTATTGTAGGTGAGAAATGACTCAATCGCTATGTTTACATGTGCAAAATTTCTTCAATCTGATGACAATTTGGATTAGAGCTTTACTGTTTACATGGACCCTAAAAATAATTGATCCGTTCACGATGTGTTTTTACATGCATCTCACGTTTGAATAGAATAAATGATTTTGACATGTGCAGGATTTTCTGACATTTAGGAAGCAGTAGTAGAAGAGGCTACTTCTGATGTGAATACACTCCGCTTCGTGTCTCATTTTGAAATTGATTTTTTTTTATGGCTCTGTACCGTGTTCTTCAGGCCGTACTTTTGCCTCTGCTTCAGCAAATTTAAGTTTGTTTAATATTTTCAGTAACGTATTTGTGTCCGATACAGACCAGTTCTGTTCAATATTCTGTATTGAATATCCCCTCCTCCTGCTCTCATTCTCTCCCTACTCTACCCAACTTTGCCCTCCCCCGTGTGTGTGTGTCTCTCTCTCTCTCTCTCTCTCCCTCTCTCAACCCAATCGGTCGAGGCAGATGGCCACCCCCCCTAAGCCTGGTTCTGCCCGAGGTTTCTGCCTCTTAAAGGAAGTTTTTTTCTTGCCACTGTCGCCAAGTGCTTGCTCATGGGGGGATCTGTTGGGTATCTTTAAATCATTTTATAAACAGTTTGGTCTAAACCTGCTCTATATGTAAAGTGCCTTGATGTAACTTTGTTATGATTTGGCACTATATAAATAAATCTGATTTGATTTGATTGGAACTTTTGCAATGTCTTGGTATACGTTATGTAAACATATGGCTTATGTAACATGGGCAGTTAAGATAATTTCTACCCAAATTTCATAATAAGTGTTTACATGCACGCTAATTGGATCAACAATTGGCATAACCCACCCATCTTGATCGGAAGGAAATTTTAATCCTAATAAGTGTGATTGGGTCAGAATCTTCTGATTGGCGTGTTTACATGTAGCATTTTATTCCGGTCCCGTTTTTAATTCGATTACTTGTGTCCATGTAAACATAGCTAAGGAGTGATTTGTAAAAACTGTTAAAATGTGTTTGCTTACATTAAAACTCTTATTTTTTCTCAGCAGAATAAGAAGTTATTGAGCCTTTTTATAGATGTCCACCTCAATGCTCAGGTACCTGAAGGCCTCCACCTACTCCACCTCCTGCCCAGGGGCGATTCTAGGATCTGACCTTTGGGGGGGGCTCGGTCCCCAGGAGGCAGCTGACATCCGCGCTTGGTTAACTCATTAACATGTATTCATCTATTAAATATTTTGAGGCTGTACTTTTAAAAAAAGAACATATGTTCATCTAGGGAAAAGCAGACATTTGCTAAGGGTTTAATGTTCCAGAGTTTAAGATTGTATCCTACAGTAGATACAAGTTTTGTGAAACTGTTATTAATGTTGTTATGTGACTGTACTTTTCGGTGTGTTATCTGGTTAGACAATATAGCATCAGGTTCGATATCAACACATTGTTATTAATGTCGCTATGTGACTACTTTTCAATCATTAAAAAAAAGTTTCATTTTCTTCTACCTCTTCTTCTTTCACATAAAAAAAACAAAAAAACAAAAAACACCTGTGTTTCGCAATAACAGTACAGTAACCCGGACCAATTCACTTCTGTTAGACTTTCTAACTTGGCACAAGACATAGCTTCACACAGTGTCGTTTCATAGCTTTCATATCTTGCCGCTGGGCAACAATTTAACTCTGCAATTGAATAGCTAGCGTTGGCTCCTAGCACCCTAGTTTATCATGATACGCATCATTACAAGCCTTGAGAATTTAAACGTAAGAAGAGGCATTGATAAAATCATCTTGTGGTCAACTGCCGTTTAATAGACATCTTGTAACGGGTATAGGTTGGACCCAATTGCAGCACAAAACACACCAGTATGTTTTTACAGTCTTTAATGAACTCAATAATCCAAACAGCGGCAGCACAGACAGAAAAACACAGTTCAGGGTATGGGTCCATGGGGAATTGAACCCTGCTCCTCTGTTTCCCGGACAAACACGCAACCCACAGGGCTACAGCAGTAGCAACAGTCCAAAAGTCCAGATCTCCACTAAACCCAATAGTGTGTTCAGAGAGAGGGCTACTGGAGAGGGTAGAAAAGGGAGACTCCCTGTTGGAAGGCTGTAGAGTGGGTACTGTGAACTGGGTTGCGTTGGCAGCAGGAAACCCAGCAGCAGAGCAGACACAACCTGAGTAGATGGCTGATCCGGAGTCGGCGGGGAGCCACTCAGCCACAAGCAGACGAAGATCCAAAAACAGGCAGGCAGAACTCGGAGTCAGGGACAGAAGGCAGGTAGGTTTACCGGGGCTGAGACAAAGAGCGTTGGTCAGGGGACGAGCCGATCAGAAACCAGGAAGACAGTCCGTTGAAGAGTGCTGGAAAGTCAGGCAAACACGAGAACAATCTGGCAAGGAGTGTCTGGAGAAGGGTGCTTATATCCGGGGTTGATAGCAGATGAGGAACAGGTGAGAAAGGTGGAGCAGACAGGTGAGTGGAAAAAGCTGGCAGGATACCGGAATGGATCATGACACATCTGACAGATTATGTCAATGTCCTAAAATGAAGCATTACCTGGTCATTAGTGTTACAATGCACTGCCGCATTCGTGTCATTCTAACAGCTCTACCGCAGGTTACCTGCCCTGCCTCTAGGACCCATGTTTAGTGTTCTTTGTGTTGAAATATCAGATTTTTATGCTTCTAACATGCATTTATACTCTTTGATGATTATATTGTATGACTCTAATGAACTGCTTATGATGAAGCATTATGATGAAGCAAAGAGTGACATTTACATGAATAAAAGAAGTAACAATTGCACAATGTAATGAGGATAGAATATACAGACAGGAGTGAAAAACGTCAAATTTGACCTGTTAATTGCTGACTGAATTTAGAAGATACACTGGGAATGTGGGGGTTGTGGTGTGTGTCTGTTTTTCTTCTTTCTTGCACAAAAACAGGACCTGTCAATTGCTACTAGGCGCTGATCGCAAGAGTGGAGTCATATAGCACGAGGAGGAAGCGTGCTATGGGAAGCGGCCTGGAGCTCAGCCAATCAGAAGAAGAATACACCCACATATGTCATTTCCTTTGTAACAATAACATAAGCTGGACCAGGGAAAGACAGAGCATCAGACTTCGTGAACTGACGCTGGGATTGTATGCTGGTCAGGGAGACATAGTCTGGTCCAGAGCTCTGTAAACGATCTCTTTTTCTATAGTCTATTTTTGCTGTCAAATGTGAGAATAAAACATGTGAAACTGATTTGGACAGCTCCTGCATCCTTCATCAAACGAATGCGCGAGTTCAGGGGAAAGAACTCAACAATTTGGTGACCCTGACGTGATGAAGGCAGGATTTTTGCCAAAGGGTAAAATTGATTTTAACTTTTAAACTTGTGTGTTTGAACAGACAACTCGGACATAAGGACAATGAATGAGGCCTCAACTAAAGGGCAAGCAGATCCCTGTTTAACCAAATATCTGCTACATTGAGATTTTTAAAACTAACGTTGAGCCAAGTGTCCACATTCTCTGTGATACAGCAGAGTGACTGGGAAAAGAGATCGTGTTGATACCCGGGTGGGGGTTGAGCGCGGATTGGGACGGCTAGCGTCTTGCTAATAGTGGACCTCCGTACGGTTGGATTGGGTTCTGACCGGGAGGAGACTCCCTTAGGTGAGTTCTGGTGTGGAAATTTTTCTTGATTAAGGATTGACCGCTAAATTCCTTGTGGTAGTCTGGAGTTCTAGACCTGTCGAGGGTGCTCATGTGACGAAGCACTGTAACTGGTGTCTGACAGAACCTTATGTGAAGGCAGTCCGGGGTTCGAGGGGCTTGTCGAGGACATCAAGGAGGGCTTAGGATCCCACAGTTTTAAAGGGTTGGAGGCCCAGGGTTTGGAACCCTAAAGTCCCCGTAACTCACTAGTGACAGAGAGTAGTGGAGTTGTAGGTCGTTTAAAGGATCAGAGAAGCAAGTGTGAAGCGGTAATCTAGGACAGTTTACTGCAGAGTGTTTAGATTTTGCAGTTATTATCTTTTTGTTATTACTCCCGGCGAGGAGGATGAGCTTGTAGTTCCCGAGCTATCATCAGAAATTCCATATTGGAGGTATCCGATAGTGATCCAAGAGACTGAGTGGGTTGGAGGCCCTGGCTTGGAGCCTAAATTCCCTGAGGTCCGGGACCTCGGTATTGTGATAATTTGTGTGGGAAAATAATTGGGGTGGTAGTTAGAACAGTGTCTCAGGAGTGTTGCATTGAGTGTCTGAGTTGTAAACACGTGTAGTGGAAACCTAACAGTGCTAACACAAGCTACACGCCTCACTGAAAAAGTGAGTGCAGCTCATTGGGTCAGTGGTTCGGGTGAATTCCATACACACTGACTGGCTCAAGGCTATACACAACTGAAGGGTCAGTTGCTCGGGTGTATGCCATACAAACTGACTGGCTGTTGGGGGAAGCGTCTAAATTATCCAAATTGAACCAGAATCTGCTGATAGGGGTGGTACATGCGAAGTCTACGACCACCCAAGGGTAAGTAGCATAATACGACTGGAAAGGTAAGTGCGTCTTATTTACCGACAGAAGGCAGAACTGCACCACACACATTCAAAATGGAGGGTGAATTTGATAAAGAATGCGAAGAGTTTGGTGGCTGCGGTCCTAAACTAATGATGGCCGTGAAGGCACAGACAATAGGTAAGCAATGGAAGCAGGTGAAGAAACAAGTAACCCTAGTTACTAACCCTAGTTGATAAGTTGTGGGAGGAATGGAAGAAGGAAGAGAAAGGACTGGTAGAAGAGAGTAGCGATAGCTTACTGCAGCTTTTAGCACAGCTTGAGGTGACAGCCAAGCAGGAATTAGAGGAGCATGAGAAAAAGCAGCCAAGTCTGTTTCAAAAGAAAACTTGGATGAAAGAACATCTTAAGAAAGATAAGAAAAGAGCATTGATACACCAGCTAACTCTAGCCTGCGTTGCACTTTATCCAGAAAAGAGAGGCCCAACACATAAGATTAAAGAACAGGAGGCCTGGGCACCAAGTCCCTCTCCCTCTCCCACTGCAGCTTTGTATCCACAACTGTCCTGCTCTGCTCCACCACCATATCAGATGCCACTAGTACAAGTGAAGGGATTGCTTGAGATGGAGGAAAAGAATGAGGATTTGAAAGAAAAATATCTCCAAGAATTAACCGAAGCCCAGACTAGGGAGGTGTTACTCATTAAAGAAAACACTATCAAATCACAACAACGTACACAAGAGTTGCTCAAGAAGTCAAGAGTCACTCAAAGACAACATGATCAATACATGTGTGAAGGTGACGACCAGCAGGGAGGAGAGGCAAAGCCGTCAACTAGCACTCCACACACAGGACATACAGCGAACACACCTATGCTGGGAAAGGTCACATCAGTGACGGTGCTCTCTCCCTTTCTGTTCAGCCTCTATACATCGGACTTCAGACATTATACAGACCACTGCCACCTTCAGAAGTTCTCTGATGATACAGCCATCATCGGATGTATATCAGAAGGGAACGAACAGGAATACAGGGGGGTCATCATGGACTTTGTTGACTGGTGTGAGCAGAATCGTCTCCACATCAACACCAGTAAGACAAAGGAGATGGTGATTGACTTCCGCAGGAAGAAGCCCCAAACCACACCTGTGAACATCCAGGGTTTGGACATTGAGATGGTGGAAACCTACAAATACCTGGGTGTTCACCTCAACAATAAACTGGACTGGTCAGACAACACAGATGTCCTGTACAAGAAGGGCCAAAGTCATCTTCATCTGCTAAGGAGGCTGACGTCCTTTGGAGTGTGCAGGACACTGTTAAGGACTTTCTATGACACAGTGGTGGCATCTGCCATATTCTATACAGTGGTCTGTTGGGGAGGAGGATGCACAGAAAGGGACAGGAATAGACTAAATAAACTGGTAAAGAGGGCTAGCTCTGTCGTGGGCTGCCCTCTGGACTCCATAGAGGATGTGGGTGAGAGGAGGATGTTGGCCAAGCTGACATCAATCATGCACAACACCTCTCACCCCCTGCACGAGACTGTGGGGGCCTTAAACAGCTCCTTCAGCCAGAGACTGATACACCCACAGTGCAGGAAGGAACGCTATCGCAAGTCCTTCATCCCAACTGCAATAACACTCTTTAATGTAATATAATTTTTGTCATGTGCAATCCACACTCATGTCTATTACTCATTCATGTCATGTGCAATTTATCTACCAGTGCAATAACCATCCATGGTATATCTATATTTATATCTGTATATATGGAGGATGTATATATAGTGTATTATTTGTATACAGTGTATTTATGTATATAGTGTATTTATGTTATGTCTTTTATATTTTATCTATTTCCTTTGCGCTCTCTCTCATATCTGTCGTACTGTGGAGCTGCTGTGACAGTAAATTTCCCCAATGCGGGATTAATAAAGTTTATCTTATCTTATCTTATCAGTAACACCCACAGGCACACAAGGACCTTTCTCCACTAGAGCAGATAGAGAGGGATCTCCTATAACTCAGACACCAGAGGGGTCCGATATAGATTTAGGCTCACTGCAGAGTGAATCAGACATACAGGGAGACGATAGTGACTCCTCCGATTCTGAAGAAACTAGAAAAATAAGCTTAAAAAGTACAATTCAGACCAAAAAATTGCCAAAAACCACCACCAGAACACACACCTATTATCTTAGGAACAGGAGAGAGCCACTCCAAAGCCCCATGACACAAATGCAGATGCCGCTGATTGAAGGAGGCAGCAGTGGTAAAGTGTATCAACCCTTTTTGTTCACTGATATGAACTGTTTGCTTAATAACATGCCGCCCCCTACTGAGGGAGGTGGCCCATGGATGAATAAATTCTGCCAGTTAACAATGGGATACACATTAGCTGTGGGAGATTGGAGAGCCCTGTTGGGAAGACAGGTTGGTGAATATGAGGTGCATCTAGTTGAAACCATATCAAAATCTAGTAACTACAGACAGGAAGAGCCGTTTTGCAAACATGCTACAAGAATCGGAGATGCTATGCGTCTGAAATATCCTGTTCCACAGAGTGCAGTACACTCTCTGGTATTCAACATAAGTGAAAAAGAAGATGTTCCCTCCTTTCTGATTAGATGCAAGGCTCAGTGGTCTGATACTACAGGCTCTCATCCTGGTTCTGACAAACTGCAGCAGTCCATGTTTAGAAAAGCTGTCGTGGAGGGTATGCCCAAGTCAGTCAAGACAGCCATGGAAAGTAACCCTGACATACCTGGCTGTGATTGTGAGAGGTGGGAGAAGCATTTAGCTCACCACTTGAAATACCACCGTCTTAAAGTCGAAGCAGAAATTACAGAAACTCAAACACAGCAGTCTCAGTTGTTAAAATTGCAATTAGATTCAGCACGTAAACAACACAATGACGGAAAAAAGCAGACCAAACAGATGGTGCAGCAGCAAGGTGCGTCTAATGACTCACCAGATCTCCATCCTATTCCTGATTGGGCACCTCAACCTTATCATCATCATCCTAAAATGGTAGGAAAAAAAGGGGGATTTGCGGGCAGGAGTGGGGGTTTGGGCAGTTTCCGGGGGGGTTACGGGGGACAAAGGGGTAATCAAGGGCCACGCCGCGCTGCTAATGCTCAGGATGTTTGCTTTCTGTGTGGTCAACCTGGACATTGGTCTAGACTGTCACCGCACTCGTCAGGTGCATGGACCTGCGTCAGGTCCACCACCTCATCAGGCACCAAATGCCAGTGCAGCCCCCGGAGGATAGTTTCCTGCCATGTTTCCTCCACATCAGTATTGACGGGGCCCGAGAACACCTGATCATGTAGGCTTGGCAGATCCTTACATGACTATGACAGTTGATGATGAAGACATGCCTTTTCTTGTGGATACTGGAGCAAAATTTTCCACCATTGCCGCTGAAATGCCATCTGCAGCTTTATCAAAAGACTCTGTTCATGTTGTTGGGTTCTTGGGTAAAAATGAAGCTCTGCCTCTCACGAAGCCGTTGCCAGTACGGGTGGCCATTCAAGCTTTTTATCATCAGTTTGTGACCTCTGAGAACTGTCCCGTTAATCTAATGGGCAGGGATTTGTTGGTGAAGAGTGGTGCATCTGTGCTGTGTAGTCCTGATGGGCTCATAGTGACTTTTCCAAATGGTTTTACAATGAACTACTCCATCTCTTCAATGTCCACCACCTCCCACATGATGCTGGCCGCTGACAACACACCTCCAGCAACCACCTGGGCTGACATTTACTGGGGTTTGATCATGGCTGAAAGTCCTACTCAAAATGGCATGATCTCTTTGTTTACTCAGTGGCGTCCCTGGCTACAAGCTCTGCATCCCTACTCCCCTTCCGCTGACCCCTACCATGTCAAGTTGTTTTATGATAGAGATAACAATGATGTTTACCAACACGTATTTTACAGTGATGTGGAAGGCACTAGTTGGCATATTCAAGCTGACTCTATTCTGGTTGGGCCTGAGGGCGCGGCTTCTGCTGTACAACTGACACCTGATCAAATTGTATGGTATGAGATGAGTGCTGAGGCAGTTCCTCATGTCACTCTTCTAGTGCATGCCAATCATCAAGCTAAAGATTTAGGCCCCATGTGTAAATGTCTGTTGTCAGTGTCTGATTGGTCTCCTACCCAAATTCCCAGTCTGTTCTACTGTCCATCTGAAAAGTCATATAAAATAGTGCATGCCACTCGTGATGTTGCTCTGCTCGAACATAGGCAGATTGAGAGATTTCATGGGCGAGAGAAAACTGATCATGAATCTGCTGCGCACATGTTGTCATTGTTGCCCTCTGACCTATGGTCACAGGGTCCTACAGATGTTGGTTTCTGTGCATCAGTCTCATCCGTTACTTTTCAGCACAGTGCGTCACAACCTATTTGGCAGGCTCAATATCAACATAAACCTGAGGATGAACTGGGCATACAAGAAACAATTCAAAGTCTGTTGAGTGCAGGAGTTTTAGAAATATCACATTCTAGCTGGAATACTCCCATTTTGCCTGTTGAAAAGAAGGGCACTGATAAATATCGCATGGCACATGATCTCAGACGCATCAACACTATCACCACCACTCCCACAGTTCCTGTTCCCAACCCCTACACAGCTATGTGTTCCCTTACCCTACAACATCAGTGGTTCTCATGCATTGACCTTGCAAACGCATTCTCTTGTCTCCCCTTGGCTGAGTAATTGAGAGACGTTTTTTCATTCACTAATCAAGGTCAGAAGCCTAGATACACAAGACTTCCACAATGTTTAATTTTTTCACCAGGCATTTTTAATCAGGTTTGAAAGAACAGTTACAAAGTGAATCCTTGCCACCTGGTGTTGTGTTGATTCAGTATGTTGATGACCTTCTCCTGGCAGCTCCCTCCCCACATTCTTGCTTACAGG
The DNA here is from genome assembly GCA_034769265.1 of Remorina albescens. Lineage (NCBI taxonomy): Eukaryota > Metazoa > Chordata > Actinopteri > Carangiformes > Echeneidae > Remorina > Remorina albescens. The sequence goes on from CM068477.1 coordinate 1,313,877, forward strand.
CTACACAGTCTCTGCTCCAGCATCTGTACGATGTTGGGTTCAAGGTCTCCCGCAAAAAGTTGCAATGTTGTTGCTAGTCTGTTACTTTTCTAGGCAGAATACTGTCTGCCTCTGGTACGTCCATCTCTGGCTCTCACCGTTCCTCCATTTTACAACACCCTAAACCTCTCACAGTGAAAGACATGTTGTCATTCCTGGGCCTTGCAGGCTTCAGCAGACATTTTTTACCTCAGTTTTGTGAACTCACCTCCTCCTTGCGCGCATTGGTAAATGAACAAGGTATGCGTAATTTGAATGCATCACTCAATTGGACCACAGAAGCAGAAGCTTCATTCATACATCTCAAACAGACACTTGCGCAGGCTGCTGATCTTGCCGTTCCAGATTATAAAGAACCATTTTATCTGGATGTTTCTGTAAAAGCAAGAACAGCTGATGGTGTGCTTTTCCAGAAAAAAGCGGGAGGTAGACAGGTACTGACATATGCTAGTGTTGTTCGTGATCCCACAGAAACAAGACACCCACCATGCACACGTCATGCAGCAGGAGTAGCAAAACTACTACAAAAAACTGCACACATTGTCATGGGACATTAACTGTACTGACAACACACAGTATAGTAGCTTATGTGAACTCAGCATCATTCACCATGACATCTCTCAGACAAAACAGGCTAGAAAAAATGCTAGATGCAGCCCACATCACTTACACACATGAAGGCATTAACATGGCAGACAACATGAGAGAAGGAACACCACACAGCTGTGAAGAAAAGGTAGAAAAAGACAACAGGATAAGAGCAGATTTGTCATGCAAACCTTTACCAGACACTCAGGAAGAACTGTTCACAGATGGTTGTTGTTTTAGACACCCAGACAAAGACAGGCAGCCTATGCAGTAATCAGACAGGCAGCAGATGGCAGCACAGAAGTAGTAAAGACCGAGAAGCTAGAGGGAAAAGTGTCAGCTCAATTAGCAGAACATAGAGCAGTGATCACAGTGTTAGAACTAATAGCAGGAAAAATAGTAAACATCTACACAGATTCAGCATATGTGACAGGAGCAGTACATGTGGAGCTTGGGCAGTGGCAGAGAGCAGGATTCAGAACAACTACTTAGCACCCATCAAACATGAAACCGAAATGAAACAACTAGCAGAAGCATTGATAAAACCAAACAAGGTTGCAGTGGTGAAGTGCAAAGGACATGATAAAGCAGACACTCACGTAGCGAAAGGAAACAATGAAGCAGATAGGGTAGCCAAACAAACAGCAGGATATTTGCCTCAGTACATGATGATGCAGGCAGAGAAAACAGTGCAAGACATTCTTCCAAAATGTGATGTAAATATGTTAATAGCAGAAGAAAACAAAGCCTCACCATATGATATATCAGTATGGGTAGAGAGAGGCGCTGTGAAACAAGATAAGATCTGGAGAGCTCCAGACAGTAGACCTGTGTTACCTTGCGGGATGAGCCGGACAGTCTTGGAGGAGGCGCATGGTCTCACACACTGTGGAAAAAGACGAATGGAGAGAAATCTTTCACATTGGTGGCATCCTTATCTACCAGCAATGATAGATAATCATGTGAGAGAGTGTTCAGTGTGTAATGTATATAATGTAAAAAGTACAGTGAAACTAAATGAAGGGAAATTCCCTCTGCCTAAATTGCCAGGTCAGGAAATAGTGATTGATTACACTGACATGGTAGAAAGAGTGAGAGGTCACAGATACTTGTTGGTCACTGTGGATGCATACACAGGTTGGCCTGAAGCTGTACCTACAAAGAAAGAAGACGCAAAGTCTGTGATAAAGTTTCTGATTAATCATTATATACTTTGTCACAGATTTCCCACAAGAATCAGATCAGATAACGGCACACACTTCAAAAACAAAGACCTAAATGAAGTACAGAAAGCCTTGGGGCTGAAGCATGCATTTGGTAAAGTATACCACCCCCAATCACAAGGAAAAGTAGAAAGAATGAACAGAAATCTGAAGGAGAAATTGGCAAAAGTGTGTGCACAGACTAAGTTATCATGGGTAGATGCTTTACCTATTGCATTAATGGGCATCAGAAACGGCGTGAATAGAATGACAGGGTTCACGCCATTTGAACAAACCAGGGGGCATCAATTTCCAGGTCCAAGCGCAGGAGGAGTGCAGTCTGATGTGCAGAATGTATTGGGGGGGTCAGACCATATTTTGAACAACTAACGCCTCTCATCTCAGTGTTCTCTACACAGGTGCAGGCACAAGGTGTGACTTCTGAAGACAGCACACCACACACCGCAGGTTGGGTGTATTTGAAAGTCTTCAAAAGAAAGTGGTCTGAACCAAGGTGGCTTGGACCGTTTGACGTGACTGAACGCACTACTTGTGCGATCAGGTTGAAAGGTAAAGGAGACACGTGGTTCCATTGGAGCAGGTGTACTCCGGCGGAGCCTCCCACTCGCTCCTTGAAAAAGACAAGAGAAGCTCTGGTGAACTAGAAGAAACACACACTGATAAATGTCAAAATGAACACACAGAGTAAGAACTCATAATAAAAATGACTTTTGAGTGGGCAACGCAACGCATCTCACACACAGATTTCACCACACATCTCAATAGAATAAACACACATACCATTAACCATCCTGCAGAACAACGGAGACCAGAGTTACAGTGGATCTCGAAGTGGTTCACCCCAACATTTCCACCTGCACAGGTTCCATGCCAACAGGTCCTAATAAAGGTACCCTTGCTGTGGAGGTTGTTGACAGTAATTGACTTGCCTCCCTTCACAGTTCATTCCTACAGTGACATAGTTCAAGTGTTTCAGGCTGATCAACCAGAGAAGAACCAGAGGGATGTACATTATTTTATTAAACTTTGGCTTAACTCTTCGCTTATATACTCAGGAGAACCGCAATATAATCAACTTACCATTTGAAACAAAGCTTATGTGCCTAGAGAATGATTTTATGAGCAGAGTTGAGTTTTCATAAGTCATAGGTGTGAAGGTTTCAAGGGCCCTCTGTTCGAAGATTTCTTACAGATACAAGTTGAGTGACACGGCTTAGAAAACAAGGTTTTATTATCATTTTTACAATCTGAATTAAGCTCTGAAAATGGCAAACAATCAGTGGAAACAATTGTTGGGGTTTGCATGTATTGCTGTTGCTATTGTTATACCTTTGTTGCTTTGGGAAGATGCAGAGAGAAAAGGGGGTGATCACTGAGACCAGGAACAGGTTTGTCCCAAGAGACAGTACACCAACCTGAAGGGTAAGAAACCACAAGACACCTGTTTACACACCTATGGGGGCATTGAATTCTTCTTCTCCTTTCGGCTTTTCCCTTCAGGGGTCGCCACAGCGAATTAGTTGCCTCCATCTAAGCCTGTCTTCTGCATCCTCTTCTCTCACACCAACCACCTTCATGTCCTCTTTCACTACATCTATAAACCTCCTCTTAGGTCTTCCTCTAGGCCTCCTGCCTGGCAGTTCAAAACTCAGCATCCTTCTACCAATATATTCACTATCTCTCCTCTGGACATGTCCGAACCATCTCAGTCTGGCCTCTCTGACTTTATCTCCAAAACCTCTAACATGTGCTGTCCCTCTGATGTACTCATTCCTGACCCTATCCAACCTGGTCACTCCCAAAGAGAACCTCAGCATCTTCATCTCTGCTACCTCCAGCTCTGCCTCCTGTCTTTTCCTCAGTGACACTGTCTCTAGACCAAACAACATCGCTGGTCTCACCACAGTTTTGTACACCTTTCCTTTCATCTTAGCTGAAACTTTCCTATCACACATCACACCTGACACTTTTCTCCACCTGTTCCAGCCTGCCTGCACACGCTTCTTCACCTCTTTTCCACACTCTCCATTGCTCTGGACTGTTGACCCTAAGTACTTAAAATCTTGCACCTTCTTTATCTCTTCTCCCTGTAACCTCACTCTTCCACTTGGGTTCCTCTCATTCACACACATATACTCCGTCTTGCTGCGGCTAACCTTCATTCCTCTCCTTTCCAGGGCAAACCTCCACCACTCTAGCTTCTCCTCCACCTGTTCCCTGCTCTCACTACAGATCACAATGTCATCTGCAAACATCATAGTCCATGGAGATTCCTGTCTAACCTCGTCTGTCGGTCTGTCCATCACCATAGCAAACAAGAAGGGGCTCAGAGCTGATCCCTGATGCAGTCCCACCTCCACCTTGAACTCCTCTGTCACACCTACAGCACACCTCACCACTGTCTTACAGTCCTCATACATGTCCTGCACCGCTCTAACATACTTCTCTGCCACTCCAGACTTCCTCATACAATACCACAGTTCCTCTCTGGGCACCCTGTCATAAGCTTTCTCCAGATCTACAAAGATACAATGCAGCTCCCTCTGACCTTCTCTGTACTTCTCTATCAACATCCTCAAAGCAAATACTGCATCTGTAGTACTCTTTTTTGGCATGAAACCATACTGCTGCTCACAAATGCTCACTTCTGCCCTTAGTCTAGCTTCAACTACTCTTTCCCATAAGTTCATTGTATGGCTCATCAGCTTTATTCCTCTGTAGTTGCTACAACTCTGTATGTCTCCCTTGTTCTTAAAAATGGGCACCAGCACACTTCTCCTCCATTCCTCAGGCATCTTCTCACTATCTAAGATCCTGTTGAACAACCCAGTCAGAAACTCTACTGCTACCACTCCTGGACACTTCCAGACCTCCACAGGTATATCATCAGGACCGAGTGCTTTTCCACTCTTCATCCTCTTCAGTGCCCTCCTCACTTCATCCTTACTAATCTTTGCTACTTCCTGGTCCACAGCAGTCACCTCTTCTACTCTTCGTTCTCTCTCATTTTCCTCATTCATTAGTTCTTCAAAGTACTCTTTCCATCTTCCCATCACACTATTGGCATCTGTCAATACACTTTCATCTCTATCCTTAATCACCCTAACCGCCTGCACGTCCTTCCCATCTCTGTCTCTCTGCCTTGCCAACCTGTATAGATCAGTCTCTCCCTCCTTACTGTCCAACCTAGCATACAAGTCATCGTAAGCCCTTTGTTTGGCCTTTGCCACCTCTACTTTCACCTTACGCTGCATCTCCCTGTATTCCTGTTTACTCTCTTCAGTCCTCTCAGTGTCCCACTTCTTCTTAGCTAACCTCTTTCTCTGTATACACTCCTGCACCTCCTCATTCCACCACCAAGTCTCCTTATCCACTTTCCTTCCAGATGACACACCAAATACTCTCCTACCTGTCTCCCTGATCACATTAGCTGTAGTTGTCCAGTCAACTGGAGCACTTCCTGGCCATCCAGAGCCTGTCTCAACTCCTTCCTAAAAAATCATACAACACTCTTCCTTTTTCAGCTTCCACCATTTAGTCCTCTGCTCTGTCTTTGCCCTCTTCATCTTACTCACCAACAGAGTCATCCTACACACCACCATCCTATGCTGTCTGGCTACACTCTCACCTACCACTACTTTGCAGTCACTGATCTCCTTCAGATTACACCGTCTACACAAGATGTAGTCTACCTGTGTACTCCTACATCCACTCTTATAAGTCACCCTATGTTCCTGCCTCTTCTGGAAGAAAGTATTCACTACAGCCATTTCCATCCTTTTGCAAAGTCAACCACCATCTGTCCTTCTGCGTTCCTCTCCTGGATACCAAACCTGCCCATCACCTCCTCATCATCTCTGTTTCCTGCACCAACGTGTCCATTGAAGTCTGCACCAATGACAACTCTCTCACTTCTAGGGATGCTCTGCATCACTTCATCAAGGTCCAACCAGAATTTCTCCTTCTCCTCCAGCTCACATCCTACCTGTGGAGCATACCCACTAACAACATTGAACATTACACCTTCGATTTCTAGCTTCAGACTCATTACTCTATCTGATACTCTTTTAACCTCCAGAACATTCCTAACAAACTCCTCCTTCAAGATAACTCCTACTCCATTTCTCTTCCTATCTACACCATGATAGAACAACTTGAACCCTGCTCCTAAACTTCTAGCCTTGCTACCTTTCCACCTGGTCTCCTGGACACACAGTATGTCTACCTTCCTCCTCTGCATCATGTCAACCAACTCTCTACCTTTCCCTGTCATAGTTCCAACATTCAAAGTCCCTACTCTCAGTCCTAGACTCTTACCGTTCCTTTTCTCTCTCTTCCTAAGAACACACCTTCCTCCTCTCCTTCTTCGACTTCTTCGACGAACAGTAGTCCAATTTCCACCGGTACCCTGTACGTGAACAGCACCGATGGCGGTCGTTGTTAACCCGGGCCTCGACCGATCCGGTATGGAAGTCATTGATTCGATTCGCATGTTTGATTAGGCAACAGTTTTAGGTCGGATGCCCTTCCTGACACAACCCTCTGTATTTATCCGGGCTTGGGACTGGCACAATAAGGCACTGGCTTGTACCCCCTTGCGGCTACATTATGGGGGCATTGAATTGAATTACATAATGGGACAGAATTAATTATGTTTTTTTACAATGTGCAACGTCTTGGAAGCTCCAGAGGTGATGCTATTGCTGGCCTCTCAGAACAACTAGCAGCTGACTCCTTGATGACAGTTCAAAATAGAGTGACCTTAGACATGCTCCTAGCTGAAAAAGGGGGTGTTTGTCATATGTTTGGAGATCAATGTTGCACGGTGATACCTAATAACACAGCACCCGATGGCTCTGTGACCAGAGCCTTGCAGGCCATTAGAGCTTTGAATGATGAAATGGCCACACACACTGGAATAGATGATCCATTCACTGATGTTTTTGATACATGGTTTGGGAAATGGCGAAACGTGGTGATCTCCGTTATCTCCTCCCTCATTGCTGTTACGGGAATGTTGATATTGTGTGGTTGTTGTTGTGTACCTTGTATTCGTTCTCTCTGTCTCCGTCTTATCACCACCACCACAGAGGGGAAGCAGTCTCAGCCTCCTCGGTACCAGATGCCACGCCTAGCAAAAGAGGCAGAGGATGATGACGAGGAGGATGAAACAGTGATGGCGACACAAGACCTGGTGTAATGTATCATTTTTGATTGATCTCAGAAATATCTGAGATCAAAAGGGGACTGTTGAAATATCTGAATTTTATGCTTCTAACATGCTTTTGTACTCTTTGATGATTATATTGTATGACCCTAATGAACTGCTTATGATGAAGCATTATGATGAAGCAAAGAGTGACATTTACATGAATAAAAGAAGTAACAATTGCACAATGTAATGAGGATAGAATGTAAGGACAGGAGTGAAAAACGTCAAATGTGACCTTCTGTTAATTGCTGACTGAATGTAGAAGATACACTGGGAATATGGGAGTTGTGGTGTGTGTCTGTTTTTCTTCTTTCTCGCACAAAAACAGGACCTGTCAATTGCTACTAGGTGCTGATCACAAGAGTGGAGTCAGGTAGCACAAGGAGGAAGCGTGCAATGGGAAGCGGCCCGGAGCTCAGCCAATCAGAAGAAGAATACACCCACATATGTCATTTCCTTTGTAACAATAACATAAGCTGGACCAGGGAAAGACAGAGCATTAGACTTCGTGAACTGATGCTGGGATTGTATGCTGGTCAGGGAGACATAGTCTGGTCCAGAGCTCTGTAAACTATCTCTTTTTCTATAGTCTATTTTTGCTGTCAAATGTGAGAATAAAACATGTGAAACTGATTTGGACGTCTCCTGCATCCTTCATCAAACCAATGCGCGAGTTCAGGGGAAAGAACTCAACATTGGGCTGCATTTTTTGTTTTATAAAATAGGAGGCGCCCACTCACCAATCAGAGACAAATGATGCATACAGGTTGTGCTTGAAATTTGAGCCTTTTTACCATTTTCCCCATCTCCAAAGAAAACAGGTTTGCGAAAAAATTATATACGATTTGAGGATTAAATGATAGGCTGGATTAAGGCAAGTTTTGGATGGGCTCGAGCCCCCCCAAAAAAGGGTTAACCTCGCCACTGTTCCTGCCCTTTGAGTTGCAGTGGTTCTTAGTAGTGTGTGAGCCGCATCACCCAATGTCAGTTCTTTGGTCTTAGAAATATTTAGCTGTAGGGAGCTCTCCTCAATAAGACTGGTGAGTCCACCTGCTGGCGATATGTAGCCAGGCTGTTAGAGTCTGTCGGGTGAACCACCAAGACCATGTAATCCGCATATTTGAGAAGTGTCATATTGTCCATATTGCAGATCATTTTGTTTGCGTAGATGGAGAATGAGATAGAATATAATATGTAAGGCCATTAAAAACATCCACTAGCATTGTTCTAAACACAGAGGTGCCACAAGGCTGTATTTCTTTTCTCCTGTCTCACTACACACAAATAAACCATCCAAAAATATCACACAAATAATTAATTCAATGATTGTGTTGTCCAAAGAACAGGTCCTTCTTTGGTCAGTTTACCTTCTCTCCAAAGGGGGCTAGGCTCTGGAACTCCTTGCTTACTACCTGAAAAATAGAGTGCAACACTAGTGTTTATGACGGAAGACTCAAGCAACGGCTTTCATATGTAGCGCCATACAATGGATTGTTGTCTGGTTTAATCTGCCAATCTCTCTGTATTTTTCTCCAGTCTCAAGTAAGCAATCTAAAACACAGGCAAGTAAGGCATAATCAACTAGTAGGTTGCGTTAAAATGACAATTTTTGGCACGACATGAAAGCGAAGAACAACCCAACACAAAGCAGAGAAAGAATATTTACCCAGGCCATGGCATAGATTAATTTAGTTTATTGGCACAACAGTGCCTAGATTCTAGGCGCTATTGCACTGATGGCAAAACAAGAATTTTTTTTCCATATATACCTGGCATATATAATATTACAAAACTGCAAATATTTCATTGCAACAAGTTAATTGAATTGAATGTCTTAAACCTCTTAAACCTCCAACTGAGATAGGTGCATGCACAATGTGCACGCAAAAAAATAAACCTTTTGTTTTGCTTTGCGAGGTATGCATGCAAAAATAACTTTTTTCATTCATTTTTAAAATTAGACATGAATTTCATTGCTGCTATGTATAACTTTTTTATTTTTTTTTTCGGCTCGCAGTTGCAGATACTGTTGTCTGCTCGCAGGTTTTGAGACTAATTAGACGCCTGAGAATTTTCGATTAAAGATACTAATAATTTTTGCTTTGAGCCGGTGGCAGTAAAAAAAAATAAAAGGCAGCGGCAACTGCCATCAAATTCTCTATTAGTGATGGGCGATACGACACTTTTAAGATTCACTAAAATACTGATTACTTTTTGCTTAAAATATTCAATACCCATACCCAATACCGATACCGATTACTGGTAATTTGTTATTGGTGAATTTTTTCTCAATCATAATATTAGTTCCCTTAAAAACAAATCACATCAAATATTGGCCATGTAACAACTTTAATGTGCACAGTTCAAAATATAAAAGTTAAACGTATAATTAACATAAATATGAATAAAATAAAACAAATCACATTTTAACTTTCTTTGAACTTTTGTTGAGTAGCATTGTTTTCAAAACAATGAAATGATCCTGACAGAAATGTAAATCAATACATTCACCATCAATACAATAAATAATAAATAACAAATATAAATAAAATAAAATTGTGAAAAACAAAAAAGTGCACATTTGAACTTTTACTTCGTCAAACTAACCAAACCTTTGGTGACCAGCATAATTTGGTCCTGACAGAGATGTAAGTGTGCACTTTTGTACAGAAAGAACATTTCTCAAAAAAAAAAACACTTTCTGTCGGCCATTTCTCCATTTTCTCCGCTCCATCAGAAACTCTCAGAAACGCGCATGCTCCTCGCCGTGTTGTTGTTAGCAGGATGTAAACACACAACTCACAGCTAGACACCGGTGTCACCTGAAGGGGAATGGGCCAAGATGGAGGCGTGAGCGCATGCATGTTCGGGAGCTGAGCACCAACGAATGTACAATTTAATGAAACATATATCTTATACCGCACACTACTCAAGGTAACTTAGAGCAGTGGTGAGTACACCGTGTTGAACTGGCAACAATCTTATTTTGTGGAGAACTGGTATCATACAACGACATACATCGAGGGAAAAGTCTTTGCGAAGTGCGTCAGTAAGCTAGCGCACAACAACAACGCATGGAGGCGCCGTTGACAAAGGAGAACCCGCTTATGCACAACCTGCACGACTACTGCATGGCAGATGAACCTGTTATTTCCCTTGTGGATTCCAAATTCCCTCCTCTTCCCATTACACCAACCACTAACCTGGGCTTCGCTGAGGATCTGTCACCGGCCACCAGAGAGAGACGGAGGCAGCTATGGCCTTTGGTGGCCAAAGCACTTGAACAAGGAAAAACGGTGTACTACATCAGAGGGAGAGCCTTTGCTGAAGGAACTGAACTGATTCCAACTACATGAAGGTGATAATCACATAACATGTTAACAACGCCATCCAAACCCCCGGCTCCAAAGAAATTGAAGACGCATCGTTCCCTGGATATGAATGACCGGGACTTAGTGCCAAAAATATCCGATGTCTTAAACACCAGGCTGGACAGTCTGGCAAAAAACGTGGAGAAACTGATTTCTGACAATACACTGAAGATTGAGGGACTGAAAAAACTGTTGATTTCGCCTGCGCTGAGATTCGAGAGATAAAGGGAAATCCGATGTGTTGTCTGCGAGCGCGACACCTCTGACTCGTCAGATCCAGTCAGAGGCTGGATCAAAATCACACAACCAGAATGCACACGGACTCTTTGTATTTTGGCTTTTAATAATTACGATGTAATGGTGAAAATACTTTGAGTGGGGGGGAATAAATTTTGTCCCCACCGAGGATGAAAATAATTCAGCAGAGGGTAGGACGTGTAAACCAGAGGGGGGGAAAATCCCCACCATCCCCACTGGCAAATCGCACCCTGGATGCCTCGTATTTAATGTGGCATGATGAGTCCAGTTGCCATCTGAAAACCTAGGTGCCTGTCTATGTTTACATTTAATGTTTCACTGCACATTGAACCTAAGATGGGTCAGGAGGATAACACTCTCTAAGCTGATTCTATCTTTTTCACATATATTGTTCTACTCATTGTTATTATTATGTCTTTATCTATTGTTACTTTCAATGCCAGGGGATTAAGAAATAATATGAAGCACAAGGCACTTTTTTTGTTTGCCAAGAAGCACAAAACTGATTTCTGTTTTATCCAAGAGTCACATTCAGTCCCTGATGATGGAAAAGTTTGGAGATCCCAATGGGGTAATGAGTTGTGGCAGGCTCATGGATCTGAACATTCTGCCGATGTTACCACTCTAAAGCATAACTTTTCAGGGTTTTCAAGTGGTAAACTTTGAAAACAGCATAATGGTAATTGTTAACATATACGGCTATAACTTGCATAATGATAATAATATACTCCTGGAAACTTTATAAAACTATATTCAAAATGTTTCTAATAACTTTCCTATCTCAGTTATTGTAGTACAGAAGGATTTTAACATCATACTTGATCACAAACTGGACTGTTGGCCTCCACGCAACTCTGCTGCAGTTAATGAAAACCTGAAATTCTTTATGCAAAAAATTCAATTGAATTGATGTGTGGAGACGCCAACATCATAACTCTATTGCCTTTACATGGAGTAACAGAAATGCCACCAGGAAATCGCAACTAGATTTTTGGTTAGTTTCTAATAATCTGAACATTGATAAAATATCAGCTAATATTATTACAACACCACTAATTGATCATAATGCAGACTCCATTTGTATCCCTTTGCACTCTGCTTCCACAAAGATATATACAAATGCTTACTTGAGGCTAAACAGCTCTCTTTTTAAACACGAGACAGTTAAATTAGACATAAAGAGGATAATAGCAGAATTTAGGAATAAAGCAAGTGCTGAAGATGTTTATGGTAGCAACTGCGAACTTTAAAATGAAATTTAAAGCTGCCCAATATTTAAGAAACTATGGAAGTATCTTCTCCAAAAATCAAAGACTGGAAGAAGGGAATGTAGTCTCTAATTTGTTTCTTTCTGACCCTTTCTGACATATCAGCAGGGTTCTTCTGGGATAATGAGATTATTTTAAACTAAATGAAATCTCTTTACAAAAGGCCAAAGGTGCCTTTGTAAGATCAAGAAAGAAGTGGATTTAAGCAAGAGAACAGAATTTGGCCTATTTTTTTAATCTAGAAAGACATCAATTTAATCTAACAACTAAACAATAATGATCTAACTGACGATCCTAGTATATACTATATAAAACCAAATACTCAGTCAGCAACTTCATTTTTCAATTATCTTGGTAACATTACTGAAATTACTAAAATTACTGAAGATGACAAAGAGATGTGTGATGGAATTACAGGAAATCACGCACGTGATAGAACGCCTCAAAACTAACAAATCTCCTGGAGTTGATGGTCTCTCCGCTGAATTTTATTTAACATTTATTGAAGATTTAGCTCCCTTTTTACTTAAGGTATTTGTAGAAAGTGTGGAACAAGGAACTTTACCTCCTACACTGACACAAGGCCTGATTACATTAATCCCAAAACCTAAAAAAGACCACCTACTTATTGATAATTGGCGACCCATTTCATTACTGAACACTGACTACAAGGTATTTGTTTCTGTACTTGCTAAACGGCTTAAGAATGTTCTAGACCAAATTATTGATGAGACCCAATCGGGATTTATGAGAAAAAGACATATCTCCAATAATATTTGACTTGTTTTAGATTTAATCAATTACTCATCTCTGTGTTCTGACGACAGTCTTATCTTCTTCCTTAGACTTCTATAAGGCATTTGACACCGTAGAACATAATTTTATTTTTCAAACAATTGAACGCTTTGGATTTGGAAAGCTGTGGAAAGCTGTCAAAACTATGCACTCCAAAGATAACAGGTCCATCAGACTAAAAAGTGGGACTTCCCTGAGATTTGTTTTACAGCGGGGCATCCGAAAGGGCTGTCCCGCCTCCCCTTATCTATTCACCCTATTCACTCAACTACTCTCCGCTCATATAAAAAATAGCCCATTAAAATGTATCTTTATTGCAAATAGAGAAACTGTAATCAGTCAGCTGGCTGACGATACCATACTTTTCTTATAAAATTCCACACAAGTTCCCATTGATATCCATACAATAGATGCATACAATCTGTAGCTTCTGGACATTGCTTAAACCTGAAGAAATGTGAGGTATTTCCTCTCAAAGACTGCGATGATTCCACAATTTACAAAATACCTATTAAAAACAAGCTCACTTACCTTGGGATTACAATTCTAAAAAATTCAGACAGATAGATGTTCTGAAAATTTTAACATGATTATAGACAAGAAAAAAAACTGAACCAATGGCTTCAAAGAGATTTATCTCTGAAAGGACAAATTCCACTAACAAAGGCAGAAGGGTTGTCTCGTCTTACTTACGCAGCTATTCCCCTGTCTGTTGAAAAACAGATCTGTAGTGCCACTGATAAGTTATTATTTAATTTCATATGGAAAAACAAGACTTAATATGAAAAAATCTGTTAAAATGAACACCTATGATTCTAGTGGTCTAAACTTTCTTGACTTTACTACCCTCAACAATACCTTTAAAATTAACTGGATCCACTTGGAACTTAATACCCAAATATACTTTTTCTACCATTGGAGGCCTTGAATATGTACTTTTATGTGATTATGAAATCTTAATCTTAATCTTATGATTAAAAAAAACTTCCCCGAATTCTATCAAACTTCCATAAGTAATCTGTAAACACAACTTCTCTCCACATAGATGCTTTATTTGGAATCAACATATCAAATATAAAAACAAATCTCTATTTCTTAATTCCTGGTTTGACAATAACATAATTTTAGTTACCCAGCTACTCATTGATAATGGAAATCTGTTAAATTACACTTAATTCCTTCAAACATGGTATTCCTGTTACACCAAAAGACTTGCAATTGTAATGGATGCCGTTCCCTCTGGTATCCTAACTCTATTAAGAGGTGCTGGAAAACCGGTTTGTCCCCCATTAGACCCTACATTAACACCAGTGGGGCATATGTGTTTCTCAGTCAAAACAAAAAATAAAAATTGTCTCATCAGATCATTGTTTCAAACAGATATCACCACCACCCCATTTGTTGTTGAGCACTGGTCTTATATTGTTAATGGATTTAACTGGGTCCATATATGGAACCTCGCATAAAAAAATACTTAATTACAAATAAAGTGAGTGTATGTCTTACAAACTAATTCATAGATACTACCCTGCCAAACAGTATTTGTTGGAATTTAAAAAGGTTTATGTGTGAACTGTCCTCTGTTTGAGTCTGAGCCTGAAACTGTGATGCACCTATTCTGGGACTGTCACTCCACTGCCACCTTCTGGGAAGAAGTACTGCATTACATCACAATGAAGATTGACTCAGACTTTTCTTTAGATTGGAACAATACACTTTTTGGTGCCCATGATGTCAAAAGTGAAAAAACAAAAAGAACTGTATGTCATAAACTTAAATAATAATATTAAGGAAATACCACATACACAAAGCTAAATTTAGTCACTCAAACCCCTGTTTTGTGGCATTTCAAAAGGAAACGGAACAGTACATCCAAAGTATTTGTGACTCAAATGATAAGAAAGCGATGAAACCATATCACTTGTGCTCTTTATCCTCTGTATTTATTTAAAAGCCTACCCCCCTGGCTGATGTTCAATTGTTTGTATTCATCTACATTAATAATAACTGCTTTAGAAATGAATATATTTCTGTCAATAAAGAAAGAAAGAAAAAAAACAACAACTCGCGGCTCTTCTGGTCACGTGACTTGGGTGGACCAGTTCAATATCGCCGGCCAGGGGTGTTTCAAAACACTGGAGTAAGTTACTTCAGAAATATATGGAATTGACACATGCACTTTTATTTCGCATTTATTAATTAGTAGTCGATACCAAAACGTGCGGGTATCGATCCACCCATCACTATTCTCTATGTACAATGGGCTAACGTTACACCCCCTGCGTATTATTGTTAAAAGGAAAAAAGTCACTTTAAGAGCCTCTGATAACTTTTTCAGCTAAGTTGATCTTTTCCAGCTATCTTGAATTTTGCTTTGGTATGCCGCCAGTGAACCAAAAAAAAAAGAAAAAACTATGTCTTGAACACATTATTAACAAATGTAGTGGTTTTCAAAAAATTTAATGCTAACACTAAACAAAAGGTAGCTAAATATAGCTACCTACCTTGAAATCAGGCGAGCAACCGATTCAACTGTCGTCTGCAGGTTGCAGCTTCTCTTGAAAAAAACGTCCCGTATTTCACACGGCCAACCAGTATGGACCTTATCTGGCAGTCCAAAGGATGTCGGATGTTCAGTGGGTTGTCAGACCTCCCTTATGTAGTGAGTAACAGGTATGGGCATTGAACGCAGCCCTCAGCAGCACATTTCTTGGGTTCCTCCCCCCTCTCATAGCTCCTCCCCTTTAAGTAGAGCCAAGTATAAAAGGCCACAAAATGGCTGATTCAGCCTCTTGCTGGTTCTAGCTCCCCCTGGTGGTAAGTTGCTCCCTGGTCTCTCCCAAAAGTTTGTTTTACAAGTTTTTAATATACTAACTGGTCTCCTTTGTGTGTTTTAGGCACCCTGCTGCTTTTTGTTTTTCCTGTTTTGTTTACTCTGTGGACTAGTCTTTTTGGTTGAGTTGACACTTTGTTATTTCCTGGTCCATGGTTTGAGTGAATTTTACTTATTTTGTATATTACGTTTCAATTGTGGTTGTGGTTTTGTTAACATTTTGTTTGCTTTGCTTTCAGGTTTCTTTTGTTTGACAGTGTGGTTCGAGGGTCCAAGTGGGAGGCTAGGCACTGTGGTGGGAACCTCACTCCTATTGCATGCAAGTAGTCACCTGGTCACCATAGTGCATGTTTGTTTGCTGTGTAGTGTTTCACCTCAGGTGAGGAGTAGGGGCACTTTTCTACGTAGTCTGCCTCCCCTTGAGGCTCTGGCCACACTGTGGTTTTAGTTATTTTGTTAATTATAGTTTGTTTTGATTAAGTACTTTTTTTTTTTTTCTTTTTTTTTTAAATTGAGTTTAATAAATAACTTACTTATGCTTGTGTTTAACTCTTTTTCGTTCTTTGTTGTTTTAGCCCCAGTTATAGTTTAATCCCAACTTCATTTGATATTTTAAATAAAATATTCTTTATTTATCTACAGTCTCTGCCTCCTCAGTTGCTGAACCTGTGTCCTTTTTCCTTGGTTGTGATTAATTTGGTCCTACTTCCTGGGGTGAAATTCCCCAGGTGGCATTGTTGGTTCTTTGATTTCTTTAATTTTCCCCCCTTTTTTATTTAAACTCTATACTATCCCACAAACTTCCTCCTTTCGCCACACTTACATTCCCTGTTGTAAGTTTCCCCTCCACTTTGTTCTTATAGTGGATTTTGGCCAGCCTTGATTTTTGCCTGAACTCTTTCTCCAACTCATTTACTTTTGGTCTGTCACCAATCATGAATTCCAGTTTCTTTTTATTAAGGCATATTTTCAAGTCTTTGTCACCCAGGGCTTGTAGTACAGTCTAAAGCCTGGTTTATGGTCCTGCATTAAATCAACGCCATACATACATCGTAGGGTGGGGTAGGCTCGCCGTAGCCTGACGTCCACCTCCCAAAAAATTTAACTACGCGTCGAGGCAACGCAGACCCAGCGCAGACTGAGAGGGCTGTGATTGGTTTGCTTGGTAGCAAGTATTTACGTTTCCGTATTTCTAGATTCTTCTTCTGTTGCGATTTAGATGTTGTAAGGATATTTTCTTCAACATCCAACAACTCCAACTCCAGCAAGATTCTCTCTCTCTCTCAGTCGGCGTTGTTAACTGTGACCGGAAAAGTCGGAAGCTAAAGAAATAATCAATTAGAGACGATAACCATTCAGGAAAGGAGCGCAGCCTCCTCCTGCTCTGGTGGTGAATTGCACCGCCACGAAATGGAGTGACGGAGAAGGTACGGTGTTGATTTAACGCAAGACCATAAACCCGGCTTAACTTAACCAGATAGAATGACAGAATCAGCGCAAAAGGTCAGATAAGAGGTGCTCAGTGTCTGCAGCTTTCGGTCTCTTTCATGGTGTAGTTGGTTGACCGATTGTTGTTGACAGCCAGGCAAGACTGTCCCAATTGATATCCGTGTTTTTCGCATGTCCCTGTTCAGCCATATAGCGATGAATCCTTCAATGTGCACATCGATGTCCCCAAACAGCCACTGTGAAACAGAAAACATGTTTGTCTATAGTCCGAATCATAGTCGATGACTGCAGAGAGTTCAGTCATTTTATTTTTCAGTGACCGGACATTTGAAAGCGTGATGGCAGGTACTGGTAGCCTGCTGCCTCGTCTCCACAAACACTTTCTGATCCCTCCTCTGGAACTGGTTTTCCTCCGGATACACTTGTTTTTATGCCCCCCTAACAAATGTTGAGGTATATCAGCAAGGAGGGCAGACGGTCATAGGTCTGCACCAGCGCCAGCTGGCCAAAGCTCCAGCAGTCTTGTGAATACACACGCCATTCTGGGTGACTTGCAAACTGGTCTCCTCGTCTTTCCCATAATCCAATTTCAGGGCACACAAGAACGATCAGGCTCGATAAGGATGCAAGGTTAATAGTTGACATTCTTAATTTGCACATGACTAGATATAAACTCACAAGAGTACACACAGAACGACGTAAAAAGACAAGTTTACAAAACTGGGTGCAGGCAGGCAGGCAGGCTACTTCTTGGACTGGCCCACAGGTTATTAAAGGGTTGACCTAAAGAGACAAACAACCATTCATGTTTTCACAATTTTAAGTTAGACTGAGCATTTCAGTTGCTTTGAGATTAGTGCTCTCACTTAGTGCTCATTAAAGGTCTGTCCAACTTGATGCAACGCATAAGTCTAATCAGCACAGTGTAAGTGTAAGTACAAAGAGCCGTTAAAATGTCCTACTGTGTTCCACTGCATTAAAAAGTAAATTATTGGATAGAACTGGTAAATCCAAGATGTGGACAAAGAATAAAATATATCTACATATATGTATAGCCTACAGAAGCACTAATAATAATAATAGTACCATATTGCAATTAATAATTTAAAGTGTTGAAAACAATGTAGTGCCAGAAACTGGGCTCTGCCTCCAACAGTGAGTCAGTATGGCTTTGCATTATGATAATTTGAGGGTTGTGCTTTGAGAGACTCAAGTCTGAGCTCCAACAGGGCCCTCCGCTCTCACCATTTTTGGATTTTCTGGGAATGAGGCTGAATCAGGCACCAACACCAACTTTCATTGATAGAAATAGGTGGACAGATTAATAAAAACTGTCAGTGTATTGCATTTACACTTAATACATTTCAACAGCTCAGACCGTGCTTTGCAATGTTTTTTCATTCATTTAAATGATTAATAAAGTGTGTACTGTAAAGTATATATCTTGTATCCCTTTGTAGTCTTATTCTATATAATATAAAATATAGTGTCTTAAAAAGATTTTATTTGTTTATTTGTAAGATTTTATTATGTTATTTTTGAGTCCGTGTGCTTAATTGCAGAGACCTACTAACTGGAGTATGGAGCGGCTTGTTGCGGTTATTCCTTTAAATGTGTTACACATGCGTACACAGCTTTCGACGAGACGCTCGCGCGCATTCCCGCTACGCATTATACGTAGTAGATAAGCAAGAGGGAAACACGATACTGGGTGATGAACGGTCAATAGATGATGTTTTCCTTTCAGCTATCTGCCACAGACCAATCCCAGCTGCTCCTGGCAGGGCGGACACACACTGTCATCTGTCTGACTGTCCTCTAATGGTATGTCACCGTGGTGAAGTTGCTTGGTTATTCGATATTGGCTTGACATTCGTTATTATTTGTGCTTTTAATCGGAGACCACGGCATTGCCAACATAATTAAAGACTGTAGCTTATAGATACGGTATCATACTTTGATATACTATAAGATTACTGTAAACTATCCTCACGATTTCAAGTTTTACCAGAAAACTGCGTCTCCGCATTGTCAACCTACCGTCAATCGGCGTGGTCCACTTAGGGCCAGTCTGTAAATTATAGGTTTCAGTATTAATTAAGTAATGAAAAATGTGCACCAAAAATAAATAAAAAAAAAAGTCCCTTTACCATTCTGTTTGCTGTAGTACATCATATTTGTAATGCCCTATCTACTACAGGTGAGTTTTGTCTGAAAAAATATTTTATATGGCCATACTATGCAATTTTCCCTGAAAAATTCACTAAAAATCAACGAAATGTCCCTTTACCATTCTGTTTGCTGTAGTACAGCATATTTGTAATGGCCTATCTACTACAGGTGAGATTTGTCTGAAATTTCTTTTATATGGCCATAGTGTGCATTTATTACCTGAAAATATTCACTAAAAATCATTAAAACGACTCTTTACTGTTCTGTTAGTGTTTGTTGATTCATTCTGTAAATGTGCCAACTACTACAGTAGATATTTACTGTAATAACACCTTATAATTTATTGTACTGTACTCCAAACTGTGACTTTCTATAAACCTAGATAACCCTAAATACAAAAATACAAATATAAGTATTTTCAATGGCTCAAGAAAATATTACAGAAGCGCATTGCATTAACTGAATTCCAAAAAAATAGGCACATTATCTCGTAATTAAGATCTCGTAGTTACAAGTTACTTCATTATTACCAGAAAAGATCTCATAACTACGAAATCCTGTTGTAATTACGAGATAAGGTATATTTTCACTTCCGTATAAAAAGGAATACTCCCCCCACTTGCTCTGGAATTTTCAGGCATCAGAGCAGGTTGAACTCCATCGCTGGTCCCTTACATCTTTTTACAGTGTGAGGAAGGTAAGGCAATAGGGTTCATTACTAAAAATAAGTGTTTTTACAAACAGCAGCTAGCTATTTAGTATACTTTTTATGGTGGTTGTGTCACATTACCCTCAGTGATACTGAATTTAGTTAAAAAGTTAAGAAACCTTTTAAAATAGGGTTATAAAATGTAAATAAGCTGTGGAATTTTGTCACAGTTATGTAAAGAAAATCAAAGTCAAATATGTGAATTTTTTTTTAAATAAGTTTTTGATATCATTTTGGCTGATATTGCTCCCACAGGGATACAGAGTACTGGACAGGCCCATCCCCACTAATATTATTCTGTGAACTCAAACATTTCAGAGAAATTTCAGGAATTTTATATAATGCATAGTTTATTCTGTCCATCTTTTTAGATAAAAGATGAAAGCACAAGACAGATATATGGGAGGAAGCCGGAGGAGTCGAGGATGTTGTGAGAGCATTTGCAGAGGCAAATTTGTCCATCAAGTCAGGCATATCTTACACCTCACCCGTGTGGTCTGAAATTTGCCAGACACTTTTTAACAATGAAAGCAAGACCAAACGATGTTGGTTGTGGGTAATATGGTCTGAAAACATGAGAAGTCTTAGGGAAAAGGTCGCAAGATATAAGTCTCAAGGCCATGAGCCTGTCGTGACCCAAGAAGGTGAAGCAGAGCTAGAGCCACTTAGGGAGTATGTTCAACCTATCTATCCAGCCATGGATGGTATAAAAGATCCAGAGCCCATCACAGCTCAAGAACCTGACATGAACCAAGAGGGCCAAGAATCACATTCAGTCCAGGAGTATCTGCGTCACGTTCTGCCCAATGATGATTACCTTAAGGAGGCTATGAGAGCAGAACATACTGCACAGTGTGTTGATGCAGCAGAAGATGATGGTGATGATACAGCTGATAACACAACAGGCAAACAGACCAGCAAACCAAAAGGCAAGCCAATAGGCAAACCAAAAAGCAAACTAACAGGCAATTAACGGAATGCGCTGGCCTTCAAATATCAATATGTGAAGTCAGCAGGCAGCAGGCAGCAGGAAAAGGAATTGCCCGTATATGCACTTGCTGTCTGTACTTTTCCAACGTGTAAGGCCTATTACACTTTTTGGTTAGCTAAAAAGCCCCAAAGAGGTCATAAAAAATTTTCACTGAGTGTGTAGACATGGACAAGCTCACCATCTTAGAAGCCATACAAAGATGAGGCCAGCATCCAACATAAGAAGGGGAAAAATTGCAAAAAAAATATCACAAGGAGTTAGTCAAACATATTATGACTTATTAGGATCAACACCAAAAGAAGCCATTGCTGCCGGAAATATAACCCAGGCCCTAAACAGAGATATACTGAAAACAATTGGATATGAAGTCAGGAGACATATTTAATATTACATTAATTTTTTTCACACAAGAAAAATTCTGAATTGTGCTTGTTTTCACTAAGATAGCAAGAAAAACTATTGAGACATTCCCTGCAATCCCAGAGGAATTTAACGTTAATCCATCTCGCAAAGACATTGCACGGCAGAGAAGACTGATGGCTGAGGACATCCTTCTTGCGTCAGGTATTTTACTGATAGTATTGATCAAATAAATATTTCATAAAACATTTATTTAAGATAACAATTTTGTTATACAATCACAGACACGTGCGTCTGAGATTGAATGCGCCTGTTCAATAAGGCTGTTTATTGTAACCTGTAGTCATATGTGTTTCCAAGGACATTTGAAGGAGAGCGAGGGTTAGGATTTCACTCAATTCACATTAAACCAGTGACGTTTGAATGTCATTTGTCTGCACAATACAGTTGGTAGGTTACTTTTGTTGTCATTTCAGAGTCAAAGGAGGACTTTTGCTCCAATTGTGGCCAAAGTTGCCTCTGTCACTGCAGAAAGAAACACAGAAAATTACTTGGGTAAGTGTCATATATGTGAGAAGAAGGAATTTATTTCAACATCAAAACTGATGGTGTATCTCTTATGAATTAATGCCTATTATTACAGATTTAATGTGAGAAGTGCCAGAGATGGTTTCATGCAACTTACCTTGGGTTGATTCCAGACAGGATTCACACTGAAAATGAAGAATGGTGGTGTGACATGTGCTGCTTGTGATTAAATGCATCCTGATCCCTTGATAGATGCTGTTTTCTGAAATAAACTCACCTGTAGTAGATAGGGCATTACAAATATGATATACTACAGCAAACAGAATGGTAAATGGTCATTTTGTTGATTTTTAGTGAATATTTTCAGGTAAAAATGCATACTATGGCCATATAAAATATTTTTTCAGAAAAATCTCACCTTTAGTAGATAGGGCATTACAAATATGATGTACTACAGCAAAAAGAATGGTAAAAAGTCATTTCATAGATTTTTAGTGAACATTTTTCAGGTCTAGATTCATAATGATGAATGTAATAGGCAGACAGTCCCAACTGAATGTCAAGCCAATATCCAACAACAAGTAGTAGACAGTAATATTCTCAGCTGTCAGGATGTGCCTGCTGTAAAGGGTAAATACAGTCCTGCAGTGGCACAGATTTGCGTTTGGGCCACTTAACGGGAGAAATTTGTTATGTTGATTTTCTAAAACAGAAGTGTTTCTACTGAATTATCATTCCATTCCAGAGGTTTTTATCTTATGTTTGTACTGTTGAGAGTTGAAGAGTGATTATTTTAGGCATAATCATGCATGTTTAATGAGCCTGAATTTGCGTCTTTTCCTATTGAGAGATATTATTTTGGTGTATAACTTTTGTTGTATAAAATTGTTGTATAAGCTATACAGATATATATTTAAGTGTCCTCTTTTTTGGAAATCACAATATAGTAACCCTAATTAAAGTCCAGTAACATTTAACTGTTCAATACATAATATTTGTACTACTGTTTTGTAATACCCTTCTTACTTTTTCTGTGTTGTTTGTGATGACAAGGCAGTCGTGATGATAATATTTTGCAATGATGAAGACTGTTCCATTGAAACCAAGTGCCGCATGTCAGGCTATCTGCGACAGTTCATTGCTAATGGCAGGTTCACTTGTCTTAAGGGTTTGGCTAATCTTCTACTCAATGTAAGTTGTTTGTGCCATAATTGGCTATTTATTCTGATGACTAATCATCATCCATTTGAATCTACTCCATAGCAACACCAACTGAATTGGCCAACCTGGTCGAATTCTGGACTGGATGGGAGGTCCTACCAGAGAGTTTCTCTGTTGAGGTCATCGAGGGTAGATACCCCACAGCCTCCACCTGTTTTGAGACCTTGCGCATCCCAGGGCATTACAAGGATTACAAATCTTTTAAACATGACATCCTGGCCTGTATTTGCACTTGCCATACAGGATTTGGTCTCATGTGAGTGACATCAGATGCTGTCCTTATTCTGGTTTGACACATCAGACGTTTAAAATATTGAAGTTGTTAATAGGTGGAATTGCACTGACTTTATTTTCACATTGTTAGAACAATAACAATTGTTAGAACAATAAAACAATAAAAGATAAACACAAGACTGAAGTCTTTCTAATCAGGTCATTCAGACATCATGAAATTGCTCACAAAATTGAACAGCAGCAATGTAAATATCGCTGCCAAAGGACTGAGATGCAGCTCTTGGGTCAACTGCATCTTTTAAAGATGTCAGTTGTCCATCGGTCAGTGGGCATACTGTGTGTGGAACAATGACGCTGAAGTGTTCATCACAAGGAAGTCCACTGTCTTCCCACTCAATGTCAGGAACATCCATGCCCTACAAATAGAGAACATTTTAGATTGTATGAAGTAACAGTAGGCACACTTAAGATACTTTGTGCTCATAGCTTCAGTAGCTTAAACGTGAACTAAATGATTAATTCAAATCACATATTTGCACGTACCTCTGTGTTATCTGGTCCTGGAACTGGGTAATGTGTACAACCAAGCTCCCACAGCTGGTTAGGGGTCATGTGGCTTTCTGTTCTCAGTGGATGGTTGTCCCAACCATTGCGGAAAGTATCCAGGTCATCCTGCTGGCGTGGAAGGAACACAAAGTGGCAGCAGAAGAGGTGTGTTTCACTGGCGATGCTGAGGAAGCCCTCTTCTTCAAGGTAGTGGAGAACATCATAGTAGATGCAGGTTAAAGCTGCCCACAGGTCTCTCCACAGCTGCTCAATCCTGGAAAATGTTAATTAAAAAAAAAAGTTATTTTAAATATTATATCTATTTTAAATATGTTTTAGCCACAATGAGTGCACAAAAATTTTAATTTACTGCTCCTTCCAGTGCCACGGACTGTAAACATGATGCGTGAAACAGCCACGTTTTCAACTCCCTGATCCCCACGTACCCTAAAGGAGACACAAAACACTTTCAAAGATCATATATATGAAAAATTGGTTACAAATAATTGGTTGATGAATGCAAAAGTGCAATGAAAGTGGTTAAAGCATCTGATGGAAAATTCTTATCTCTCTTACTAAAAGGTACGTAGGAAACAAGGGTAATATAGGCTTTATATAGCCACATAAATATATTATGAACTGTGCTTATCGTTTACCTGGTATTTTTCCTACCATACAACTCTCCCAGACGCACAAGTTATAAATATACATTCAGGGGTGCTGCTCTAATTTCTAGAATTCACTTGGACCAGTGAGTAAACAAAATCTTTGCAACAAGATATCATAAATCTGCAACAAGACAAATAAAAGTAGTTATGGCAGAAAACCTGTTTCAATTCTTCACACTAGCAAACCTTGCCTACCAGAGCATAAGTCATATAAGAGATTACGTGTAAGAAGCATTCAGATTTTAATTATCCCAAGTAAAGTTTTTAACACACATCTTTAAAATACTTTGAAGTGGTAATCTCAAAGATTTCAGTGCTGGTTGATTTGGTGACACCTACCAGCAGTTACACAGCAACTTATAAATCGTTATTTTTCTAAATGAATCATACAGCAATTAAAGAAGGCAGTAGATGGAAAGGTGGGAAGTTTTGCATTGTATGTTCAAATTTGCCTACTGCAGTTTACTACATAATTTTTTTTCCTGGGAATGTCTCCATATACACCAGTGTGTAATACTGCAAATATATAAATATTTTAATACTTTCATCAGTGGGCCATAGGCTCAATCACCATTGTGTTACCTCATTTGGCGATGCATAGTGAGTGAACAGACTTTTTTTTTTTAAAAAACTAAACATCTTTGAAATTATCACATTAAGATACACTTTAAGATATATGTTATCAAGACAGTGCATAATAAACATCCATAACTGCTGGAACCTAATGCAACACTCCAGGTCCTTAAAACATCTGTTTTTAATGACAAAAAACCTGAAATCGATAGATTAAATCAAGAGTCATGTAGTGCAAATAGTTCTTATGTACTTCCCCTCATATCACTGGAGAGCAAATGTCTCTTTTCTAAATGTCCCTTACAAAAAGTAGGAGGTAGAATTGGTGAAATATTATCAAGCAAAGCAATAAAACTGGATCCATTATCACCACAGCATAGTAAACACAATTAACTACAGATACAACGTGAAAAGAACACAACACGTTTAGTTGTTCAAAAGATAAAATAAAATGCAGTGTTGAAAATGTGTTAATAAATGCTCCATAATCTGTGCAAGTGCTCTGAAAAAATAATTATGGTTTGCTTCCAATCTTATGTATTCACAGTAAAGAAAATCACCCCCAAACCCTACAAGGGCAGGAAATCTGTTTCAGTTCCATAAAAAACAAATTAAAAAAACAAACAAAAAAAACAAAAAAACAAAAAAAACAAAACAAAAAAAAAACAAAACAAAACAAAAAAAAAACAAAAAAAAAACAACACTCATATCTAAGAAGGATGGATTGGATGCAAGGGTTAAACATGTTCACACCCCCCCCCAAAGAAAGTCAAACTAGAAGAGGTAGAGGTGAAGAAATGCATACAGTCTACAGATAGCCTTTTTAAACAAATACTGAATATCACTGATGAAACAGAGGAAAGAGGAATTTCACCAGAGTCAGAATCATCAAGCTACCCTCTATTCAGTGATTCACTCCAAAACACGACAGTTCACTGATAAAGTCTGTTTTTAAGGACTTGGGCTTTCTTGGAGAGTGTGTTGCCTTCCAGATCCATGACCACCTTCTGAAGCACTTCGAAAGTGTACTTGAGTTCAGGAGGGTAGTTTAGGTTCAAAGCATACATTAGGCCAAACAACATGGCAGCAGCTAATGCAACATTATCCAACTCCTGCAACATGATCTGGCCCTCGAAGACAATCCCGATGTCGTCTGGTTTATCACTGGCATCTTCGTTTGAGAATGTATATTCCCACTGTGGTCTCCTAAATGGAACCTTGGATGAGGGCTTCATCTGCTGCCTGCAGAATGCACAGTCATAAAATGAAACAAAGTGAGATTACAAACACTACATGCCGTATGTGTATAGGGAATACTGAATATCTGCATTGAGTAATTTCATCAGATATGGTGAGAAATGCAAAGTTGTAGAATAAAAAAGGACAGGTTCTGAAGAGAACAATCTAAAATAAGAGACAGTTCAAAGGTCAAGATAAAGCCAACAAGTACCTAGAGCAGGTCAACAAAAACTCTCAGATCACTGTTACCACACTGTTAGGATTGGAGTGTTTTCCCTAGTTTTCTGGAGGGCTTAGGTGCTGTGGTTGCGTGCATGGTGGTGGTGGTGGTTGGGTGGGGGGTGCTGAGTGTCCTCCTCCAAGAAAATTTTTATGTGACCAAAACCTATGCATTTCCACATAATTTTGGACCACTATCAATACAATATTTATAAAAAAAAAAAAACAAACCAAAACATCACAGGTTGTAGTTTTTCCACACACTAATATTTCAGCGTAGTTGTTTTTAAAATATAGATAAGTGAAGAGTTATGAGATATAAGCAGGTTATGATGACAAATCTCTGTCCTGATGCTTTGATATTTAGTGTCTGTTACTCAAATATGACAATTTTAAATTGCTTAATAATTTTTCCTAAAAATAATAACGTTGGGAAGAAAAATGTTCGAAAGCTGAACGGCATTAAAAAAAAAAAAAAAATCCAACCTGAAAAATGTTTTCTATATTTTGAATAAGATTTCTGTCAGTGAATGTTTATTAATTTGAATATTGATATGTTGTATGTCTTTTAAATGGCATATCATAATGTATGGCTGATTATGTAAATCTCTGACAGCACATATACTGCAAGTGTTAGTTCAACCACCTAAGATTTTGTTCAAAATGAAATACATTTATTTAAAGCATTTGAATAATGATACTCACCACAATTGCAGAGCCTTTAGAACAACACTCAAAGCAAAGCAGAGGTCGATCACACCAGATGCACACCAGAACACCAGATACCTATCCAGTAACAAAATAAACAAAAAAAAAACAAAAAAACAAAAAACAAAAAACAAAACACACAGGAAACGACTGTGGGAGGTCATGTTGTCTTTTATAATGTGAAAACTGACTATCACACTAAAGAAATATAGTTTCACTAAAAATGTATTTATTTAATTTATATTTAACGTTATTTCAAGTCTGCCAGCCCCTACATTCTGTCTATGATACAGGAGGGGGGGCGGTCGTGGTAAAATTTGCTCAATGACAGCAATGAACATAACGTTAACGTGATAAAGCAGCAATCAATTGTAGCTGTGAATTGGTCTAAATTTTCAGTTAAATTTCAAATGAATGATACTTACCGAAATTTGTAATTTAAGATGAGTTTCCCCCATTTTGTTGCCACGTTTCAACAAAGCCAAAGCCAATGTCAGAGCGAATTCAGGACATGTTTTACCCCTCCCCCACCCCGCACTGGTAGCTAGTTTAATACCTAGTTTAATACCTAGTTTTAAGCCACTATCCTTTAATGCAGATTTGAAAATATGAGTGGACCTATGTTTTGTGAATTTTCAAGTCCAAACCATGCACACATTACGTTAGACATAAACACATAACGTTACAAAAGATATTTAAGGACTGCTATCACTAGCATAGCCAGCGAATGATAGAAAACGTTAGCATTAAGATTGACTTGGTTTTGCTCGATATTACCAGCAAATAAAAACCTAAACTTTTAAAAACATTGCATGTAAACACTCTACCTCTAACTCTGACTGATATTTGATAGGTTTTAATCACCTTTACCGTGTGGAAAGCTATCCAAATTCACAGTCAATCCTCCGCAACGAGGGAAAAGATGACGGGGCTGGAAAGTCCACAGCAACAGTTTTTCTGTCCTAGACCCTGCCTGCAGGAGGTGGGATTTCCCATTTCTGGCTGATGAAACACAACTACTTTTTTTCCTCTGAACATGAACTTTCACAAGATTTAATCATGTTTCGAAGAGAAATATAAATCAATTATGTAATGTATACGAGTTGCATATTTGTAAATTGAACAACCCTCCATCTTCCATTTTTTCAGTGTAGTACTGTTGTAGTGTAAAATCCTAACCCTAAACCTATATTCATTTACCTGAGAGGAAAACCAAACTTCCCAGATTCTTGGAAGAATGCCAGGGTGGTTGATGCAAGGTTGTTGGAGGCTGCACCAAAATACATTATCTGCAACACAAATGCAATTACACCTTTATGATGCATTCAAGTATAGAAATATATGCACTTTGTCCAAATTGTGCTAACCTTACAGGAAAAACTGTCAATGCCTCCGAAGACAACAATGTTGTAGCTGAAAGAGAAAAAAAAAAAAAAAAAAATTCAACTATAACATACTGCATGTAAGAAGAAAAGTGTTTAACACAGTTGCTGAATGTAATAGACAAGGTGAGTGCCATTTTAAGAGGTTAGCTGTTATGGTGCATATACAGTGACATAAAGGAAGCAGTGTAAAATGTGTCATGGTGCATACTGATAACTGCATATTTTAAAAAACACACTTTAAATTCATACATTTAGTCAAAAAGATTGCCAAATATGAATTTACCAAATCAATTTATGGTTTGTATCTATGTGCATCAAAGACTGGGGACCTGCAACTGAGTAGGTCCGTCGAGCAATAACATCCTACATGGACCATTCGGTTAATGACACCAGTGGTGTCAACACGGTGCATGGATGCTCTGACACGGTTATACTGCACCCTCAGTCCTCTGTCTTGCAGGAGGGCCTTCATCATTCGATACCCAGAGTTAGGCTGCCTAGATTGTCAGATGACGAGTTAGATCAGTGTGTGAGACAGATTCATAGTGCTGTAGAGTGCCTTTACAGAGAGATCAGACTCAGCCATGCGTCGGTACACTGTTCGTCTGGACATCCAAGAGTTTAGCTATACGTGGAACGGACAGATTAAGTTGGCTAAGGTAGTCTGGGGATATGGTCATCCATTGTCGCCCAGCTGTCAGTGCATCTAAAATAGCTGGACAAACAGTTATTTGACTGGACACAGCATTTAAAAATACAAGTTCTTGTGTGCAAGTGAACTCTAAGAAGTCGAGGTCCAGGGGCATGTGTCCCAGAATATGCTCCAATCGAGAGCGAAGTCTTTCCAAAACATGATTAAGCAGGTTGGTCCTTGGAGAGAAAAACAAAATAGAAAATTACCAATACAAAAGCAAATCCATGATAAGATCTGGTGTTTGGAAAGTGCAATTTGTAATAACTGCCTCAGATACGTGAACAGTTCAAAATCTGATGCCTATTAGAAATTATGACACAATAACTCTGTAATGAGAAAGAAACGATCAGTGAAGAAAGAACATACCCTGCTGCCAACATCCAATCCTCCTTCACTCACATCCTGAGGACAGGATAAAGTCCCCTGGACATAGCCTATGCGTATTCTCTTCTTTGAGCTTCTCCTCTTTTCATTTATAACCAGTTCAGTTCCATTCTGGCTGGTAGTGTCACAAGTGCAACAGGTATAAAGATCCCCGGGCCACACCAACAAAGACACAGAGGGCAGTTCAGGTACAACAAATGTTTTTAAATTGCACCAGGCAAAGGATTTAAATACAAAAATAAAATGTTTAAAATACTAATAAAAACAAATGCAAATACTGGCCAGTACTAATCTGTTTAAAAACAGACTAAAACAATAAAATAAACAAAAAGGTCAAGCTAAAATGGGCAAAGGCCCCAGTCCACAAAACTCTTCCCTACGCCCCTGTCCTTATGGGAGTTTTTATAGTCAGTTCAACAATGCAGGGGTCCATCCGCTGACGGAAGCGCGGTTCGGCGTTGGCGTCCACGTGTTGTCAGCTGCTCTTGGATATGGAGCTCCGTCCTGCTGATCCAAAGCGATCCAAAACACTGGAAACCGATCAAACAGACATAATCAGCATCGGGCTCATCCACACACAGCAGCCCACTCACACAGGTATCACAGGCTGATTTCCGTTCCTTTACTTATCGTGATTTCAGGCCCATCAACAGTCTTTTGGCAGCTCGCCATCTCGTCCTCCACGCCGCGGAGCCGCTCACACACGTCTGAGGATCAGGTGAAGATGGCACGCCCAAGGGAGACCCGGGAAGCCGATGAACTTCACCTGTTTTATATCGGGATCACTGATTGCTTACCAATCACTGGCAGACAGCCGAGGGGGGTGAACACAAAGGGGCGGAACCATACACTAATGTCCATAATATCCACAATTGCTTTTTCTTGTTTTAAATCCATGCAAAAAAAAAAACACATTAAAGAAATTTAAATCATACACCACAAAATCATGCAAAGTTATTCAAAAGAAAATGTACACAGTATTAACTAAAATGCACACTATAATATAAACCAAAATGCACTCAATAACATGAACCAAATCCACACAATAAACCATAGTGGCATGAACTTATGGACAGCTCCTGTCACCCCGTGACACCAGCTGCATGAAATGGGGTCTTTTTCCTCGCTCGGCCGCCCCAATATAAAAATTAGTATTAGGCTCTAAGAAAACAATAACTACTGAGAAAAAACTGTGCGCAAAAGCTAAGAAATGCTAACATCGTAATAATTCCAGTGACCACAGCTGGGCTCATTGGTCTACAACAGCTGTTTAACAAGCACAGTAAAAAGAAGAGTATTAGTAGTAGTAGGGGTGGTAGGTATTGTTCCCCCTCTATAAAATATGAAAGGAGGCTGAAAATCACAGGATTACGACTGTCAGCGGTCCTGAAATGTGTGTTTCTCTTCTATAATACGCTTACACTAATACACTATCATATTCTACATCTTGAAGGCGACGTCTTTCCACCTACATGTTTCCTTCACCTGACACAACACTCGGGGGGAAAAGCAGGCAGGTCCGTGGAGTTGTGCATCGGACGGAAAAAAACACGCGCGCCCACCCGTCCCCGCGTCACCCCCCTCACCCCATGCACACACGGCGGCGGTCAAAATGAAAATCCTGACTAACTTACAGCAACCACGATATGCTGTCACCAAATGTCACACTTTAATGTGTGCTTTAACGTATCCTCACATATCGTTAGCTAGTTGGTAACGCAGTTGTCACAAACGCCACCCATAATACATCCAAGACGCCACCTCGTTAAAAGTTCAGTGTAGCGATGGTTCAATAAATCTGACTAATGTGCAACGTGTCAAGTAATATTCATTGAGGAAAACATCCTGTCTTGAGTATGTTCTGCCATACGTTTTTAATATAAAAATGTATGATTGAATCGATTATTGATCGTTAATTTTCCCAATTATCGATTAAGGAAAATTCTTAAAATGCCCATCCCTAGTTAAAATATCAAATTTAGTCAAAAGAGTGTTATGTGGGGTAGAATTGTTAGCTTTACATCCAACCCTCCTCCTTTATCCAGGCTTGGGACCGGCAGAGTGACCCAAAAGAGACACTCTGGCAGAGTTACTTTTTTGGGGGGTTATTATTATTATTATTATTATTATTATTATTATTATTAAAATTCTTGTAAAACTTTTTTTTCAAATTGTTTTTCTAAAGTGCTTTATAAAACTTTTTTTTTTTTGTGTGTGTGTTTTTAATGATTTATTTGTTTATTTGTTTATTTTTTTCAAGTTTGGCTTGGTTTCTAGCCTTATGCTTTACTTAGGAGCATACATCAAGTCACAGTAAAACATGAACATTTTTTGCCATAACTATAAATTTTTTCTAAATTTTTTTTGTATAGACAGTTTTAACTTAACAATATTAACAATCTAATGGACCAAAAAGAGACAAAAGTAAAACTGTCAATGGCAATGTGAGAAAATGATGGTAACTAGTCTGGCCCTAATTCATATTCATTGTTTTTTTTTTTCCGACCCTCCTCCACACACACACACACACACACACACACACACACACACACACACACACACACACGCTGTGTTGGCTCACAGAAAGAGTAGGTCATTGTCATTTTGGTCAAGGCTTTCTATGGCAGGTTCAGCAACTGCGGGAGCTGACTTAAATGAGTAAGCATCTGATGTGCCAAAAAGCTGCAAAACATTATCAGGCAGCTTGTGCTCGTAGCCTCACCAGCCTCACCAGACAGCTTCAGACCATATCGGACATAGAGGATGGAGTTAAGGGTCTGTAAGGACACCCGATTTCTAAGTTTGCTTTTTACCACACTCATCTGGCTGAAGACTCTCTCGACTTCAGCATTTGAGTGTGGCAAGGACAACACAGACACAGCAGGCATGGCAAGTTCCTGAAACGGGTTAATAGCAGCTGCATCCCTGAACTTCCAAGTCTCACTCCAGAAGCCCACTGTGTTTTTTGTTTCATTCCACTTATTAAAATGGATGACATTGGCATGACATTGCTGGACAATCTTGTCTATCTCTACAGGAGAGTAGCCAAGGAGCTTTGCTATTTTTCTTCTGTCTCCAGGGCTCTTGCTGTGCTTTAGAGTCTCCTCCACATTGAAAACTGACAAGACAACAACAAGGCAGAAAGAGGGTTGAAAGAGTACAGTTAAGTCTAGACGGCAAAGAGAAATGGAGAAATTAGTTAAGGAAAGAAGACAATTAAGAAAGCAGTGGAAAAGAGCTACAGCGGAAGCGAGGGAGGGAATTAATGTTTTGCAAGAGGAATTGAGAAGCAGGCTAGCAGTGCTCAGAAGGGCCGAATATCTTATCTTAAGAATATGTAAGGACAGCATTTTACAGGGACCCATTCAAGTTTGTTAAAGGGTTGTTTAACCACGAAAAGGGAGGGCAGCTTAAAGCAATAAAGTTAGAATTAGAAGAGTATCAGAAATACATACTCAGATGAGCAGAATAGAGTAGTAGGCCTTCCACATGACATGCTACCATTAGGGGAGATTGATCATGAGATGGATGTTAGACCACCTAGGTGGAAGGAGGTTGAGGAGGTAGTCAGGCGTGCAAAGGCTTCTTCGGCCCCAGGGCCAAAAGGAGTCCCCTACCGGGTTTATAAAAGCACACCTGATATCCTAAAGTTTTTGTGGAGGCAATTAAAAATAGTTTGGGAGAAAAAGTTTAATCTCAGAGCATGGCATAGGGCAGAAGGGGTTTTTATTCCAAAGGAGAAGGAGTCCTCAGATCTGAGTCAGTTCTGGATGATCTCTTTCCTAAATGTAGAGGGGAAGATTTTCTTTAGTGTAGTTGCATGGAGATTACCTAGTTATTTAGAAAGGAATAGCTTAATAGATACTGCAGTACAGAAGGCAGGAATACCAGGTTTCGCAGGGTGTTTAGAGCACACTAGCATGATTTGGCATCAGATTCAGGCAGCCAAGAGTGGGAAAAGAGACTTGCACGTAATATTTTTGGATTTAGCAAATGCATTTGGTTCAGTGCCACATAGCCTTATTTGGGCGGCGTTTGATTATTTTAGAGTTTAGATTTAGTAAGAGCATATTTCCAGGATTTAGACTATGCTTAAGTACAGCAGGCTTTACACAGGTTGGCAGAGGCTGGAAAGAGGCAATATGGCAGGGTGTACAATTTCTCCATTAGCATTCACAATGGCGATGGAGGTAATTATTAGAGCTTCTAAATGGGTTGCAGGTGGAAACAGGCGGCAGGATGTGATGCGCCTTAAACCAATTAGGGCCTACATGGATGATATGACGTTGGTGACTACAACGGTGCCATGTATGAGAAGAGTACTTGAGAGATTTAATAAAAACTTAAAGTGGGCTAGTATGAAAATCAAGCCTAGTAAGTTTAGAAGTATCTCAATAAGTAGTGGGAGATTAAGTGATAGACTCTTTACAGATTTTTCCCTAATTATTGGAATTTCCTCTTCATTTATTAAAAACTTTCTAAATAGGTGGTACAAGGCAGACTTGCATGATGGAGAACAGGTAGTGCAGTTTCGGAAGGATGTTGCTGAGGGAATGGATAGAATAGATAAATCAGGGCTTCCAGGAAAGTTGAAGCTGTGGTGTTTGCAGTTTGGATTATTTCCCAGGTTGATGTGGCCACTGTCTGTATATGAGATTCCATTATCTGCTGCAGAGAAAATGGAAAGATTAGTTAGCTTTTACATTAGGAAGTGGCCCTCTATGCTTTCATTACCCCCTACCTGAACCCGGGTCTGTATCCCATCCCTACTTTTAATTTTAATTTCCCTTCGGGGATTAATAAAGTATCTATCTATCTATCTACTTTTATCATTATCTCCACCTCTTCTATTTCCTCCCCCCTACCCGAACCAGGGTTTGTATCCCCACCCCGTTTTTACTGGTGCAGTTGGTGAGACATTGGAGTAGTTGACGATAGTGCTGTTTGTGGTAGCATAGGCAAAGTAAAGAAGAGAATTGTCTTGGTGTGAGGAGCGGTGATTGCTGGCATTAGGGGAGTGACTCTGGGACACCAGTGATCACTGTCTAGCCTCCTGGAGGTGTTGTGGAGGGACCAACTAGATGAAACACTGCTGAAAGGAGGTTCCCACCTGATGACCCCAAAGACATGTTAGTTATCACTGCTCACTGGGCTAGTTAAATATAGTTATCTTCAGGGTACATAGGGCAGGTCACAAGGTTGTTGTTAAGTTTAGGGAATTAGTCACTGAGTCTGGTCCAGTTATTTTTTGTTTTTCTTTTTTTCGTAGCACAAGTTTCTTGTGTTTATTTCGAATACAGCTAAAATGTTAGAACTGACAGATTATTCCTTTATTGTGGGCGCTGATTTTAATGCTGTGTGGGATCCGGTTTTTGATAGAGTGAGCACAACAGCCTCGCGGGAGCAGGGCTTGGCCACAAATGCTCTGAAATCCTGGGCCACCGATTTGGGGCTCACAGACATATGGCGTTTAATCAATCCTTCCACCAAGGCCTTCACTTTTTTCTCTGGCAGAAATAAATCTTTTTCTAGGATAGGCTTTCTTTTCGCTTCCCCCCAGCTTTACCATTCCATCAATGCTGCAGTTTTGCTTCCGATGGCTCTGTCAGACCACAAAGGAGTTTTTTGTCCTGTAACCTTGGGCCGTTTATCTAAACGTGCAGCTAGGTGGCGCCTTAACACTTCACTATTAAAGAATGACACCTTTGTTAATCAGTTTATTTCAGGATTCAGAGAATTTATTGGTTTTAAAGCTGGTTCTGTAGAGGACCCCAGAATCCTTTGGGATGCTATGAAAGGCTTCATCAGAAGTAACACAATTTTATTTAGCTCTAATGCCCGTAAAACCAGATCCCTTCAGCTACAAAATTTGGAAGCAGAATTTCCTAGGTTGGATTCTATTCTACAACTTGATTTCACAGATCAGATAGCTTTGCGGCGTACACTGGTTAAGAAAGAAATTAACAATATTATGAAGATGCAATCTGAGTTTCAAATACACAGGACAAGATAGCGATCCTATTTCCACGGTGCCAGCCCTAGCCATCTTCTGGCCATGAGGATTAGGACTAGTGATAACTTGATGTAGACATCTCGGCTGTTAAGTCTGCAGATGGTAATATTGATACGACCCCAAATGGAATAAATGGAATATTTCAAACTTTTTATTCCAGTTTATATAAATCAGACATACCCATAGACAAAAACCAACAGATTTCTTAATCAACTATGTCTGCCTAAGCTACCAAGTGCAGACTCTACCGACTTAGAGAGGCTGGTAACATTAGATGAGTTGAAAGATGTGGTACGGGCCATGCAGAGCGGTAAATCTCCAGGTATTGACAGGATCCTGCCTGAATTCTATATTACTTTCTGTTTTCATTAAGTCAAGGTTGGCAGCTGATAATGTAAGGTGTCTTCTTCACATCATCGATGTTGCAACTGATAATAATACACCCATGTCAGTATTCTCTCTTGATGCAACAAAATCCTTTGACCGATTAGAGTGGTTGTATTTGTAGTCTGTTCTGGAGGCAATGAGTTTCGGTAGCAAATTTATTGGGATGATTAAAACACTATACTCAAATCCTTCAGCGCAGGTTCAAACCAGCCAAATTCTCTCCTCTCTCTTCCCAGTCTCCAGATCCTCATGGCAAGGTTGTCCATTGAGTCCTGCACTTTTTGTACTCTCCTTGGAGCCGCTAGCTCAAGCGATCCATCTGTCCAGCTTGGTCTCACCTATTTTTATTCATAAAACATCACACCAGCTGTCTTTATATGCGGACGACATTTTGGTTTTCTTTGAGAATCCTGTTCAGTCGGTACCTCACCTTTTATCCATATGTGAGGAGTTTGGAAATATGTCAGGTTTTAAAATTGACTGGTCAAAGTCTGCTCTTTTACATCTGAATGATTCTGCAAAAACATCTGTCCTCCCAGCTAACATTCCTGTAGTGCAGCAGTTTAGATTTTTAGGTATTGAAACTTTTTCTTCTTTTGATCGGATTGTTAAACACAATTACTCACTTGCTCTTAACAATGCCCTGAGGGACATGGACAGATGGAATAGTCTTCCTATTTCTATTAGGGCCTGGGTCTCCATTATAAAAATGAATATCCTGCCCAGGATTAATTTTGTCAGCTCTATGAACCCTCTTCCTCCTCCATCTAAATACTGGAGCAAGCTTTGCTCAGCAACTTCTAAATTTATATGGAAGCGAAATTGGCCACGTCTGAAAATTTTGCAGAGGAGGAGACAGGATGGTGGTTTGGACGTTCCTAATTTTGAATTTTATTCTTGGTCATTTGTACTCAGACCCCTGCTCTCCTGGTTGGATCCGCACTCCTCTGTGTCTTGGCACATGTTAGAGACCTATATAGTTGATCCATGGACACTTAAAGATGTTCTCTTCATTAATATAGCTAAAAAACACTGTAAATTGTGTTTCAGCCACATTGTTTCCCATCTGGTGCGGATATGGAGATTGGCTGAGGCACACTGTCGCATTTCCTATAAGTGGCACACCTGTTCTCCAATATTCAAAAATTGAGCATTACTGATTGATGGAAAGCCTATTTCTGCCCCCCAGTAGGAACATGGAGGGGGGGGGGGGGGGGGTCACTATCTTAAAGATATCTTTGATGACCGTGGACTACTCTCTTTCTCAGATAGTTAGGATGCATTTAATCTTCCTGGCTCCTCCTTTTTCTTTTATTTACAGTTGAGATCAGCACTAAAGGCTTATGGTGTTCCAAGGAACACTTTCTATCCCAGTTCCTCTCCTCTCTCTCCCTGTCCTCATCCTGCAGGTGATGAATCATCACCATCCCATGTTCCTGCAATGCCTGGTGCTCCCACATCTTCATGAATTCCATACAGCATCATTCCTATGAACTTCATGCAGAATCATGTTCCTGCCTACACCTGTTTGAATATCCCCTCCTCCTGCTCTCTTTCTCTCCTTCTCTACCCAACTTTGCCCCCCACCCCGTGCCTCTCTCTCTCTCTCCCTCTCCCTCTCTCAACCCAATCGGTCAAGGCAGATGGCCGCCCCCCCGGAGCCTGGTTCTGCCCGAGGTTTCTGCCTCTTAAAGGAAGTTTTTCCTTGCCACTGTCGCCGAGTGCTTAATTTTATAAAGAGTTTGGTCTAGACCTGTTCTATATGTAAAGTGCCTTGATGTAACTTTGTTATGATTTGGCGCTATACAAATAAATCTGATTTGATTTGACATGGCAAAATTCTTTACCTACTCACCCACTCCGAGAATTGTTTTTTAAACAGGCCAAAAATAAGGGGATGGTATCGAAAATCTATAATCTTTTACTGGTAACAAACCTTACCACACTCCTGATAGAGAAGGTTTGGAAAAGAGACAGCCCTGATATAGCTCAAGACTTTGACTGGAATGATCTGTGGTCCAACATTACGTGTCTCGTAACCCAGACCATCAGCAAATTCATTTAAATTTCTTACATAGAACATACCCCAGTTAAACTTCATCATATGAAAATTATTAATAATTCTTTTTGTAACCTATGTTCATCAGAATCAGAATCAGCTTTATTGGCCAAGTACATTCTCAACATACAAGGAATTTGGTTTCGGCAGGTGGTGTCACTCACAGAATGGACAGCAGCAATATACTAAAATCTAAAAATAAATGACAGAAAAAAGTATATACATACAAATACACTGCTCAAAAAAATAAAGGGAACACTAAAATAACACATCCTAGATCTGAATGAATGAAATATTCTTATTAAATACTTTGTTCTTTACATAGTTGAATGTGCTGACAACAAAATCACACAAAAATTATCAATGGAAATCAAATTTATTAACCCATAGATTTCTGGATTTGGAGTCGCACTCAAAATTAAAGTGGAAAAACACACTACAGGCTGATCCAACTGTGATGTAATGTCCTTAAAACAAGTCAAAATGAGGCTCAGTAGTGTGTGTGGCCTCCATGTGCCCGTATGACCTCCCTACAATGCCTGGGCATGCTCCTGATGAGGTGGCGGATGGTCTCCTGAGGGATCTCCTCCCAGACCTGGACTAAAGCATCCGCCAGCTCCTGGACAGTCTGTGGTGTAACGTGGCGTTGGTGGATGGAGCGAGACATGATGTCCCAGATGTGCTCAATTGGATTCAGGTCTGGGGAACGGGTGGGCCAGTCCATAGCATCAATGCCTTCGTCTTGCAGGAACTGCTGACACACTCCAGCCACATGAGGTCTAGCATTGTCTTGCATTAGGAGGAACCCAGGGCCAACCGCACCAGCATATGGTCTCACAATGGGTCTGAGGATCCCATCTCGGTACCTAATGGCAGTCAGGCTACGTCTGGCGAGCACATGGAGGGCTGTGCGGCCCCCCAAAGAAATGCCACCCCACACCATTACTGACCCACTGCCAAACCAGTCATGCTGGAGGATGTTGCAGGCAGCATAACGTTCTCCACGGCGTCTCCTGACTCTGTCACATCTGTCACATGTGCTCAGTGTGAACCTGCTTTCATCTGTGAAGAGCACAGGGCGCCAGTGGCGAATTTGTCAATCTTGGTGTTCTTTGGCAAATGCCAAACGTCCTGCACGGTGTTGGGCTGTAAGCACAACCCCCACCTGTGGACATCGGGCCCTCATACCACCCTCATTGAGTCTGTTTCTGACCGTTTGAGCAGACACATGCACATTTGTGGCCTTCTGGAGGTCATTTTGCAGGGCTCTGGCAGTGTTCCTGTTCCTCCTTGCACAAAGGCGGAGGTAGCGGTCCTGCTGCTGGGTTGTTGCCCTCCTACGGCCTCCTCCACCTCTCCTGATGTACTGGCCTGTCTCCTGGTAGCGCCTCCATGCCGTGGACACTACGCTGACAGACACAGCAAACCTTCTTGCCACAGCTCGCATTGATGTGCCATCCTGGATGAGCTGTACTACCTGAGCCACTTGTGTGGGTTGTAGACTCCGTCTCATGCTACCACTAGAGTGAAAGCACCGCCAGCATTCAAAAGTGACCAAAACATCAGCCAGAAAGCATAGGAACTGAGAAGTGGTCTGAGGTCACCACCTGCAGAACCACTACTTTATTGGAGGTGTCTTGCTAATTGCCTATAATTTCCACCTGTTGTCTAGTCCCTTTACACAACAGCATGTGAAACTGATTGTCAATCAGTGTTGCTTCCTAAGTGGACAGTTTGATTTCACAGAAGTGTGACTGACTTGGAGTTACATTGTGTTGTGTTTATTAATAAGCTTATTAATCAACCCTAGACCAAAATCTGGCTGTAGGTCTTTTGAAAGCCTCACTCTTAGTCTTTCCCACTCAAACTGGAAAGTTGAAAAACCAGTTCTGTTAGTTACAGTATACCATCCACCTGGTCCATACTCAGAATTCCTATCAGAGTTTTCTGAGTTTATATCAGAGTTAGTACTTAGTACAGATAAAATCATTATAGTGGGAGATTTCAATATTCATGTAGATGTAGAAAGTAACAGCCTTAGTTCTGGGTTTCTTTCATTACTAGACTCAACTGGCTTTTCCCAGCACGTGAATGAACCAACTCACTGCTTTAATCATATCCTTGATCTTGTTCTAACATATGGCATTGAAATTGACAAGTTAACAATTTTTCCTCAAAACTGTCTTTTGACCGACCATTACCTCATTACATTTGAGTTTACTTTAACTGACTGCACAGCATCGAGGAATAAATTTGGCTATAGAAGATGTTTATCTGAAGACGCTGTGGCTAAATTTAAAGAGAACATTCAGTCATCATTTGCAGCAATGCCATATCTAAATTCAAATGAGGATTTCTCCCATACACAGGTTGATGACCTTGTGACTAGCACTATGGCCACACTGTGTTCAAATCTGGATGATGCTGCCCCTCTCAAAAAGAAAGTAATAAAACAGAGGAGGCTGGCTCCGTGGTATAACTCTCAAATTCGTGCCTTAAAGCAGATGACACGGAAATTAGAAAGAAATTGGCGTTCCAGCAACTCGGAAGAGTCTCACCGAGCCTGGAAAGAAAGCTTAAAAACGTATAAAAAAGCTCTCCGCAGTGCTAGAAGATCATATTATTCAGCACTAATAGAAAAAAACAAGAACAACCCCAGGTTTCTCTTCAGCACTGTAGCCAGGCTGACAGAGAGTCATAGTTCAATAGAACCAGTGATCCCCTTAGCTCTCAGCAGCAATGATTTTATTGGCTTTTTTACAAATAAAATCATAACAATCAGAGACAGAATTCAACAGCTCTTACCTACATTAGACAATAATCTACTGAATACAGCAACTCCTGAATCAACTG
The DNA here is from genome assembly GCA_034769265.1 of Remorina albescens. NCBI lineage: Eukaryota > Metazoa > Chordata > Actinopteri > Carangiformes > Echeneidae > Remorina > Remorina albescens. The sequence continues at coordinate 1,354,856 of CM068477.1, forward strand.
CAACGCCTATTTTACATCTGGAATCATTCTCATCTCTGAATCTCTCAGAGCTAGCTTCTATAGTATCATCATCTAGACCATCAACCTGTCTATTAGACCCAGTGCCGACCAGCCTCTTTAAAGACATTCTTTACTTAATTGAGCCCTTCATTCTAGATCTCATTAATTTGACCTTATCTTTGGGTTATGTACCTCAGACTCTTAAGACCGCAGTCATCAAACCCCAGCTTAAAAAGCAGAATCTTGATCCAGATGTTTTGGCCAATTATAGACCCATATCAAACCTTCCCTTCATTTCTAAAATCATTGAGAAAGCAGTAGCAAACCAATTACACGACCATCTGCATAGGAACGGTTTGCTTGAAGAGTTTCAGTCAGGATTTAGAGCTCACCACAGCACAGAAACAGCACTGATTAAAGTCTCCAATGATATTCTAATGGCTTCAGACAATGGATCAGCCTCCATACTTCTCCTCTTAGATCTCAGTGCTGCATTTGACACCATTGATCACAATATTTTATTACAGAGACTGGAACATGAAATTGGCATTAAAGCAACTGCTCTAAGGTGGTTCAAATCCTATTTATCGGATAGATATCAGTTTGTACATGTTAACAATAGCTCCTCCTCAAGCACTATAGCCAGTTATGGAGTCCCACAGGGTTCGGTGCTTGGACCAATCCTCTTCACTCTTTATCTGCTTCCTTTAGGCAACATTATCAGGAAACACAGCATCAATTTCCACTCTTATGCAGACGACACTCAGCTGTATTTATCAATGAAGCTAAATGAAGTTAGTCAGATAGTCAGACTGCAGACATGTCTTGAAGACATAAAAGTCTGGATGACCCATAATTTTTGACTTCTAAATTCTGACAAAACTGAAGTTATTGTACTCGGCCCTAAGCACCTTAGAGAAACCCTATCTAATCAATTAATCAGTCTGGATGGCATTACTTTGGCTTCCAACTCCACTGTAAAAAACCTTGGAGTAACCTTTGACCAGGACATGTCCTTTGTCCCTCACATAAAACAAGTCAGTAGGGCAGCTTTCTTCCACCTGAGAAACATTAGGAAAATCAGAAATATCCTCTCTCAAGAGGATGCAGAAAAACTAGTCCACGCATTCATAACTTCTAGGCTGGACTACTGTAACTCATTATTATCTGGATGTCCAAACAAATCTCTGAAAGGCCTTCAGTTGATTCAGAATGCTGCTGCACGAATATTAACAGGAACTAGAAAAAGGGATCACATCTCTCCTGTGTTAGCTGCTCTTCATTGGCTGCCGGTAAAATCCAGAATAGAATTTAAAATCCTTCTGTTAACATATAAAGCTCTTACTGGCCAAGCTCCGTCATACCTCAGAGAGCTCATAGTTCCTTACTGTCCTAGTAGGCCACTCCGCTCTCTAGATGGAGGTTTACTTGTGGTTCCTAGAGTCTCCAAGAGTAAATCAGGAGGCAGATCTTTCAGTTATCAGGCTCCTCTTCTATGGAACCAACTTCCAGTATCGGTCCGGGGGGCAGACTCTTTAGCAATTTTCAAGACCAGGCTTAAAACTTTTCTGTATGACAGAGCTTATAGTTAAAAAGTTAAAGTTCATTTACTCTTTAGCTATGCTGCTACAGGCCTAGACTGCTGGGGGAAGGACTGAGCACCTCTCTCTCTCTCTCCCTCTCCCTTTCCCCTCTCTCTCTCTCTCTCTCTCTCTCTCTCTCTCTCTCTCTCTCCCCCTCTCCCTCTTCCCTCTCCCTCTCTCTCTCTCCCCCTCTTCCCTCTCCCTCTCTCTCTCCCCCCCTCGCATGCGCCGTCATACCAACAACCTGCTTCTCCGAAATCCCAGTTTCTCTCAGTTCCAAGCATGTGCATTGCATTTACTAACCATGTTTTCCCGAAGTCTCCATCTCCCCCAGCTCCTCTCCTCTCTCTCCCAGCTCCTCTCCTCTCTCTCCCTGTCCTCATCCTGCAGGTGCTGAATCATCACCATCCCATGTTCCTGCAATGCCTGCTGCTCCCACATCTTCAAGAATTCCATACAGCATCATTCCTACGAACCTCATGCAGCATCATGTTCCTGCCTACACCTGTTTGAATATCCCCTCCTCCTGCTCTCTTTCTCTCCCTTCTCTACCCAACTTTGCCCTCCCCTCCCCCCGTGCCTCTCTCTCTCTCTCTCTCTCCCTCTCTCAACCCAACCGGTCGAGGCAGATGGCCGCCCCCCCTGAGCCTGGTTCTGCCCGAGGTTTCTGCCTCTTAAAGGAAGTTTTTCCTTGCCACTGTCGCCAAGTGCTTGCTCATCGGGGGATCTGTTGGGTCTCTTTAAATAATTTTATAAAGAGTTTGGTCTAGACCTGCTCTACATGTAAAGTGCCTTGATGTAACTTTGTTATGATTTGGCGCTATACAAATAAATCTGATTTGATTTGATTTGATTTGATTTGATTTGAAATCTGATTTAAGTGTTCCCTTTATTTTTTTGAGCGGTGTATATACACCTATGCAGAAAAATAAATATATACACTATTGGTGCAAAGTACACAATGTAGTTCAGATTGAATGAGTGTCCTGTTAATGTGAATGTATGACCATTCAACAGTGTAGCAGGTCTATAGTTTAGCTATTTACTAAAGTTATTGCAGTAGGAAAGAAAGTGTTTTTGAGTCTGGAGGTTTTTGTGTGCAGGGCTTTGTAGCGCCTGCCAGAGGGGATGAGGGAGCTTTGTGTGGATCTTTCTTTCTGTCAGAAGCTGATTTTTTTTTTCTGCATTTCTCAATCATTTTTAATCATAACAGCTACATCACTCAAAAGTTTTTAGGTCTTTTTTAAAATTATTTCTTCAGGCCAGTCAGTGGGCAGACTGGAGAGGACCCGCTGTTTTGCTCTGTGTCAATTTTAATAACATCGTTAACATTCATCTACACATAAAAATAAGATAGTTGTTTTTCTGTGTGTATTTGTGACAGAAGGGTAGTCAGGATGATATTGTACTGTCAGCCCGGCGTTTACTGCACTTACTAAAAATCGGCTAGAAGGCAACGGAGCACAGCTAACAGTGATGTCACCAGTAACACTACAGGGTTAAGTATTAAACCAAAGTTTATGCTTACTGCTTATTCTGAATTAGCGGTCAAACCATATGTGGTTAATGAATATACTTGTATTCCATAGAGAACAGAGGCAGGGCAGCCAATGGCACTTCAGTCACCCATCCAGAAAGACCATCTCTTCAGTTGGAAATGACGAGGTAAGCTTTAAAGACACACTCCAATCCTCCTTTTTAGCTATTCTAAAGTGTTCTCAGTGGTCTTTAAAATGTGATAATGAAGTTTTTAGTTAAAATCACAAAACCTGTGCCATTTTCCTGGACTCTGCTTCAGCAGAATACCAGTAGCTCATTAGCAATTTGCCTCTGAGTTGTGGGCAGAGACAGCGCTGGTCAGTGTCTCCCCCGTTCACACCGAAGACACCTCCTCACCTCACTGGCTTTGTGATATCACAAATCCAGTCTACCTGAGCCTGCCTTTTTGGGTCTGCCATTGGTTCACAGCCATTTGAATGCAGAAATACTCAGAAATGCAATTGTGAACTTAGTTTTCTCAAGATATATCCTCTAGCATCAGAAAAATGCCACATATGTATGTGAACAACATGAAAAACATGATTTTCATCAGAGTGGGTCTTTATAAGAATAGTTTGTTAGTTTTATTAAATCTACTTTGTATTGGTAGTTTTGGACTTCTTTTTGTTCTGTAGTGACAAAATTTCAACACATATTTTAAATTGCTATTGTAATAGATAATAGATTGTAAATATTTAATGTTGTTTGTCAATCTTTGACACTTAACTAGTAGATTTACAAAAAAGGATACACGGTTATACAACATCATTCACTTCAGGGCTCCACTTTAGGTAATTTGTTTATTATAGAAAATTTTGCCATGCATTTTCTATACCTACTTAGTTCAATTCAGGGTTTGTGTGGGGCTGGAATTTATTCTGTTATCAGGTATGAGGCAGATTACTTCCTGGTCTCCAAGTCCACTGCCGGGCCGACACAGACACAAATGAGACAGTCAACCACTCACACCCACAGTCTCTCCTACGGTCAATTTAGGATCACCAGTGAACCTAACATGAATTTTTGGGGGATTATGGTAGGAAGTCCGAGTACTAGGGGAGAACATGCAAACTCCAAACTGAATGGTCCCAGCCAAGGTTAAAACCAGGATTCTTTTTGCTGTGAGGTCGTTGTACTAACCACAATCACACTATTATACAACCCAATAGTTTTTTGTTCTGATTATTGCATATAAAGTACCAGTCAAAAGTCTGGACACATCTACTCTTTCACTTCAAATGAGTTGATGCGTCCAGACTTTTGACTGGTACTGTAAATGGAATGCGGCCAGAGTAATTATTAGGGATGTGAATCTTACAAGAAGTTGCGAGTCAATTGATTGCAATTATTGGGGTGACAATTTGACTTGGAATCGATTCTCGATTCAAACCGATCTTGATTCACAATCAATACTCTATTTTTAACAAAGGGTGCCAATTCCAGGATTAACTACATTCCTCTATAAGATAGAAAGAGCTCTGAGAAATTGTTATATTAAAGAAAACTGGTTATGTTCAAGAAAATGCAGCTTTGCAAGGTTTATCAAGTGATTCTGAAATTGTAAACATACAGATGCAATCTTGACAAAGAGGTAACATTTATTTTTGCTTCCCTTGCAAAATTTAACATTTCTTTGTCATGTAACCTTAGTTTTGAAAGTAAGGCAGTCAAACACTTTTCAATTCTTTTTAAATTTTAAATTACGATTCCCTGCAGCAAATCCTTTGCCCGCAAAGAAAATTAAACCATTGGAAGTGGCCTTTTATTTGCTACCAAAGCAGTATGAGAAAACTCCAAAAGAAGACGAACAGATAGTCCACTTGAAGGCAGGGTTGGGGCGAAGGACTGCTCATCTAGATGAAAGTACAACACATAACATGTGTAGGTAATAACATGCAAATTGTCATGTAATGCACTCACAAATCTCAGATTGGTTTCATGTAGAAGCACAATAAACACCACACAATTATTTTTTCCCAAGTAAAGACTTGGCATTTGGAGGATATACATGTGTAATATATTTGGAGTGCAACTGGAATAGTAGTCCATAGAATCACAACTCTTTACTGTTAGAGAAGGTAACATACTATTCTACATGAAATCGCTGTCAGTATCGCAGATTTATATTTATTAATGTATTTTTTAGGTTTTGTCTTGCACAGCCTCTGAGTTTTGTTTGGATCAATCTATTTGTATTAAGCTGTTTATGGATTTTTTTCTTCAGGATTTGGAAGCTTGTCAGGTATTGTGAAGAACACTAACTTTGATTAGAGTATTTAGTGCTGATACTCATTTAATGCTTGTATTTTTTTTGTTTGTTTTTTCTTCTCAATCAATAATAATATATTTATTTAATAATTAATAATAATTAATAAATAATAATTAATTCATTTGATTACTTGTTTACAGCTATGTGATGCCCTCAAGATTTTGTTCCCAAAACTGGGGACAGTTACAGGTGGTTAGCTGCTGTTTAAGTCTGGAGATGGGAACTATAAAGTTTCAATTTGCTCTCAGTGCTGTATATTGATGAATTTTCTAAACTTTTGAAAATATTTATTGTTCGTTTGTAATATTACACTTATTAGATTTCTAATCATACTTAAAGTAAAATCAGTCATCTGCTCTGTTTTCAAGACTGACTTAGAAGATTTCTTCTGGATAGTAATCATACCAGAAGCAAAGTTGCTTTCATTTAGTTAAAAGTACTAATGTGTAGCAAATCAACTTTCAAAGTTTTTTACCGAATCTTCCCCTGCAATATCATCTACAGGTGGATGGGGGAGCCAAACACTCTCTTTAGTGGCTCCTGATGATACCGGATCCACAGGAAGGATTTTAAAATGTGCAAACAAGAGTGGGGGTAAAACTCTGTTCATAGCCCCAATCCAAGAAGAGCTGGGTACAGATCCTCTACACTTAACTGATGAAGCATTCAGCAGCATGCCAAAAGCCACATGTCAGAAGTGTGGAGAAGCAGTTTAACGGTAAGCTTTTAGTTGAACTTGTAAGTTGTAAAATATCAATGCATTTTCTGTATACCACTACAGACAGTGTGCGTCCCACCAGTGATATTTACACCTAAGTATGAGAACCATGGCTCTATACCATATATTGCTGTACATATACATTGTGTGAAGTAATTGAATTCACCAGTAATGTTTATACACCTTTTAAGTAAGGCTTAAAAGGTGTATAAACATACACCTTTAAGTGGTGGTTGATTTGACGTGATTCAAATCAACCACCACTTTCTGTAATCCAACCAACTTTTTGTTTGTTTGTTTGTTTGTTTTAAAGGATGGCTAACTATCAGTGACCCTGTTAAGGCCATATCTGTGGGCACAGGTTATTTTCTCCATATTCATGAAATGGAAAGTCCCTTACTTCTGAGCATGGACATGAGAATGAGTCCTGCTGAACAGGATGTGGCCCTTATTTCTTTCTACAAGTGGCCTAATGTGGAATGGACATGTCCCCTGAATTGCAGATTTGAAGGTAGATAATTAGTTTACAGCCATTTAACTTCAGGAGTACATGGTTACTTTGTTACATTTCTGAAACCTTAACATTGTGTTGTAGGAGACGCTGCTATTGGACAGGGAGTAACTCGCTTTTTCATCTCAACATGTATGGAAAAGCTTAAGTCAGCGTTTTCCATCAATTTTGGTATGTACGTTACATTATGCCTCCTTCCCCAATTATTTGTTATACAGCAGTTTGCATAATTATTACCAAAATGAAAAATTTGGATGCAAATACTGCACTATTTGTGATGGGGACTTGCATCCAAACGTTTCCAGTCCAATTCAATTCAGCTGTATTCATAAAGCACTTTAAAACAACCGCACCAGACCAAAGAGCTGAATGGTACTGTATATAAAATCTTGCTTTAACTTACAAAAAGTTAAAGCTTGGTAATATAAACATGCATACATTTGTGTATGGAAGCAAGCTTATGATTTCATTTTCTAACATTGTTAATCTCTTGAACAGCAAACTCCAAAGTCACACAGCTTTTTGAAGGAGAGCCTGGCCATTTAGTTCCCTCAACCTCTCACTTTCTTGTGGAGAGTGATATGTTCCTTGTAGCAGGGAGAATGGTTGGCCACTCCTTCCTTCATGGAGGACCATGTTTATCTGGACTCAGCCCTGCTGTTGTTCATGTCCTGCTTGGTGGAAGCCCTGAAACTGCAACAGTTACACTAGAGGACTGCCCAGACTTGGACATCAGAGAGACAATCAAGCTTGTATGTTATTTTGAAATTAATTTCTTGCATAACATGTTTTATGCTCTGAGGCATCCTCTTATTTTATAGCCACTCACTGCACCACATTCATTAATTTTTTTTTTTTTATTTTAACATGTGCAGCACAAATTCTGACATAACTTTTTTTGTCTTTAAGCTTGAAGGGGAAGCCAATCTCTCCGATGTTGAAAGAGCAAGTGTCCAGGACTTTGCCTATGCGTGGGACCTCCCTTCCCTGACTGAGAACAATCAAAATGGCCTTTTGAGAAGCTATTGATCCATGCTGTAAGTGAAAATATTTTTATGTTTGCTAAATCGTGAAACTGAATTATAAGAGATGTCTTGGTATTGTGTTTTTTCTTTCAGTTTGAACACTAAATTATTGGACTTATTGTAACTCATCTGCAATGGAAAAAGGAAATGTTTCATGACATAAAATTTCTCACATCCTTCATGTCAAATTATTCTTTTGGGACCTTCATACTGTAGACTTCTTCATTCACCATTTGAAGTAATCATAATACATTTACTTAAAATAGTAAAAGTTTTACTGGTCAATATTCTTGTGTTTGCAGTATGTAGCACTCATGTTACACATTGTCTCTTTTTTTTAATGTTTCTGTTTCTTTACAGGTCATTGGTCATGTCACAAGACAGATTAAGCAGCTGAGACGAGGTCTTAAAGAAACCTCAACTGCTTTTTCCAAGAGAAGGAACAGGTGGAATTTGTCCTGAGGTACATTTTTTACCATTAGATCTTGTGTTGGTTTTTCCATCAGATGACTTTAATTAGAATTCGTACTTGGTCAGCATCTCTTGCCATTTTCTTACAAGCTAACGTCTAGCTCCGAAATGTTATGTTTTTTGCAAAGTAAATGTTGTGGTTGATTAGGACTTATTGAAGGCAGAAGTGATAATGAGTATATTGATGTTAAAAATGTCCTAACATCTTTTTCAACACTTTTGTCGCAATACAGGTATTTCTTCAACAAATCACTTGGCCAGAAGAGGATGATGATGAAGATGACTGGTCTGGTGAAACCAAATGCCACATCTCAGGGTATCTTCGAGAGTTCATTGCAAATGATAAGTTTACAGTTTATGTGCGGAAGTACTATGAAAATTGTATTTAGCTGTTATAGTTGAATTTCTTTATGAATCTTGCTTGTGAATAGAATTGATTAACATGATAACTTTAGAGTGCATCAGGGAAGAAAGAGGTGTGTGGGAAAGGAAGGGCAGTGTGGCCACATCAATCAGTACTTGTTAAGAAGTCAATCGAGTAAGTTGGATGAAATCCAGCGACAGGTAGAAAACCACAGTTCGAAGGATATCAATAACACAGCTACAGAGGTGGAGGAGGATGTTATAAGAAGGGATGCATCTGATACTGAGGTGAACAGGCCAGTCAAAGAGAGAAATATGCAGCAGAAAGCTAGAGTTAAATGGCCTAGGGCAAATAACAGCAAAGAATGGGAGACAGTCAACAGGGATTTTTCAGTAATTTTAAGCAGACTAAGAGGAAACGCAAGCGATGGATTAGAGAAGATTGGAGGTATAATTTACTCCTATGGTGTAGAAAGATTTGGGGGGCAAGACAGAAAGAGGGTTGAAAGAGTACAGTTAATTAAGTCTAGACGGCAAATAGAAATAGAGAAATTAGTTAAGGAAAGAAGACAACTAAGAAAGCAGTGGAAAAAAGCTACAGAGGAAAAGGGAGGGAATTAATGTGTTGCAAGAGGAATTGAGAAGCAGGTTAGCAGTGCTCAGAAGGGCCGAATATCTTAGGAAAAAGAGAAAGAAGAAAGAATATGTTAGAACAGCGTTTTACAGGGACCCATTTAAGTTTGTTAAAGGGTTGTTTTACCAGGAAAAGGGAGGGCAGTTTAAAGCAACAAAGTTAGAGGTAGAAAAGTACCTAAGAAATACATATTCAGATTTTGAGCAGAATAGAGTAGTAGGCCTTCCACCTGACATGCCACCGTAAGAAGAGATAGATCAGGAGATGAATGTTAGACCACCTAGGTGGAAGGAGGTTGAGGAGGTAGTCAGGCGTGCAAAGGCTTCTTCGGCCCCAGGGCCAAATGGAGTCCCCTACCGGGTTTATAAAAGCGCACCTGATATCCTAAGGTTTTTGTGGAGGCAATTAAGAATAGTTTGGGAGAAACAGTTTATTTTCAGAGCATGGCGTAGGGCAGGAGGTGTTCTTATTCCAAAGGAGAAGGAGTCTTCGGACCTGAGTCAGTTTCGGATGATCTCTCTCCTAAATGTAGAGGGGAAAATTTTCTTTAGTGTAGTCGCACGGAGACTAGCTAGTTACCTAGAAAGGAATAGCTTAATAGATACTGCAGTACAGAAGGCAGGAATACCAGGTTCCACAGGGTGTTTACAGCACACTAGCATGATTTGGCATCAGATTCAGGCAGCCAAGAGTGGGAAAAGAGACTTGCACGTAATATTTTTGGACTTAGCAAATGCATTTGGTTCAGTGCCACATAGCCTTACCTGGGAGGCATTTGATTATTTTAGAGTGCCCGGAGTAGTTGTCAATTTAGTAAGAGCATATTTCCAGGATATCAGACTATGCTTAAGTACAGCAGACTTTACAGCAGGTTGGCAGAGGTTACAAATAGGCATTATGGCAGGGTGTACGATTTCTCCATTAGCATTCACAATGGCGATGGAGGTAATTATTAGAGCTTCTAAGTGGGTTGAAGGTGGAGAGAGGCGACAGGATGGGATGCACCTCACACCAATTAGGGCATACATGGATGATATGACGTTGGTAACTACAACGGTGCCATGTATGAAAAGAGTACTTGAAAGACTTAATAAAAACTTAAAGTGGGCTAGTATGAAAATCAAGCCTAGTAAGTCTAGAAGCATCTCAATAAGTAGAGGGAGATTAAGTAATCGAAAGTTTATAATAGACGAAGAGGAAATTCCAATAATTAGGGAAAAATTAGTAAAGAGTCTAGGTAGGTGGTACAAGGCAGACCTGCATGATGGAGAGCAGGTAGTGCAGTTTCGGAAGGATGTAGCTGAGGGACTGGATAGAATAGATAAATCAGGGCTCCAGGAAAGTTGAAGCTGTGATGTTTGCAGTTCGGATTATTTCCCAGGTTGATGTGGCCACTTTCTGTATATGAGATTCCATTATCTGCTGCAGAGGAAATGGAAAGATTAGTTAGCTTTTACATTAGGAAGTGGCTAGGTGTTCCTAGATGTTTAAGTACTGTGGCACTGTATGGGAAAGGCATACTTCAGCTCCCAGTATCTAGTCTAGTGGAGGAGTTTAAATGTAATAAGCTTAGGACAGAGCTCCTGTTATCTGGGAGTAAAGATGTGGTTGTTAGTAAGGTGGTTCCAAACCCAACCAAGGGGAGAAAATGGAATCCAAGAATGGCAGTGCAGGAAGCGAAAGCAACTCTTAGGCATACAGAGATTGTGGGTAATGTGCAAATAGACCAGGGAGGCTTGGGGCTTGGCCCAGGCAAACCGGTGTGGAGTAGAGCAGTTCCAAAGAGAAGAGGAAGCTAGTTGTGGAGCAGGTTCGTAGACAGGAGGAAATATTAAGGAGTGCAAAGGCAGTGGCTCAGGCTAAGCAGGGACAGTGGTTGAACTGGGAAGGTGTAGAAAAGAAAAAGCTTAGTTGGAAAGAGCTGTGGAGTATGGAGGAAAGTAGTATTAGATTTTTGATAGGGGCAACATATGATGTATTGCCAACTCCCCAGAACTTAAAACTCTGGGTAAATGGAGACCCGCTATGTTCATTGTGTTCAGGTACTGCAACTCTAAAGCACATCTTGTCAAGTTGTAAGGTTAGTCTGGCACAAGTATGGTATACGTGGCGACATAACCAGGTTTTAAAAAGCTTAGCTGCAGGCATTGAAGATATATGGAGGCAGGCAAATTTAGGAGGGTCTAAGTTAAAGAGAGTTGCAATTCAGTTTGTTCAAGAAGGTGAGAAAGTTAATAAGACAGCAAGGAGGCAAGGTAGCTTAGAGGATGCCAGTGACTGGGAGATGCAAGTGGATTTAGGACAAAAGCTTGTTGTTCCCCAGGAAATAGCCTGTACAAAACAGAGGCCTGATATAATTTTGTGGTCTAGGAGTAGAATGAGAGTATACTTCATAGAGTTGAGTGTGCCGTGGGAGGACTCAGTTGTTGAAGCGTATCAAATCAAATCAGATTTATTTGTATAGCGCCAAATCATAACAAAGTTACATCAAGGCACTTTACATATAGAGCAGGTCTAGACCAAACTCTTTATAAAATTATTTAAAGAGACCCAACAGATCCCCCGATGAGCAAGCACTTGGCGACAGTGGCAAGGAAAAACTTCCTTTAAGAGGCAGAAACCTCGGGCAGAACCAGGCTCAGGGGGGGCGGCCATCTGCCTCGACCGGTTGAGTTGAGAGAGGGAGAGAGAGAGAGAGAGAGGCACGGGGGAGGGGGGGGGGCAAAGTTGGGTAGAGTAGGGAGAGAAAGAGAGCAGGAGGAGGGGATATTCAAACAGGTGTAGGCAGGAACATGATGCTGCATGAAGTTCGTAGGAATGATGCTGTATGGAATTCTTGAAGATGTGGGAGCAGCAGGCATTGCAGGAGCATGGGATGGTGATGATTCATCACCTGCAGGATGAGGACAGGGAAAGAGAGGAGAGGAGCTGGGAGAGAGAGGAGAGGAGCTGGGGGAGATGGAGACTTCGGGAAAACATGGTTAGTAAATGCAATGCACATGCTTGGAACTGAGAGAAACTGGGATTTCGGAGAAGCAGGTTGTTGGTATGACGGCGCATGCGAGGGGGGGAGAGAGAGAGGGAGAGGGAAGAGGGGGAGAGAGAGAGAGGGAGAGGGAAGAGGGAGAGGGGGAGAGAGAGAGAGAGAGAGAGAGAGAGAGAGAGAGAGAGAGAGAGAGGGGAAAGGGAGAGGGAGAGAGAGAGAGAGGTGCTCAGTCCTTCCCCCAGCAGTCTAGGCCTGTAGCAGCATAGCTAAAGAGTAAATGAACTTTAACTTTTTAACTATAAGCTCTGTCATACAGAAAAGTTTTAAGCCTGGTCTTGAAAATTGCTAAAGAGTCTGCCCCCCGGACCGATACTGGAAGTTGGTTCCATAGAAGAGGAGCCTGATAACTGAAAGATCTGCCTCCTGATTTACTCTTGGAGACTCTAGGAACCACAAGTAAACCTCCATCTAGAGAGCGGAGTGGCCTACTAGGACAGTAAGGAACTATGAGCTCTCTGAGGTATGACGGAGCTTGGCCAGTAAGAGCTTTATATGTTAACAGAAGGATTTTAAATTCTATTCTGGATTTTACCGGCAGCCAATGAAGAGCAGCTAACACAGGAGAGATGTGATCCCTTTTTCTAGTTCCTGTTAATATTCGTGCAGCAGCATTCTGAGTCAACTGAAGGCCTTTCAGAGATTTGTTTGGACATCCAGATAATAATGAGTGACAGTAGTCCAGCCTAGAAGTTACGAATGCGTGGACTAGTTTTTCTGCATCCTCTTGAGAGAGGATATTTCTGATTTTCCTAATGTTTCTCAGGTGGAAGAAAGCTGCCCTACTGACTTGTTTTATGTGAGGGACAAAGGACATGTCCTGGTCAAAGGTTACTCCAAGGTTTTTTACAGTGGAGTTGGAAGCCAAAGTAATGCCATCCAGACTGATTAATTGATTAGATAGGGTTTCTCTAAGGTGCTTAGGGCCGAGTACAATAACTTCAGTTTTGTCAGAATTTAGAAGTCAAAAATTATGGGTCATCCAGACTTTTATGTCTTCAAGACATGTCTGCAGTCTGACTATCTGACTAACTTCATTTGGCTTCATTGATAAATACAGCTGAGTGTCGTCTGCATAAGAGTGGAAATTGATGCTGTGTTTCCTGATAATGTTGCCTAAAGGAAGCAAATAAAGAGTGAAGAGGATTGGTCCAAGCACCGAACCCTGTGGGACTCCATAACTGGCTATAGTGCTTGAGGAGGAGCTATTGTTAACATGTACAAACTGATATCTATCCGATAAATAGGATTTGAACCACCTTAGAGCAGTTCCTTTAATGCCAATTTCATGTTCCAGTCTCTGTAATAAAATATTGTGATCAATGGTGTCAAATGCAGCACTGAGATCTAAGAGGAGAAGTATGGAGGCTGATCCATTGTCTGAAGCCATTAGAATATCATTGGAGACTTTAATCAGCGCTGTTTCTGTGCTGTGGTGAGCTCTAAATCCTGACTGAAACTCTTCAAGCAAACCGTTCCTATGCAGATGGTCGTGTAATTGGTTTGCTACTGCTTTCTCAATGATTTTAGAAATGAAGGGAAGGTTTGATATGGGTCTATAATTGGCCAAAACATCTGGATCAAGATTCTGCTTTTTAAGCTGGGGTTTGATGACTGCGGTCTTAAGAGTCTGAGGTACATAACCCAAAGATAAGGTCAAATTAATGAGATCTAGAATGAAGGGCTCAATTAAGTAAAGAATGTCTTTAAAGAGGCTGGTCGGCACTGGGTCTAATAGACAGGTTGATGGTCTAGATGATGATACTATAGAAGCTAGCTCTGAGAGATTCAGAGATGAGAATGATTCCAGATGTAAAATAGGCGTTGCAGTTGATTCAGGAGTTGCTGTATTCAGTAGATTATTGTCTAATGTAGGTAAGAGCTGTTGAATTCTGTCTCTGATTGTTATGATTTTATTTGTAAAAAAGCCAATAAAATCATTGCTGCTGAGAGCTAAGGGGATCACTGGTTCTATTGAACTATGACTCTCTGTCAGCCTGGCTACAGTGCTGAAGAGAAACCTGGGGTTGTTCTTGTTTTTTTCTATTAGTGCTGAATAATATGATCTTCTAGCACTGCGGAGAGCTTTTTTATAAGTTTTTAAGCTTTCTTTCCAGGCTTGGTGAGACTCTTCCGAGTTGCTGGAACGCCAATTTCTTTCTAATTTCCGTGTCATCTGCTTTAAGGCACGAATTTGAGAGTTATACCACGGAGCCAGCCTCCTCTGTTTTATTACTTTCTTTTTGAGAGGGGCAGCATCATCCAGATTTGAACACAGTGTGGCCATAGTGCTAGTCACAAGGTCATCAACCTGTGTATGGGAGAAATCCTCATTTGAATTTAGATATGGCATTGCTGCAAATGATGACTGAATGTTCTCTTTAAATTTAGCCACAGCGTCTTCAGATAAACATCTTCTATAGCCAAATTAATTCCTCGATGCTGTGCAGTCAGTTAAAGTAAACTCAAATGTAATGAGGTAATGGTCGGTCAAAAGACAGTTTTGAGGAAAAATTGTTAACTTGTCAATTTCAATGCCATATGTTAGAACAAGATCAAGGATATGATTAAAGCAGTGAGTTGGTTCATTCACGTGCTGGGAAAAGCCAATTGAGTCTAGTAATGAAAGAAACCCAGAACTAAGGCTGTCACTTTCTACATCTACATGAATATTGAAATCTCCCACTATAATGATTTTATCTGTACTAAGTACTAACTCTGATATAAACTCAGAAAACTCTGATAGGAATTCTGAGTATGGACCAGGTGGACGGTATACTGTAACTAACAGAACTGGTTTTTCAACTTTCCAGTTTGAGTGGGAAAGACTAAGAGTGAGGCTTTCAAAAGACCTACAGCCAGATTTTGGTCTAGGGTTGATTAATAAGCTTGACTGAAATATCGCAGCCACTCCCCCTCCTCGACCTGTGGTACGAGGGACATGAAAATTAACATGAGTGGGGGGTGTAGCTTCATTAATACTAACATACTCATCCTGCTGCAGCCAGGTTTCAGTTATACAAAATAAATCAATACGATGATCAGTTATAAGATCACTGACTAATAGAGATTTTGATGATAGTGATCGAATATTCAACAGTCCACATTTAACTGCAGTATTATTTGAGACCGAATTTGTGGCTGTTTTGATTTCTATTAAGTTTTTGTTTTTAGCTCCTCTTCTGTTTAATCTAGGTTTAGTAACTTTTCTAAATTTAGGTGGTCGGGGGACAGACACAGTTTCTATAGACCTAGACATAGACAGAGACTCTATTCTATTCTCAGCAGGGAACCGCTCTGACTGAGGCGCAGAGGAGTGTGTTAAACTGCGGCTCTGCCTCCTGGTCTCGACTCGGGGTTGTCAGGGTTTTAACTTTCTAATGAACTCGGCCATATTCCTAGATATAAGAGCGGCACCACCCACGGTGGGATGGACACCATCTCTCCTAATCAGACCAGGTCTCCCCCAGAGAGTGTTCCAGTTATCTATGTAGCCCACATTGTTTTCGGGACACCACCTCGACAGCCAGCGTTTGAATGAAGACATGCGGCTATACATGTCATCACTGGTCCAATTGGGGAGGGGGCCGGAGAAAACTACAGTGTCCGACATTGTTTTAGCAAAGGTACACACCGATTCCACATTAATCTTTGTGACCTCCGACTGGCGAAGTCGGGTGTCGTTACTGCCGACGTGAATAACAATTTTACTATATTTACGCTTATCCTTAGCCAGCAGTTTCAGGTAAGATTGGATGTCGCCTGCTCTGGCCCCCGGGATACACTTAACTATGGCCGCCGGTGTCGCTAACTTCATGTTCCTCAGAATAGAGTCGCCAATCACTAGAGTCGGCTTTTCAGCGGGTGTGTCGCTGAGTGGGGAGAACCTGTTGGAAACGTGAACCTGTTGGTGGTGAACCGGGGGCTGCTGCCTACGACTATGCCTCTTGTCTCGGACAGTCACCCAGCCGCCCTGACTAGATCCCGGCTGCTCGGGAGCCGCTGGGGGGGAGGAAACTCTCTCGGCTGCTGTAGGAGCTGGTCTAGGTTGGCCCGCACTGGCTACAGGGGGGCGACTAGCTACACTAGCATAAGTTGGGCTAGCTAAGGTGCGGAGCCGTGACTCTAACTCACTAATTCTCGCCTCCATTTCTACCATCATCCTGCATCTATGACAACAAGTACTATTATAAAAGGAGGCAGAGGAGTAACTGGACATGTAGCAGAGAGGACAGGAGAGAAGAGGAGAGGGAGAAGGAGGAAGAGAGAGTGGAGAGAGAGAGCTGGAGGCCATTGCTAATCGTTCAGTTCAATTAGCGGAGCTACAGTATCGTTTATAGGCTTAGGAAAGGGGAAGGAGATTGAGTTCTATGCTAGTATAGTTTAATAGCAGTTTGCTGTCGATTAGCCAGGTGAATAGCAAAGAATAGCAAAGAAATAGCAAAGACAGCACACGAGGTAACACAGAGCACAACCACAGAGCACAACCACCAGTGACGGGAAATGACGTAACACGCTTACCGCACGTAACCAGCAGTCCCGTGCCCGTGCATATGAAAGGAAAAAACTTAGGTATGCAGACTTAGGGGCTGAAGCTGAGCAGCGAGGATGGAAAGTTAGGCTTTGTCCAGTGGAAGTAGGATGTAGAGGGTTTGTAGCAAGGTCTGATGTCTCTTTGTTGAGGGAGTTAGGAGGAAGGGGACAGAGTGTGAGGAAAATAGTGAAGGAAATGTTGGATGAGGCAGTAAGATCCAGTCAGTGGATTTGGATTAGAAGAAGTAATAGTAGCTGGGGGCCCAGTAGGGGGAGCACTTAGGATAGACAGCCTCTTCAGAGAAGCAAGGAAGAAATGCAGGAAGAGGAAGTGTATTTAAGTGGAGGGTGTGGCCTGTGTGAGTCTCTTTGACACCATGTGGTTAGTCCAGGTGAGTTGGCCTGTATTGGTTTGACTTGGCTTGTGTTGTCTTTCTTTGATTATAGGACAGTTTAGGTGAGTCTGTTTGCTGAATCTGCTAGTGTAGCTTGTTTTGTGTATCTTGTGTATCTTGTCCTCCACCTCCTGCACCCTCTATACTTTCATTACCCCCTACCCGAACCAGGGTCTGTATCCCATCCCTACTTTTATCTCCACCTCTTCTATTTCTCCCCCCTACCCGAACCAGGGTCTGTATCCCCACCCTGCTTTTACTGGTGCAGTTGGTGAGAGGTCGGTGTAGTTGACGGTAGTGCTGTTTCAGATAGTTGTCTTGATGTGAGGAGCGGTGATAGCTGGCATTAGGGGAGTGACTCTGGGATGCCAGTGATCACTGTCTAGCCTCCTGGAGGTGTCGTGGGACCAACTACACGAAACACCGGTGAAAGGAGGTTCCCACCTGATGACCCCAAAGACATGTTAGTTATCACTGCTCACTGGGCTAGTTAGATATAGTTATCTTTAGGGCACGTTGGGCAGGTCGCAAGGTTGTTGTTAAGGCTAGGAAGTTAGTCACCGAGTCTGGTCCTTTTTTGTAGCACAAATTTCTTGTGTTTACTCTGAATTGGTGTTTTGAGCTCAGTTAGTGGTATTACTACTGTTACATGTACTGTTACAAGTACATGCTTGTCATTGACAAAACTATGCTTGGGAAAACTAGCCTTAAACCTCTACTGAGTTACAGTTTATAATCCTGTAAAGAGCTGTTTTCTTTTTGACTAGTAAACTGAAATGTAATGTTCTTGTTTAGTGTTCCTATTTAGTTTGCATTGTTGTTCCTCACAGAAAGCTAGCTAAACTTCTTCTTCTCCTTTCGGCTTTTCCCTTCAGGGGTCGCCACATCGAATCAGTTGCCATCCATCTAAGCCTGTCTTCTGCATCCTCTTCTCTCACACAAACCACCTTCATGTCCTCTTTCACTACATCTATAAACCTCCTCTTTGGTCTTCCTCTAGGCCTCCTGCCTGGCAGTTCAAAACTCAGCATCCTTCTACCAATATATTCACTATCTCTCCTCTGGACATGTCCGAACCATCTCAGTCTGGCCTCTCTGATTTTATCTCCAAAACCTCTAACATGTGCTGTCCCTCTGATGTACTCATTCCTGACCCTATCCAACCTGGTCACTCCCAAAGAGAACCTCAGCATCTTCATCTCTGCTACTTCTAGCTCTGCCTCCTGTCTTTTCCTCACTGACATTGTCTCTAGACCAAACAACATCGCTGGTCTCACCACAGTTTTGTACACCTTTCCTTTCATTTCAGTTGAAACTCTTCTATCACACATCACACCTGACACTTTTCTCCACCCGTTCCAGCCTGCCTGCACACGCTTCTTCACCTCTTTTCCACACTGTCCATTGCTCTGGACTGCTGACCCTAAGTACTTGAAATCCTCCACCTTCTTTATCTCTTCTCCCTTTATCTCTTCTCCCCTGTAACCTCACTCTTCCACTTGGGCCCCTCTCATTCACACACATATACTCCGTCGGCTAACCTTCATTCCTCTCCTTTCCAGGGCAAACCTCCACCACTCTAGCTTCTCCTCCACCTGTTCCCTGCTCTCACTACAGATCACAATGTCATCTGCAAATATCATAGTCCATGGAGATTCCTGTTTAACCTCGTCTGTCAGCCTGTCCATCACCATAGTGAACAAGAAGGGGCTCAGAGCTGATCCCTGATGCAGTCCCACCTCCACCTTGAACTCCTCTGTCACACCTACAGCACACCTCACCACTGTCTTACAGTCCTCATACATGTCCTGCACCGCTCTAATATACTTCTCTGCCACTCCAGACTTCCTCATACAATACCACAGTTCCTCTCTGGGCACCCTGTCATAATCTTTCTCCAGATCCACAAAGATACAATGCAGCTCCCTCCGACCCTCTCTGTACTTCTCTATCAACAACCTCAAAGCAAATACTGCATCTGTAGTACTCTTTTTTTTTTTTTTGGCATGAAACCATACTGCTACTCACAAATGCTCACTTCTGCCCTTAGTCTACACTCAAAAAAATAACTCTTTGAATTAACTTAATTAAATCATGGAAAGTATTTCCACATTATTAAATGGCTTTCTTCCAGCATTAAGCAATTTTGTTGGTCCAACTTGATGCACTTGGGTAGGTTCAACTTCTTTTATTTGGGTTGATAGAACTTATTTACTAGGTTTGGGTCCAAATTAATTTACTTGGGTTGAGTCAGTGTCATTCATTAGAGTTGATTTAACTGATTTACTAGGGTTGGGGCTGACTAAATTTTATAGTGTTGGACCCACTAATTTGACATTAGTAAAATTACACTAGTAGATTAAGTTGATCCAACCCAAGTAAATTAAGTTGGCTCAACAGATTTGCATAATGCTGAAAGAAAGCCATTTAATCACATGGAAATACTTTCCATGATTTACTTAAGTTCGTTCAAAGAATACAATTTGAGTGTAACCATGTTAAAATGTTTAAAGTGGACACTAAGTGAAACTAAGTTTCAACAAAGTCTACAGGTTGGACTGGTGTAG
Organism: Remorina albescens; assembly: GCA_034769265.1. Taxonomy (NCBI): domain Eukaryota; kingdom Metazoa; phylum Chordata; class Actinopteri; order Carangiformes; family Echeneidae; genus Remorina; species Remorina albescens. The sequence goes on from CM068477.1 coordinate 1,374,507, forward strand.
GGTAGAAACATAAGACAAACCAGAGATATTGCCATAAAATTGTATTTTCCAAATTAGACAATAATGCTTTACACTGGCAGCTGCTTGCAAACACAAATGAAAAATGCAGTCCAGACACAAAACCTGATAAAAAATAAATGAAATATTCCATATACATTTGTTTGAAAACTGCAACTCCCAAACATACAAGCAACAGTTTCATTACTCTTCAAATGAGTGCTATTGTGTACAAACTAATCCTTCTCTGTAAGAAGACCGCTACAAGCGCACAAATGACAACTGTATGTTGACAATTCCAGCAGTTCCTGTGAGTTTTGTTTAGGATGGACTCTACTTAAATGAATGTGCAAAGCATTCCATGTCTTAAAAGTACATGGGCAGTTTGTGTGTGGGCATGGGTAGCGTTGCCTATGACAGTGCTGTAGTCTAATATGTGTTAGTAGCTCATATCTAACAGATAGAGAGACATTACACTCCTTACACCTCCACATCTCCCAACCTGAAGATATTCACCGCTTTTGGCCGACCACCTCCAGGTCTGGCATGATGACCCCTTTTCTGAGCAGGCACTGATGTAGTGAGACGGCACACACAGGTGTGGTTGGACAGGACACTCTTGTGGTCGGGCGGCAGACACAGGTGTGGTTGGACAGGACACTCAGTCAGAAATTGCTGTGATAAATTGAGAGAGCAATAAATGAATGCCCATGAAAGATAGCAAGTATTCACAGACAGACCTAGATCTGGATGAGTGGAACAGGTAGCTCACAGAGTATATACAGATTATATACAGATGGATATTTGTGAGGTTTAAGTAGGTGTATGCTGGTATGTCAATATGACTACCAAGAAATAATTTTCAATATGCATTTTTGCTGAGAACAGGCAGGCAGAAAAAAATATGCAAGACTCCTAATTTCTAGATGACACACATGTGCTGCTCACGCAGGATGTGTAAGTAGAAATACTCTAACAAGTAAAAGTCCTGCACTGAAAATGTTACTTTTGGCAAAGGACAAAAAAACTGAAAATAAGCCCCCCCAACACACACACTTCATACCTTTACCAGAAAAGATGCAGGCACCTATGCAGTTGAATGGCAGACACAGGTGTGGTTGGACAGGACACTCTTGCAGTCGGACGGCAGACACAGGACACTTTTGTCACAAACTGCTGCAATAAATTGAGAGATCAATCAATTAATGTCCATGAAGGTGAAATTAGCAAGTAATGATTGATAGTGAAAAACGTGCTTTTTGAAAACAAATTATTTTCATAAACAAATACGTTTTATCGCATTTCGATTCTATTATTCTCAACCGCACCCCAGGAGTGAAAATCAAGATACCTGCAGACGCAACACCGATGCAGGTATTTGAAAAGATTTTCCCAGAGGAACTCTGGTCGCATCTCGTTTCCGAGACAAACATTTATAACGACCAGAGCAGTGTTAATTTGGGCAGAAAATTTTGATTTGGTCTTAGGACAAAGACACTGTTTAGTTTTAGTCTGATTTTAGTCATCTTAAATCTTTTTAGTCTTAGTCTAATTTTAGTCGACTAAATATAAGTATTATATAAGACTAAGTATACTAAATATAAGAGTTTTAGTCTAGTCTTAGTCGACGTCAGTCAATGTAAATATCAATTTGATTTAACAGTATAATATGAAACATGTATCTTATCTTAGGTCAAAAAAGTATATGGCAGTGGCTTTATCACAAAAAATAATCGAACATAAAATAAGCATAAGGCCTGCTATCCCTGAAAGATACACATTTTCCCTGAAAAAGATATGCATATTCTCCCTGAATGATATGCTATATGGTACTCTTTCAATCTGAAGTACAATGTTTTTGAAATAGATAACCACATAACTCTGAACTCATTGTCTCATACTGTCAGTTATTCTGTCTGTGCAAAACCAAAATATTAATAAAAATAAAGTGCACTTCTCAAAAATAATAATAAAACACTACAGACGGACGGTGTTGTTGTCCTTGTAATCAAATGTGAAGTGTGACCAGATGTCAGTTGTTACCGGCCAGCCCTGTCCCTTTAAGAAGGTGGCTGTATGTGTGTGTGTGTGTGTGTGTGTGTGTGTGTGTGTGTGTGTGTGTGTGTGTGTGTGTGTGTGTGTGTGTGTGTGTCGTACAGGTGTGGTGGAAGTGAAGAAGCGAGTGAGACGGCCAGAGCGAGTGTGTGTATGCGTGGGTGACAACAACAGAAGAACAGGCGGGGTAGTTTGTTAACGTCAGTGTCAGCAGTAAGCATTAGCTGTGACACGCCGCGCGTGCATGCTCATTTGGTCTCGTGAAATACACTAAACAACGTGCACATAATTCCGCTGCAAACCGCACTTACCGGTAACTCAGCAGTGAAATCACAATTATGTTATTCCTCCCAGCGAGTTTTCCCATTTGTAACCATCAACACAGCCATGATAGAGAAGATTAGCATTAGCCATGCACATGGTGACTATTGACTTTTTATGTTTAATGTTAAATGACAAACTATCGTGACCAAATATCGCTGAATAATGGTGGACTAACTGTTGATTACATTTATGCATAATATCACGTTTGCAATTAGATGGATGATAATAGATTTCGGCTTACCTTTTTACCGACCTTCTCTTTCCAAGTCCAAGTTTCCCTGGATGAAGTGTCGCGTTGTGATGTATTCTCGCGATGACCGCTTTGCTTTTCGTGCTTACCTGTACAAACGGGATTGCCTTACTTTGCCGCAACATGGATGAATCAAGTGAATGTTTAGTTGTTTGATTTCATGTAGACCCAACATGATTCAAACATGTTCATCTTGGAAACACGAAATTATAGCTTAGACAATACACGTTAGACTTTAGTTGATGTAACAGCCCTCTAGTTTCCTTTTTTTGAGTGTAGCTTCAACTACTCTTTCCCATAACTTCATTGTATGGCTCATCAGCTTTATTCCTCTGTAGTTGCTACAACTCTCTACATCTCCCTTGTTCTTAAAAATGGGCACCAGCACACTTCTCCTCCATTCCTCAGGCATCTTCTCACTATCTAAGATCCTGTTGAACAACCCAGTCAGAAACTCTACTGCTACCTCTCCTAGACACTTTCAGACCTCCACAGGTATATCATCAGGACCGAGTGCTTTTCCACTCTTCATCCTCTTCAATACCCTCCTCACTTCATGTTTACTAATCTTTGCTACCTCCTGGTCCACAACAGTCACCTCTTCTACTCTTCGTTCTCTCTCATTTTCCTCATTCATCAACTCTTCAAAGTACTCTTTCCATCTTCCCATCACACTACTGGCATCTGTCAGTACACTTTCATCTCTATCCTTAATCACCCTAACCGCCTGCACGTCCTTCCCATCTCTGTCTCTCTGCCTTGCCAACCTGTATAGATCAGTCTCTCCCTCCTTACTGTCCAACCTAGCATACAAGTCATCGTAAGCCCTTTGTTTGGCCTTTGCCACCTCTACTTTCACCTTACGCTGCGTCTCCCTGTACTCCTGTCTACTCTCTTCAGTCCTCTCAGTGTCCCACTTCTTCTTAGCTAACCTCTCTCTCTGTATACACTCCTGCACCTCCTCATTCCACCACCAACTTTCCTTCCAGATGACACACCAAATACTCTCCTACCTGTCTCCCTGATCACATTAGCTGTAGTTTTCCAGTCAACTGGAAGCACCTCCTGGCCATCCAGAGCCTGTCTCAACTCCTTCCTAAAAATCATACAACACTCTTCTTTTTTCAGCTTCCACCATTTAGTCCTCTGCTGTCTTTGCCCTCTTCATCTTCCTCACCACCAGAGTCATCCTCCACACCACCATCCTATGCTGTCTGGCTACACTCTCACCTACCACTACTTTGCAGTCACTGATCTCCTTCAGATTACACTGTCTACACAAGATGTAGTCTACCTGTGTACTCCTACCTCCACTCTTATAGGTCACCCTATGTTCCTGCCTCTTCTGGAAGAGACTATTCACTACAGTCATTTCCATCCTTTTTGCAAAGTCACATTTGTTAGCTAAACTAGCTAACAAGTTTTAAATGACTGAACGCCACATGTTTAAACATTACATGTGGATGTGATCTATTAATATGTCAATGAAAACAGTGTTAGGTATTGCCTATACTTTTTATCTACCAAAGACGACACATCAGGAGATATAAAACGTTAGATACTTACCGAAGAGGAATCATTTACGTTTGCTGCCATCCTCAGCTGCCTGTCCGCGTCAACCGCTGACCCAAATGGCGCTGCGCTGACCTAAGTGTCCATATCATGTGACCGATGGAACACGATTGGATTGGCTGAATGCTGGTTCAAAGTCATCTTTGATTGACTAATTATCCCAGTGGCCTGGATGTTAAAAGTGACAGCAAATTTTAACCACCGAATTTGCCCTGTTGAATTTGGGCATCTGAATTATTTTCCTTTGAATATTTTATCTTCAAATTTTTTTCCTTTGAATTTTTTATCTTTGAATTTTGACTGTTGAAATTTTAAACATGGGAAAAATAAAATAAACTATTGAAAAGTTGAAGAGTTTAATTCTGATTTAAAAAAAAAAAATCATTTCATTCGCTGCATAGAATTTTGCTGTTTGAAATTCAAAGGCTTATAAAATTCAAAATCTGGAACAGATTTACTTCCATAGTGCGTTTATATCACGGATAGCTTGGTGCTAACTCTGTGCTGCTCGGTGTGTGTGGCTGTGGTGTGGTTGTTTTGCCATCTCAGCTAATTCCTCTGTATTTGGTAAAGTTAGACATTATTTTGACATGTTTGAAGTCTGTTGTGCATTTGTATCGCTGCTGGCCTGGTGCTTACACCAACTTTAACAGAATAACATTTCTATGATCAAGAAATAGAGACTTACAGAGAATAACCCAACATTAAATGTTCATAAAATAGCATTAGCTTATATTAGTCACTCACAAAACCTAAACATTAAGCTGAAGCTAGAAGTCAATATCATGTTTAAGGGTGTAAGGGAAAAATAAACAGAATTGTCTGCAGTGTAGAGGTCAGATATCAATTTAAGTGATGTATATTAAGTACCAGAAACATATCATGAAAAGTTAAATTGCATAGTATTTGTACACATTACTGCTGGTGTGTAGTTAGCTCCAACGTAAAAAAAAAAATAAAAAAAAAAAATATATATATAACGTTCTCTTTGAGCTTAGTCAAAGTCTTTCAAAGCGCTCATCGACAGCATCCAGAGATTCAGCAATCTTCATCATTTGGAAGGCCATCGTCGGACATCGTCTATTCCTCACTGCACCTCATCTCTACACCTACCCACTGTCCTTGCATCTGTTATATTTCAAATAATTTAAACATATATAAATAGTGTTAATTTCAATTAGATCACATTAGTGTAGACTTACATTACATTAAGGGTAAATTGTCCTGATTAGGTTAGGATTAGATTATAGATTTTTTTATTTTTTTATTTTTAGATTTGTTAAATTAATTTGGTGTATATCAACATTCCCTCTAAAGGTATGTGATAGTCAGTGGGACTCTGAACTCCACACCATTAATATTAGTAAATGTGTACGGGCCCAATTTCGATGACCCGCTTTTTTTTCAGAACATTTACAATGCTTTACCAAACTTGTTGGAATCAAATGTGATCATGGGCAGCGATTTTAACTACGTTTTAGATCCTGTTCTTGATCGACAGCACTCCCAAACCAGTATATTTAGAAACAGTGGCACACTCAACAATCTTATGCAGTCTTATAATTTGGTGGCCATCTGGAGGATTCTCCACCCCACCACGAAGGATTTTTATTATTTTTCCGCAGTACATAAATCTTACTCCAGGATTGATTTCTTTTTGATGGATTCTAAGCTATTACAGTCAGTAGTTGACTGCACTTACCATAATATACTAATACCAGACCATGCTCCTGTCTCGTTAAGTCTTGACTTGAACCACAAGAGAGGTGAACATAGCTGGTGTTTGAATAATACACTATTAAAAGATGAAGAATTTTGTACCTATCTTTCTGGCAAAATAGAACTGTATTTAAACACCAATGATACGGGCGATGTGGATGATTCCACTTTATGGGAGGCCATGAAAGCTGTCCTTAGAGGCCATATAATATCATATGAGACAGCAGAGGAAATCTAAGGAAAGATTAACTGAAATTGATGATCAGTTGACCAAGCTAGAAGCTTCATACAAAACTGAGCATAAAATAGAAGTACTTAATAAAATAACTGCTCTACAGTATAAATATAATTCTATAATGTCAAAAAACATCTCAAAATTACTTGCACAAGTCAGACAGAGATATTTTGAGCTTGGCAACAAGCCGCACAGGCTATTAGCTAGTCAGCTGAGGCAAATACAGGTTTCCAGAGCCATACATTGTATCAAATCTGAGAGAGGTATCTTGCATACAGACCCGGTGAAGATCAATGAATGTTTTGCAAATTTCTATGCTAATGTTTACCAGTCACAGGGCGACCTAGATTTTCAAGCTTTCAGTGCAATATCTAAATTATCATTGGATTCGGCTGATAGGCTAGAAAAAGACATTAATCTGGATGAGATCACACAGGTTATCTCTTCCTTCCCCAATAACAAGGCACCAGGCCCAGATGGTTTCAATGTAGAATTTAAAAAAAAATTTGGCTCCAAATTGTCACTGCTGATCTTACGGATGTTCAATCATACGATACTGACCTCGAGTTTGCCGCCTACTTTATACAAACCTAATATTTCGCTAATCCCAAAGCCAGGCCATGACCCTCAGATGGTGTCATCATATCGCCCGATCTTGTTATTATCCATCGAAACCAAAATTCTCAGAAAAATTCTGGCCAATAGACTTAAAGAATGCATATGCTCCATCATACATCCAGATCAAACTGGCTTTATGCCCAGTCGACATATGTATTTCAATCTACACCGCCTTTTCAATATACTATATGCCAAGCATTCAGGAGAGGCGGTTGTTATTTCACTGGAGATCTCCGATATCATAAGTGGCTTTTTTAAAAAAAAATTTTTTTTTTTTAAGCATTTCATGATTTTCTGCAGGTGATGAAATAGCTTTGGGATACATTATTAATACATGTTTGTTTTTTTTTCTCCTTATTTTTATGAACTTGGTGCATCCTGCTACCTCATATCTAAATATTAATTGGTATTTTGTTTATTTATCAGACCCTTCGGACCCCATCTCATCATCATCCCAGATGCAGCCTGCAGCTCATTCTCCCAAGACAAGGTATTGCTCCCCATCCAAAATGGAGATGCACAGAATGTTGAATCAGCAATTTATAAATGAATCTCTGTTTCATGTTAAATATATGGTACAACAGTAAGCTTTTATCCTGCATTTCACAATTGTCTTAAGGTGATTAAAATAGCTTTGTGATGCTTCATTTACATGTGGTGGTTTTTTTTGTATCAAGTTAGTTCAATGCATTTCATCGTGTGTAAACATTTTTGGTATTCTGTTGTATTAAATGGTCGGAACACCAACTCGTTCACCAGCCCAGATCACCAGTGATGCACCCTCCTCCTCTCGTACTCCAGCTGGAAGGTTAAGTTTCTCTCCTAGATCCAGTGTCAGTGCACATGTTCAATCTGATATGGGCCAGTCACAGTCAGAGTGATAGCCAGTTCAAAACATTCTCTAGAAATCACCAGCGCACTTGCATGTCTCTGACTCTTCTGGTTTTCCACTACGAGGGCTGTCAGTTCAACAGGGAAGCCCTTGACCGAGTACTGACAAAGGGAGACTCACTCTATGTTGGAGTGAAACAACAACTGATTGAGGAGAATAGATTCCAAAGTAATCATCTGACAGTAGAGGAAATGCCCAAACAAGTCCTGACAGACACAAATGCATACATTGCCCACATGCAATATATCAGATGTGGTTACCTGAAAGCCCAAGTACCCAGCCCTGGAACACAGCAGTGGTGGCTGCCCCTCGCCACGCAGCTAGAGTGTCTGTCAGCAGAAGTCAGCCATGCCATAATAATCATAGGCCCAGAGTGCATTGCAGTTTCCCGTGACAGATCAGGTAGGTATGGAGTTTTTGATTCCCATTCAAGAAATGCAGCAGGCTTACCACACTACAACAGGACTGCCATCACCATGATATTCTCTGAACTGAGTGACCTGGCTGATCACCTGCTCAAACTGTTCGAAGATCGTGGAGCTTCTGCAAGCTATGAGTTTGTACCTGTGTCATTTGAAGTTGTCAATCACAAGGAACATCCCCATCAACCAGCCTCCCCCATCCAAAAAACCCAGCTTCAAATTGCTGTAACAACTCGGAAAATTTTGGAAAAGAGTCCCACGGACCTTGAAATTTCTGCAGCAGTCCCACAGGCAGCAAATTTGTCCAAACTTAATAAAGGACGTCAACAAAAAGCCAAACAAAAACTTTTGCGAAGCAGAAAGGAACATGCACAACTGTCCTGTAGACCAAAAGGGATAAACAGAAGCCAAAAAGAAAGAGACCAATATGCCAGCTGTTCAGAATTTAGTCGGAAAAAATTCTGGCCATGAAAAAAAAATATGCTCAAGACAGTAACCATCACAAACAACGTCTGCTATCATACAAACGTTATTATGCAGATTCCCAAGTTCAAATTAAAAAGAAAGAAAGACGGTACAAGGCAGATCTGGCTTTTCAAAACAGACAGAAAAAATACATGACCCAGAGATATAACACTGATCTTAATTTTTGGGATAGACAGAAAAAATACACGACTCACAGATACAGCACAGATCTTCAAGTCAGGAAAATTAAGAAAATGTATATCACAACCAGAGCTTCAGACAAAAGCAGAAAGTAGTTTCACACACTAGATATCACAATGACCCACAATTTAGACTGCGTTGTATACAGCGCTTTGGCCAGCAGAGATCAAAATTGACTACCAATGCTGCTTTGAGCATCCATTACAAGTCGGAGAGAACACTTAGAATTAAAAGAAAATCCAGAAATATTGTAACCCATCGTCAGGAAACTCCACAGCCCTTTACCAATCCTGCGATGGATGCAGCCATAGCAGCGTTTTGTGAAATCATAAGACATGGACCCCCATATGTTTGCACAGTCTGCCACAGAACAATGTTACCTAATCAGGTCAAGGCATGCAAGAGAGGAAAATACATCAAAAATGGGAAAGTGGCAGCAGCTTGCCTGACAGGACGCTATATTCATGTTTGTGACATTGAATGCTCCTCCCCTTGCTCTGTGCCACAAGAGAGACTGCAGGAATGGATATGCCACAATTGTGACAACCACCTGAGCAAATGTAAAAAGACCACCCATTGCAGCAGCCAACAGACTAGAGTTGGCACCCATCCCCCCAGAGTTGAACCAACTTAATGTGCTTTAAAGGCAGTTTATTGCAAAAATTATGCCATTTGCTAAAATAATTGCTCTGCCAAAAGGACAACAGAGAGCAATTCACGGAGCAGTTGTGTGTGTTCCTTCAGAGGTGGAAGCAACAGTGACCAGTCTCCCAAGACCCAAGGCTGAAACACAGCTGCTGCAAGTAAAACTTAAGAGACACATTAAATACAAAGGCCACCAGCACTTCTACACCGTCAACATGAAGAAAGTTTTAGCTGGCCTGGCTAAACTCAAAGAGCTACATTCCGAGTACAAAGATGTGTCTGTTGATGAGAGCGCCACATTTGAGAATCTCTATGATGATGAGACAACTGATGATAAAGACACAGAACAAAACCAAGCGCTAGAACTAGAACAGTCGAGACAGCGGCCTAGTGAAGCTGACAAAAAAGGGGAGGAGGGGAATCCTGGTCTGGCTCTGGGCACCTGCATGCAGCCCCCTGATATTGCACAAGAAATCCTTTCATATGGTGATGGAATATTCAACATTGCACCCACCCAAGGCAACAAACCAGTAGGTTTCCTCACCATACCAAAGCTGGAAGCCATTGCCTTTCCTGTGCCGTTTCCTACAGGACAGAACACGCTAGACGTAACAAGAGAAATCAAACTGTCCCCAAGCATGTACTTCAATGTAAGACTGTTTGCTGCTGACACGCGCTTTGCCGGTGACCAAAGCTACCTCTTCTTTGCCCAGTTTGTCACAGAGACACACTTGGCCACATGTACTATGTCTATTCAGAGGCGCAAATGTAAGTCAAAAAGTAAAGACGGCCGTAAAATCAACAATAGAATGCTTCAGGACAAGGAAGAGGTGGAAAGACTCATTCGGAATAAAGATGTAACACGATTCATGCAACCCCTCAGAGGTACATCGGCTTATTGGGAAAAGACTCTGAAAGATGTCCACGCCATGGTCAGACAGATAGGCAGACCGACCTTTTTCCTGACATTCTCTGCTGCTGAGATGAGATGGCCTGAAGTCATAGATGTCATTAAAAGGTAGAGGATTACTTTTACCGTGTTGAGTTTCAAGCAAGAGGAAGCCCACACATTCACATGCTAATCTGGATCAAAGATGTCCCTGTGTTGGGAGATGACCTGGAAAGCCACGTCTACAAATTCATAGATCGATATATTACATGCAAGATGCCCGACCCCAAGACAGACCCAAAGCTCAACAAAATTGTATCCAAGGTTCAAGTGCACAGCAGGAAACATTCAAAATTGTGCAAAAAAGGTAACGTTTCCTGCAGATTTGGATTCCCTAAACTCCCAATGCCAGAGACAACCATCACCATCCCTGCACCTGACAATGATGACAAGGAGAACAGAGCAAATGAAAACGAAGATGTAGTCAAAAAATTACAGATGAGGAAGAAAGAGATTGCAGGGAAGAAGGAAGCCAAAGCGAAACTTCAGCCACTCAGAGATCTGCTAATGGATCCAAGCGCCTCATTCAGCAGCTTCTCAGACCTGCTCCACTAACTTAACATGACAGAAAAAGAGTACCTGGACCACATTTTCTCTCTGAAAAGCGGTTTTGTAGTGATGCTGAAGTGTGATCCAAATGACTGCTGGATCAATGGCTACAATGCAGATCTGCTGCAAGTTTGGTCTGCTAATATGGACATCCATTATGTTGTCGATGACTACAGCTGCATTATGTATATGATGCTGTATATGTTGCTCTCTTTCTCTCCCTTCTCTACCCAACTTTGCCCTCCCCTCCCCCCGTGCCTCTCTCTCTCTCTCTCTCTCCCTCTCTCAACCCAACCGGTCGAGGCAGATGGCCGCCCCCCCTGAGCCTGGTTTTTTATAAATATATATATATTTTATAAAGAGTTTGGTCTAGACCTGCTGTATATGTAAAGTGCCTTGATGTAACTTTGTTATGATTTGGCGCTGTACAAATAAATCTGATTTGATTTGATTTGATTTGATTTATGGAGTACTATAAGTCAGTATGTCAATACTGCAGTGGCCCTCCTATGAGATGAAAATACCCACAGTGGCCCCAAGCCGGTTTGAGTTTGAGACCCCGGCTTTAAGATATTGAGGAAAAAAGTATATGCTGGGTGTTATATAAAGTACTGTGCAAAAGTTTTAGGCAGGTATGAAACAATCCTTTAAAGTAAGAATGCTTTCAAAAATAGAATAATAATATTGAGATAAAATATAGATTTGATTTAGATTTATATTCACTTCATCCACTTTGCAATTTGTTAATTGATAATAAATAAACTTTTAAAACTTCTATTTTTAAAAGAATTCTTACTTGTACTGTATGTTTAATGATCATTAACGGACCATTAGTATAATAGACTCTAATCCTATGCATACTATTTGCATTGTAGACCAAGAACCACTGTCCTCCTGGTCCATCAAAAATGGGCCAGTCTTTCAGGTGTTTCATTAGCAGAGTTAAAAATTCCCGTCTTGGACCACCTGTGTCAATTCCCTCCTCAAAAACACCAGCATCATCAGTAAATCTGACCAGCATGTCACAAGTTTCAGAATATGAATATGTTCTCCATCCCAGACATTAGCCCTTGAGATATTGAACCTGCTGACTCTTTTGTGATCAATAGGAAGTGACAGGTTTGCTACAATGTCACGTAGTGTAATGTTCATCTCCTCCCTGTAATGACAAAAAGAGATTTAATTAATGGATATCCCATATAATGCGTACTTTTACAACAATTATTTAAATACCAGAAATATTGCACAATGAAAACAATGGAATGCCGCACAAGTTAATTTTACACTGCTGTGTGTTGGAAATTCTCCACATTGACTGCAACCAGCTACTCATCCTCTTCCTCAACACATGGTGCATACAGGTCCATGTATTTACTGTTGGGAAATTACACTTTCCATGTTAAAACATCTTACAAACACAAATTTCCTCCCCAAGAATTAAATTGAAAGTATGTGAGTCACTATAATTTTTTACTTACCTGTAGCAAGTCTTTCCTGGATTTGTTGTCTATATCGTCAGCATCAGATATTACTATCTGAAAAACAAATTAAAATGTCTGAAACAACAACACTAAGAAATGTCAGGCTGCCACAGTGTGCCCTATTACCTGTTCAGGCTGAATTGCTGCTGAATGTCCTGGTGCATCTTTAAAACATGATAAAAATATATATATATTTCATTAATTATTACTGTTCTTCGGGCCTACAATAGTCATCTAAGAATAGAAATGAATACAGCCAAGATTCCTATTGGTTGATTACCACTACAAAGGACCTCTCATTAACAATGTTCCACGTTGTTCCAATTGTCCCAATTGACTCTACGACAAAGGCTAGATGCCAAAATTTACCTACCTTTCATCTTCAGGTTTGTGTTTGGGAGTACTTTGGTTTTGTGGTTCAAAAACCTGAGAGGAAAGGCATAAATGTATTAACAATTATTAACTGTTCCCTTACCACATACAGTATATATGAAAGGTTGTCAGCTTTGTCGCAGATAAATCAATAAAAACATTCATCCATATATAATTTTAAAATAAATAAATAAATAATTGATGTACCACAGTGTCAAGTGATGAATTCAACTGTACTCTTTGATACAATGACAATTTCAGAGTCAGACTCTGAAGTATCTCCTTTAAAATGTGTTTCTAGGCAAATGAAAAAGGTGATCCTGCATATGGCTTCCCTAGTTCCTTTTTATATTCTGCCAATAGGAATGGCCTTTCTGATCCAAGCACATGGACCACCTCTGAGCAGTCTGGATACAAAAGAACGTACAGTCCTTCTTTCATGTCCTTGTTAAAAGTTCTCATTTTATACCTCCTAAAAAAAAAAAAAAAGTTCTCATTTTCTGGAGAGCTTTTGTCAGTATATCAGGCGCTGCTACCTCTGGTTCAACAAATAATGGGAGTTTTTTCCCTCAAAGAGGTTTTAAATCAGTTCCAACATTTCCATTTGGCGCCATCAATCCAATGTTAATCTAATAAAATTACAAAGATAATATGAATTTCATGTATTAAACGTCGGTAAAATAAAAGACTATACATACATCAGTGTTTCCCATTAATTATGAAGGATGTGGTGTCCCTCCATGTTCTGATTTGTGCTACTACAGTTTCAAGTGAGCCAAACATGTCTATAAGCTACTCTCCAAATCATTAGTGTTTTGCCCAGTTGCTTTAGCAAAGCATCTTGCCTTGCACGAGAGCTGCTGTTATCCTGCCTAGAGCGCCATATGATCTAAAATCTGCGCAAAGATATTAGTTTTTCTTTTTCAATTTGTACAATAAATCTACTATGATACAGATCCACTTCTGGGTCATCTCGAGTCAGATTGTCGAGTATTGATAAGCTAAGACAGTTAGTACAGTACAAATTACCTGGACGTGTTTTCGTTCTTTAGCCCATTGTCTTCCTTTCAGCCTGTAGTTAAAAGACTGGCTCTCTTTTGACTTTGAGCTTCTGTACTCCAGGAACTGTTTATATGACAGGCACGGTTTTTCTGCTGAAATTAACAAAACTCCGTTTCAAAACAGAAAGTTGGCAGCCACTAACCAATAGCGCTATTCACTTTCACTCACATATTTCAGATAGCAAGCGTTATGCTGCACTTACTTTGGTTAGCATTGTTGTGCCTAGGATTGTGTATATTATTATTGCCTCTTATCAAATCTCAATCTGGAAGGGATGTTCTCTACTGTGGATTGACTTAAAAAAATTACTGAAGGAAAGAGTGTAACAATGGCTGAGTTTTAAGGTTTTTATTAGCTCATAAGTGGGGAATCAAACACGTGCTCATTATATAAAGGGGGCAGGTCAAAGCATGAACTAAATGAAACAGGTGAGCTCGGACATGAAAAAAAAAAAAAACATAACGCAACACAACCAAGAAGATTAAACATCCGATACCTAAATCGGACGAATCTATCTGAGGAAGGAGAGCTTCTTTTTCTTTTAAACTAAAATTTGGGAAAATGTTGTCTAATAGCAATGCCTCTCACCACTCAGAACAGCCGGCTGGGAGAGCAGATAAACGCAACCTTACTTTGGGCTGGTGAATCAACTGGCCACGAAAAGGTCAGAGGAGATGTCCGACGAGAGCGGCCGCGTCGAGGTCCTTCGTCGTGGCCTCCCAAGTTAGACTGGTCCTCGGGTGAAGTGGCTGTTGGCCTGTCTCGTCCCTCTTCACCAGCAATGTTGTCCCTCGGGCGGCTGGCTTGGTGATATCCGAATTATTCCTTTCTATTCTGATGAGGGAACAGACGGGAGCAGCGCGCAGCACCGGTGGCTCTGGTTGCCAAGGCAACTTGAGACGCTGGGAACTGGGTGCAGTTCAACCAAACTTGTTCCGGTCACCGGTAGTCTTTGCTTCAAGTCTAAACTTAGCCCTTGTTGCTAAGCGGCTAAGTCGTGACTTCTGGGTTTTGAGCCACGTGATTTTTTTTTAAATTTTTATTAGCACTTCTGGTTAAGCTCTCCTCTCCAAAACTTTTTCGCTGTATTTCTGCAGAATTGTAATGTTGTCTTTGACTATTTATTGGGGGCCGACCCACGGGCGTGGTCTGATTGTCGGCGCGAATTTAGTCCAATCAGATTTCTCCCTCTAGCTTTGGGGCGTACGAAGGGGGTTTTATCTTTCTCTTTTGAAGTTACGCCTTTCATCTACCCAAATTTACCCGCATATAAAAAAGGAGAAATGTATCTTTGATGAGTATATTTCCTCTTCTCTTCCTTTCCACTGTGAAGACACAATTAGGTGGTTATTCTTTGCTATCACCATTGCACAACATACAAACAGATGAGACAAGAAAAGGACATTTCATGCATATCTCGACTGGTGGTGGGATGTCAGAATTACATGGCTACGGACTGTGTAGGACGTTTCTTTCCGTTTCGTTTCCTTTTTTTTCCTTTACATTTGTCCGAAACCAAGAAGAAAACGAAAAGAAACAAATGAAAGGCAAGAAAAGAAGAAAACCCCGAACACATATGTTGCGGCGCTCGGTCAGTGCGCCATCGGTTTCGGGGTTTCGCCATCAGGTGGCGCTGTGGTTCTATAACTGGAATAGTCCGTTCTTTCTATCTCCACCAAATTAGCTCGTAGAAAGGTGGTTCAAACAGCTGTGAAGTCCTCTTCCATGAAATCAGTTCGGCGTGTTTACAGTCTCTTGTTTGATGAGAATAGTCCTTTTTTCTTTTATATCAATTTTGTTGTTCTCACTGGCAAGGATACATTCAATAGCGGCAGTTTATGACCGCCATCTGCTAGTGTTATCAGTTCATACTGGGGGTAAATGTCACAGAATTGTACCTCTCCAAAGGGAGGTTTGGCAGGTCTTGCTGATTTGTGGTGTGGACTGCAATTTAGTGCCGGGGAAATCAGGGTCTCCTGATGCCAAAGTCAGATAGGAGTCTAGGATGGCACTTAGCAGAGACCTGTGAAATCTCTGGTTAGAGCAATAGTCTCTTTGAAAGTTTGAGGGGTGTGGGAGATTGAACTCCCCCCCGGACCTCACAACAGCATTATCTGGCTGTTGAGATGTCCCCTGTGTGCTTGGTCCTTCTGTCTGGTGTGCACCATTTAAAAAGTCTAAAGAACGACCACACGAAAAGCAAAAACGCGTTAAGTGGCTTTGATGTTTTCCACAAAACGGGCAAAACATAACTCGATCGCTATCCATTGTTATCCACTCCACTCGATCGAAGCCAAACTGGCCAGTCCCGTTATCACTTCCAGGTCAACCCCCAAGTTGGGACATTTCCTTTCCAGTTTGTTTCGGGACATGTAAGTTTGTTTCAGGACTTGTAAATTTGTATCGGCATTCGTAAAAGTGTTTCATGTTTTGTTAATTTGTTTTCTGAAATGTAAATTTGTTTTGGGACTTGTAAATTTGTCTTGGCGTTTGTAAAAGTGTTTTGCGTTTTGTTAATTTGTTTTCCAAAATGTAAATTTGTCTCAAGCTTTGTAAAAGTGTATCAGATTTTATAATGTTGGTTTGCACCTCTCGGCCCCCGTAGTTTTCCGCCTTTGTCTTGAGACTGCTATCTGGTTTGTCTCACACATAGCTTTTGTTCTGGAGTAAAGATCTGCAGCAGTGGCATCATTGCATTTTTTCTTAAGGGTGTTAGTCACTGCATTTTTGTAAGTCACTGCTTGGGAAATGTCAATGGTCTCCTGCTGTAGGTATCTGTGGAAACCTACTGTTATAGACAGGAGACTCTGGAAAACCATCAGCAAATACACTGAGGAGAGTTTATTGAGTTTTCCCTTCAATCCAACTGCTGTAGGTGTGTTGATTGTGGAGAGGCACTCAGTGATAGCAGGGAAATTATGGTTCCCTGGCTGCATCTGTTTCATCATGACCTCTGAATGCTATTCCTTGCTTCCTCAAGTAGCAGGTCACTGCCATGATACGCTCTAGGTATTCCCTTCTTTCACTAATTTCAGTGGCACTCGCTGCTTCTTTTTTTTTTTTTTTCTGCAGACAGTATGTAGTTTACTTGTACATGTTCCAGAATGAAAGATGAGCACTTTCCTGAACACTGTCAACTGTTGCAGAGTCTTCATTAACTGACCATGATGTGGATTTGCATGTAAACATTTCATTCTTTGCCCAAATGAGCCAATATGTTAAACATGCCCCCTCTTCAGACAGACTTGATCATCATTCTGCTGGCCATGGCTGAGTAAACTGCAGGACCTTTCCAGGTCCTCCAGTGAACACCAGATGCCCAACCAATGTTGTTACCAGCAGGGTTAGGGTTAGGACGCCAGTCACCATTGAAGCCAGCAGACCCACAGCTACTGTACCACCAACCACCACCAAATGATGTGACACATTCCCTCATGGACATGTTACCAAAGATGCATGGGGAGCAGCTGTTATTGTCACGATCAATGGTGCTGAAGCCACAGCCGTTCTGGTCAATGCCTGGATGGACGCCACATCTGGCATCACCTGTACTTCCACTGTATTTCCTAAAATGCAACTTGAAGTTTTCTTCCTCACTTCCCAGTTTGAAGTCTTGATACTCAGCAAAAGGAGTTCCACCTTCATGGTCCCACAAGTCCACCCTCAAGACCCACTTCTTGGTCTTGTCCTTGGTCAGAGAGAAAATGTTCTGTAGACCGAGCCAGTGGTCCTTCATCACATCTCCAAAGCCATTCTTATAGTCTGCTCAGGTCCTGCTGAAGGAAACGTCTGGTCCTGTATGCCTCTGAAGCACCATCCACCTTCGATCTGCTCTCATCTCACAGTACACCCTGAACGGACTCTTGACTCCAGCAGGGAACATTGTATAAGCTCCACTGGATGATTGGGCTGACCCAGCCTTGATCTGTATGCAGTTTTGAAGAGAACTTGGTATCTGTTGTGCCTTCTGAGTCTCTCCTGTGCAGCTGAAGACAAAAGCCAAGATGAGGCCACAGTATCCAACAGGTCCCATTTTCACCTGATTTTCAGCTGGTGTTGAGAGACCTTTTATTCTTCACTATTACTACAAATTGCCTCAATGAAACACAATGTCCCAAACTGGAAGTTAAACATTTAATATATGGTCCCCGGGTAGGGGATGTATCAGATATTAAACTGATAAGAACAGATACTACACTTGACCTTAGCCAAAAGGCCGAGAAGCGAAGCACTCGCTGCTTATATCTGTTGTACAACATTGCCTTCTGACCGACTCGCTTTGTAACTGTTCCAACACACCATACTGTCCTTGTGTGACTGTGTTGTTTCATGTTTTTGAAACTTGCTTAGTGCCTTTTGCCAGTGGTTAACTCCATCATTAACCAGTGCATCCTGTCTGACATTTTTGCCAAATATCCTACAAGGAAAGCAGAAAGCTAAGTGGTGTTTTTCAAGGATCAGAAACACGTCACAGAACTTATTGAAAATTGACTCATTTTAAATGAGGAGTTCCTCCCAGTTTCACCGCTGGCTGTGCCATCTACATGGATCACTGTGTCTGGTGTCCCCCCATTCAACCCGAACGAAGTGCTGGAACAGGAGCTGAAACGGTTTGGCAGGTTGGCCAGTGGCTTTCGAAATTTGTTTTGGGGTGTAAAGATGATAAACTGAAACATGTTCAGTCACTTCCGTGTTTGTCATGAGGAGGGGTGGTACATGGTGTATGTGAACTCTGGAAGCATTAAGTGTTTTGAATGTGGAGATGTAGGTCATAAGCAGGTGGCGTGCCCGCACAAAAAGTCCACAGTGAGACCCGTTGGTGTTGTCAGCGAGGAGGGGAGCTCTAAGGCTGATCTGCCTGTAGGGGATGGGGCTGCTGATACTGTGGCATCAGGCTCTGCAGCTTCAGGCAAGTGTAGTGATAAAAGATACAGTGCAGACTGCAGGGCAGATGTGAAATGGTGCAGACTGGTGACATGGTGAGGGCTGCTGAAACAGCGCAGGTGGAGATGTGCAGACTGTGCAGCAGGTAGAGCAGGCTGATGACAGACAGGTCACAGGAATGGAGGTTGAAGCTGAAGGTGATTCTGACAGTGTTTCTCAGAATGCAGATCTGCATTCTTTGAAAGAGATAAATTAGTTCTGGGAAGATTCTTTTGGTAGATCAGTTGAGGTAAATGATTATTTTTCTGATATAAAAAAGTTTGTGAAGACAGTGAGCTCCATTCAGAAGGTTGTAGGCAGGTAAGACGATACCTCTTCTTTTCATCCAACAGATCGCTGGATGAAAAGAAGAGGTATCGTCTGAGGAAACATGTAACTGCTGCTAGAAAAACTCTGGGAGATGTTAAAAGAAGTAAAAAAATGAAGATTTCTCGATAAGCTAAAAATGGGTATACAACACTGGGTGTTTCATTTCTACTGTCTTTTTCTTACTGTTTGGCTCCCCTTCCGCTCTTCTTTTAATATGCAAGCCTTGCGGGTTGCTTCTTTAAAATTAATGAGGGTAGAAGTGCAGAGAAGAGAGCTTTAGTGTCAGAAGTCATTAAACAAAAGAAAACAGACATTGCTTTTTTATAGGAAACACATAGCGACAGATACAGTATTTAATTTTATTAATGTTTATGCACCCAATTATGGGCATGAACGCGTAGCTTCATTAAAGGTATTGAAAGAAAGGTTAGGTAGTTGCAGTCAAGGGGAGTGTGTTTTACTTGGGGGGGACTGGAATTGTTGCACTGACGTCACTTTAGACAGAATAGGACAGAGCTCCATCCTCAGTCATCCTGTTCTCTGTCAAGGATGATAAAAGAATTAGATTTAGTGGATGTGTGGAGGATGAAACATCTGTCAGATAAACAATATACAAGGATGAGGAGGAGTCCTTCCCTTCCTTGAGTCAGTGGTGGGAAGTAGGAAAAAGCCAAAATGAGAGTGTTTTGCCACCAGTACACATCCTGCTCTAGTGCCAATATTAGGAAGGTAATGGAGCAGCTAGAGTTAGAGATAAAGGCATTGGAGAGTGTGGCTGCAGAAAATACAGAACAGTTGTTACAAAAAAGACAACAGTTAAACTCTTTCCTTTAAGAGATGGCTAAAGGAGCTCTGGTCCAGGCCGCTTTACCATGCTGTGGGACATAGATGCCCCCACCACTTTTTTGTTTCAACCTGGGGAGGTCCCTGGGTCAGAGAAAGCAGATGGTGTGCCTCCGTCTGCCTGAGGGGAAGATGACCTTGGATCCTGCAGAGTTGAGGAGGCTTGCAGTGTCCTTCTACTGAGACCTGTTTGAGGCAGAAGGGTGTGATGGGGATGGTAGTGAGGAGATACTTCAGGGGCTTCCACAACTGAGCCTTGCTGAACAAGATGTCCTGGGCTCTGACAACACTCTGGAAGAGCTAACTTCTGCAGTGGCTCAGATGGCCCCAGGAAAGGCCCCGGGTTTGGATGGTTTACCTGCGGACTTTTTAAAATATTTTTGGAATATTCTTGGGAGTGACTGGGAGATTTTTAAAGAGTCCTTTAAAAAGGGGACTCTTCCAGCTTCCTGTCGACATGTGGTGATCTCTCTGTTACCTAAAAAAGGGGATTTAACTTTGCTCAAGAACTGGAGACCTGTGGCTTTATTATGCAAGGATTATAAAATCTTATCCAAGGTTTTAGCAAACAGACTGAATGTTACGGCTGCTGCCGTATTTTGGGGAGTTCTCTCTCTGTCTCTCTTTCTGTGTGTTTTTTTGATTGTGTCCTGGCTGGACCTGTGAGCGGAGGAAACCTGCTGATGACATCACTGGAGATTCCCTGCGTGCTCCGCCCACTCGCACCTGTGTGTGGCCCGAAAGTGATCAGCTGGCCCGCCTCTCATCATCATCCTCCTGACTATAAAAGACCTGTCAGTTCTTTGTTCGGGGCGAGCTGTGTTCTCACCATACGCTGTCTCGCCCTTTTTGCTCATTCGTGTTCTGTGCTGCTCTGTAGAGCTAGTGTGCTTAGTGCTTCGTGTATTTTGACTGTGCGCTCTTCGAGAGCTAGTTTGATTTTGGTTTTGATTGCTGTAAATGGTAGTTGCTCCTCAGTGAGCTAGTTTTGTTTGTTTAGCATTATCATAAATTGTATCGCAGCTGTTTTGAAAGCTGTCGTTTTTTTTTTGTTCATTTATTGTATCGCAGTTGTTTTAAGAGCTGTCGTTTTTTGTTCGTTTTTTTTCACTTATCTTTGGATTTTGATTGTGGCCCTGTTTTGTTTTGTTTTGGCCACCTCCTTTTGTTAACCTCGTTTACTTTTATTAAGAAACTCCATCATTTCACCCTTACCATCGGGTATTCTTTGTTACTTCCCTTGTCCCTAGAATCGGTCATAACACTGAAAGTTTTTATTGACTACTATTATTAATTGGTGCTGACCAGTCATACTGTGTTCCTGATAGATCTATGTTGGATAATTAGTTTTTAATGAGGGACATTTTTGACGTCTGCAGACTGTACAATCTTAATGTAAGCATTATCTCCATTGACCAGGAGAAAGCGTTTGATCATGTGGATCATTCAGATTTATTTGCTGCACTGCAGGTGTTTGGTGTTGGGGAGCACTTTTTATCCTGGGTGAAGTTGTTGTACAAGAATGCATGTTATGTTGTCAAGGTGGGGGGAGGACTGAGCAGACCTGTAACAATAATACATTTTCTTTATATGGCGCCTATCAGGTCACCCACTCAGGCAGGGCTGCCCCATGTCAGGCCAGCTGTACAGTGTGGTAATTGAGCCTCTCCTGTTCAGACTCAGGAACCATCTGAGGGGTCTGTGTCTGCTGGAGATGGTTCATAGCCCCTCTGTAGTGGTGTCAGCTTATGCTGATGATGCCAATGTTTTGGTCCATTGACAGAGAGACATCCAGTAATTGTAGAACAGTCTCACCTTGTATGAAAAGGCCTCCTCAAAGGTGAACTGGGACAAGAGTGAGGCATGTTGGGTAGGTAAGTCAACAGAGAGAAACATACACTGTCTTCCTTCTGGCCTTAAGTGGGGAGATGGTGGGTTAAAGGTTCTGGGGGTCTATTTAGGGAGTGAAAAAGTGGTCGCTAAACCAAGTTTTCTCAATGGAAATGGTTGCTACCACAGCTGTCCTACAGGGGAAGGACTCTAATTGTCAATAATCTAGTTGCCTCTTCTCTGTGGCACAAACTCCAGGTGTTAAACCCCCGACCAGGACTGGTGAAACAACTACGTCAGCTGCCTGTGGACTTCTTTTGGTCAGGTCATCTGACTCTGAGCTACACTTGACCACCTGATGCTAGGCCTGGAATGTAGATGTTTGAGGAGCCACTGTTCAACAATGTGTTTTTTTCAGCAACTGTAAGAATTGCTTTCAGAGAAGCAGGAATAGTGAGGCTGGGACATCTATAGAGACACTGGCTAAAGTGACTGGTGTCCGGTCCACCAGAGTGCTGCTGAATCTGGTGAAGGAAGTATTGCAGTCACCGTCAGCACCTCTATGAGACTTTGCACAGAACAGAGGATTAGCTGACCAGTGGAGGGAAGGAAATGAATATGTCTTCCCTTCGCTGAGCATGAGTCCTGCTTAGAGTGAGTGGAGAGAGGAGGGTGGACTGCTCCTCTCCCTAAAGACTCCAGAACTCCAGAGCTCCTGTAGTGGGAAGCAGCTGTATGGAGTTGTGGGAAGGTGCTGAACCTTAGGTCCTTCGCTGGAGTCAGGGACTCGGGGTGGACAGAGGTCTTTGGCTCAGACTTTTCCCCTAAAGGCAGATGGCGGGTCCTGTATAAGCCTCCTGTTGAAAAAAGGATGGGTGAAATCCAATGGAGGATTATACATGGAATAATAGCTACGAACAGATACAGAGCTCACTTTGATCCTAGCACTGGGGAGGGTTGTCCTTTCTGTTAACAGACAGAGACGTTAGACCACTTAGTGGTGTCCTGTCCCCAATTGGCTGGTCTTTTTAAAATGTTAAAGGAGTGGGTGGGGGGTTTGGGAGAGGTTTTCTCTGTTCCCAGAGTGTGAGTGGTTTGGTGTGTGAATGTGTTTTTCTCTCTTTTTTCTCTGAAATATTTTCTAAAGAATTGTCAGCATGTGTCATAAAGTTGCTTGAAAAGTCTTATTATTATTATTATTATTATTAGTGTTGTTGTTGATGATGTTGTTTCCTCACATAGTTCTTCCTGCACTTTTTCCCTCTCCCCTTCACCATCTTTCATCCTTTCACTAACCCATACACAAATATATTGTTATCAACTCATAGAATAGAATAAGTGAAAATCAGGAGTGGAGAGTCGAGGTCAGTGTGATATTTGTTAACCTAGCTTAACACTTGTAACAACAAAAATGTCAGCCAGAGCCCATCACATATGGTAGGGACTATTTTAGGACAGAAGACATATGACCTGACCCTAGTCTCTCACCTGAATCTGCTCCTCCCGGCTCTTTTCTTTTAAAAAACTGCCTAATGTCTATCCTGGCAGGCCACACACACACACAAACACACGCACATACACACGAGAGAGAGAGAGAGAGACCAAGAGTCACCATCCTTCATACATCTCATCCCTGGCGTCTAGTTAGCCAACTGGGATGTAATGATACTTGGGGTTAAATATTTTGCATAGGTCAAAACAACAACAGCCTCTTTCTCTCCAATTCAAACAGTGCACACTTGGTTGATTGACAAGACAACATAAAAAAGTCGCCAACTAGCTAACTGTCTCCTTCCTAACAATATTAAAAGTAATATGTGGGTTTGTGAGGCAAAATGGGGACTGGTAATAATTATAAGGTGTTGTTAATGAGGGATAATGTTTGAAAGTGTGAGACACTTTCTTTGAGCTACTTACTGGATCCACAGCCTGACAGCTGAACAATTCTTGCTGCCTGTGCGCAAGTTGCGCTAGCCGACTGGCTTCAGAGCTTCAGAGCTTGTGCAGGTACTGGGAGAGCGTGTGAGAGGAGGATCGTACCATTTGCTAGAGGTGGGGGTGTTCTTTTTAAATATATGAATATATTATGTTTAAACTTTCAACACATCTTTTGGGGGTGCTGAAGCCACGCCCGTTTTTACTTAAATCTCAAATTGAAATGGTAATGGGAGTTCTAACCTTGTTTTAGTTTCAGTTTAGTGCTGGTCTATCCCCAAATGAGCTAAATACCACTTCATACAGTAGGCTTTCAAGACCAGCAGACCTGGGGCCCCTTGTTGTAACCGCTCGTAGTTTTGATGGAGCCAGGCTAAGAATGGTCCTGGAACCAAAGTGAAAAGGAATCCGTTGTTTTGGTAAAAATGGGGTCCACGTCTGAGTGATTTGGGCATTTCATATGCAAAGCCTTGTATTATTTCAGCTGCAAATGCTGCTGGGGCCTTATAGTTGTTTTTTATTCCTGTAAACAGTAATAAAAAATAGTAAGACAAAATTGTTGTACTTTTTATTTGTATTGGGTGTGAAAAACCAAAGGTGCAAAGAGCTTTTTTTAAAAGCAAAGTTTACCTAATTGCAGCCCCAATATCTATTCTGTAATTTTTAATTGTGTATTTTCCTAGTATGCAAAATCCATGAAAATCAAATCAAATCAAATTATATTTATTTATATAGCACCAAATCATAACAAAGTTACATCAAGGCACTTTACATATAGAGCAGTTCTAGACCAAACTCTTTATAAAATGATTTAAAGAGACCCAACAGATCCCCATGAGCAAGCACTTGGCGACAGTGGCAAGGAAAAACTTCCTTTAAGAGGCAGAAACCTCGGGCAGAACCAGGCTCAGGGGGAGCGGCCAACTGCCTCGACCGATTGGGGAGGGAGACGGAGAGAGAGAGGGAGAGACATGGGGGGGGGGGGCAAAGTTGAGTAGAGTAGGGAGAGAAAACGGAAAGGAACTGGGAGAGACAGAGACTACGAGAAACATGGTTAGTAAATACAGAAGCATGGTTATTGATATGTCAGTGCCTGCAAGGGGGGAGAGAGAGAGAGAGAGAGAGAGAGAGGAGAGAGAGAGAGAGAGAGAGGGAGAGGGAGGTGCTCAGTGCTTCCCCCAGCAGTCTAAGCCTATAGCAGCATAGCTAAGGAGTAAATGAACTTTAGCAATTTTCAAGACTAGGCTTAAAACTTTTCTGTATGACAGAGCTTATAGTTAAAAAGTTAAAGAGTCCGCCCCCCGGACCAATACTGGTTAGTTCCATAGAAGAGGAGCCTGATAACTGAAAGATCTGCCTCCCGAATTACTCTTGGAGACTCTAGGAACCACAAGTAAACCTCCATCTAGAGAGCGGGGTGGCCTACTAGGACAGTAAGGAACTGTGAGCTCTCTGAGATATGATGGAGCTTGGTCTTTAAGAGCTTTATATGTTAAAAGAAGGATTTTAAATTCCATTCTGAATTTTACCGGCAGCCAGTGAAGAGAAGCAAAAACAGGAGAGATGTGATCCCTTTTTGTAGTTCCTGTTAATATTTGTGCAGCAGCATTCTGAATCAACTGAAGGCCTTTCAGAGATTTGTTTGGACATCCAGATAGTAATGAGTTACAGTAGTCCAGCCAAGAAGTAACAAATGCATGGACTAGTTTTTCTGCATCCTCTTGAGACAGGATGTTTCTCATTTTCCTAATCTTTCTCAGGTGGAAGAAAGGGCTACTGACTTGTTTTATGTGGGCGACAAAGGACATGTCCTGGTCAAAAGTTACTCCAAGATTTCTTACAGTGGAGCTGGAAGCCAAAGTAATGCCATCCAGACTGATTGGATGATTAGATAGGGTTTCTCTGAGGTGCTTAGGGCCAACTACAATAACTTCAGTTTTGTCAGAATTTAAAAGTAAAAAATTATGGGTCATCCAGACTTTTTGTCTTCAAGACATGTCTGCAGTCTGACTATCTGACTAACTTCATTTGGCTTCATTGATAAATACAGGTGAGTGTCGTCTGCATAACAGTGAAGATTGATGCTGTGTTTCCTGATAATGTCGCCTAAAGGAAGCAGATAAAGAGTGAAGAGGATTGGTCCAAGTACCAAACCCTGTGGGACTCCATAATTGGCTATAGTGCGTGAGGAGGAGCTATTGTTAACATGAAAATGAACTGATATCTCTCTGATAAATAGGATTTGAACCACCTTAGTGCAGTTCCTTTAATCCCAATTTCATGTTCCAGTCTCTGTAATAAAATATTATGATCAGTGGTGTCAATTGCAGCACTGAGATCTAAGAGGAGAAGTATGGAGGCTGATCCATTGTCTGAAGCCATTAGAATATCATTGGAGACTTTAACCAGCACTGTTTCTGTGCTATGATGAACTCTAAATCCTGACTGAAACTCTTTGAACAAGCCGTTCCTATGTAGATGATCATGTAATTGGTTTGCTACTGTTTTTTCTATGATTTTAGAAATGAACGGAAGGTTCGTAATGGGTCTATAATTGGCCAAAACATCTGGATCAAGATTCGGCTTTTTAAGTTGGGGTTTGATGACTGCAGTCTTGAGAGTCTGGGATACGTAACCCAAAGATAATATCAAATTAATCAGATATAAAATGAACGGCTCAATTAAGTAGAAAATCTCTTTAAAGACGCTAGGTGGTACTGGGTCTAATAGACAGGTTGATGGTTTAGATGATGAAACTATAGAAGCTAGCTCTGAGAGATTCAGAGATAAGAATGACTCCAGATGTAAAATAGGCGCTGCAGTTCATTCAGGAGTTACTGTATTCAGTAGATTATTGTCTAATGTAGGTAAGAGCTGATGAATTCTTTCTCTGATTATTATCATTTTATCTGTAAAAAAGCCCATAAAAATCATCACTGCTGAGAGCTAAGGGGATCACTGGTTAAACTGAGCTATGACTATCTGTCAGCCTGGCTACAGCGCTGAAGAGAAACCTGGGGTTGTTCTTGTTTTTCTCTTTTAATGCTGAGTAATATGAGCTTCTAGCGCTGCAGACAGCTTTTTTATACGTTTTTAAGCTTTCTTTCCAGGCTCTGTGAAACTCTTCCGAGTTGCCGGAACGCCAATTTCTTTCTAATTTCCGTGAGGTCTACTTTAAGGCACAAATTTGAAAATTATACCACGGAGCCAGCCTCCTCTGTTTTATTACTTTCTTTTTGAGAGGGGCAGAATCATCAAGATTTGAACACAGTGTGGCCATAGTGCTAATCACAAGGTCAACAACCTGTGTATGGGAGAAATCCTCATTTGAATCTAGATATGGCATTGCTGCAAATGATGACTGAATATTCTCTTTAAATTTAGCCACAGCATCTTCAGATAAACATCTTGTATAGCCGAATTTATTCCTCGATGCTGTGCAGTCAATTAAAGTAAACTCAAATGTAACGAGGTAATGGTCGGTCAAAAGAGACTTTTGAGGAAAATTCTGATGCTACTGAAAAAAAGACAATTACAATGTACTATATGCATACTGGTAACACATAAGTAGCCATGGGTAAAGGAAATACCAAAATGAAAATTAAAAAATAAAAAAGGAATGCACTGGTGCCTACTATTGTGCAGAAAAGTGATGCAGTCGTTTTATCCTTGCTTTCATCCTCTTCAGGGTACCCATGGAGGGACGATGCCAGCATACTTCCGTTCCTTCACGATCTTGGCCTTCCACGTGTTTCTTCAAGAAACGTATACAAGCAGCAGCAAACAAGAAGATGTACAGAAGCCTTCAGTATAATGGGACTGTGAACAGAGGATAGGGCTGTGACTCAGTTTGACTGTCCACATAACTGAAGGCACAGACTGCCCATTTTATAATGTAGCCGCAAGGGGGTACAAGCCAGTGCCTTATTGTGCCGGTCCCAAGCCCGGATAAATACAAAGGGTTGTGTCAGGAAGGGCATCCGACGTAAAACTTTTGCCAAATCAAACATGCGAATCGAATCAATGACTTCCATACCGGATCGGTCGAGGCCCGGGTTAACAACGACCGCCATCGGTGCTGTTCACGTACAGGGTACCGGTGGAAATTGGACTACTGTTCGTCGAAGAAGTCGAAGGAAAGAGGACATGAAGGTGGTTGGCGTGAGAGAAGAGGATGCAGAAGACAGGCTTAGATGGAGGCAACTGATTCGCTGTGGCGACCCCTGAAGGGAAAAGCCGAAAGGAGAAGAAGAGAAGAAGAGACTGCCCATTTTATCAGTTTTTTTCCCCTTCTTGAATCATTATTGCCACTTCTGTGCAAAGTTAAAGAATGTAAATGTCGGTAATTATAAGGGTTTATCCTCTGGGGTCCACTTAGTGTGTGGGAATTACTGACTTCTTTATCAGTTTCTCTATAAGCTGAAATAATATGGATGTTAAATACAAATTTTATTTATTTATTTATTTATTTATAACTCTCTTTATTGGAAGCAACTTGCAAAGTAAACATACAGTACAGACTTGAAATGTGTTACAAAAGTCTCTTCCATTTTTCCATATATTTTTCCCCTTCCCAAATCCCTCCCCATCCCGGCATCGGCAGAAGAACAAACTGGCCAGCAGAGACAGACAAAAAATAAATAAATAAATAAAAAATGACAGTAGTGACAATCATAGTCCAGAATACACATATACAAATAAAACATAAACAAACAAACCTAAGAAGCATACAAAAGTAAGTAAATTAAAAATAAATTCAAAAACAGACCGACAAGCAAACAAACAAACAAACAAACAAAAAAAAAAACAGAAAGGGGGAGGCTCAGTTGTTGCAACCAGGCACAGTTGACAGAGATTCTATATGGTTTAGGAGAGGTCTCCATATCTTCTCAAATGAGTTTAGGGAGCCCTTGAGCAAAAATCTAAGCTTTTCGAGTCTGATGGACACTAATAACTCCTTCACCCACCTGTTGTAAGATGGAGGTTTAACATGAATCCAGTTAAGGAGAATGAGTCACCTGGCTAACAGGGTGGTAAACGCAAGGACATGCTGGATGACTTTAGAGGTAATAGGGTTCAAGGGGGACACCGAACAAGGCCACGAAAGGATCTGGTGTAATTGTAGTATTATATGCTGTGTTCAGAATTTTAAAGATTTCTGACCAAAATGTGGCGAGCTTGGGGCAGAATCAAAACATGTGGGAGTGGTTGGCTGGAGACTGTTTGCACCTTTTACATGAGTCAGATACACTGGGATAAATCCAGGATAGCCTAAAATTAGTATAGTGGACTTTGTGCACAATTTTGCATTCTATGAGTCCGTGCCTCACGCAGATAGAAGAGGAGTGGACTGATCGTAAGACCTGCCACCAATAATCATCAGGAAGTGCGGTTCCTAGCTCACTCTCCCAAGAGTCCTTAAATGTGGTTACCCCTTTGTTAAAACCAGGATTAAAAGGCTAAATCAGTGCAAGAGGGCAGAAATAAGTGATTATTTAAAATGGGGGAGAGCACAGAGGCTCTGTGAAGGCTGAGACTTTTCCTGACTTGAATCCAGATTTTGATAGAGTTAGTTACTATCGGATTTCTGTTGAAATTTAAAGTGGTTAAAGGGAGTTGAGAGCATACTAGAGAACGAAGAGAGTATTTTGTGGACAAAAGCTCCATATCAACCCAGGCGGGGCGTTTGATGTCAGCTGTGTTGTTAAGCCAGTACAAAATTCTATGAATGTTACCAGACCAGTAATAATGTAAAAAGTGAGGTAGCGCCAAGCCGCCGAAAGCTTTGGGGAGCTGTAGCACTGATCTCCTAATACATGGAGTTTTATTGCCCCACAAGAAAGAACTTATTAGTCGATCAAGTGATCTAAAAAAATAGTTTTTAATGAGAACAGGGATATGTGAAAAGAGATATAAAAACTTTGGTAAAATGACCATTTTTACCAAGTTAACTCGGCCCACCAAGGACAACGGAAGGACAGCCCATCTATCAAAATCCAGTTTACACCTCTCAAGGAGAGGTAAGAAACTTTTAGAAAAAATGTGTTTGATTGAATTGGTGATAAATACCCCCAGATACCTAAATCCGTCTGGACTGTTGGACTATTTAAAAGGAAAAAAAAGTCTGGGGTATATTTTTAGCTGAAGAACTGATGGGAAGAAGTTCACTTTTGTGGATGTTTAGCTAATAGCCCGAGTAGGACCCAAATTTATCCAAAATACTTAGAACCACAGGTAGAGAAGTAGCCGGGTTAAACAAGTATAAAAGGAGGTCGTCAGAGTACAATGCTAATTTATGAATTTTCCCAGCACGGGTGATGCCCTCAAACCCCTCCCCTTGACGCAACCAGATAGCTAGCGGTTCAATGGCTAGGGTAAATAGGGGGGAGAGGGGGGGAACCCCGTCTGGTTCCTCGATAAGGGGGGAATGACGCAGACTAAAGTCCGTTTGTATGGACTGAGGCGACTGGGCAAGCGTAGAGCAACTCGATCCCCATCCATGTACCATCCATGAACTGAAACCAAATTTCTGCAAAACAAAGAAAAGATACCTCCACTATACCCTGTTGAAGGCCTTCTCTGCATCCAACAAAATAATTACTTAAGGGGAGTTCGAACTAGCAGAGTAAAGGATATTTAAGAGCCTCCTTGTATTATGAAATGAATGCCTTCCCTGGATGAATCCCGTTTGATCGGTTATAATAATATTTGATAGAACCAACTGAAGACGTTGGGCTAGAATCTTTGATAGGATCTTCAGGTCCACATTTAAGAGGGAAATGGGTGTATAACTTCCACAGAGAAGAGGATCTTTATCGGTCTTAAGCAGGAGAGAAATCGAGGCCTCCGACAGGGCAGAGGGCAGACGACCCTCAGAAAAGGACTCATTGTACATTCTTTGAAGGCTAGGCGCAATGGAGACAGAAAATAACTTAAAAAATTCAACTGTGAAGCCATCCGGGCCCGGAGTTTTACCATTCTGTAGTGACATGATAGCTTCCTGTACCTCAGTAATAGAGATCGGACCCCCCAACTCCTTGCCCGGATCTTCATTTATTTTGGGGAAGACAAGCTTATCAAAAGGAATATCTCTCTCCCAGACGTCTGGGGAGCATTGTGAGGAGTAAAGTGTAGAATAAAAGGTATAAAACATTTTGTTAATCTCTAACAGATCAGAGGGAATTTCACCAGTTGTGGATTTGATTTTAGGGATCAATCTGGATAACGTTGCTGCCCATGCCTGGTGCGCCAGCAGCTTTCCTGCTTTGTCCCCCATCTCAAAAAAACGCTGTTTAGTCAGGAATAACTGTTTCTGTATTTTGCTTGTGGACAGTACATCAAATTTAGATCGAAGTTGAACGTTTTCTTTATAAAGAGCTGGGGTCGGAGATGAAGCATACAGGTTGTCAACTCTCAATATGTCATTAGAAATTGCAGCAAGCTTGGCTTTTTCTGTCTTGTTAAAGGGGGAAACATATGATATGGCTTGTCCGCGCATAAACGCCTTAAAGGTTTCCCACAAAGTGCACCTAGAGGTCTCTGGACAATCATTAGAATCGAAAAAAAGGGAAATCTGCGCACGGAGAAATTCACGGATCTCGGGCTAACAAAGAGGAGTTAAGTCTCCATTGTCTGTCACGACTAGAAAAGCCAATGTTCACAGAGGTAGGGGCATGATCCGAGATTAGAATATTATGGTACTCACATGAATAAATACCAGACAAAAAGTAATTATCCAAAAGAAAAAAATCTATCCAAGAATATGAATGGTGGACATGGGAAAAAAAAGAAAAAGCTTTATTTGAGTGGAATTTAGCTCTCCAGGGGTCAAATAAGCCCAAACTAGTTTTATATGTATCAAGAACTTTAGCTGACTTGGAAAGAGCCTGAGGATCAGCAGAAGACATGTCTAAAGTGGGGTCTTGAATCAAGTTGAAATCACCATCAATGATTAAATAGTGATCATCAACTTTGGGAAGAGAGGAGAAAAAGTTTGATGATAAAAATTAATTCATCATCATCCCATGTAGGTGCATAAACACAGGCCATAACTACAGGCATGCCAGATAATCTACCCGAAACAATTACAAAGCGGCCATTCGGGTCTTCAGTGGAGTTTGTTAATTCAAATTGAACATTTTTGTGTATGATGATAGCAGCGCCCCTTGCCCTAGCTGAAAATTTCGAGTGGAATAAATTCCCTACCCATGGCCGTTTAATTCTGAGAATGTCTGAGGAGCGAAGGTGAGTTTCTTGTAAGAAGAAAATATCACCCCTGAGTTGCTTTAAATGAGCCATTACCTTATTGATTTTAACAGGCTGGTTAGCACCCTTAAGATTCCAGGAAATAAAGCGGAGATTCTTACCCTGAGCCGTCATGTCAACCCTCTACTGTACATAGGGAGCAACAACTCTCCCAGTCCTGTTGAGACTCCTGAGCCAGAAGAAAAAGGGGGAAAAAAACAAAACAAAAACAGAAACAAGCATACACAAAAAAAAAACCCAGAACAAAAAAAACAAAACAAATAAAGAATAAACAAACAAACCAACAAAAGGAAAAAACACATACAGAGAAAAATAAAAAGGGACACTAAGAACCCCCCTGCCCCCCCCAGTACAAACCAAATACATCCCCAACTTCAATCCCATTAGGATAGCATTTTCCGCTTCCATAACATTCTCTAACTCTAACTCACTAACTCAAGAGGTCATTTGGTTTGGTAACATAAAAATAAACAACATTCCTTCAAAAGAAGAAGAGAAAAAAAAAGAGACAGGAAGAATATATCAGCATTCACATTTAACTAGGATACTGGCCCTCCAACAAAGTATCTCAATGTTTATCACAAATAAACAAACCATCCGGCTCTATAAAAGTTGAAATAACATAGCACTGTAGATAAATGGTCCAGACACAGACATTCACTCACACACACATACACACACACACACACACACACATCCAAGCCTACCGTTTAGACATTGACATATACTGTACTGCATACCTCCCTGCACAGCCAGGTGGAAACACCAACTGATTAAATATAGATCTGTTAATTAGGGATTTGTAGCAGTAATTTTGTTTGTAAAGACCTTCAGAGAAAATAGTAAAAAGAACACATTCCCAGTAAGACACACACACGTGCGCGCACACACACAGCGCATATCTGGGAAATAAAACTAAAATAAAATAGCTAAGTAAGTTGGAGGTCGAGTGTAAAACAACTCCTAATATAAAAGTCCTTTAAATTTAAG
The DNA here is from genome assembly GCA_034769265.1 of Remorina albescens. NCBI lineage: Eukaryota > Metazoa > Chordata > Actinopteri > Carangiformes > Echeneidae > Remorina > Remorina albescens. Next base: position 1,407,431 of record CM068477.1, read on the forward strand.
TCAACAGGAGGGGCACATCAGCTAAACAGCAGTTTCACTGACAACAATAGAACATGTGTCCCGTCATTTCCACGAACCAAAAAAATATGGTAAAAACATATTGTAAGCATCAACCCTGTGCAAGAGAGAGTAGACAGTGTCCCCAAAGTCACGGGGAATAAAATAAATCCTTGCACATTGCTCCTTAAGCTTGATAAAAGTAGAAGTAGACACAGACCGTGTCCTTACCCGTTTCCATGGTAATCACGACGCTCATTGAGAATGTCCGCGAAATAGCCAGTGTCCTTCGGGAAGAGTGTCATTGCTGGAGCAGACAGCATCATCCAGATAGACGGGGGGAAATGTCCAAAGCAATCGGGGACACCATAGTGTGTCTTACTCTATATTTGTCAGTCGCTCCTTTAGGATGCATGGGCATCCTCCGGCGTCTCAAGGGTGAAAGTTTCATGCCCATATGAAACTTGCAGGCAAGCAGGGAACAGCAGCCTAAACATAACACCTTTCTGGTAGAGGGCTTGCTTGATTTTGTTAAATGCAGCTCGTTTCTTCGCAGTGGCCGCACTCAAGTCCGGGAAAACTTGTAGTGTTGCTCCACAGTATTTAAGCTCGTGCTGCCTGGTCCAACAAAGCACTTTCTCTTTCTCTTGAAAACTATGAAAACATACCACAAAAGGCCTGGGGTTAACTCCCGGTATGGGCTTGGGGGCCAGGGTGCGATGCGCTCTCTTGAGCTCTGGAGGTTTCGTGAGGACATCGGGGCTGAGGGCCTCCATCAGCAAAGCAGATATGAACTTCGTCGCATCCTGTCCCTTTTCACTGCCTTCGGGGATGTTTATGATACAGAGGTTAACCCTACGAGACCTGTTTTCAAGGTCATCGAGGCGACCTTGAAGCATCTTGTTCTGGGCCTCCAGTGACTTGACCGTCGTTTCGGTGCTTGCTAGGCGTTCAAAGATTCCCCCCGCGAGGGATTCAGCAGCGGCGAGGCGGCCCTGAAAGTTATCCACGGTCTCACGGAGAGCATCCACCGAGGTCTGCAAAGGCTTAACCGAGTTCTGGATCACTGTGGACATGTCTTCTCGAAGAGAGGTACGTTGCTTCTCCAGTTCAGAAACTAGCTGGCTCATGGAGAGGGTTTGCAGGACGTTTGTCACCGGGCCAGGTGAGTCGTTAGCACCAGGGCTTGTAGTTGCCATTTTAGCAAGCTTGCTGGCTAAAGTAGCAGCGCTGCCGCAAATAACTGGGTAACTTTGTGTGCTGGTTGGTTTAGGTTTAGAACCACTCATTTCAAGACGAAATTGGAGTAACAACAGTAATATGTCGTCGAATACTCAGTCCCAAGTAAAAATGTGGTGTTTACAGGGATAAATTTAGAGTTCAACCAAAAGACCTCTTTCGTACGTCTATCTCATACATCGTCAAATGCGGAAGTTATAAAAAAAGTTTTTGCATTAAATGATTAACTTATTTTGATTTATAATGTTACTGGTCTTTGCTCAGGTGCATTTAGCTCTAATTGAAGTTGGAATTGGTGGAGCATATGACTGCACCAATATTATAAGGTAAGACTCTCTATTTAGAGCCCAGAGACAGAAGTCTGTATTAGACTGGCTTTATTTTCTACTTACTTTATCTGGTTTAGATTGTGTACAGTGTAAATGTTGCTTGGATACACCAATAGATTTAATATATTTTTTGGATCCTGTTTTTATAGGGCTACACTTTGCTGTTTCTCGACCAACACCATTTTAACAAAAGATGGGTTGATCTACAAAACAAAATTCAAAAGATTTGATTAAAATTTGTTTTACTGTGATTATTGATGACATGCTCCTATAAATAATTCTTAACAGTACATAGTTGCACCTATTTTGGAAAACAGTGAGTGATCAATGCTGAAACCTACGCTAGTACCTTTGATGTGAAAGGGTAGGAGCTTGCCTCCTCACATCTCCAAGACATTGGAGGTTCATGCTAGTTTGTGTGTATATTTCCCTTTTTTATAATTTTGTGATAGACATTACGGATCTAAAAATGTCCATCTGACCTTTTGAGGAATTCCAAAAAGCTAGAGAAGCACCAAATATGATGTTGGTCTACAGGATGTGGAGATGAAGCGAGCTCTCTGACCTACTTCCAAGCTTTATAGAAAAGAAAAGCTGAAAGGCATAAAGTAAACTACGGAAGATTCTACTCATCGTGGATTACAGGCCCAACACATGATGATGTTATCTTCTTTGATGGGATGAAAAAGCAGGAACACGTGGTTCTAAACATCGAACAGCTACTAAAAGATGGAATAACCACTGATGTCTCCACCCGTTCCAAGGAGGAGAAATGAAAGCAAAAATCCTTTAAAATCACCAAATGGTTATTTCAGCTGTTGCAAGAAAATTTAACAGGGTTTATATTTCTCATCAGAGAATACTTTTATCCAGTATGATCTTCACGTGTGTTACACATTTAAGTGTAGTATCATACATATCATACAACTCGTGTGTACTTGTTTTTTTCCTCAGCCAGGAGTTCCTGCCTTCACGACCAAACAACCGGAGAATGCAATGACTGTGCTGAAAGACAGAGCTAAAGAGATAGGAGTAAGCCAAGTAGTGTATATAAAACAGTCTACCCCGGCTGGGTGATGCCACTGCTTTCTGCATTGTTGATATCGATTCATTTCAAATTATTTCAGTTAAAACGCACTCTATTTTCATGTTAATGAGAAGGCTGCTGTAAAATTATCTTCTGACCTGGTACATTATTAACAAAATTAATGTTTAGATTACAAATGGATCCAAAAACTTATATCAATGCAATTCTTATTTAATATGACCAACATGTCACAAAATAATAGGTAGGTAATAATTGTGATTTGTTATTGTACACAGTATGTTTTAAATCTGAAAAGCAGCTACATATCTACCTTTAGACTTAAATTACTTAAAGACGAAAGAGGCAGAACTTTCCAGCCATTGCAGTCATGTCCACAGCTTCTCATCCACAGGAGACAGTAAAAGACAAACATTAAAAGATTGATACCAGGATTTTCTGAATTGATATAGGATAATTCCAATGTAAATTGATTCTAATCAGAGAATGGTTTTGTTTGTTTGTTATTGTGTGTATGGGGTGGGGCATTAGACTCCGCCCTTTCTAGCTTGTCTTCTTCTTCTTCTTCTTCTCCTTTCGGCTTTTCCCTTCAGGGGTCGCCACAGCGAATCAGTTGCCTCCATCTAAGCCTGTCTTCTGCATCCTCTTCTCTCACGCCAACCACCTTCATGTCCTCTTTCACTACATCTATAAACCTCCTCTTAGGTCTTCCTCTAGGCCTCCTGCCTGGCAGTTCAAAACTCAGCATCCTTCTACCAATATATTCACTATCTCTCCTCTGGACATGTCCGAACCATCTCAGTCTGGCCTCTCTGACTTTATCTCCAAAACCTCTAACATGTGCTGTCCCTCTGATGTACTCATTCCTGACCCTATCCAACCTGGTCACTCCCAAAGAGAACCTCAGCATCTTCATCTCTGCTACCTCCAGCTCTGCCTCCTGTCTTTTCCTCAGTGACACTGTCTCTAGACCAAACAACATCGCTGGTCTCACCACAGTTTTGTACACCTTTCCTTTCATCTTAGCTGAAACTCTCCTATCACACATCACACCTGACACTTTTCTCCACCCGTTCCAGCCTGCCTGCACACGCTTCTTCACCTCTTTTCCACACTCTCCATTGCTCTGGACTGTTGACCCTAAATACTTAAAATCTTGCACTTTCTTTATCTCTTCTCCCTGTAACCTCACTCTTCCACTTGGGTCCCTCTCATTCACACACATATACTCCGTCTTACTACGGCTAACCTTCATTCCTCTCCTTTCCAGGGCAAACCTCCACCACTCTAGCTTCTCCTCCACCTGTTCCCTGCTCTCACTACAGATCACAATGTCATCTGCAAACATCATAGTCCATGGAGATTCCTGTCTAACCTCGTCTGTCAGCCTGTCCATCACCATAGCGAACAAGAAGGGGCTCAGAGCTGATCCCTGATGCAGTCCCACCTCCACCTTGAACTCCTCTGTCACACCTACAGCACACCTCACCACTGTCTTACAGTCCTCATACATGTCCTGCACCGCTCTAACATACTTCTCTGCCACTCCAGACTTCCTCATACAATACCACAGTTCCTCTCTGGGCACCCTGTCATAAGCTTTCTCCAGATCTACAAAGATACAATGCAGCTCCCTCTGACCTTCTCTGTACTTCTCTATCAACATCCTCAAAGCAAATACTGCATTTGTAGTACTCTTTTTTGGCATGAAACCATACTGCTGCTCACAAATGCTCACTTCTGCCCTTAGTCTAGCTTCAACTACTCTTTCCCATAACTTCATTGTATGGCTCATCAGCTTTATTCCTCTGTAGTTGCTACAACTCTGTACATCTCCCTTGTTCTTAAAAATGGGCACCAGCACACTTCTCCTCCATTCCTCAGGCATCTTCTCACTATCTAAGATCCTGTTGAACAACCCAGTCAGAAACTCTACTGCTACCTCTCCTAGACACTTCCAGACCTCCACAGGTATATCATCAGGACCGAGTGCTTTTCCACTCTTCATCCTCTTCAGTGCCCTCCTCACTTCATCCTTACTAATCTTTGCTACTTCCTGGTCCACAACAGTCACCTCTTCTACTCTTCGTTCTTCGTTCTCTCTCATTTTCCTCATTCATTAGTTCTTCAAAGTACTCTTTCCATCTTCCCATCACACTGTTGGCATCTGTCAATACACTTTCATCTCTATCCTTAATCACCCTAACCGCCTGCACGTCCTTCCCATCTCTGTCTCTCTGCCTTGCCAACCTGTATAGATCAGTCTCTCCCTCCTTACTGTCCAACCTAGCATACAAGTCATCGTAAGCCCTTTGTTTGGCCTTTGCCACCTCTACTTTCACCTTACGCTGCATCTCCCTGTACTCCTGTCTACTCTCTTCAGTCCTCTCAGTGTCCCACTTCTTCTTAGCTAACCTCTTTCTCTGAATACACTCCTGCACCTCCTCATTCCACCACCAAGTCTCCTTATCCACTTTCCTTCCAGATGACACACCAAATACTCTCCTACCTGTCTCCCTGATCACATTAGCTGTAGTTGTCCAGTCAACTGGAAGCACCTCCTGGCCATCCAGAGCCTGTCTCAACTCCTTCCTAAAAATCATACAACACTCTTCCTTTTTCAGCTTCCACCATTTAGTCCTCTGCTCTGTCTTTGCCCTCTTCATCTTCCTCACCACCAGAGTCATCCTACACACCACCATCCTATGCTGTCTGGCTACACTCTCACCTACCACTACTTTGCAGTCACTGATCTCCTTCAGATTACACCGTCTACACAAGATGTAGTCTACCTGTGTACTCCTACCTCCACTCTTATAAGTCACCCTATGTTCCTGCCTCTTCTGGAAGAAAGTATTCACTACAGCCATTTCCATCCTTTTTGCAAAGTCAACCACCATCTGTCCTTCTGCATTCCTCTCCTGGATACCAAACCTGCCCATCACCTCCTCATCATCTCTGTTTCCTGCACCAACGTGTCCATTGAAGTCTGCACCAATGACAACTCTCTCACTTCTAGGGATGCTCTGCATCACTTCATCAAGGTCCAACCAGAATTTCTCCTTCTCCTCCAGCTCACATCCTACCTGTGGAGCATACCCACTAACAACATTGAACATTACACCTTTGATTTCTAGCTTCAGACTCATTACTCTATCTGATACTCTTTTAACCTCCAGAACATTCCTAACAAGCTCCTCCTTCAAGATAACTCCTACTCCATTTCTCTTCCTATCTACACCATGATAGAACAACTTGAACCCTGCTCCTAAACTTCTAGCCTTGCTACCTTTCCACCTGGTCTCCTGGACACACAGTATGTCTACCTTCCTCCTCTGCATCATGTCAACCAACTCTCTACCTTTCCCTGTCATAGTTCCAACATTCAAAGTCCCTACTCTCAGTCCTAGACTCTTGCCGTTCCTTTTCTCTCTCTTCCTACGAACACATCTTCCTCCTCTCCTTCTTCGACTTCTTCGACGAACAGTAGTCCAATTTCCACCGGTACCCTGTACGTGAACAGCACCGATGGCGGTCGTTGTTAACCCGGGCCTCGACCGATCCGGTATGGAAGTCATTGATTCGATTCGCATGTTTGATTTGGCAAAAGTTTTACGTCGGATGCCCTTCCTGACACAACCCTCTGTATTTATCCGGGCTTGGGACCGGCACAATAAGGCACTGGCTTGTACCCCCTTGCGGCTACATTCCTTTCTAGCTTGTCTAATTTGTTGATGTCATCATAGTGTCCTCTGTGGGTGTGTCCAGACTTGGAAGACTATAAGGCTGATAGTGGACCTGTGTGTCTAGGCCTGGCAGGGGTGCACCAGCACTCCAACGCCTGCCTGGCCCTCCAGCTGAGTCATGTTTGGCTGTGGAGAAGATGTGTACCAGGTTGGATATGGTGTCACTAACCTTTGAAATGTCAAAAACAGGAGGAAAATAATATATTCTGGCCATCTCTATCTTTTTATCACCGCAGTGTACCCATCGTCTGATGGATACTTCCAGCAGGACAATGCACCATGTAACAAAGCTCATATAATCTCAAACTGGTTTCTGGAACACGACAACGAGTTCACTGTACTCCGATGGCCTCCACAGTCACCAGATCTCAATCCAATAGAGCACCTTTGGGATGTGGTGGAACGGGAGATTCGGATCATACATGTGCAGCCGACAAATCTGCAGCAACTGTGTGATGCTATCATGGACCAAAATCTCTGAGGAATGTTTCAACACCTTGTTGAAAGTATGCCACAAAGAATTAAGGCAGTTCTGAAGGCAAAAGGGGGTCCAACCTTTTACTAGCAAGGTGTACCTAATAAAGTGGCCGGTGAGTGTGCATTCTGACTTCTTTTGACAACAAGTGGCATCGCCCTCTGATGTTCCGTTAGATAGAATGAAGGTTTATAGGACTTAAGCCTTGTAGGAGGAGATGTGGGCGTTGGGCCTAAGCTGACCCTGGGCTCCACAAACGATCAAACAAAGGACACATTTGTCTTAATTTAATTTATTTTTTTTGCACTAATTAACAGCATATAAATAAGGAGTGAGTACAGAGGGACAAAGGTTAGAGAGAACAAGACAAGCTGTGAAACACACTGAATAGCATCAACAGTTGTAATAGTGATACAGCAACAATGGCCAGCGATGATTTCTGTTAGTTGATGTCTACAAATGTTGGATGTGTGTTACTTTGATTGCAGCAGAGACAATACAGTTTCAGAGAAAGGCACATTAGTAGAGAAAGGACCTGAACCAGTTAGTGGTGTCATGTTGGCTGTAATGTATAAAACAATAAAAAAAAAAAAAAAAAAACAGGCATGGATGTGACGATCAGAAAATCAAGTCCATTCAAATATTTAATTTTCAAAGTATATACATGACAGAGTAATGGAAGGTTGATACAGGACAAGGCTCAGCCCCTGAAAATCCAGCTACAGAGCTTTTGTATAAGTGACCTTTCACTCACAGCAGCTTGATGCTCATGCATAAATAGAGAGGAAATAGGTCGGCTGGGTGGGAGCTTCTAGTTGTGGAAGAGACGAATGCGCTGCGAGATGTTGCTGCGACACAGAGGGCAGGTCTGCAGAGCACTGCTGCACACCTGACAGCAACACACGTGACCGCAGGGCAGGAAGATGACCTGAGACTGGAGAGAGAGAGAGAGGGGATCAGTAGTCCAACTTGTCCTTTTCAGGAACAAGGATTCATTCCTGTGTGTTTGCTCTAACAAGAGTTTTCATGCATATCTAATCAGACTAAACTGTATGTTGCTATGGAGTCCCTCCCTCACTCACTAATTTTCTACTGCTTATCTTTTTGTGGGCCACGGGGGGTGCAGGACATGCATCAAGACATGCATGGAAATGTTTTTTTTTTTTTCTTGGTTCATTTGTTTGTATGTTCTGTGATGTCGTGAGTAAAGAGTAACCATTTAATTGTGTTTTTGAAGTGGATATGAGGAGAAGAGAAATCCATGTCCACCGAATTAACCATAGCAAGTACAGAGAAACCATACTCATCAAAATGATATATTTCTCTTTATTTTATATGTGGATTTTAAACTTGGCTGAATGAAAGGCGTAACTTCAAAAACAAACAAACAACCTCCTTCGTATGCCCTAAAGTTAGAGGGGAAATTTGATTGGACCAAATTCGCGCCGATAACCAGACCACGCCAATGGGTCGGCCCCCAAAAGTAGTCAATACAAACATTATCAGCGGTAGAAGATCGGGAGGAAGTTCTAGAGAGGAGAGTTTAACCAGAAGACCTGACGGAGCAACAAAAAAAAACAAAAAACAAAAAACAGGCTAAGTTTTGACTTGAAGCAAAGACTGCTTGTGACTGGAACAAGTTTGGCTGCACTGCACCCAGCTCCCAGCGTCTCAAGTTGCCTTGGTAACCAGAGCCACTTGTGCTGCGCGCTGCTCCCGTCTGTTTTTCATCAGAGAAGAGAAAAATTATTCGAACATTAAGTTAATAACCAAGCCTCATACATGTCCTGCACCGCTCTAACATACTTCTCTGCCACTCCAGATTTACTCATACAATACCACAGTTCCTCTCTGGGCACCCTGTCATAAGCTTTCTCCAGATCTACAAAGATACAATGCAGCTCCCTCTGACCTTCTCTGTACTTCTCTATCAACAACCTCAAAGCAAATACTGCATCTGTAGTACTCTTTTTTGGCATGAAGCCATACTGCTGCTCACAAATGCTCACTTCTGCCCTTAGTCTAGCTTCAACTACTCTTTCCCATAACTTCATTGTATGGCTCATCAGCTTTATTCCTCTGTAGTTGCCACAACTCTGTACATCTCCCTTGTTCTTAAAAATGGGCACCAGCACACTTCTCCTCCATTCCTCAGGCATCTTCTCACTATCTAAGATCCTGTTGAACAACCCAGTCAGAAACTGTACTGCCTCTCCTAGACACTTTCAGACCTCCACAGGTATATCATCAGGACCGAGTGCTTTTCCACTCTTCATCCTCTTCAATGCCCTCCTCACTTCATTCTTACTAATCTTTGCTACTTCCTGGTCCACAACAGTCACCTCTTCTACTCTTCGTTCTCTCTCATTTTCCTCATTCATCAACTCCTCAAAGTGCTCTTTCCATCTTCCCATCTCACTACTGGCATCTGTCAATACACTTTCATCTCTAACCTTAATCACCCTAACCGCCTGCACATCCTTCCCATCTCTGTCTCTCTGCCTTGCCAACCTGTATAGATTAGTCTCTCCCTCCTTACTGTCCAACCTAGAATACAGGTCATCGTAAGCCCTTTGTTTGGCCTTTGCCACCTCTACTTTCACTTTACGCTGCATCTCCCTGTACTCCTGTCTACTCTCTTCAGTCCTCTCAGTGTCCCACTTCTTCTTAGCTAACCTCTTTTTCTGTATACTCTCCTGCACCTCCTCATTCCACCACCAAGTCTCCTTATCCACTTTCCTTCCAGATGACACACCAAATACTCTCCTACCTGTCTCCCTGATCACATTAGCTGTAGTTGTCCGGTCAACTGGAAGCACCTCCTGGCCATCCAGAGCCTGTCTCAACTCCTTCCTAAAAATCATACAACACTCTTCCTTTTTCAGCTTCCACCATTTAGTCCTCTGCTCTGTCTTTGCCCTCTTCATCTTCCTCACCACCAGAGTCATCCTCCACACCACCATCCTATGCTGTCTGGCTACACTCTCACCTACCACTACTTTGCAGTCACTGATCTCCTTCAGATTACACTGTCTACACAAGATGTAGTCTACCTGTGTACTCCTACCTCCACTCTTATAGGTCAACCTATGTTCCTGCCTCTTCTGGAAGAAAGTATTCACTACAGCCATTTCCATCCTTTTTGCAAAGTCAACCACCATCTGTCCTTTTGCGTTCCTCTCCTGGATACCAAACCTGCCCATCACCTCCTCATCATCTCTGTTTCCTGCACCAACGTGTCCATTGAAGTCTGCACCAATGACAACTCTCTCACTTCTAGGGATGCTCTGCGTCACTTCATCAAGGTCCAACCAGAAATTCTCCTTCTCCTCCAGCTCACATCCTACCTGTGGAGCATACCCACTAACAACATTGAACATCACACCTTCGATTTCTAGCTTCAGACTCATTACTCTATCTGATACTCTTTTAACCTCCAGGACATTCCTAACAAACTCCTCCTTCAAGATAACTCCTACTCCATTTCTCTTCCTATCTACACCATGATAGAACAACTTGAACCCTGCTCCTAAACTTCTAGCCTTGCTACCTTTCCACCTGGTCTCCTGGACACACAGTATGTCTACCATCCTCTTCTGCATCACGTGAACCAACTCTCTACCTTTTCCTGTCATAGTTCCAACATTCAAAGTCCCTACTGTCAGTCCTAGACTCTTGGCGTTCCTTTTCTCTCTCTTCCTACGAACACACCTTCCTCCTCTCCTTCTTCGACGAACAGCAGTCCAATTTCCACCGGCACCCTGTAGGTGAACAGCACCGATGGCGGTCGTTGTTAAACCGGGCCTCGACCGATCCGGTATGGAAGTCATAGATTCGATTCGCATGTTTGATTTGGCAAAAGTTTTACGTCGGATCCCGTTCCTGACACAACCATCTGTATTTATCCAGGCTTCGGACCGGCACAATAAAGCACTGGCTTGTACCCCCTTGCGGCTACATTGGTCATCTACTATTAGTGCTGCTTAAAATACATCTGACAATGAATGGTCTTCTTACCCCAGTTTCCATGCAGACAACGCACTCAGAGTTCCCTGGTCCCTCCACAGGGCTGGGGGCTGAAGGTGTGACAGGGGTCCCTGGGGTGAGCGGAGGGCTTGGCATCTGGATGGTTGAAGTAGTGGGAAGAGATGTAGGAGAGGAAGGGGGTGGAGCCGTGGGAGTGAGTTCTGATACCTTCTCCCTGTGGATGGCCTCACATGCTCCTTGTGAGGAAGAGCATCAGTACACAGACAGATAGACAAGTGGGCAATGAGTTCTGACTGGCTGATACATCATCAGGTCAATAGCAGGTTAATCATCATCAACATTTATTACAGAACAGGATAAAAAATATACAATGGATGATGAGAAAGAAGAGAAGTTTCAGTAACGGAAGGTATGTTTTGTGTACTCTGGCACTATGACTAATCTTTTTCTGATGCACTAATCCCAGTGAGTTCCTGTGTCTTCTGAAAGCTGAAGAACATCTGTCCTCTCATGAATATGACTATGTTAGCACATTAATTAGCCCTTAGTTTATCCCTGTCATGACTCCCGGAGCTGTGAGCTGCTGACAGATGTGAGCATACTTGGTTATGGTTCCAGCTGTGAGCATGCACAGCTAATAGTGTGTTTAATGTTACAGGATTGTGTCAGGTACCTTGCGGTTGGTGTTGCTGAGCCCAGGTCAGCAGAGCTTTCTGGATCCCCACTTCATTAATTCCTAGCTGAGAACAGACCAATGAAGTTCCTGTTAATTTTTCTGCTCACAGGTGCTCACAACACTGACTCAACCCTTTCAGCTTAGCACCTTGTGTCAGTCAAACTCAACAAACAGGCAGGAAAGGAAGAACACAGCAGAGTGGTGTAACAGTGTGAGAGTCAATTCCAAAGAGTGCTTAAATAGTGATAAATAGTGGCATTAATAAGCACAAAGCCTGACATGGTCTGCTTGGACCTGAATGTGAGTGATGGACCTCTGCAGCCTGAAGATAGATATCTCTGTTAATATCTCAGGCTATTTGCATGGTGGCCCTGAAGGCTCAATATAGGGCAGCTCAGAACACATGTAAACAGACGAAACACACTCTCTGCAATAATTCTTTACATCTGATTTGGTCTGACAGAAACATGTAGGTCATAGTGTTGCACATGGACCTTCTTGAGGTCGGAGGAGCTCATGTAGCAAAGGGCCTCAGCTGTCACTCGATGATGAGCCAGGATGGGCAGGTAATGTTGAGCTGACAGTTTAGACAGCAGGCTGACTAAATCCCCCTCAATGTCTGCCTCCTATGATGACATCACAGTTTGAAAAGTTAGACTCAACCTCCAGTGTGTGTGTGTTTGTGCGTGTGTGTCCTGTTCTGCTCAGTACCTGCACACGCAGTGACACTGGCTTGGCATCCAGCAGCCTCTGATACTGGATCATCCAGTAATTCTGCTGGTTGGACTCAGACTTGAGCTCAATCTCAGCCTGGAAAACACACACAGGCAGAGACACATATGAGACGAACGGGTCAGTCCATCGTCAGAGCTGTGTGTGCCAATGTAAAAATGAGAGAATGGTGGCCAACTGATAAGGTGATGGAGGAGAGTGTGATGTAATGATGTTTGCCAAACTGCTGACCTGCTGAAGCTGTTGTCAACAAGATACAGTGACTCACTGACAGAGAGTATATGAGACCAATCAACAGAAAGGCCTGAGACCACTTCTGGCTCTGTGTCTCCCAAACCAATGGGTGACACTTGGAGTGAGCACATCACAGTGAGATGTTCATTTATCACAAGGGAGGAGCATTTCCTCCCTCATGTATTTAATGCCAGGCTCACACAGAATCATATTGTAGCACTTCCCTGGAGCCACCTCCCTGCTCATTAACATCTCAGTTTGCTGAAGGAAGAGACAGTTCGTCACTGTCTCTGTGTGAGCCAGGCCTGAAAACCTGAAACTAACATGGATTTATCTCAATACTGAGAATAAAAAAGCCAAAGCCGATAGACTGAACACTGGAGAATTTTATCATGTTTGAAACAGCTAAGGGAATATTGCCATGAGCAGATCACTCACCAGGATCTGCTGCAATTCCTGCTCCCTCTGGTTCTTCTGCTTCAGCAGCTGCTGCAAAAAATCACTTAAAGCTGTGCGCTGCTCCACGAGAGCCTCCTACACATGTCACACAAGGCAGAGTCACAACATGCAATCATTAGAAAATACTGTCACACACACCAGCCTGCCTCCGAGCCGAGTCATTTCATCATAATAACTCATAACTCATAAGTAAAGTAGGAAACATCTCTTTACGTCTGTTGCTGCCATGAAGCAATGACAGGGATATAACCAAAAGAAATTTTATGGTAATAAAGAGGAAAAAGAAAGGTAAATGTGTAAATGAGGAAGGCAAAGGAAGAAGGTGGCGGCACCAACCTGCAGGTTCTCAGCGTTAAGATTGCGCCTTTTAATCTCCAGTTTAGTCAGCTGCATTAATTCACCCTCTATGAGCTTGATCTGGGGACAGTGGAGAAGCAAACATGAAGGTAGCAGGGAGGAATATGCTGCCGATGAACATAGGATAAAAACATGGATGATGATCTTTCTGGGTGTGATATTATTATTATTTATCAAATAAGAAGGAAACAACTAAATCTCTCAAACCCCCCACAGCATCCAATAGGCTTAAGGCCCATGGTGGGGGTGGGGGCAAAGGGTTGGATGGGCTGATGGCAGGGGCACTTAAAAGTGCTCCCCATCGCAGCTGGAACTTGATAGCTTGTTCTTGTCAGTATTGAATGTACAAGTAAGATTGTTTTCTTAAGCCAAACCAATGTGGATCTGGAGCACCTGATTCTTCATGGGGAGGAACCCCTGCACCAGAAATGTGCTTTTATCAGAATAAATAAAGTGAACACCCAAGGATTGTAATACAATTGGGAAGGAAATTCCTTAAACTAATTTATTTATACAAATTTGGTTGTGTAAGAAAAAGGGACAAAGGAATCAGCTGCAGCATCAAACTAAGCTTTAAAACACACAATGGCCGACAGCAGCGTCTGAACCAAATGAGACTAAACAGCAGGTAACAGCTCTCTCTTATAATATACAGGGCTATGACTTTAGTGTTTGAGCTTTGACAAGTTATTTAATTTGCCACCCTTCTTTGTCTGAGTCTTTGCCCCAATCTGCCCCCACAGATCAGAAAGGTTCCTGACTGTGAATGACTGTTAACCACTTATGTTTTACTTTCTCTTTCATGTCAGCAATACCATATGCACAAAGTAATCCTTTCTTTCACTCCTGCTTTTAGCTCATCTGTGACTCTATTACTTATATAGATATCAATTTTTCTTCACTATTTCTTACAAGTTTCAGAAGCTACCTACGTCTCTCCAGGAATTAAGTACAATTTTTTGTTCTGCTTATCTATTTTTACATGCACATTTGGCTTTGTAATCCTGTGAGACGGGTGATGGAGGGTTAGATAAGGTTCTCTGTTGTGTTTTTTTCCTACTGTGGATGTACTCAGTAAGTTCATATTCATAGGGGCTTATCTTTTTCATCCATGTATGAAACTGCTGCACTTTACAAATTTTCTGTAAACATTTTGTACCTTCATTTTATACTTGTGTAAAATTCAATAAAATAACACTTCACATGAACCAATCTTGTGAAATTCTGTTGACTGGGTTTTGAGGTGCAGGTTTTAGATATCTATGGTGTCCCCTGTAGGTCATGAGTTATGGACAATTTTTAGGTTAATGGCAGCAATGTTTTTGACTGATAATGGACATGCATATCTCTTGATGGCTGAATAACATAATTATTGTTGATACAGTGAAAATCTCAAAGTAATTTTGATTTTACTGTTTTTTTTAGATGATACAAATCACTTAAAAAACATGGCTTTAATATTGTTAAATATTGAGCCATCATGAAGCTGATTGGGAATAGTGAGATCAAACTATGCAGCAGCTGTGGTCACCAAAGCTCCAAAATGGCCGCTTTTGATCATCGCTTTGAATAGATGACTATACTCCTTTTACAGCTAGGAGGTATATTTCTGAAATCCCCGGTTGCATAGAATCCCAAGATGACAAGTGCGAGAGCTGCTGATGTATGGATGCAACATCTGCTGGAAGCACAAACAAGGTATGCTAACTACACACTTTTCACATTATTATTAGTCAATGTGTAAAGAATAATGTAAAAAAAAGGCACACAGAAACATAAAGTAGAATATGAAATATGATGCTGAACAAAAGCTAAACCGGATGTCTTGCAAACTAGGAGAGCATGTTAATGTTGTTTAGATAGCCTTTGACTGAGCTCGGACAGGACAGGGTTCCCTCCACCCCTCTGCACAGACCTGGTTACGGATATAGCCATGCACAGCGTCCTTTTGGAGCTGCAGAGCCTGGAATGCTGCTTTCTGCATCTCCTCCTGCAAGGAACAGGCAGACAGGTGACTGGGCCCCATGCTGAATCCAGGGGACAGCTCTCCATCCAGAGACACACTTCGGCACCACTTACCTCCTGCAGAATTTGGGCTATGGCTTTAGATTTGTCCAGAGCTTGGAGGGACAGCATGTTATCAAACTTCCTGTCCAAATTCTCTTTACTGTTACAGAAGGAAGAAGAAGCGCACCATGTTACTCAAAGCTTTGATTGGGAGTGTGTGTGTGTGTGTGTGTGTGTGTGTGTGTGTGTGTGTTGAACCTTCTGTAGGCCTCAGACACTAGGCTCTGTCTGCGACAGTCACTGGCTTCCTGGAGAAGGCTCATAGCACAGCTGTCTGACAGCATCTTCTGCATGGCCGCTGTGAACACACAGAGGGAAAGATTTCTGATGAATGATGTGCCTGAAAGATTTTAATACATATTTTTTGTAGAGGTAATGACATCTCTATGTTTGGCTTCCCAGTGTTCCCAGTTTTCTTCTGCGATTTGCCTGAGTTTTGTGTTTTCATCCCTCCCCCCTTTTTTCTTGCATTTGTCTGGATCCTCACTCGATGATTCCAACAATGTAATACAATTCAGAGAATCTGTATCATTATTAATAATAATAACAACAATAACAACATCAACAACAATAATAATAATTATAATAATAAAGGAGGTTTTTACACAGTGTCAAGTGTGACAACATCCATTGGTTTGCGAGCTGCTGTTTTGAGGCCTCCAGTTTGTAATTTGATCAATATCCATCATGTTCTTTGAAACCACAAGAATGAGGAGCTGAAGAGGACTGAAGTGAGGATCTGACCTCTGACCTCCTCTATACTCTGTCTTGACTGTTAGGGCAGGTCATCATAAATTCTGCTTTACGGTATACATGTTACACTTACTAATCTCCCCTATACATCCCATAATGAAAGAGAAATTCCCTAATTTATGCAAAATCGTTAAATCGAAAAAATTTGCGTTTTTATTTGCACAACTTTGAAAGAAGACCACACATATGTGAAAAAAGTGTGAATACTATGAGTGTCCTGTTGGCTCAGTTGGCAGTTTATTAGGGACACCTGCCTCTCAGATGCAATACAGTACCACAAACTGCATTCTCAAACATTACCAAGTTCTCTGATAAGTGGACATCACAAATGTGATGCATTTGTTAGTAGTGGGTTCAGCTAATCCAACTGAATGTGTCAAGTGTTGGGAGAAATCAAACACGAGAAGAAGAAAAGATATCTCTGCTAAGCCAAAGAAAATAAATCCTTCAAGCTAAGTTAAGGTCTTCAGCGGCGCAGCTCACCTGCCACCTCCCGTTTCCTCAGTGAGTTGGTCTCTTCCTGTGTGATAGCAGTCAAATGCTCCAATCGGATCCTGTGCGGAAGTCAACAACATTTTAATAGTCACTGCTGTCTGACTTCTCTGAAAACAAGGTGCCTCAAACTAAATTCTAACCTTAGAAATTCTGATTCAATTCATCATACACAATTGATCTACAGCTGCATGGATGAGACTGCAGTTCAAACATCAAGTCTATATAAAGCTACAGAGTGCAGAGTTTGAACATCCGTGTCAGGGGGTACATCCTGGACAGGTCACCAGTCTAGAGTATTGCAGGGCCGACATATAGTCCAAATGTGGCCTTAAAAGTCAATAAAAGAATTTTAAATCAATCCTTAAATAAAGTGGCAGCCAGTGTGGGTAGAAAAAGCCTCTCCAAAAGACATGACTATGATAGAGTGATGCTGCATTTGACCCGTTAGGTTGAGCCACAGTATACAAACATACCAAGACATGACTACGGAGGTTATGAAGGTCTCACTTTGGAGCCAACATGGACAGTATGAGTATATAAGTATAAACACAGGCCTTTAAAAACTACACCTGGCCATTAATAATGGTCCACTCATTAGTACTTCATGAAATTTTGATCACTGTTTGCTGTGTCACAGCTTCTCCTCTGCAGTTTCTATTATCCTTCCTCTGGAAAGCACTTTGTGCATCTGACAAAGAAAGTGCTCTATAACTGGGCTCAGACTGTTAAGTGGAAAACAGCCACATGATTGTCTCATATCTGCCTGATGTGATAGATTTGGGCATAATGGATCCGTTATCTACCCACTCACCGATCTTCCTCCATGGCCTGAAGAAACTCAGTGCTCTTTTTCTGCCTGGAAAGATACGAGTACATCACAATTAACAGAGCTGCATCTGATATACAGAGTTGACTGTAAGCCACAGATCCACACAGGTGGATCTCTTACAATAAAACCCAGTCAGTTCCTGGAGGTCCTACCGGCTGCTGTTCCTCAGCATGTTGCTGACGCGGTTACTGATGCTTTCCTCAGCTTGTCTGACTCTCTCCAGCATCAGCATCCTCTCTGCCTCCTGAGCCCTCTGCTGTTGACTGACCCCCTGCTCCAGACGCTCCTGCTCCTGCAGGTCACACAGGATTCACTTAAGTCAGCACCAAACATACAGAAAAAAAATATATATATGAATAATTGGTTGCAGCCTGTGGTTTCTGGAGATTACCTTATTTAGAATGAAAAACTGTACCATAAACTCCATAGTGACAAGAAGTTTTTAAAGATGGCACCTTGAAGGACAGCTGTGTTCAGAAGAGCTACTATCCATGAAACTCCAGGAATTTTTACAACTCCCTCCCCACAGTGAGTCTAGACAATCTTAAAAACAACAATGTGCCATGTCTGACAGCTGGGGCCAATTTTACTGACAAACCTGCAAAGCTAACACGGGAGTTAACACCACAGCTTGTGCCAATGATGCAATTTAACTGGCAGTCATGTTATCTGATGATATATGTTGACATATTCCGCTTCCTGTGCTCCAAATGTTCATCGATTTCATCAAAGCAGTGCTTCCTGTGTGGTCATCAAAATAAAACCAATACAACATGTTAATGCAAAATATTAATTTGTTAATGATGACTGGAGTTGTCATCATTCGGCCAAATCTCAGGCCCAATAGAGGCCTGAGATTTGCATTGGAAGGATCTGTGTTGGCATGGGATACTGGTTTAGTGTGGTATCTACAGGGAGGGATGATAACTTACAGATCAGCAACAACAAACTGAAACATGCTCTGTCAGTTCACTGACTGAGAGTCACTCAGGTCAAAGAAAATAATCCAGCACTGACAGTCAGATAAAACAAAGACTAGGAAGGAGTGAGCGTGTAGTGTACCTGTCGCACAGAGTTGAGGATGCCCTCTTTGCGGGAGTTGTTGCTGAGTAAGAGCTGGGTATGCTCTCTTTGTTTTTCCTCCAGGTGCCGCTCAAAGGCCAGTTTCTCCTCCTGTTTCTGTTCCTGAAGGACAGAGAAGGATAGACGAGTATCTTTATACTGCACATGGATGTGTATCTACCTCTAAAAACACTGACCTTTGTAGCTTTGATACAATCCTGCAGTGCAACTAAATCAGAACCATCAAAATCCTTCTAATGCTGTGCTGAGAGAAAGAAGAGCAGCGAGAGTTTTAAGTCTTTATCTAGCACCTGTATCCATCCATCTGCTGCTTGCTGGAGATAAATCTGAGTATTCTGACTGCTTCACTGCAAGCAGGGATCCTCTCTCTAAAAATAAGAGATTCACAAATCTAAGCCCCCACATCTGGGGGTGAAACTGACGGCTGTGTTTGTGCAGTCACTCACCTTTCTCCTGGTGTAGTCACTGAACTTGGTCTAGAACAGATTGTGGGGACATGTTAAATAAGCGCGTGCCAAGACGAAGCTCCACACCTCTACAGTCCTGTGTGTCAGTCACCTGCCAAGCCTCCTCCAAGCCATCCCAGCAGTCACAGCTCTGTTTGCCGCATTCATTCTCCAGCACTGGCAGGAGATACTGTGATGGGGAGCAGTACTCCTCCCCCAATTCTGAAAAACACATCAACAAAGAAATCCACTATCAGTCCGTGAACAAGAACTGAAATCCCACTGACTAGAGCTTTCATCCAACTTGAAAAACAGGTTGGCCTAGTCACCCTGATTTCAGCCATAATTCTTCCTAGTGCGGTGCTCATATCTAGTGTGTGTTGGAGGTCTCTTTCTCGTTAAAATGGTATTAAACACATAAGGATATAAAGCACAGGCTGATCCTTTAACACTCAACAGCTGCACAACATTCACCATTTAGGGCCTTTTCAGATACTCATTAAAGCCTGCACAGATTTGATCACAGTAACATCAAAGTTTTAATGGTCACATGACCTCCAGAGTTAAAATAATAGAAAGATTTAATATCAGGATTAAAATGCCCAAAGTGATTGCAGTACAGGTTGACCTGATGCAGTCCATTCTGTTAAAAAGTAAGTGTATGAATGACTTTCAACACAGACACTGTAAACACACCTGTCACCTGTCAGTGCTGCTTAATCAGAAACCCGACAACACTCAGCTCACATGACAGGGTGATATTTATATATACACATACATACATACATACATATTTTGTGATTTTACTGATGTCCCTCATTTGGATAAGCACTTGTAGCATAATGTAAATGTAGAGAAGCTGCTGGACAGACTTTAGCCAGAAGATTGTGAGTGTGTGTGCAGGGGCACACAGTAGGTAGGTTACAGCAGGTAGCACAAAGTGAGCACTCACCACTGCACAGGAAGCGTTGGATGCTCTCTGTGCCCTCTGTGCACACATGGGCAGGTGGGTAGGTCATCATGGCTGCATCAAGGGTAAAGCTCTGTTCACAGCACACATACATTTTATAAAGAGTTTGGTCTAGACCTGCTCTATATGTAAAGTGCCTTGAGGTAACTTTGTTATGATTTGGCGCTATATAAATAAATCTGATTTGATTTTATTTGACATTCACACAGGATTTGTGTAACACTGTAACCAAATCCACGTTTTGGTTTTCCCAAGAATGTGTAACACACCTCCAGGGTGCGGATGTAGGCCAGAGATTGGGGCAGTTTGGTAATTTTGTTATCACTCAGGTCCAGAGTGCGAAGGCTGCTCAAAGAGCCCACTAATGTGGGCAACTCGCTGAGACAGTTACCTGTAGCATACAAAGTGATGGGGACATTACATTACCAGGGTCATCTGACTTGCACATGTCTTCTAAGTAATGCATAAGCAGTTAGTGGCCCACCCTTCAAATTGAGTGTCTGCAGAAACCGCAGATTACCAAAGGAGTCTGGAAGGGACTTCAAACAGTTCCTCTCCACATTCAGAATCTGACAGGACAAATTGACACAAACAGATAATGAGCAGTTTTCATTCACACTCATTCCCTCTGCACATGAGAAGAGTTCATAATTGTTTACCTGCAGAGACCCAAGCTTGCCAATGTCTTCTGGGAGCGCAGATAGCATATTGTCATGCAGATCCAATACCTGAGGGTCAAAAGTCAGGCTTCTATCAGATCCACTTTATGTTACAGTCATTTGATAAAGCATCAAATGTGTTTATATTATCAAATGGGTTGTTTGCTCATAGATTGACTGAAAAGCAGGAGGACTTGCTCTGTGTCACTTAGAGGTTAGAGGTAGGGTTTTAAAATCATACAACATCAGATGTTCTTTTTTCTCACCATGCTCATGCATTACATCACCTTTAAAGTGGCCAGAGCACTGATGTCACATCCTTTAGGCACCAGTGACCTCAGCTTATTGTTATGGAGGATAAAGACCTGAAAGACAGCACACGTCTCTCTGCTGAGGGTTCATCCAGGGTCATAAACACACACTGACAGAGGGGAGTGGTACTTCTTACATACATACACTGCATGAGAAATAAATGTCCTGTAACTCCACAGCTCCACAATTCATTCTTACCTTCTTCTGTAGCACCTTGCAAATGGAAAAGGCACTTGAGGGAACCTGTGGCAGAACAGACCAAAGACGACACCATCTGTAGTTTCACCAAACCAATAAACACTCACTTTTGCAGACAGAGCAGAAATGCACAATAGTGAATGTAAAATGAAAGTAAATAGATCTGTCAAAAAAGTCAAGATGGTGGATGAAGCCTGGATGCAGGCAGAGTGAGGGTTATCTGCTCAGTAAATGGGTGTTTCTCTCACAGGTGAAATGTCGTCTTAAGGATAAAAACTCCACCATAGAGAGAAAGAGAGAAATAAAAAAAAAAAAAAAAAGGCAGAGAGAGAGACAAAAAAGGGAGTAGAAAATAAACAGAAAGCACACACATATAAGTGTGTGGGAATTGTGTGTATTGAAAGAGGATAAAAGGCGGAACTGAAACTTGCCATTTGCTCATGTGACAGTGGAAAATGCGAGAGTAACAAGTAAGTGAGTAATAAAATGATGTAAGCTGATGCTCCCCAGCACAATGGAGTCTGCATCTGCAACTGTGACAGCAGTCCTAAATGAATGGCCATGTTAACATAACATTCAATGACTAATAAGACTGTCTGATCAGTTGAACTCTCTGCTCTTAGGTAAAATTATGGACTTTAGACTAGTAGTCAGTAACACTACCTTACAACTGCCAACAGTGACAGACTCACCACTGAGAGCTCACAAGCTGAGATGTCCAGGATGTCATCAGCACCTGCCTCCTTAGACTATGGGACAAGGGTGAGGAGTTATTGTTTGAGATAGATACTTTTGATTATGTGAGGCAGTAACAGGAGGTTGGCTGATGCACACTGTAACAGACACATGTTGTTCTTACCCAACACAGCTGATATTCAAGTCTTTTTTGCGATTCATCACTGGGTTTCTTCTTCCTGAAGAACAGAGGCATTTTGGGTCTTGTTTGTCCTGCTGTCTTCCTGCCTGCTGGGTAGTGCTGTCCTTCCACAACTCTCCAAGGAACTGTGGGACAAGCTGGAAAACGTTGACACTGTTGGGCCACCGAGGAGTACCACAGTTGTGATATTAATGACTGAAGATGAAACAAATGTATGGCTCTTCAGCTGCTAAATAATCTTTAACAAACTGGTTGTTTATTTGATATGCACTTTGCTGTTTTAGGCAGGTGAACAGTGGTTGCATCACAGCTTTTACAGTAGAAACCAAGTTGATCAGATCAGAAGCTGAAGTCTGGAAACCCAAAAAAAGGCTAAAGAAGGCTTAAAAAAACAGCAGAGTCTGGTGATGATTAGACCACTGCAAGTTGTGAACACGCCTATGATAGAAAGTTCGCTGGAAGTGATTCATTCACCATCCAAACGCAAATGAAGCCACGAAGAAGTGAGGAAACACTGCCTCGTTGCTCGAACTGTAAACACAATCCCCCACTTGTTTCCATGTTGTTGCTTTGCGTCGACGCATCCGGGCCACCGTAGTGTCTGATGACGTGCCTCGTTAGTGACGCTGCACAGAAGTGAACTCGTTGTGCTGTATCTGTAGACAGCAGAGGCCCTTGAGGGATCAAGGTAATACGCAGTAAATGTTCCACATGTCCGCTCCCCAAGAGCCCATCTCTCTGCTACACTGACTAACTCCACTGAGCTGCATCTTGAAGCTACCTTTGCTAACCCTCACAGCAACAGCACGATAAGATCTGAATTTCATGACAGGGTTGACACCATTAGCTTCCCGTCAACTGTTAACATCAGGTGCCAGCTACCTTCAGCTTATATGAGCCAACAATGGTGGCCCGTAAACATTGCAACACATCTGAAAAAAACTATGCCTCCAGGCAAAATGTCAGGTTTAACCTAAAGAGAGGCTTCATACTCACGGATAGTGTGACGTGTCTCTGCTCCTCGCTCCTCTGTGGGATCAATCTGTGAACTGTGCACTTCCGATCTTTGCTAACGTTAATGTTTAGGACTAATGTCGGAGCTGGTTGGCTAGTTGGTCCGCTAAGGTGTTGTGCGGGTTGCATCTACTTTTCATAGCATCAGATCACGTAGCAAAAAATAAACATCCGCTTCATGAGTATACAGATGATCACTGTTATTTATTATTCTATCGCTCCGCCACCTTTCCCTCTTCTTCTTCTTTTCAATTCTCGGCAGGCTGTACATTGTAAAGCGTGACGCTGACCCCCACGGATAAAGGTTTGCTACTACATACATATACATACACACACACGCAGTACTGGACAGAGTACACAACTCCACTGCTTGTCAAAGTACAGATCCACCTGGTCAAATGTTGCTCCAATAAAAGTGAAAGTCACTAAGTTAAACTATGACTTGTGTAAAATAGGAGTACTTGCTTTTAAAAATAATAAAGTTTTTAAAACAACTTTTCATTGCAATGCAGTGTCCTGAAACAGTAAATCCAAAGAATCAGTCTAAAATAATACAGTGAATGAACTGATTTGAAAAGAAAATTATTGAATGAGAAGCAAATCCTATAGAAACAAACTAAAACTGACAAAAGGAACAACACTGTAATTATCTTGTTCTTTTTATTGAAAGAAAAGCACCCGTTCAAAATCAAAATGCTAAATAAAAAAAGTTATAGACTTCTTTGCTCAGTGACAAAACCTCTGTAAACTGAACTTAAAGCCAAAAAAGAACGTTTAATTTGGGGTTACAGCCCAAAAAGTGCAATTTTTCCTCTGCATTTCTCTCTTCTCTCCCCTCCACTCTTCTCTCCTTCTAGTCTACTGCTCAAACTGGATGTTCTTGTTCAGATTTAGCAGAAGCTGGTTTTCAAATTTCTGTTAAGTAATTCTTCCCTGTCTTGGAGTGAAGCTTCGATTTGAGATAATATTGAAATGGATGGGAGTAGAAGGCTTCCCAGGTCAGCTGTCTGGGAACACTTCGAGCTTCTTGAGGAAAAAATTATTTAAATGCATGCATTGCATGTACCATCTTGCATTTTGCAATAACACTATAACTATATGGAGACACTTAAAGACAAAACATCCTGACATCTGCATTCCTAGCACAACACAACCAAGTGCTGAGTCAAGTCACAGCCAGCATGTATTTATAGTATGTATTCATAGTATTTTAGTGCACGTGAGTTTACACAATTATTTACAATGAGCATAAATTATGCACTTGATCAGTAAAAGAAGCCATAGTGTTGTACAATTACATGTAAACACATATACTGTATTTACAATACCTTACTGGAACCAACACACTGCTATATTGCCTCATCTTTTCCAGCTGGCCAAGACATATCTCTCCATTCCAGCCACATCAGTGCCTTGTGAGAAAATATTCTCAAAAGCAGGAGAGATTTTAAACAAGTCAAGAAACCATCTCAGTCTGAGCACTGATGAATGGATTGGTTTTTTTTTTTTGTTTTTCCAGAAAAAACAATTTACAATAAAAATACTTAAATGTACACAAACATCCCCTACAAATACTGACTGATGTCTTTATTGTACACAAGCATCCCCTATGAATAGTGACTGATTGAAACAAAATATCCTTCCATACAAATACTATAAACTCAAACAAAACAAGAGACAAAAATGGACACATGAACACACTCCACTGTTTGGTGCATGTAGTATTTTAAAATCACATTTAACTACTAGGTGTTGCTGTTGTGAGATGTTTGGAACGTTCCAAAAGATCGATTCTTTGTGTATATATATATATATATATATATATATATATACACACACACACTGCTCAAAAAAATAAAGGGAACACTTAAACAACACAATGTAACTCCAAGTCAGTCACACTTCTGTGAAATCAAACTGTCCACTTAGGAAGCAACACTGATTGACGATCAATTTCACATGCTGTTATGTAAATGGAATAGACAACAGGTGGAAATTATAGGCAATTAGCAAGACACCCCCAATAAAGGAGTGGTTCTGTAGGTGGTGACCACAGACCACTTCTCAGTTCCTATGCTTGGGCTTTTTTACAAATAAAATCATGACAATCAGAGACAGAATTCAACAGCTCTTACCTACATTAGACAATAATCTACTGAATACAGCAACTCCTGAATCAACTGCAACGTCTATTTTACATCTAGAATCATTCTCATCTCTGAATCTCTCAGAGCTAGCTTCTGTAGTCTCATCATCTAGACCATCAACCTATTAGACCCAGTGCTGACCAGCCTCTTTAAAATCATTCTTTACTTAATTGAGCCCTTCATTCTAGATCTCATTAATTTGACCTTATCTTTGGGTTATGTACCTCAGACTCTTAAGACCGCAGTCATCAAACCCCTGCTTAAAAAGCCAAATCTTGATCCAGATGTTTTGGCCAATTATAGACCCATATCAAACCTTCCCTTAATTTCTAAAATCATTGATAAAGCAGTAGCAAACCAATTACACAACCATCTGCATAGGAACGGTTTGCTTGAAGAGTTTCAGTCAGGATTTAGAGCTCACCACAGCACAGAAACAGCGCTGATTAAAGTCTCCAATGATATTCTAATGGTTTCAGACAATGGATCAGCCTCCATAGTTCTCCTCTTAGATCTCAGTGCTGCATTCGACACCATTGATCACAATATTTTATTACAGAGAATGGAACATGAAATTGGCATTAAAGGAACTGCTCTAAGGTGGTTCAAATCCTATTTATCAGATAGATATCAGTTTGTACATGTTAATAGCTCCTCCTCACACACTATAGCCAGTTATGGAGTCCCACAGGGTTCGGTACTTGGACCAATCCTCTTCACTCTTTATCTGCTTCCTTTAGGCAACATTATCAGGAAACACAGCATCAATTTCCACTGTTATGCAGACAACACTCACCTGTGTTTATCAATGAAGCCAAATGAAATTAGTCAGATAGTCAGACTGCAGACATGTCTTGAAGACATAAAAGTCTGGATGACCCATAATTTTTTACTTCTAAATTCTGACAAAACTGAAGTCATTGTACTTGGCCTTAAACATCCTTAGAGAAACCCTATCTAATCATTTAATCACTCTGGATGGCATTACTTTGGCTTCCAACTCCACTGTAAGAAACCTTAGAGTAACCTTTGACCAGGACATGTCCTTTGTCCCTCACATAAAACAAGTCAGTAGGGCAGCTTTCTTCCACCTGAGAAACATTAGGAAAATCAGAAACATCCTCTCTCAAGAGGATGCAGAAAAACTAGTCCACGCATTTGTAACTTCTAGGCTGGACTACTGTAACTCATTATTATCTGGATGTCCAAACAAATCTCTGAAACGCCTTCAGTTGATTCAGAATGCTGCTGCACAAATATTAACAGGAACTAGAAAAAGGGACCACATCTCTCCTGTGTTAGCTGCTCTCCATTGGCTGCCAGTAAAATTCAGAATAGAATTTAAAATCCTTCTGTTAACATATAAAGCTCTTACTGGCCAAGCTCCGTCATACCTCAGAGAGCTCATAGTTCCTTACTGTCCTAGTAGGCCACTCCGCTCTCTAGATGGAGGTTTACTTGTGGTTCCTAGAGTCTCCAAGAGTAAATCAGGAGGCAGATCTTTCAGTCATCAGGCTCCTCTTCTATGGAACCAACTTCCAGTATCGGTCCGGGGGGCAGACTCTTTAGCAATTTTCAAGACCAGGCTTAAAACTTTTCTGTATGACAGAGCTTATAGTTAAAAAGTTAAAGTTCATTTACTCTTTAGCTATGCTGCTATAGGCCTAGACTGCTGGGGGAAGGACTGAGTGTCAGTGTGTGTGTGTGTGTCTGTGTCTCTCTCTCTCTCTCTCTCTCTCTCTCTCTCTCTCTCTCTCTCTCTCTCTCTCTCTCTCTCTCTCTCTCTCTCTCTCTCTCTCTCTCTCTCTCTCTCTCTCTCTCTCTCTCTCTCTCTCTCTCTCTCTCTCTCTCTCTCTCTCTCTCTCTCTCTCTCTCTCTCTCTCTCTCCCTCTCCCCCTCTCCCCCTCCCCTCCCCTCCCCTCCCCTCCCATGTATGATGTTACATTAGGTTAAAAATTTTATTACGTCTGCAGGCCAGCCATTAGACATGTGGGAAGCCAGGTCTTTCAAAAATGGGATAAAATGAAATATTTACACTGTAATGGTTCATTAGGTTTAAAGTGTACAGTCTGAGCACATAAGACTTGCAGTTTGTTTTTAAAGTCCAGAGTGAGCTGTTGTAGTTTAACCATCCAGTTAGTTTGCACGTCTTGTAGGAAAGTAGGGCAAAAAAAATAAATAAAAGTATATATAAAAAGCAGCACTAATCAGATCACCACAGCAAAGCATCTGAGAGGGATTCTTTAAAAAGTCACACCTTCAACCATTAAAACACTCGATCAAATTCAGTCTGACTGGTGGTGGCTGGATTTCTGTTCTGATTGGGCTGCTGCTGAGGCATGTGGCCTCTACGTCTGGGCGGGGCCAGATATTCAAACATTGAGGTGTTGTGGGTGGACAGCATGTTCCTCAGATCTGATGGCATGGGGTCAGACCAGAAGAAGTCGTGGTTGAGCGCATCATCACTGTCTATCCGCTGTGCTGGGTCAAGGACCAAGAGTTTATCAATCAGGTCCAGAGCATACGGGTCTTTCACATAGGCTTTGAGACGATCCTTTACTTTCCTCTTCTGGCCTTTAGGCAGCTCCATCTTCTGGTATAGCTCATATTTCTTGTCCACACCAGGCCACACCTGATAGAAAGCCAAGTTGTCAATGTCCAGTTTACCAACGGGAGAAAAACACAATGTAATGCAAAATTACTGTCCCATCTCACCTCTGCAGTAATGGAGCCACAAAGCTGACTGATAAGCGTGAGCTGATGCTGCTCTGTGTTGCCCTGCATGATGGGACTCCTGGTCCACATCTCTGCCATGATGCAGCCTGCTCCCCACAGGTCAATGGGAGGGCCATAGTCTCGCTCACCTTATATAAAAAGATAAAAATATAATAATGTCAAATCAACTTTATTTATACAGCACCAAACCATAAAGTTACTTCAAGGCTCTTTACACACAGGGCAGATCGCGACCAAACAAATTACCAAAAGTCCCAACAGTGTATGCACAATATCCATTATATTATACAAAGTTGTTCATACATTTCTTACTTTGTGGAGGGTTGCAGCTTACCAAGCAGCAGCTCTGGGGGCCGGTACCAGAGTGTGACCACACGGTTGGTGTAGCGGTTACCCTGGCTGTTTTTAGCCAGACTAAAAGCTCTAGCTAAACCAAAGTCAGCCAGCTTCAACACTCCATCTCTGGTGATAAGCACATTGGCAGCTTTCATGTCTCTGTGCAGGATCTGTTCCAACAAACAGCTTTGTCATGATAAAGACCACAAAGCATGGCAACATCAAGAGTTAAAAAAAAATAAATAAATAAAAAAAATTAATCTCTATCACACGCACACACACCTCCAACTGTCAGTCTTTATAGGCCTCTGTTTTAGATCGGAAACCTAAAGCAGCCTAAGGGTGAAAGCAACTACTCATGTTGATGCCACACCTTATTTCTGTGAATGTAATACAGTCCATTAAGCAGCATCTGCATGACCTTCTTTATCTCTGCCAGGGTGAACTTCACATTGGCATTACTCAGCAGCCCAGCCAGGTCATGTTCACAAAAGTCAAACACCAGGTAGATACTGCCTTTGTATCTGTTGAACTGAGTAGCTTCAAGAACAATGAAAGGACAACAAAGAATGAGAGATGTCTACCAACAAGTTAATATTGCAGTACATCTGCCTCCTGTTTATAATCTAGCTCTCATAGTATAAAAAAAAATAAATCAATAAAAAAAAATTATGAACTACAACACCAACCTTTGGTTCTGCAGATCTCAATCAGATTGACCACATTCTCATGTTTGAGCAGCTGCAGGATTTTGATTTCTCTGAGCGCTGTGATTGGAAACTGAAACAAAGATGAAGATGAGCTGCACTTTACAGGGTGGATGCAACAGCCTCTACAGAGGGTTAACAGTTGGCCATTCAGTCATTGTGGTTGGTGATAAATAACCTGGGGGTTTGTTTACCACTTTCTTTTTAACCAAAACTCTACAGTTGACTTGATATGCACAATGTTTATAACTAAAAGAAATGGAGCCAACCCCCCCCACTAATTTAGCAACTGTTGAAAATTCCCACTTGCCAAATCCATTCAGTCCATCAGACTGTAAATTGAATAATGGACTCCCAATTGTCACTTACTCCTTCTTTCTCATTTTCCATCAGAACTTTTTTCAGTGCAACCTTCTTTCCCGTCTGTCTGTGTTTCGCTTTAAACACCTCACTGTGAAAGAAGAGAGTTGCATTACAAGACAGGGCAACATAAAACACTCTGGAGATTGATCTTTAAGTTACACATGAGGAATCTGTAAAAATAAAATTACAATATTAAATAGGGTAAATATTGAATTTCTGGTTAAAAACTCATAACAAAAAATTCAATATGAATGAATACTGATTTGATTGATTATTGTAATACCTCGACATTATCATCTTGAATTTTTTTCTAGAACATTGATTAATTTTATTGCATCGTGGTTATGTATGCTTCATTAGTTACAGATGAAGTGGTTATTAAAAAAAAAAAAAAAAAAGAAAACTAAGGTGCGCAAGATCTGTTGGATACTCAGCATCAGGGTCATTAAATACCCAAGACATAAAATTAACAGAAAAACATGAAAATTAAATTAAGATGGCTGTCTTTTCTGAAGATGTATGCTCACACACGCACTCAAGGGATCTTTCACAAACATATTGCCCTTGTTTTTAGACATCGTCTCATGAGCCTCTTTATAGCCAATCGACGCTCGACATAGCATGTGTCAAGTGTGTTTTAAAATAATAATGAGGCAGGACCATGACACATATTGGTTCACTCAAAGCCGTGTTTAAGAAAGCTGAGCATGATTGTGTCTATATTGTTCAGGGCAGGCCAGGGGCTCATCCCACACTCCATACAGGTAAAGGCGCTGTTCTGCAAAAGGTGCTCCCGCCCAACGGTTCCGTTTAAGGTAAAACCTCATGATAAACTATAATATACATGGCTTATTATGATGTGTTATTGAATAAAATGGTCCTGGACCTCGCCAGAATGCGTGGTGTGGTTTAGGGTGTGTACAATCATTTTCCTCAAATTAGGAAAATTTAAAGCCGCTGGTAGCATACTGCAACATTACCATCTGCTAACACTGTTGCACAGCCCAGCTGCTCACGAAGCCATATATACATGGCAATGAAATACGTGAGAAAAACGACAGGTAAAATCACTGGCGTTTTTAAAACCCCTAACCCCAAACAGAGGCGAGAGTGTGAGCTAGGTAAGGCAGATAAGGCAGACATAAAAGCTGCTAGCTGCTCTCCTGCTGTTGTAGCCACAGAGAGGAAGAAGGCGACTGACAGCCCAGACAGGTGCTAAACGGCGACTGCAGTCTAACACAACCGACTCCTAATAGTGGTTATTATGCAGTGCTACACGTGATCCATTGGGGGATGGGGGGACATCAGTCGCTTAGTTGCTACGGCTAATGTTAGCCATTAGCTCGGTAAAGAGTAGCATTCACGCATTTTAACACACATTAACTCACCCGAAGGTGCCCTGGCCTATTTTGGCCATTTTCTCGTATTTGGAGAACTCGTCGCAGAAAGGAAATTCAACTCCATCGTAGTATTTCGACATTATGGCGGCCTCTCGGTCGGGCCTGAAAAGGAGATATTTCACCCAATATTCAGAAAGATTTTTTGAAGCACCACAAGTTAAACAACAACAAAAATACAAACGTTTCACAGGTACAACAATTGGCGGTTTTACTCTTACTTTTCAGCCCCGCCGGCGTTGCTTGTTCGGTCTCGTTGCATCTTTTCTGTAGCCAGTAAGAAACTCCGTGATGCTACGTTTAAGAACAACTCGGACTCTCACAAGTCCGGTTTCAATAAACAGTGATTACTCGTAGTCTAATAAAATTACAGCATTACAATATTCCGATTCAACCGTAATAAAATAGGTGGGTCTCATCGGTTAAGATATGAGTATATGTACGTACATACAAATTTTAACCATAACAAGTTAAACGGTGATAAAATAAGATAAATACTACGGCACCTGAAAGTAGCAATATTTGTAAAACATTTTGAAAGCGACATCTGCAGGCTCGGAGTAGAATCACCTGTAAAGTGGAAGAGGGCAAACTTACTCTGACATACAGCATCACTTCTGACTGAATTCATGGTCTAATGGGAAACCTTGCAAACTGAATTCCCAGAGAAATTGTCCCTATGTCAAGAGTGATGTAGTGACAAATGCCACTAGGATAGGTTATCATTACACAAATACATCCACTGGATATAGGACATAAGTTATATATCTGAAATCTCAACAGTGAAATTTATGCAAACATTGACCATTCAGCACGAAACTGAAAGCAGGAGATGCTCCATCTTTCTATTTTTTTATGAAAAAGAGCAATCATTTGTTCAATCACCATGTACTTTTTTTTTTTTTTTTTTATATAGTGTTCTCTCTATTTCTCTCTCCATATATACACTGCTCAAAAAAAAATAAAGGGAACACTAAAATAACACATCCTAGATCTGAATGAATGAAATATTCTTATTAAATACTTTGTTCTTTACATAGTTGAATGTGTTGACAACAAAAAAAAAAAAAAAAAAAAAAAAAAAAAAAATCACACAAAAATTATCAATGGAAATCAAATTTATTAACCCATAGGTCTGAATTTGGAGTCACACTCAAAATTAAAGTGGAAAAAACACACTACAGGCTGATCCAACTTTGATGTAATGTCCTTAAAACAAGTCAAAATGAGGCTCAGTAGTGTGTGTGGCCTCCACGTGCCCGTATGACCTCCCTACAACGCCTGGGCATGCTCCTGATGAGGTGGCGGATGGTCTCCTGAGGGATCTCCTCCCAGACCTGGACTAAAGCATCCACCAACTCCTGGACAGTCTGTGGTGCAATGTGGCGTTGGTGGATGGAACGAGACATGATGTCCCAGATGTGCCCAATTGGATTCAGGTCTGGGGAACGGGCGGGCCAGTCCATAGCATCAATGCCTTCGTCTTGCAGGAACTGCTGACGCACTCCAGCCACATGAGGTCTAGCATTGTCTTGCATTAGGAGGAACCCAGGGCCAATCGCATCAGCATATGGTCTCACAATGGGTCTGAGGATCTCATCTCGGTACCTAATGGCAGTCAGGCTACCTCTGGCGAGCACATGGAGGGCTGTGCGGCCCCCCAAAGAAATGCCACCCCACACCATTACTGACCCACTGCCAAACCGGTCATGCTGGAGGATGTTGCAGGCAGCAGAACGTTCTCCACGGCGTCTCCAGACTCTGTCACGTCTGTCACATGTGCTCAGTGTGAACCTGCTTTCATCTGTGAAGAGCACAGGGTGCCAGTGGCGAATTTGCCAATCTTGGTGTTCTCTGGTAAATGCCAAACGTCCTGCACGGTGTTGGGCTGTAAGCACAACCCCCACCTGTGGACGTTGGGCCCTCACACCACCCTCATGGAGTCTGTTTCTGACCGTTTGAGCAGACAAAAGCACATTTGTGGCCTGCTGGAGGTCATTTTTCAGGGGTCTGGCAGTGCTCCTCCTGTCCCTCCTTGCACAAAGGCGGAGGTAGCGGTCCTGCTGCTGGGTTGTTACCCTCCTACGGCCTCCTCCACGTCTCCTGATGTACTGGCCTGTCTCCTGGTAGCGCCTCCATGCTCTGGACACTACGCTGACAGACACAGCAAACCTTCTTGCCACAGCTCGCATTGATGTGCCATCCTGGATGAGCTGCACTACCTGAGCCACTTGTGTGTTGTAGACTCCGTCTCATGCTACCACTAGAGTGAAAGCACCGCCAGCATTCAAAAGTGACCAAAACATCAGCCAGAAAGCATAGGAACTGAGAAGTGGTCTGTGGTCACCACCTGCAGAACCACTCCTTTATTGGGGGTGTCTTGCTAATTGCCTATAATTTCCACCTGTTGTCTATTCCATTTGCACAACAGCATGTGAAATTGATTGTCAATCAGTGTTGCTTCCTAAGTGGACAGTTTGATTTCACAGAAGTGTGACTGACTTGGAGTTACATTATGTTGTTTAAGTGTTCCCTTTATTTTTTTGAGCAGTGTATATATATATATCATGGGCTTGAAGTAAAAATAAAAGATAATTAATGGGTAGATTAATAATTTCATTTTAGCACATTTGCAAAAATTTTAAATTTTTTAGTAAAATTATGCTGTTTGGTCATTTATTTGTTGGGCCACTTGTTATACCCTTGCAGTCCACCACTAGGCCCCATGTCCATCCATTTCTTATCTAAGCCTCTGGTGGTGGTGGTGGTAGGGAATGGAGTGTAAAAAATTAATATAGTTCAGCAATATATTAGAAATATCAATAGAAATTTTAATATGGCAAAAAATATCAGGAGATCAATAATATAGTACAGCTGGTGAGTGTTAATTATTCAAGGTCAGACCTGGGCATATTGTAACACTGATCATCTCAACATCAGAGGACTATGTAAAAAAAATTACCAAACAAAAAACCGTCTCTGCTCAGTCACTGCTCATAATATATTTTGGTGTTTGCAGCAAAAATCACTGCCACCTGAAGTGAAAAAGTAGCTTGAATAACCAAAATTAAAATATTTAAACTGCACATTTTTTTCCGTCAATTATTATTTTATTATCAGTGAATTTTACCATTAATTATTATTATCTTGGTAAATAATGTTCAGAAGCTTCACAATGTGACTGAAGAGGTGATTTGGTGATAAATGGTTAAAGGTGCATTTTTCTCTTGGGATGGAAATAAAACAGTTGTAAATGATTTGGAAACAAAATAAATGAAATACACAGGAGGGTAAAGAAAAGTAAATTACGAAAATTTGAAAGTATAGATAACCTATACACTCATGAAAAACCTTTTGGAGGAATTGCCAAACAAGGAATAAAATGAAAAAAGAAGTAGAAGCAAAAAGGAAGCCAGTTAAAATGGTTTGCAACTACAAAAGAAAGAATGATGGCAGCACACCTCCTGGCATCATTCTCAGGGCAGTCATTATTTATTCATTTATTTGCTGATTATTCAATCATTAATTGCATGGGTGATAAGCCCTAACACTGAATAATTGGTTGTATTCTAAACACATTAAAACAGACTTTAAACAGTTACATTAAAAAAGGGAATCAGTCTGTTTCATGCTTTTGTTTGTTAAAAATTGCATGTTGCTGAGCATATCAGCATCAGCACAAACTTGGTGGGATTGAATTGTTTTGTCAGGTAAAAATTGTATACTGTCAATTTATCTTACAGCCTGTCAACTTTTCCTGTGACAGGGTAACATGTCATAAATGCACATCAAGAACCGAACCATTTATCAATCAACAATTAATTGAGGACTGTAAATCTAAAGATTTGGACCCAAGAAATGACTGTTCAGTTTGATGTGGAGGTTTAGGGACTGTGATAGAAACCTCTGTTACACACCACGGGTGCAACAGACTGGCACTGAAGGGGCTGCTCAGATCTCAGGCGGTGTTGTGCGAGGTGAAAGTTACTTCGCCATCATCTGCCTGTCCAGGAGACTTTTCAGAACAGAGCTGGTTCTCTTGATGAGTCTGTCAGTCTCTTCTTGTCAGCAGTGTAGCTGCTGAACCAGCAGACAACAAGACAGAAAATGGCTGATTTCTATAGAAGTACACCCTGTATGTCTTTGAGCAGATAGACCTGCTCTCTAGTCTTACATATGCATTAATGTTGTCAGTCTTGTCCAGTTTCTAATTCAGGTGAACACAGCTGCACAAGTACTTGTGGAGTCAACATCATGTTAACACTAACCAATGGTGGGTTTCCATTTCAGTCCAAGGGACGAAGCCTTTTAAAAATTTTAATTTTGAAATGAATTTGAGCCAATTAATTCATTAACAATACCAAGGCAGCACGATAAATGCTAATTTGTAATTTTCTGCATTCATGCCAATTTATGCCACTGATCAGGAGTCTGCAGTGCTGCTGCTGCTGCTGGTTTCTTGAGCAATGTAACATATCCTCCTGAGAGCCAAGCTTTTATTTGTTATTTTATGTTGGTGGGAATTGTTTGCCATTTTTATTGTACACTGATCATTATAATGTGCTTTGGTGACTACAAGATGACAGGCACAAGTATCCATGAATGAGGCTGAAAGGTCTGAGTTAAGCAAAATTAAATATTGCAAAGAGAACCCAAAATCTATTGCCATCATATGAGGTTGCAGGGTCTTAGGATGATATACAAAATTTTGCAACAATGCTCACACTACCAAAACATCATGTCCTATTTCTGACACTGTATAGACAGTATGACCATTTACTACACTATTGATGACATCATATGGATGATAACAGCAGTTTGCATAGTATGCTTAATCATACGCCAAGCAGATGATAAATACTCGATGTTACTAATGAAGTCATTAAACGCCCAAGTTCTCTCATATTGACCTGACGTCCTGCCAGTAATGAAACATTGAGCTGATATTGAAATCAGCTGCAGGATGTTGAAAGCACTGGATTTTATGCTACTATTTGTATTTTGCATTGTCATCAGAGCAAGTTTGGGTGTGGCTTGCTGCTGAGTGATCAAGGATTATGCCCTGATTTTGATCTGTCAGGAGATATTTCTCTCTGATAAGTAATAGGTTCTCCAGCAGCTCAAGCAGTAAAATGACTGCTTCTTTGTCTAACCTCAATAACCTACAACCTTTGATGGGAGGAGCTTTCTTCTCTGTATGGGAGAATGTAATCCCTATAAAACTAAATTCAGGGTTTAATCCCTGTGCATCTCAGTATTGTTGAGCAATAGCTTCAGCAAGCCTGCCACTCTGGATGCAATCACAGTCATTTCCTATTACTTTCACAGTAAATATGTAAAGACTACTTATTGGGGTGGGTCAAGTATTAGATAACTAACAATACTCAATATTACCACTACAGTTATTCTAACATGCAACTGGAGGTGAGATGGATTTATTTATGTTAATGTTAAGAACTGTCTAAAATACAGATCAGAATGAATCTATTGCTGGAATTTAAATGACATAATATGGCCTTAATTACATCTAATCAGTCGTTTGTAAACTATAATTTACGTTTTGAACTCGCACCATCTATCTCCATAATTCATACCTACAAGCCCAAGTTTGATAAATGATTATTTCATTGTATCATTTAACTAATTTATCAAGTAATAGTCCAAATGTGGGAACAGGAAGTCACTTCTAAGACTTTACCCATTAGTAAATGTACATATATTGAATTTCCACATGTGAAATATATGTGCATTTAATTATTATATCTAAAACTCAATACAAATATAATCCAACTAGAAATGTAATCTATTAATACTTGTCTAACCCATACAAATATGTCTGGTTATCTATGTATGCTTATATTATACCAATATAGTATATTCAATAAATATCTTATCACTCAAAGCACAACAATATAATATATAAAGTAAGGTCAAAAGTCTGCAGGCAACGGACTTGTTTAAATTGAAGAAAATTTTATAATGAATAAAATATATTAGCATATATATTTTTCCAATGGTTCAATAGATTTGAAAT
Organism: Remorina albescens; assembly: GCA_034769265.1. Classification (NCBI taxonomy): domain Eukaryota; kingdom Metazoa; phylum Chordata; class Actinopteri; order Carangiformes; family Echeneidae; genus Remorina; species Remorina albescens. Next base: position 1,444,130 of record CM068477.1, read on the forward strand.
ATAAATAAAGCATACATGTTATTAACAAGGTGACAATAGTATAAAAGTAATCAAATAGTTGTTTTAATATTTGTACTTAGATACATTTTATATAGGTATTTCATGTAAGTTATAACTGTTGATATAGCCAGCTGATGTAAATTAGTTTCTTAATTTGTGCATTGTTGTTTCCCATTTTGTTTTCTTTGTTATAGTGTTGTTGAAAATGGCCTTAAAAATAAAATATAATAATATATCTCTTTATAACCGACATAAAGGGAGGGACATATATGTGACCTATAACATTTTGTCAGAATTTATCAAGGTGGAGAGCCACAGCTTAATCTCTATCTTCATGGAGGAATAACGTGTAAGGTTAGCAGCGCTGCATCAGGCCCCAGCTCTTATTTTGAAGGCGGTGGTGGAAGTGTCAAGTCGCGGGTGAGTGGTGCTGCTTAAGCTTTCAGGGTGTAGCTCTTTGATTCAGCGCTATTTCGGAATTGAACAGCATTGCTGAGGAAGGAAGTGCAGCCATGGCTCAGGGGCTAAAGGAAAGGTTTGAAAAGTTTCTCCATGAGAAGAATCTGATGACAGATGTTCTGGAGAAAATCGAGGCCAGGACCGGAGTGAACAGGACCTACATCGCTCTTGGTGAGTGTTGACGAGGATGGGGAAAAAGAAGAAAGACGGACTGCATCGCGGAGGACACGTTGTATAATTCCGCGCCACACAACCTATAGTCCTGAGCTAAAAAAAGAAATTAACCGTCCTCTCTTTACTGATCAGTAACAGTGTGGGCAGTTTCAGGAATGTTCTTTCACATGTAGAGATGATCCGTTTGTGTGTGTTCTGAACGCCTGTCCAACATCCGTGTGCTGCAGCTGTCATCGCTGTCATCGCTGTGTACTTGGTCATCGGCTATGGAGCCTCGCTGCTCTGCAACCTCATCGGCTTCCTTTACCCAGCCTACATATCGTGAGTGTCTTATTCTTCAAACAACGAACAAGGAGGGGCCTGCCCGACACACACTCACACACAAGCACACAGCTTTTAGGCGTTTAATGAAATCTTTCATCTGAATTTAAAACAACGTGTTTTTAACAGCAAATTGAAGAGGAAAGCCACACATATCACTGAGTAGCTTTGACTGAATACTTCATAGTTATTTTTTTTTCCCTGAGAACCACACGTGTGTTTCCAAAGGCCTCACTATCTGTGAAGTTAGAGTTTTATCACATAATCTTGGGACAATGACTTTGCTGTTATTTAAAATAGTTATATAATATTCTGCAATAATTTGAACAGTTATTGTTATCTGAAAGACTGAGACCCAGGCTGTCAGTGTAGGCCGTTCTTATTCTCTGGCTCTGTGCTCTTCTTGGATGCCCGAAGGCCTCAGAGAATGACTCCACAATTAGACCAATGTAGAGTGCCTAATATTATTTTCAGCCAATAAGTCTTTGATACTGTGATTGCACAAATAAAACATGATAGTTTCAGTTGCTTCACAACCACGTCTTTATTTCAGGAAGGACAAAATAATGTGAGTGGGTTTTGATCTCAAATCAACAGAAGAGAGTCGGAGAAATATATTATATTTTACTCAGAGTTTGTTTACTTGATGTTAAGGTAACATTGTTGTTTATAAATGAGCATGGATTCTTTTGGGGTTTTTTTTGTAATTGACAGAGAGGAGATTTGGTCTAACAGTCTAGGTAGACCTTAATATAGTTTTTGATCCTAAATCAGGTTCACATTTTATATTATTACAGTGACAATCTCAAAGGTCTCAGTCCAAAGAGAAATGCTGACAGGGTGTATTCAGAAACTGAGCCTTGAAACCAGAAGTAAGGACTTGATGTCATAACGAAGCAGTCACCGCCCCCAACCACGCCCAAAGCCCCACCCACCTGGACCCACTATCCAGCTGCAGGATTTGGTTTCTCCTAGGAGTTTTACCTGAAAGCTGATATATTTTTATTGGATCACTCAGAAAACAGTCAGCCAATTAGAGGAGAGGCTTATATGTTTGGAACAGGTGAAGCAACGAATTATAACAACTCCCTGTCAAAGGTTTTCAGTCTCACAAATCTCACAGGAGCTTGAAATACATAGATAAATTTGACTTTCAAGCACTTTTATTTTGTAGGCAAAATTGGCAAAAAGAAAGCTGAACTGATTTTGTGGATAACTGTTGGCACCAGCATCCTGTCTGCAGTCGAGCCTGGGGCCTGATGTGTGCTGGTGGCCAGGCATCAGTCACTCAAACCCCCCCCCCAAAAAATCTGATTATCACATGGTGGGCTGAATATTATTGTTGACATACTACTTTTGACCCAAAGGGGTCTCCAGGTGCCAACCACTAGTTAAGATATGATTTTAAATCCATGTAATGTCCTTTGTAGTGATTCAGATGTAACTACTACCAGTATTTGTACTGGTCATAATAGCACCCATACCTTTGCCTCAGGTGCCTTGGAATAACCAATCCTACAAACACCATTACCCGTAATCCTTCAGGTACAACTGGAGGAGAGCTACAGTGCCATCACAACCAGTGTCTGGCTGTCATCCTTGTCCACTTACACATAAAACTGAGTTATGTAATCATGCAGCCTTATGATTCTTCTCTTAATACCTACACTGAAGTCATTTTTGGCACAGAAGCGAAAATAGGAGATAATAATTTAACCTTTCTCAAGATATTTTTAGATCCATATAAAGTCCTCTCCTCCCTTCAGAGAGTTGTAGGCCACAACTCAAAACCTCATACAAGCTGGAGGTTCATGTTCATCATGTGTGAATCCATCCATGCATATTACATGATTTCTCTTTCTCTCTCTCTGCAGGATTAAGGCTATTGAAAGTGCCACCAAAGAGGACGATACTAAATGGCTGACTTACTGGGTGGTGTATGGAATCTTCAGCGTGGCAGAGTTTTTTGCTGACATCTTCCTCTCCTGGTTCCCATTCTACTATATTGGAAAGGTATAGGTGTTTGAGTCAATGTGCTGAAGCATTGATTCATAAAACTAAAACTAGAAGTTAGTGGGTAGATTTCCCCCCTTTATACCTCACGGGTGCGACAGCACCTCCTTGAGTGAATGTGTTTGCTCTCAGTCCCTCTGAACTGAGTAAATTAATTGACATGTTGTCAGTAGAGGGTGGAGCACATGGCTGTGATGACAAAGACTTCCTGAGATCTGAGAGCTTTGTCAGTAGCCTGTTTTTGTATAAATGAAGCAGAGATAGTAAGAAGCCCTAAAGGTAAACATAATGTCAGGTTTATGTTGTGTTCTTTTCAATATTGTTTTTTCTTGAACTTAATTAAGTGCAAAAAGGAGATGATCTTGTGATGAGATGATCATTTATAAAATGTAGACGTGTCCCAGTCAGTAGTGGCCTATTGGCTACAAAGTGGAGGGGTTAGCAACAACTGTTCAAACAGTTGGAACTGATGGTGGTGTAATTTCCATGTCACACAGAGGAAACTTGACTTTTCAACTGAAGTTAGCAAAGCTTCCCACAAATATAGTGCCAGGAGCCAATTGCAACCACATATTGTGGTTGTACTTCCTCTGTGTTACCATGGTGATTGCTATCACACCTGAATCACTTAGGCTGTGTCTGAAACTGCTCCCTAATCCTTAATTAGTGCACTATATGGGGAGCTTGTCGTTTTCTAGTGGTGTCCGAAATCTTTGGCGACAAAATGTAGTGCACTGAAAGTATCCCACAATGCATTGTGAAAAGTAGTGAATAGCCGATGGTCACTAACCCAAGCAAGATATCCCATGATGCATTGCGCTCGCGGCGAAAATGGTGATTCCAGCAGAACAGAATAGTTCATTTTATAGCACATTTCAAAAGCAAGGCAATTAAACGTACTGTTTACGTTAATGTAAACTGCATTAACATCGTGCAAAACAGTATAATCGGACATCAGATTATCAAAAGCCTTTAACAAAATGCTAAACAGATTTTTTTTTCTTTCTTTAGCCATTAGTGGGGTACGTTTTAATTGCGTGACAGCGATGATGCAATTAACGGCACCAAAAGCAGTGTCCGAAAGCGATTGTTCATTTTGTGAATGAGTTCACTATATAGTCCACTATATTCATACCCCTATATAGGGAGTAGGGAATAGGGAGTGAGGGGGTGGTTTCAGACACAGCCTTAGTCTCACTTAACATTTATACACAGGAACCTAGACAGGAGCTGTCAGGAGCAGAGACTGAGTTGAGGGGAAAAGGACAAGTTGAATGAAAGTGGTTTAAATATGAATATAAAGTCATTAATCCAGCAATTTGTTCTGGTAGCACTTCTACTACCAATTTACCAAACAAATAAACATCAGCCTGTACTTTTAGGTGTGGTGCTGCACCTCCATCTTCCCTGTTGGGCCCAGTTTAACATGGTCATGAGTTTAACATATCCTGGAAAGTTTTCCAGTTCTAGAAAATCCTTGAAAACGAATTCAACATTCTATATTATCTTTTAATATCAGGGGTAAAGTAATATTCAAGGTTATGTTAAGGTTGAAATGCTAACCAAGGTGAAGAAAAACAGTTTTTTTGAAAGAGCAGCTCTAGGTTCTTTTCCTGTGAACGCCCCACAGTCCCATTACAAGCTGTCACTGTTGGCTGCTGACTGGGTGCTCTTAATAGGCTTCTAGATGAACTCATTCTTCCCACCTTTTTGAAACTGTTGAGAAAAGTGTTAGTATGCTTGTTAGAACATGATGATAACATGATGATAGCTTGTTTTTCACTTTAGGCAAAGGGATGGTGTTAAAGATAGAGATCTGGGAGAGCAAATGTGTTTGTAGGGTTAGGGTTAGGGTAAGGGGTTGTGACAATAATTCATGTTAATCTGTGGGCTGTATATTTGTTAACGGAACCTTTTACATGGCTAATATCTTTGTCCGCAGCTGAAAGCCAACGCTGTGTTGTTGGCTGACATATAACAAGACATGTTTAAATGAAGCAGCGGTAGCTCACAGCAGCTGATTGACCTCATTAAAGACTTTTTAGGATTAGAAAGTAGGCTACAGTTTGATAAAGTGATAAGACCCTGCAGTAGCAAACAATCTAAGCAAATTAAACTATCGGTAACAGAATTACTTAAAGTTCAGTCTAAATCAAAGACCAGTCCCCAAGGCTAATAAAATAAAGCCAACATAGAAGTTTTAAAAGTCCAGCTCCAACAGTGAGTCAATCCACAGACTCCTGTGTCAAAATGTCCGACAGTACTTCACAGCAACATGTTTACAGTCCAAAAAACATTTGATCTCTACAGCAAATTATTTCCTTCATGGCAGCTATACATGGGATTCATTTTTAGATAACTCACCTGCTCACGATTTATTACTGCCCAAGCACTCGACAGTGTGAGAGTCCCATTGGATCCTTTGCTGTTGTTATCCTTCCGTTGTTTCCACTGCCTTTTGGGGACTTTAACATATCCCAAAACTCATGAAATTCGAACAGCATATCTAGACTGCGTGAAATTTCTATATTTAATTTGTTGCAGAAATGCGCCTTTAAAAAAAAAAAGCTCAACGGCGCCACCTTGAAAATCAAAAAAATTGAGGTTCTCGCTCAAGATTTGCATACTTGAATCAAAATTGGTACACATATATATCATGGTGAGTTCCACAAAAAAGTCTCAAGAACCCATACCCTCACCAAACAGGAAGTCAGCCATTTTGATTTGAAATTTAGATTTTTGGCTGATTTTGTCGATTTCCATACCTTGTACTTAACCGAACTCCTCTACAGTTTTCATCCAAATTACTTCATATTCACTCAGTTTCATCTCAATACCATGAAGGAATAAAACTAGCACAATCTTTTTTGTTTGGTCATACTTGCTTGGCGTGGTGATGTGGCGAGTTTTTAGGGCTTCGCTCAGGTTTCTCCATAAAAGAGAAAGTCTTCATAACTCCAGCATACATTGTCCAATCAGGTTGAAATTCACCAACCACAATCAGATGCCCCATATCTCAAAGATGAACAAACTTCTCCTTCAATTTGGATCCAAATAATTTCCCAATCACTCAGTATCATCTCAAGACCTTGCAGATGAAAAACTATAAAAATATTTTTTGTCAGTTATTCCTGTGGGGCGTGGTGTGGCGCCAATTTAGATGTGTCGCCATAAGAGAGGAAGTACTCATAACATGAGCATACATCAAATTTGCCACACATGATCAGAGTCCCATCCCGAACACACCTATCTGTTATTACTGAGTGACATGCAGAGCGCCACCTACTGGACACAGGTAATCAGCACGATCCATATATAAAAGAACTCCTTCTGCATTATTTATCCAAAACACTTCATGTGCACTGAACATCAATTCAAGACTTTGAAGATGAAAAGTTATGAAAGGTTATGGTCTTTTTCGTCCACTACTCCTGCTGCGGCTATGGCGCAAATTTCGATATGTTGCCTTAGAAGAGGAAATCCTTATAACTCCAGAATACATTGTTCAATCTCCCCCAAATTTTGCACACATGATAAGACTCCCTCCCCGAAGACCCCTATGTGTCAATAATGAGTCACACACAGAGCGCCACCTCCTGGACACAGGAGGTCAGCCTAATAACACAAACATCATTAGATTTACATATTTACAGGGTGTGTTCTCCACATTATACGCTACAACACGACACAACATACGATTGGTGGAAGTTCTCTAGTGCCAAAGAGTAGACACTCATAATAGCACTTCCTTATAACTCCAACATACATTGTCCTGTCTGCCCAAAATTTTGCACACTTGAGGGGTGTACTACGAAGCGAGATTAGTGTGTTAGCGAGGTATGTTGAGCATAAAACCAGACTTTTCTGTGTCACGAAGGTGGCTCTCTTTTAAGCTGGCTACATCACCATGGTAACTTATGGTCCGGACCAGGTTACATTCCAAGTTTCATCTTAAGGTCGGCTGTAAAAAGCGCCGCCCTTTCACTGATCATCCTCCTTGAACATGGTCTCACCATTTTTGGAAAATCCAGTGGATTTAGGTGCCCGAATGGTTAGAGGTGTTCTTCGGAGGGAGAGAGTTTTTCGAGACCGGAGTGATCCTTTGGCGTTTTCTGACGATATTCTCTGTGAGCGATCTAGATTCTCAGCTGAGGGAATACGTTACATATGCAATATTGTTGAACCATATGTAGGTAATGCAACCAAACGAAGCCATGCACCTTCAGTAACGCAGAAGTTTTTCACCCAATAAAATAAAATAAAAAAAAAAACCACCAATCACAAGATGTGTTTTATTATTTATTAAAGTTCTGCATTTTCTGGGAAAAAAAAAAGTCATAAGTATACAATGTCAATCATGCTTAACAAAACATTTTAAAGTACCATTTACTGCAGTACCTTTTTTTTCATACTCCAGTTGCTCGATCTCAAGTTTTAGTTTCTTGATTTCCAGCTTTTTTTCTGATTATCCAGCTCTAGATGGTTTTTATAAAGGGCCCTCACATTGTCTGCTCCAACCTGTATTAATAGGACATTGAGGTGTTCATCAAGCAACAGAGATGAATGAGATAGACTTTTCAGTTATGATGGTGTACTCAGGATCATTAGATGTGATTGACTGTAAGAAATGTGCATAATTAGTATGCTGGCCTGGTGTTATGTCAAGGTTCACAGATTCTGGGATCATTATGATCATATATTTGTATTGTGATTGCTAATGAGTGTCATTGTCTTTTTTCCCAGTGTGCCTTCTTGGTGTGGTGTATGGCCCCAACTCCTTCCAATGGATCAGTCCAGATTTATAACCGTATTGTCCGACCATTTTTCCTCAAGAATGAAGCTAAAATTGACGACTTGGTGAAGAACGTGAAAGACAAGGCCTCTGAAGCAGCAGACAAGTTCAAAGATGAGGGTGAGTGATGTTTGCTATAAATAATAATATCAATGAATGAGGGGTGAGGGAGTTTAAGTTAGTCAGTGTGTGTGTGTGCATGTGTGCCAAGAAGCTCACACAAACATGACTAGGACACAGGAGGAGAAGACAAAAGGGACAGGCACACCCAACACATGCCCGAAGGAGAAAAGTGGGGGAGGAGAAGCTAACAGTGAATAAACTTCTAATTTTCTCTCTGTGCCATTATTGGCAAGCTGAACTAACAGCTCCGTCTCTGTCCTTAACTCATTCAGTTGGTGAATCTGTCTGGCAAGTTCCTGGTTATAAAGTCAGTATTTTATTAGCAGCTGAGTTTCAGTCAGTGTTTCAGAGTTTGCTTGAAACTCTGAATGAAAACATCTTTATGGTGAATTGAGCTGTATTAAAATGCTTATATCTGAGCACAGAAAGGAGAGAAGCAAACGGATAAAAAGCCAGACAGCTTTTGGGCACCTTGTGGCTGGGTTCAACATGGTTACTTAAATAAAATAATTCAACAAATGATGATATGAAAGGCAAGCTCTTAGCAGTACAATTACTCCACTGATCATCAGATGACTAGATGATAAACAAGATGTGATGTTTGTTTGTGATTTATCTGCAGCTAAGAGAGCTACAGCAAACATCATGTTTGAGGAGAAGAAGAGTTCCTAGGATAGTCCCTTCCTCAGTGTCATCTCTGGAGCTGACAGTCACGGGTGAAATGTTGCCTTCAAAATGGTTGTTTTTGAGAGATATCGTTGAGTACTGAACCTAATTGTGATTCACTCGGTATTAGACGTTACACATGTATCAGTCAAAACCATCCCCCCTTAGTTGACTTATTTAACTCTGCCTTCTGGAGGACTGTAGATAGACTGTCTGCTGTCCCTGATATGATATGCTTAATCAAAAGAAATAAACACAACCTGCCGAAGTGGTTTTCAGATTGTGATACTTTATTTTCTATACTCTATATTCCGAAGACTTTTTTCATCCTTACCAAACAGATTCCTCCACACAGAGCAGTTCAGATTTCTGAAGCAGTAAAACACTTAAATTCTCAAGAGGACAGATGCCTACAACAGATTACTGCTCTCAGCCAACAGAGACATCGGAAGTTGAGTAGGTGAGTGGAGACTGGTGAGAGGTGGATCTGTCAGATGGGGAGGGAAATCTGAAGACATCTGGTGGATGGATGAAGAGTTTCAGGACACGTATGCTAAAATAAACCAACAAAGGGTTAGTAATTACAGGTGATTGACTCAGAGGAGGGAAGAGGAAGCAAATCATGAAGTTAATTTCAGATGGCAGGTGGAGACAACTTGTCTGAGCACGAGCAGACCCACTGTGAAAAAGTGCACTGTTCAATGTTCATTTGATTATTAGTCATAGTTTGTTTATTCATCCATTCTGAGTTTGGATTACTTTAATAAATTGGTTTCATTTTTGATAATATTCTTTAGTCAGCCATTGTTATTATAATTATTGCTAGATTTAGTTTAATTTGGGTAAAACTAAGGAGACATGAACTTATTATTTAGGCAATCTGCTTTAAGACCATCGTGTCATGGTTTGTCCTCCATACATACCTGCCTTCAGTAGTTTTCCACTCACCACTCCCATGCTCACCCCATCTGCCAGCCACACCCACCTCGTCAGTCACTCCATTCACCTGTTCACTCAGCTGCAGCTCTTCAGCAATCAAGCCAGGTTAAAAGCTCCACTCACCTCCACACTCACCGCGAGATTGTTCTTTGTACCCATGCAAGACTTTCCAGCGTTCACCCTTCATCTGATCTCCCGGTTCCGACCCTGCCTGCTCCCAACCTACCCGCCTTGTCTCTGCCCTGGTGAACACTTCAGCCCTTCTGTTTTTGACCACGAATCTGCCTTGCCACTTCCTGGTCTTTGTTTGCCTGCTCACGGGGCTGCTCTGAGTCCTCCACCTCTACTGCTGCCTCATCAGCAGCTTCATTCTGGGCCCTCGGATTTCCCCCAAGCCCCTTAAAGACTGCCATCCCCCTTTGAACTGTACTGTGCTCTTACCTGCTTCTGCTGACAATAAAAGTCACTTCCCATCCATCTGGTCTAGTTGATGCTGCTTTTGGGTCCAAACCTCACCCATTACAGTACAATCTGGCCAGTCATGGACCCAGCGCGCCCTCCGTCTCCACGGAACTGCTTTGAGAGAATAGAGGACGTTCTCCAGCGGCACGAAAGCATGATGGCGGCCGCCCTCACCCAGATCCAGCAGCTGTCATCTACCCTTGCTCAGGCAGTTGCAACATCGGGGCCTCCTGGACCGCCAACACCACCACCACCACCACCACCACCCCCGCCTCCTGCTGGAGCCATCATTGAACCTCGGGTCGGCGCACCCGAGTGTTACGCTGGGGATCCTGACAGCTGCAACCCCTTCATCATGAACTGCTTTATTCTGTTTGCTCTCCAGCCCCTCATGTTCTGAGGCAACCAGAGTGGCCTTCACCATCAACCACCTAACGGGCCGCGCCCGTCTCTGGGGGACGGCAGAGTGGGAGAAGCAGACTCCAGCTTGCGCATCCTTCCAGGCATTCTCAGAGGAGCTACGCAAGGTTTTTGGAATGGGAGCTTCTGGGTCGGACGCAGCTCGTGACCTGCTGAGCCTTTGACAGGGGAATCAGACGGTGGCTGACTTCTCAATCGACTTCCGCACTCGAGCCTGCCAGAGCAGCTGGAATGAGTCGGCCCTCCGTGACTCCTTCCTCCACAGTCTGGCCAACTACATCAAAGATGAATTAGTGTCTCACGACCTCCCATCTACTCTTGACGGGATGATCGAGCTGGCCATTCGAGTGGACCTCCGTATCCAGGCCCGACGCCGTGAGAGGAGACGGGGAACAGCCAGTGGTAACCCTCCCGCTTGACTTCGGGAGACCGCCTCAGCTCTTGGTGCTACCTCCTTTGCCCGACCCCCGGCGGATGTGTCTGAGCCAATGCAACTGGGTCGCACCAGTCTCTCCCCAGAGGAAAAGGAGCGACGTCGTCAGGCCAATCTCTGTCTATACTGTGGTCAGGCCGGCCATTTCGTCTCTCGCTGTCCAGCAAAAGCCAGGGCTCACCAGTAGATGGGGATATACTGTTGAGCCAAACTTCTTCTAAAGCTGTCCCCCAATCAAAGACCTGTGTTTCACCCCAGGCTCCTCCTCCCTGACGGCTCCCATGCCTTAGCAACATTCATCAACTCCGGGGCCGACGCCATCATCATTGATGAGGATCTAGCACTTCAGTTGTGGATAGAGCGCATTCCCCTGCCTCATCCGGTCCCCACCAGGGCCCTCGATGGACACATCCTGGGAACTGTCTTTCATCAGAACATCCCTGTACCCATGTTATTCTCAGGCAACCATCACGAGACTGTCCAATTCCACATCCTGCCATCCCCTCGCATCCCTCTGGTTCTGGGGTACCCCTGGCGCCGCCGTCATAACCCCCACATTGACTGGGCTGCGGGGACCATCCTGGGGTGGAGCCCTTCTTGTCACCAGATCTGCCTGAGACACGCCGGCGTTCCCCAGCACCCAGCCTGCTCCAGCGCCATGCCTACCTTGTCCGGGGTTCCCCCTGAATACCATGACTTTCGAGAGGTGTTAAGCAAGGCCAAGGCCACATCCCTGCCTCCTCATCGCCCATATGTGCTATTGACCTGCAGCCCAGCACCAATCCACCGAAGGGCCGTCTCTACTCTTTGTCCGGCCCGGAAAGAGAGGCTATGGAAGCCTACATCAATGACTCTCTGGCAGCAGGAATCATCCAGCCCTCTTCTTCTCCTGCTGGGGCAGGTTTCTTCTTTGTTGAAAAGAAAGACAAGACATTGAGGCCATGCATCGATTATCGGGGCCTCAACGACATCACCATCAAAAATTGCTACCCGCTCCCTCTCATCTCCTCAGCCTATGAGCTTCTCCAGGGGGCCACCATCTTCACCAAGTTAGATCTTCGCAACGCCTACCATCTGGTCCGCATCCGGGAAGGTGATGAGTGGAAGACTGCCTTCAACACCCCCTCCGGTCACTACAAATACCTGGTGGTGCCCTTGGTCTCACTAACGCCCCCGCTGTCTTCCAAACTTTGGTTAATGACGTGCTCCGAGATATGCTCAACCGCTTTGTGTTCGTGTACTTGGACGACATCCTGATCTTCTCCAAGACCCGTGAGGAGCACGTCAGTCATGTTCAGGCAGTTCTGAAGCGCCTCCTCGAGAACTCTCTCTTCGTCAAGGCCAAGAAGTGTGAGTTTCACGCCTCCTCTGTCCCCTTCCTGGGCTACATTGTGGCTCCGGGTAGCCTGCAGATGGACCCGTCCAAGGTCTCGGCAGTCACCTCCTGGCCCATCCCTGACTCCCGCAAGCACCTGCAACGTTTCCTGGGGTTTGCCAACTTTTACCACCGATTCATCCGCAACTACAGCACTGTCACCGCCCCCCTCACAGCTCTCACATCCACCAAGGTGCCTTTTCACTGGACCCCTGCGGCTGACGAGGCCTTCCAGACCCTCAAGGCGCGTTTCACATCGGCGCCCATCCTTCAGGTTCCTGACCCAAACCGCCAGTTCGTCGTGGAGGTTGACGCCTCCGATGTTGGTGTGGGAGCCGTCCTGTCTCAGCGGGCTGTTTCAGATCAAAAGCTCCACCCCTGTGCCTTCTCTCGACGACTGTCCCCTGCTGAGAGGAACTATGACAACTGGGAGCTGTTAACCGTCAAGCTGGCCCTAGAGGAGTGTCGCCATTGGCTGGAGGGGACCAGACTGCCGTTCCTGGTTTGGACCGATCATAAGAATCTAGAATACATCCAGACAGCCAAGAGACTGAACTCCCGCCAAACCCGCTGGTCCCTCTTCTTCACACGGTTCAACTTCTCCCTCTCCTATCGCCCCGGATCCCGCAACGTCAAGCCAGATGCCTTGTCACGACAGTTCAAGGGGGAGGGGGAGTCAAGTCCATGTCCTGTCTGCAGCCAACACAAGCCTTCTCATCAGTCCCCTGCTGGGTTTCTGCATCGTCTTCCGGTGCCTCGGCATCCATGGTCCCACATCTCCCTGGACTTCGTCACTGGTCTTCCCTCTTCTGGTGGGAACACAGTCATTCTCACAGTGGTTGACCGGTTCAGCAAGATGGCACATTTCATTCCTCTCTCCAAATCCCCTCCGCCAAGGAGACTGCTCAACTGGTCCTGCTCCACATCTTCCGCCTCCATGGTCTCTGACCGGGGCCTGCAGATCACCTCCATCTTCAGTACACATCGTGCACTTGGGTGTGTCTATGGTTTTTTGTTTTACCAGAGCAGGAGATGCAGTCCCTTTGTTCCTCTCTTTGCTCATTGAACAGCATCTTTGTTTGGACGTTGGGCATTTCTACCTGTAAAAACCATACCCCCTAAGATGCATCTGTGACTTTTTGTTGGATGTAAATTTGAGAATTCATTTTTGTCCTCTGTAGTGGACATGATTTTTTGATTGATTCCTCTAATACTTTCGGACGCACCAATGATGTCCTGTTGTCCGCTGCAGTGCATGTGTTATAACATTTTAATAAAGTTTAAAAATTTTTTTCTTTTCTTTGAAATTTGTTCTTTACCGTCCCCGCACTTAATTTATTCCCAAAAAGTCTGAATCAAACACTTTTTTCCCCCTTGGTCTCAGGAGGATATATATATATATATATATATATATATAGAGAGAGAGAGAGAGAGAGAGAGAGAGAGAGAGAGAGAGAGAGAAAGAAAGAGAAAGAGATTCTGCTGAACAGTCGTATCATCTATTTACATCTGTCCAGGTCAAGACACGTTTTGACGTTTGAACAGTGTCTATGATAAAAGATGTGGGAATGGGCCAAAAAAATCAGCAAATGAAAAATTCTAACCCTAGAATGACATTTGCTCCTGGGTTGCTTTGCTTTGGTAAGAATCATACCAGACTATACTTACAGTCAATAAATACAGTACCAGTCAAAAGTTTGGACACACATTCAATAGGAAAGGGTGTTCAAACTTTTGACTGGTACTGTATATGACTGTGAGTACATTACAACAACTGTCTGTTTAGTCAATTTTAATAAAATTAAATTTTTTTTCATCTTTACTCTTTGGTTAAATATACATGAGCTGGGAAGTCTCGTCTTATAAATGTTATTAGCTTTGATATAAATTGTTTAACCACAACCCTGTTTTCACCAAACAGTTAACAAACTTATCTGAGTACCCTGCTCTCCATTAATAATTATTGTGCTTGTACAATCATTTTCCCCTCTGTACAGTGTTTGATCCATAACATTATAAGTCCATTGATTTCACTGGTGAATGGCTTGAGTGCATACTACATACTGAGCATACTATGTGTGTGCAAATGCTATGAGCAGGGAAGCTGCCTTTCTATGATTTCTTACTCTTTGACCATCTTCTGTGTCTCAATAGTGGTCGTCCTATTAAAAAAAGTGAATAATACAAATGTGTTAATTATGTATTAGTGAGTAATAACAGGTATTCCATGATTTTTTCCGTGCACACATGGTTAAAAACCTTTATACCTCTCTTCACATGTGATGTGATCATTCCAGCCAATCCAGCTGATGAACATGGCTGTGATCACATTCAACTATGAAGACTGCTCGTCTTTTAACAGAGTCTCCAAATGGAGGATGCAAACTCACCTGGCCCAGGTGAAGAGTTCCTGTTGAAAACAGGATCCCCCAGTCTGACCGTTTAAACGATTACATTACTCTCTGTGATGACTTTAGGCTTCCCATCTGTTGAGGGATTTTACAGTCCGTGTTCCCCTGCTTATTGGAGTAAACTACTGCCTTGCTCTAACCCCTGAATGTTTTCCCTCAAACGTGAGCTTTCAGAATACGCTCTCAATCTTTCTCTTTGTCTCTCTCTCCCTGTTCCTTTCTTTATTCCTTCTTCTTCTTCCACTCTCTTGGTGCCACAGTTTAGGACTAGAATTGTCTCTTCCTCTACTGTGTGTTACTTGTCTGTGTCCTTGTCTCTCTCCATTTGTGTGGTGAGGAGAACAGAAATTGTCTGTATACATGTTTATAATCCATAAACAGTATAATCACAATGTTGTTTTTGTCTTTTGCATGTCTGTGCCTGTGCCTGCTGTACAGAGGGTGTTGTACAGCTGTTGTCACAAAAATATAATCGACGACGGGATCATTGATAAAGAAAAATACTTCCATTCAATGACTTTAACTCTGCAACACTGCAATGGTGAACCTTTAATACATATAATGCATTTACAGTATAAAACACAGCTAGCAAATGAATTATTTGTATTGTTATGAGCTGTAACAAGAAATGGAAACATCAAATAAAAGGATTCCGCTTTGACAGAAACATCACAGCTGGATCCCCCAGTTGAAGTTAACATTCTACCACTGCATGTATATTTAAAAAATGTCCTTCAGTCATTTGTACCACATTGAACGTCATTTTCCACGTAACCCACAGTTTCATAACATCCATGTGAAGAATCAATGTGCAGTGTCATAGTAATACTGTCGTAGTCTTGGTTCAACTATGGAAAATCCAGGCCGTTCATCCGCCCTGTAGAACGCAATAAAGCAAACAATTATTTCTGACACACATTTCCCAATATTCCTGTTGTCAATTCATCAGTCAACCTTGTGGAGACTCACTTATAAGTCCAGCATGTCCTCATGAGGTCATACATCTCCGCTGGACAGTTCACTGGGGTCTCCATGCGCTTTCCACTCTCAATCATCTGCATTACATCATTTCCTTTCATTCCCTTTGAACAGAAACACATTCAGATTCACTGTGATGTCATCAGACCATGGTCAGTAGCTCTGTGAGGGTGTGTAGGATGGTGGAGCTGATACAAAACTGTATAAAAAGCAGCATCTTCATCAAAAGAGAAATTGGTGGGTGTTCATTGTGTCTTCTTTTATCTGCTGCTCTTTTTTATTTTCCCAGCTCCACACACAGATGTTGTGTTCACGGTTTTTTTGTGACCTTATACATGCATTTTAACTTTGACTGGAAATCACATGTGTAATCACATTCGTTTTGATGTCAACAGACAAACTGACTTCTGTTGTAGCATTCTTTCATTATAGTTTACTGAAGCTTGTATTGGTGTAAGCTTTTAAATATATACATTTCCAGTTGAAAGTTTCGACTAACTACAATTTGAAAATATGACAGTTTTGAATGTATGTATTGATACTCCACAGCAATAAACACTGTGACTTTATTCAGTATTACTCATGAAACATAACCAACAATCACATTTGTCCACATCAGCAGGTCTGAACACCCCACCCTCCCTGTCGCCTGTTATGACCATATGATCCTGTCAGTGACTTGACGTATGGTGGGTAAACATTTGTACCTTGTATGGCTTCTGGCCATAGGAATAGGCCTCCCACATTAGGACCCCAAAGCTCCACACATCGCTTTTGGAGGAGAATTTGAAGTAGTTTATACACTCAGGGGCGTACCATTTCACTGGCCACTTCCCGTGACCCTTGGCCTGGATGAGAACAGATACAGAAAGAATCAGTGAATTTCACTTCCTTAAATGAAAGCAGATACTTTGAACTCAACATGCAAGCCAGATCTGATTAATGCCATTATGTGTGAGAAAACATGAGGGAACTCTATGAAAAGTTTAGAGATGAGCTCCAGGCTCTGAGTGGTAGATTTTATAATTTGAATCATTATGAACCTTTGTTTTCATCTGTAAATTGTAAAAGTCCTCTTATGAAACCGTCAAGGCTCATTACTATCAAGGGTATTTTTCTCATCTGGCCTCACTCCACCATTACTATAATGGGTCAGTTGTAGTACCTTGTAGTAGTTGTGCTCCTCAGCCACGGCTTTGGAGAGTCCAAAGTCACTGATTTTGGCGTAGTGCTGCGTGACCAGCAGCACATTCCTGGCAGCAAGGTCCCTGTGGACAAAATTGTGCTCCTCCAGGTACTTCATCCCCATGGACACCTGATGCACTAGCTCGGTGATGTTCTTCAGAGTTGTTTGCCTGCAGATGACACATTTTTCTTTAGGTTCTATGTGGTACATATGAGAAACTAATCACAAACAAACCATTGAGGTGCTTTAATTCTTATGATAAAGCCCTGCGACTGACAGGGGACCTGTCCAGGGTGTACCCCTCCGCCAGAACGTTGGCTGGGATTGGCTTCAGTGAGTAAGTTTTATTAGTAAATATTGAGAAACTTTTGTGATTTGACCATGTTCTCTCAGTGTTTGGATTCCCCTCTGTGCGTCCCCTTAGCTTTGACCTGTTGTCTGTCTATCACAGGTTTAACACAATTGTACCTGTACATCTTGTTCCCACTTCACCTGAGGAGGAGAACAGACTATTTGTTGCTGTTAAAATGTAGTAATTAAAAAAAATCTGAAATCTTTATCTATGTCAATAGAGACCTTATTTTATGAAAAATTCCGAGTTTGAATTTGAAACTTTATAATGAAGAGCCTGATCTTGGAATGATGATCTGGTCAAAATTGAATTTTGAAAAGTTGGGGGGACATCGCCAGACCACCTCCTGAGGAAGTCCTGACCATAGAGAATGAAAACACACTGCCACAGGACAGTATCATTGTGGATCATCATCATAATAACACATCAGTTAGACTGCGTTGTTCCAAAGAGGAGCACATACTTGTTTTTCTGTAGGAACTTATTGAGAGGTCCCAGCTCAGCCAGCTCCATGACCAGCATCAGGTTCTCTGCTTCACAGATGCCAATCATCCGGACAATATAAGGGTTGTCCAGCTGCTGCATCACATTGGCTTCTCGCAGCATTTCTTCACGCACTGAAGGGTTGTTATCATCGTTCTTCAGAATTTTGACTGCAACCGACTTCTCTGTCCTATAAAATCAGTAGAACAGTGTCAAGACTACTGCATCAGGACTACTGTGTCAGGGACGTGTCCGAACTGTATCAGGACTGTACCAGGACCGTGTAAGAACTGTATCAGGACTATACCAGGACTGTATCAGGACTGTACCAGGACTGTATCAGGACTGTCTCAGGACCGTGTCAAAACTGTATCAGCACTGTGTCAGGACCACTGTGTCTGGCCTGTATGAGGACCATTGTGTTAGGACCACATGAGGACTGTGTCAGGACTCTGTCAGGACTGTATCAGGACTGTGTCAGGACTGTACCAGAACTGTATCAGGACTGTGTCAGGACCACTGTGTCTGGACCGTATGAGGACCATTGTGTTAGGACCACATGAGGACTGTGTCAGGACTCTGTCAGGGTTGTCTCAGGACTCTGTCAGGACTGTGTCAAGACTCTGTCAGGACTTGGTCAGGACTCTGTCAGGGCTGTGTCAGGACTCTGTCAGAGTTGTCTCAGGACTGTGTCAGGATCACTGTGTCTGGACTGTATGAGGACCATTGTGTTAGGACCACATGAGGACTGTGTCAGGACTCGTTAGGAATCTGTCAGGACTGTGTCAGGACCTGTCAGGACTGTGTCAAGGACTCTGTTAGGACTCTGTTAGGACTCTGTCAGGACTGTGTCAGGACTCTGTTAGGCATCTGTCAGGACCACATGAGGACTGTGTCAGGATTGTGTCAGGGTTGTCTCAGGACTGTGTCAGGACTGTGTCAGGAATGTGTCAGGACTGTGTCAGGACTGTGTCAGGCATCTGTCAGGACTGTGTCAGGCATCTGTCAGGACTCTGTCAGGACTCTGTTAGGACTCTGTCAGGACCACATGAGGACTGTGTCAGGGCTGTATCAGGACTGTGTCAGGACTCTGTCAGGACTCTTTCCGGGTTGTCTCAGGACTCTGTCAGGACTGTGTCAGGACTGTGTCAGGAATGTGTCAGGACTGTGTCAGGCATCTGTCAGGACTGTGTCAGGATTCTGTCAGGACTCTGTTAGGCTCTGTCAGGACCACATGAGGACTGTGTCAGGATTGTGTCAGGGTTGTCTCAGGACTCTGTCAGGACTGTGTCAGGACTGTGTCAGGACCTGTCAGGACCTGTCAGGACTCTTTCCGGGTTGTCTCAGGACTCTGTCAGGACTCGTTAGGAATCTGTCAGGACTGTGTCAGGACCTGTCAGGACTGTGTCAAGGACTCTGTTAGGACTCTGTCAGGACTGTGTCAGGACTCTGTTAGGCATCTGTCAGGACCACATGAGGACTGTGTCAGGATTGTGTCAGGGTTGTCTCAGGACTCTGTCAGGACTGTGTCAGGACTGTGTCAGGAATGTGTCAGGACTGTGTCAGGACTGTGTCAGGCATCTGTCAGGACTGTGTCAGGCATCTGTCAGGACTCTGTCAGGACTCTGTTAGGACTCTGTCAGGACCACATGAGGACTGTGTCAGGGCTGTATCAGGACTGTGTCAGGACTCTGTCAGGACTCTTTCCGGGTTGTCTCAGGACTCTGTCAGGACTGTGTCAGGACTGTGTCAGGAATGTGTCAGGACTGTGTCAGGCATCTGTCAGGACTGTGTCAGGATTCTGTCAGGACTCTGTTAGGACTCTGTCAGGACCACATGAGGACTGTGTCAGGATTGTGTCAGGGTTGTCTCAGGACTGTGTCAGGACTGTGTCAGGGCTGTATCAGGACTCTGTCAGGACTGTGTCATGAATGTGTCAGGACTGTGTCAGGCATCTGTCAGGACTGTGTCAGGATTCTGTCAGGACTCTGTCAGGACTCTGTCAGGGCTGTGTCAGGAACACTGTGCTGCCTGGTTTTGTATTGATACTCACTACAAATGCAGTTTAAAGATAATATGGCTTGAGCACAGTAAGCCACATTTTCAGAAGCAAATCTAGGAGAATCTGCAGGATCAACAATCAGTCATTATGACACAAAGTTATTCATTCTTAGCACATGGTGTGTGTTGTTGTTGAGCTGTGGAGTGATTTATCGTACTTTCTCATCTTGTAGATCCCCCTCATGACTGTACCAAAGTTCCCAGAGCCCAGTTCTCCGTCCTCCAAGAAAAGATGGTTGCGATCCACTGTCGAACTCCTCAGTTCATCTGGGTCTGCATATGGACTCTCATAGACCTCTGTGTCCATTGGCATGGCCTCTGTAGTGGAGATGACCACGTCACATTAGAGCAGTCATGACTGGCACAATAGTGTATGTAAGCAAATTTGGACACGAGAGATTATTTTCAACATGTTCTTGACCCTGAAAGATTTAAAGATTTAAGATTCAAAGTGTTTATTGTCATATGTAAAGAAACGCGTTTCCCTGTACAATGAAGTTTGCTGTCCACAATGAATGCACGCATATATAGAAATAGATAAAGAAAGATACACAGAGATAGATTAGGCATCTATCTCTAGACTATATAGCTTTTAATCTTTCCTGTTATTATTGTAGCCAGGTGGTAGATCTGTTCCAATATAATTGTCCACTCATGTATGGTATAGTCCTCAAAGTTGTTTAATGTGTTCTTTGTTTTCTTTTGAGTGTTACCTTTCTGTGATAAATGGAAGATTGAAGCAGACTGTGAGTGAGCTGCACTGTCGTTGCTGCTTTTGTTCACAAGGCGGCAGTATTGAGTCGCGTTTTGTTACCCCGCCAAGTGCATTTCGGTATTTCTTCCTCTGTTGTGAGCGAGCGCCCAAAAAAGCTTGCGGAGTGGACTGTGCTGAGACTCAGTTGCATACATTTATTGG
Source organism: Remorina albescens (assembly GCA_034769265.1). Lineage (NCBI taxonomy): Eukaryota > Metazoa > Chordata > Actinopteri > Carangiformes > Echeneidae > Remorina > Remorina albescens. The sequence continues at coordinate 1,464,694 of CM068477.1, forward strand.
TGAATACACACACGTCTTGTAGAATGCTCCGTAGAGGACATTGTCTGGTTGTGTATTGATGATGTGTTTTTGATGTGATTTAGACCGTACTGGAGTTTATTGCGTGGGATTTTGGCGCCAGGCGTCGACCGCTGTTGCTACGGTGCATAGCGAGGTAATGCTAATATGCATCATGCTAATTCCTTGTAGCTGAGTAATGGTACGGATATATATATTAAACTTGTTTTAACTCTGTTTAAAGGTAAAGTCACACAGTGTGTGTAATGTGCAGTCTCCTGGAAACTCCGCACAGGTTTTGCTGAAAGTGTTGAAATGTAAGTGTCTTTTGTAACTGTATATTGTACATTTATGGGGTTTTGTGTGGGTTTATGATGTCGAACTTTCTACTGATCTGGTATTATTGTGTTTTCTGTCCATAGTCATAGCCCACTGCCATATTCTGACGTATATTTTACATGATTTTGTTTCATTTTGTTTCATGGTTAAACCACTATCCGTGTTGCACAGTGCTAAGGACCCTGAAAGCACTTGACCTAATCCTTCAGAGAACTCAGTACTTTATTCTCTGTGTTAAAATTACCTGTTGTAAATGTGGTAAAAAATAAACTTAAAGCTACAAGAACCCCAGACGTAATTGTGTCCTGTTTGGTATCATATTCCACGGGCTACATTATTATTATTTTTGACCATGGGTGTTATTTTTTTAGCATGGAATCAGATTGAGACAACATGTTTGTGATGTGGTCAGGTGAAGTCAGTGTCAAAGTTCCTGTTATTGGCTCATCATAGACTTGTTGGCCAATTTTCATGAACTTTAAACCACTGCTTTAAAGAAAAATAGTGTGGCAAAGAGACTATCTATACAGATCTACGTATTACCAGACAAAGAATGCTCAGAGTGCAATCTAACATACTTCATAACATACAAGTTCAAAACAGCAATTTATGTTGGCCTACATGTATACAATTTGCTCAACCCATTTGAATATTAATTTGAAGAAATGCTTACACCTTAAATAACTTACCTTTGCCTGGCTGACTACTAGGCACCCTGGTTTCATAGGTGTTATTATCAGTGAGATTATGTTGACGTCCCTGACCCTGTTATCAGTCAACAGAAACAACATTAAAGAGAATATACAGTGAAAACATATGAAGCATATCTTTTACAGGGTGCATTGGTGAAATTAAATCTACAATGAGTGAATTCATTTGGCACCAGAGGAACAACTAAATGCAGAAAGATGCCAGTCTTTAAATGGAACCTGTATTACAGCGATAGACTGAAATGATAGTGATTACTAATTGAATGAGAATAAAATGTGAAAATCCATTGGCAGAAGGTTTGTTCATATACCACTTATCATTCTGTATCACTTTAATACATGGTCCATTAAATGGGGCATTCAATACCAAAGGCTCAGAGGAGGAGAACACGGGGTTATTTCACATGCACTCAAAGAAGGGGTATGGAACAAGTTTAGTAAGTGAATTACTGTTCACTTCAGAACAGTTTGATGTCAATGATCCATAAACTGTGAAACATACAGAATGTTCCACACCCCTGCTTTCAAAATAGTGAAATTCAAGCCATCCATTGGAACTCTAACATCGATGACTAGAGTGGCAAAGAAAAATTATCAAAAGCACCTGCATTTATGAAAGCTGGAAATGCTGAACTCAAAAAGCAAAGAAAGGTGTGGGATGCAAAAAGATCCAAAATCAGTAAAACCAGGTAAAAATAAAATTCACAAGCTGCCTCGTTCAAAGATCACTCTCAACATGACCAACCAACATGGAGGTGGTTCATCAGATCCTCACAGGGGATAACTTGGTGTTATGATCCAGTGGGAAAAGTTCAGACAAACCAAAGGACTGTTCAACATTAGCCATCAGGTTTTAAAATAAATTTATGGGGGCTATTTTCTCTGCTGCTGATTGTCATCTCTTACTTGGAGTGGCAGTTCATGAACAACCCTGTCAGCTATGTCAGTTATGTCTCCTGGCCAGATTGGATTTTGCAGTTAGATACTACGTGAAAGTGACTATCTCATGGATGTGTTACAACCATGGGTGGAGGCTTGCTCATTAGCATGCCAGATGTAGTAGAAGAAAAGACCAGATAGAGACAAGCTTTGACATTGGCATTGCTTTCCACCTCTGCAAACAGATGTTGGTGAATTAATAGATTTGAAACTGACCTATAATGCGTTTCGAGTCTAAGTGCTAACAGTGACTGTGTAGGGAGAGCAAACAAAATTGCTCCTTTAAAAATAAAACTTCTGTTGAATCGGCATTGGGTGGCACTAAAGGAAAAATTACAGGATCAATATATAAACCAAAGGTTATGAAATTTACCCAGTAGATTTTGGAATATTCAATCTGGACCAAAGTGGTCGACTAAGAGATAAAAAAATCTGGGTAGCTGTGTATTTATAGGTTACTAATGTGTACAGTCTACAATTAAAAGAAATCTAAAAAAATAATAACATATAGAGGAGTTTTTGAACAGAACAACTTTGGTGTTGTTTGGCCTTGACATGCACACATGAGGCAGATACAGAATTGACACAGCATGACTGCTGGCTGTGGCTCAAGTCTGTTTAGTAACCACAGGGTGGTGTGAGATTTTCATCACAAGTAGGCCAACTGTCATGATTGTCACACATACCATAAATTGAAAAGGTTTTTTGTTTGCAATCAGATCTGGTCTCTGATCAGGGATCTATCAGATAAGAGAGGAATGTGACAAAGCGAAGGACCAAGAGATTGGGAAATCAAAGGAAAGAGGGAAGAGAGTTGAGTTAGTAAGTAGCAATCCAACCAAAATGTAATAGAGCATTTTATAGGGGGGTCCCAATAGGTTTGCCCAAAAGCAGTGCACCTTTTTTCGGCCAGGTATGGAAACATTTCTGAGTCTGGTGAGAATTCCACCTGCTGCATTTTGCTAGAAACCAAAATGTGAGAAAGGTTATCAATAGGTGATCTGACAATGTTCTGATCATCTGATCACATGTGATCACTAAACATTCAAGGAGAAGGTTCTCTTAAAACACCAAGGTTTTTATCTCTTTCTGACTTATTCAAATGCAAACTTCAGAAAGCAGAGAGAACACCCTCTTCCTACAGACGGCCTAAAAAACATTTACATGTTAATTTTACTGTCACGTTTGCCTGTGTGGAGGGAGGAAGACTCAAAATATAAAGATTGATTCTCCTCCTCCTAGCTTCCCTTCAATTGCATCTATCCATGTTGGATGATGGGATCCCGTACTGATGTTTACAAACACTTTTATTATTAAATGTTATGTCACAAAAAACATGGAATAGAAAATAAATGTGTGGCTCAAAGCCACTTCAGTATAAAATTTGTGCTAACACAACGCATAAAAATTAATAATCAATACAAAAAATCAATGTTTGGAGGTTGACAGGACAAACTCTCATTTTCTTTGACTAAATTTGAGCTGACTTCTTCCCTTTTTGACATAGGGTCTGGCCAAAGAAAATATGCAAATACATTATTAACTTACGAGGGTAGAAGTAAGTCCGAGATGGTCCCGTGGGTATTGTGGCGGCCCTATCAGCCCTAAGAGCAAAACATTTTACAAATGTGTTAGATTTGAATATTTTCTCAATTTTATTTGTTTGACACCGATTGATATACATCTGCCTTGGTTTGAAAGCCAGTTATGTATAGACACAAGTAGTTTTTACCAGTTGCTCCATCAGGTCTTGGGCAGGACTCCGTTAGCACTAGCGCTAGACCGTCTGGTTTGTATGAGTAATGCTCCACCAACTGTGATAAAGACAGAAATGATATGTTACAGATCCAAAGACACTTATTGCAGGACTGATAAGTGTCTAACAGTGTGAAATAAAGGTGGATTTTATTCAAGTTCACAGTAAAGTTCAGTTGTAATGTGGCACAAATGATCCCCTAAAGAAGTCACATAAACATCTGATAAGTGTGTAACAGTGGAAAAAAAAAATGCTACACTGTGCTGACAGCTTCACGGCAATAATGTCTGTAACATATGGGATTACAAACTAACACTGCCTACAACCTCCACTAGCCTGAAGACATTGCTCAGACTGCTAGAGATGGGTGATGAAGCACCCAGATGTGATCAATGTGTTCCTGATTTTAGTTTATTAGTTCATTTGAAGAGCAACAAAAAGCCAAATAAAATATGGCCAATATTGTTTTAGATTAGTTTACACCCACCGTTGTCTAATGCAGCTGTCATTGGTTCATGATGGAAGCAGTCAATGTTATGTATTACAGCATCATTTGAAGAATAAAGTCGAACTGTAGCATATTTTGGATCCATATCCTTCCATTATCTATACTGCTTCTCCATTACAAGATTACAAACTGATGTGAAGTGACAAACACCTACAGTATTAGCACAACCTGCCACCTAATTCAAACTTCAGTAATTTAGAGTTGCTAATCAACCTAATGTACATGTCTGAAGACTGGGGAGAGCAGCTGGAGAACCTGTTGGGAACTCAAGTAGGCACAAGTAGAACATGCAAACACCTCAGACAAAAAGGTTTGAACCTAGATCCTTCTTGCTGTGAGGCAACAGTACAAAGCCCTACAGCACCATGGTCCATTGGACTAAATTGTGTTGAAGAGATATTAAGGTCTGCTATTTGGTAAGGTATTATTTAGTTTCTCATTAGCGTATAATTTGGATTAGGAAATGATTGTGTTTTTTATTATTATTCTTGTATTTATTGTTTTTCATGGTTTTGTAAACTTATTCATTCAGTCATCCTCTACTGGTTATCTGTTTCCGGGTTGTAGTGGGTGCTGGAGCCAATCCCAGCTCACTCTAGGCGAGGGCAGGGTCATCCTGGTCAGGTCACCAGTCCATCGCAGGGCCAACACACAGAGACAGACAGAGACCAACAACCACTCACACTCACACTCAGACCTACGGACTATTTAGAGTCACCAATTAACCCAAACATGATGTCTTTGGACGGTGGGAGGAAACCAGAGTACCTGGAGGAAATGCAAGCAGGCACGGGGAGAACATGAAAACGCCGCACAGAAAGGCAACCAAACATGCAACCTTCTTGTTGTGAGGCAATGGTGCTAACCACTATGTCGCTGTGCTGCTACGGTTTTGTACACACAGAGCAAAATATAGCTTGGGGAGGATGAATGCTGTCAGCTCATTTCAGTACAGTCTCCATGATGGGTATTAATGGAATCATAACAACCAAGAAATACTTTAATATGAATAAATTTGGTATCAGTCATCAGCTGTTCAGAAATGAGTCCGCATGGAAATAACAAGAAACAAAAAAATCACTGTTAACCTGCCACAGGGTGTCAAACTTCTTGCCATCTGGGATAGAGAGCTTGTTCGTCTGGTCCCTGTCAATGCGATAATGCAGGACTTCTCCTTCATGGAGTAAACACAGAGCATAGGATCGATTCGCATCTCTCTGTCGAATCCTGCCAACACAGAGGAGAATGAGATGAATTTATTTTCTTCTGTGGATACAGATGGACACAGATCACACTGTCGACAGTAATTTCAAGTACAGCTTTCTACTGAGCCTTTAACCATGTGTCAAAGAGTCACTCAATAGAGAAATATTACTGAAAGCAAAGCCATGGAGCAATGGGGCAGGAGACTTCCAGGGAGGTCTTAAAGCCTCTGAGTTGGCGGAAGGGGGTATGGTTAGCTGACTGGTCTGTGTGTGTGAGACCAGATCAAGAAATTTTCAAATCTTATTCTTCATCATATCATCCCTTAGTAAATAACCCAATCTAGATTCTTGAGTCTTGTCCATCAGGGACACCAGTTAGAACTATAACCCATGGTAAGGCATCCTTTTATTATTATGGTCCGCACCTCTGGAACAGCCTGCCTGTGGACCAAAGGGGGGCAGAGAGTGTTCATGTTTTTAAACGCAAAGTTAAGACATATCTTTTTAGTTTGGCTTTTAATTAATTTATTTTATATTTAATAATTATTTAATTTTGTTACATCCCCTTTATCTCGTTTTATTCTATTTTTATCTTATTTTTTTCAGCATCACATTGCTAATATTTTATTCTTTTATCATAAGTTCTTAACCTTTCATTTACTTTTATCTTCTATGTAGAGGTTTTAGTATTTATTCTATTTTTATTATTCTTATTATTTCTATTATTTTCTTTTATTCACTATCTATTTTAATCCTACCTCTGGTGTTTCCTCACTACAAATTGAGAGTGATGGTGATAGTGTTTCCTCAGTTCCAGTTTTTATTTATTATTTGGTGAGTTTGGTGATTATTGTGGTGGGTGGGGGAAATATTGTTTTTTGCTTTTATAATTTGAAGCACTTTGTGTTACATTTTTGTATGAAAGGTGCTATATAAATAAAGTTCGATTGATTGATTGATCATAACCCTGCATGTGAAAAGCAATCTGTGGTGAAGTGGTGTTGACATCAAAGTCATGTGACCATACTGCCATTGCGGTGAAGTTCACTGGTGAGGATAAACCTGCTCAACTAAACATGCAAGGAGCAGAAACTGTTGACTGGATTTATTTTCTCCTGTTAAATAAAAGTCAAGTAAAAATCTCATTGGCTGTTTGTGGAGGAAACCAAGCTGATGCAAACACCTGGGTTAACTTCCAAGACACATCAACCCTGTGGTCCCTATCCAAAGATCAAGGAATCTCAAAGTTCTTAAATTTCAACCAAAGGTTTCAACACTCTACAATAACCAGGGAGCTACCGCAAGTGGTCTGCTGAATGATGGTTAAACCCTGTTTCATTTGTCTTTGACAGTGAATGTAGTAAAAGTAAATATGTTCATTCATCGCAACTATTGTATCAGAACAGAGATCCAAAATAAACCAGACAGGAAATGCATCAAAGATTACAACAAAAGCTTGATTTCACTTGAGACACATTGTGTTTCTTTGAAGAAAATATTCTCTTCCTCATGACTTCACATCCTATGTTTTATGATTTTAGACTAAGACTTAGACTACATTTTCATATATATTTCAACCCATATATATATTTTTTCATTGCAATTTTAATTTTGTGACACCCTCAAAACCATCTGACACTTAGATCATGTCAGAAATTCCTCCTATTTGCTTATAATCCACTGAAACCTGTTTACAACCTGCTGCAAGAACATTTTTTAAACTATGTATAAATTCACATTAAAACCTCAAACAAAAAAAATTACTTCTTAATATATCATTGAAATTTTGTGCTCAACAATAAATTTCTCAAATGTCAAAATCATTCTTCATTCACAGAATGTTCTCATGCTATCAGAGCCAGAAGTGCTGGCTCCAGGATGCCCCTCTCTATTGAAGATTTACCTCTCCTCCTCTAACTCCCGAACCACCCTCACCAGCATTTACACTGCCCTATTTTTTGCACATCTTTCCTTGACTTTCTTGCACTTGACTCAGTTCTTATACCACAGTATCCTTCTGGAATAAAGTTTTAGTGATGTGACAGAGTAAATGTGAAATGTAGTGTGGTGTTTTAATTACAGCAGAGCTATGACAATGGCCGGATAATGCTGTACTAATGATGGCTGACAGGAAATTCTTCCACCTTGTGTATCTTAAAGAGATAAATGCAATTGATGGCTTCCTTGCAGTACAAGGGGTAATATAGCAGTCAGCCATCAGCTTGGTCCATGCTAGTGTCTCAGTGACATCTCCACATACTAGGATCTAAATTGAGCTCCTACTTAAAAAAAAAAAAAAAGTTTTATTTTATATTTAAATTTTATTTTAGAGTGTTGACAGAGATTCTAAAACATGTCATATATATGAACATTAAGCTAAAATCACCTTTCCTTTCTTCTTAACAGTCATGTCTCACCCTGCATCTTTCTATCTCTGTCTTGGCTACTTCAGGAAGTTTTGCAAACGACCAGAGCGGAAACCATACTGTGTGTGTGTGTGTGTGTTGGGGGGGGGGTTATGTGTCTGTATGTGTGTACTGCTCAGCTGCTATAAATACACTACACTCACTTTGCTCAAATGTAACAAATACCCATTTTGAATGAAATATGAAACATAGCCTCGATCTAATGTGCTGCTGTAACTGTAGATGTAGGATGTTGAATTTTCCATTAATGTGGGTGGTTGGACAGGGCAACAGCAGGGTCAGGCACAGGAGATACAGAGAAACATAGACTCCTTGCAGAAAGGCAGTGCTAATCACTGCACCACTTACGAACTTACAGTCTTTTCAATATTTCTTATCATCTTAAATCATGTTAAATCATTCCACTGTGCCCCCTCCATTTGCAACATCAATTTAAGAGCTCTGGGATCAGTTTGGATCAAATGGACTATCTGGAGGTTCAGGTCATGTATGTCACACTCGTGAGACTTCAAGAATGAGTGCCCTGTCACCTGTCACCAGAGCTCATGCCACTAAAAAACATGAAGGCACACTGGAGTTCACCAGGGCATAAGTCTTCAGTCATTAACAACCTTCCCAGCAGCCACATTGATTTAAAATGAAATGATTTTACTTTATCTGCAACTTTATCACTTTGTTCTGTAGCAGTTTTTTTTTTTATCTTATTGTTGTCTCTGTCTTTTTTTTTTTGTTGTTGCCTGTCCTCTGTGTCCTATTTAATTTCTCTATTTGTCACCTGTTCTTTTGTATTGTGCTGCTGTGACATTCGAATTTCTCCAACGGGGATCAATAAAATATAATTATCTTATATCTAACATCACCAGCCATTCATTACTAGATTGTTATGCTGATGCATGACCGGGTTAGCAGAATTTTACTGTCTACGTTGGTTGAGTATTAAATGAAAACTCAAACAATAACTGCAGCACTGGTAGGACTAATTTACTTTAATCTTGTTCATAAGGCAGTTGGTGAAATTTGCCAAGAAGGGTTAAATTGGTCAGTCCAGACTGGAGAAACAAAGTGTCCATTACATTTACACTTTGAACCACAACTAAAGTATGGGCAGGTATGAGTAATTTTGTCCACCAACTTTTGAGTTAGTGACAATTGACTCAAGCCAAGACTTGGTTTGAACACTGTGGCATGTTCTTATAGCTGTAAAACTGATTTTGGACCAAAGACACCTATGAGGAAAACCTTCTTGAGAGGACGACCTCATGAACAAGGAGGTTCCTTAGAAATGAACATTAAATGTGAAATAGGTATGCATTTGTATGACCTGAGACACTAGAGAATCTGAAACCGGTAGGAGGAGAATGAAGGAGCATGATGTTCTGAGCTCTGGAGAAATACTGACATCAGTTTGGATTAAGGCTCATTTTACAGCAATACTTGTAAACACATCTTAAGGAAAAATACTTACAAGAATTTTCCATTGCTACGGGAGCCATTTTGAAGTCTTGGTTCAGACTCTTCTCGTGTGATTGCTCCATGGAACCAGGGCATTCTTTCATGTGCGGTGGTAGCAATGAGTTTCTCCAGCTGAGGCTTCTGGCTGATGATGGCTTGTTCTAAAGCTGCCCCCTAGGCACATACACGACCCATGAATCCATGATAATAATAAAGAAAACAAGCAGGAAAAGTCAAATATGTGACTTGTTCCACCAACCACCTCACTTTTCATTTTGTTTATACTGTGAGGTACAGACACCCATCTAAATGGGACCATCATTTAAAAGGTGAACATCATTTGTATTGAGGACTTGAAATTAAAGACTGAGACCATAAACTCATGAGTAAAAAAAGATTTACAAGTGAGAAGTAAGGCCATTTTCACATACACTTCAGTACAAACTAATTTCTTTATCTAAATAGTGGAGTCACCCCCTGATTGGCATTAGATAGAATGAGGGTTTAAGACTCTCTGGCATTGTTTTCCCATTACTGTCCCCTTTTACAGACAGTTCAGGTTAGAAAAAAAGTCTTCTTTTCTTCTGTTTTTGCAATTAAAAAACAGCCTTTTGCTGTATAGGGGAATGAACTTCATAATAAAGATAATGAATGTCATATTCATTGGATTTACTTGTTGAGCATGTTCATTCACAGAACTGACATGGACTAAGTACAATATGTTAGTAAGGCTGTCTAATTGTCTGACTCCTCTGACTGTTTAGTGAGTATAATGTTATCATACCCCATGGGGTGAGGGGGAAACAAATATGAATAAATATTGTCCTGACTGCATGCGTGTTTCATCATTGTTATTATACAAAAGATTTGAGACTAACCCTCAGGTTCCAGGTCTGCTTTACATACTCCCGGATCAGTCTTTCTTTCAGGTCCTCAAATGGCCCCACCTTTGGCTGCATATTTTTGGGCCTATTGCAGGGCTTCTTGAGCAGACACACAAGGCCGTCCATCTCCTGGGAGTGGTAGTCAATTACATCCATGGGGGTCCTGTGGCTCTTACCACCAGCGATAGCATAGGTTTCATTTGGTTTTCTTTCGATGGTGTAGTGGTAGCAGCGGCCTGAATGTAACACAGACAGCGCAAATCCTCCCAGATAGTTGCGACTTTGCCGCAGCAGGTAGAGGCCACTGCTTGGGCCTCCCTGCTGCAGGTAGCTCTCTGCCTCCTCCCTGGTGATGTTGCCATAGAAGAATGGCAGTGTATTCACCCGGTCTGCCATTTTCTGGATGTTGGCTGCTACAAGGAAGTTCACCCAACAAGTAATGCCTGGATACAATTAACCTAAAAAGATATAAAAATCAAGATTAATTTTACATGAAATTTTGTTCTTTGATATTTATATTTGTTTTGATGCATCAAAAATATGTTTTGTGAATCATTAAAAGTTCTATTCTATTAAGGGGAACATGTCTTTGTGTAGACTACATTTAAGACACACAGCTTTTCTCTTCTGTTTAAGGGAGATTTAATTTGCACCTTGATATTCACAGAAAGTTTAAATTCAGTTCAAACAGGAACACGATAAGACGAGCTACACAACAACATAAAATACCAGTCTGGTACCTGCTGTTAACAGCTGTTCACTTTTTACTAATCTGGAGCAGATGACTTCATTTCATGTTTTATTTTCTTTCATAGATTTTTATTTAAACTGATTCGCTTCATTGGATTGTTCCATTCCACTGATTTAATGTAATCCGAAGAGCTCACTCACCATAAAATGGGAAATCAACTGCTTTGTCTTATATAGCCAACAAACCACTTCACAGACCCTCTCGCTCACCTTAGCACACCCACACACACTCACAAAGACAGAGGGAGGCGAAGGAATCAGCAACAACTGTCATATTACTTGACATTTACAAATATGCTTTTTTTGTCTTTACTTCCTCTTTCCCCCTCATCGATCTACCTATACCTATTTACCCACAGTGACAAAATGAAAATTTTACTTTCTTATTGACGTCCAAAAAAGGGAGGAGCATTTTCGAGATGGCAAAAAGAAATGGGGGGAAGAGAGTTATCAAAGTGAAATGTTTTAGTTTTTCCATTTTAATAAAGTTGAAAAAATGCAAAAACTCTCATGTAATTCTCAAAAATTCTGTTTTGTCATTATGGGTTACTAGTTGTAGATTGATGAGAGATGAGGGAAAAAAATATTTAAATAAATAAGTTATGTACTCGGCAGCATGGCTGCATAGTGGTTAACATTGTTGCCCCACAATAAGAAGGTCAATCAGTCAAATATGGTAGGATAGGCAGCACAGCAGCATAGTGGTTAGTGGGTTCAGTTCCCAGCCTGGGGCCTTTCTGTGTGGAGTCCCCATGTTTCCTCCAGGTACTCTGGTTTCCTCCCACCATCCAAAGACATCATGTCTACATTAACTGGTGACTTTAAATTGTCCATAGGTCTGTGTGTGAGTGTGAGTGGTTGTTTGTCCCCGTCTGTCTCTGTGTGTTGGCCCTGTGATGGACTGGTGACCTGTCCAGGGTGTACCCCTCCCAATGTGAGCTGGGATTGGCTCCAGCAGCCCCCACGACCCAGAAACGGAAAAGTGGTAGAAGATGGATGAATGAATGAACGTTTAATATGTATTGTGCATGATATTGTGACATTTTTGTTTTTGTTGTTCTTTCTTGATCTCATCTTAATACCCGTAAAGAGGGATGGAATGTGTTGTGGGATCCTTTGAGAAATTGGGAATATCTTAACGGCTTCAAAGCAAAACTGAAACAGGCCTTTTAATAAAATAACTAATGATGCTTACAGTAGTCAAATTATGTTTTGTGTTTATTAAACTAATAAGATTATTTTACAGCATTTTTTCCCTCAGAGGAAATTGTAAAAGATAAAACTGTTACAAGCTGAGTTCACCAAACTCAATGAAAAGATCCTATTATAACCTGCTGTAGTTCCTGTATTTAGTTGTGTTTGGACTCTTTCCAGTCAATGTGTTCATGAAGTAGTTTTTGGATTTTGATTGTCTTTTGTCTTTCTCTAAGTATTTCCTCATTAGATGTGACCATGGGTTAAACCACCGTGGTGTGAAGAAGACCAGTTTGGACTCTTCCACATCACATTAACTCCTTAGTCACAACACATTACTGCAGTATTCTTATTAGACATATAGTTATGAGGGAATCATGCATTTTTGATGTGTTGTATTCTTTAGGATATTTAGTATTATTTTTGCACAAGTATGTATTTATGTAAGTATGTATCATCTGTGTGTGCAGCCACTGTAAGACATAAAGCCATTGTTCAATGAGATCACACAGTCTGCTACCACAAAAATTACTGAAGAATTCAGTCTGACCCGGAGGAATCTTTCTCCTATTGGTCCTTTCATCGAAAAGTATGACAGCTTTTCAAAGGGCAACAGCGGAGAATAACTTTCACATGGACCTTAAAAGGCTGAATGAGTGCTGTCGTGTCAGAAATGAAAGCTGACTTGCATTGATAATGTGGCCAAAGCAGACTGCGCTCTCTTTAGGCTTACATACATACTCAGTCTGAAGTAGCTTTCAGAATCCTTCAAACTCCGCCTTAAAACAAACAACATCGACATACACTAGATTAATTCTGTTTAACATGGCTGTTAGCCTGACATGGCTTGTGATCTGATGAATGAGGCATTGATCTGCACTTTTTAGAGCTGTTTTTTAGTGAAAACATTCACTAAAAAACTCACACTACATGCTACTTAGTGTCTAAAGCTTAGTGAAGCTTGTTCTAGAATGAGCGCAGAAGGTATTTTATAAACACTAATTTATTAAATTGCAATAATAGTATTTTGGAAACAGATTTTTAATGAACGTCAGAGTTAAACTTTTAGTGTTGGATAAATGTTTAAATATAATGTAGTTTTTTTCTGGAGGCTGTCTTTTTAGTTTAGTGTTTAGTTTATCATGGACACATCTTAAAATTTAACATAGTTTGAATTCTACAAAAATATAGCAGCAAACATAACAGTATATTTCATTATCAAACATAAATAATTTGTTAATTCATAATATTTATTTTTCTGTTCAATTTTGTTTGATAAAATGTTAATTTAATTCATTGTAATTGTTATAATGTGAAATTAATACAATACAAAAAATTCCCCTGTAATTTAAATGCTGACTTTAACAAAGTTGGTTAATTGGATTCTGAGTGTTTTGTAGAGCATACACAATTCTTAGAGTAATCTTCAAATGGTGAAATTCACTAAACCTACAGAATTTGTGGAAAATGTTGCTACAATTGATCAAGATCTAAATTACAATTTTTCACAATTTTCTACTGTCACCTCGTTCAATGTAATTTAAAGGAAACTTTAAATGTTAACACCCATACAGTATGATCTTTTTACTCCATTATTTAATTTCACACACTCAGGTTTTTCTTAATTTCGCATACACAAAATTTAAATTTTTGACGGTAACACTGCTTAAAAATAAGTCATTCAGGTATGTTATTCATGAATGATATGATAAAATAAAATTCAACTTAGATTGTTGCTGTCTAGAAACTGGACAAAAACAATGAAATTCAGAAATATGAAAATTAGATAGCCATAATTTAAGGGTTAACCCTAACCCTAAGGGTCCAAACATCCAAATAAGAGAATAGTATTTACCTCCTGCCATCAACTACGAGTCACATGAAAGTACGAAATCAATCTGTTTCCAATACGACGTCTGTACGAGTCCAGAAACACCTCCATAAAGAGCAGTGGTGGAAACACTGATCAGATCCTCCACCAAGGTGAAAGAACCAAAACACAATACTTCCTCTGGATAAAACTGACTAAGTCTCAACTACAGTTCCTCACCTGGCCTCCATTTAAAGCAGTTAACAGAAATCAGGGGAGCTGTGAGATGATTAATGTGGTTAGAAAGAAGCAAAGACAAATCTGAGCTACACACATATGAGAAAGGTATCTTCAGTAGAACTGTAGCTCAAATGTGACAGGGCCAGAGTAGAATGCTGTTGTGAGAAACAGTCCAATATTGCCCTCTCAAATATAATAAAGTAGAAGCCTTAAGTAACAAAATACTTCTGTTATATTGGAGTTGCCCTGCGACCCGACCCCGGATAAGGGGATGAAGATGAATGGATGGATGGATATTGGACTTGAGATCATTACTTTAATTTATCTCTTCTTATTTAGTTGTCCATCACTTTCCTCGACTGATAAATACTGAACAAATGGCATTTTTATTATTAAAGTCAAATGCCTCCTGATCATCTAAGTAAAATGCTTTTCCCTCCTCTCTAAAATGTTCATTCATCTCTGTATAAGTACATACATTTCCTGGAACAAGGCGAACTGCACTGGTGACGATGGGAATGATCTCACCCCTTTCATGTTGGATCAACAATCATTTAGCAAAGTGAGAGATAAATTAACAATGAAAAGTAGAACATTTTGAAATAAAGAACTAGGCTATGAAGTCCAAAATTTTGGTCTTAAAAGAAATGCTAATACTGCATTTACTAGGATCTGGTAAAGCAGAGCCAGAGTTTGATCCACCTTTTTACTGACCTTCGGCAAAATAGCAGCCAGCAGCCTGAGAACATCTGAACAGGTCATCATAAACTCACATTCGGACAAGCGATATGTTGTGATGTGCAAATCAATAGAAAAGAATTGCTCACTCACTGTTGGTCCAAGCGCTGTTTCCCAGTTGGAGTACATTAACTGTCAGTCTGTTTACCGATACACATGGGGTTGTGTTGCACTAACACTTCCTCATTTCAACCACTTCCTTGACAATTTAATTTTTTACTTCCCTTTTTTCATCCGAACATTGACCAACATGTCTGTTGTACATAGGAAATGATGTGACAACTCCACTGACACAAATGACAGCACTAACTATTAGAAGTGATGTATCTAGGTAAAAACTGCTATTGCCTAACCCAAATTACTTTTTTACGTAAAGGTCATGCCTTAAAACGTTGAAGTAAATGTATAAAAAGCAGAGTATTGTACAGAATATTAAACAGTGTTGTATTATACACATAAATTTCCACTGGGAATTAATAAAACATTCTCTCCTTCTCTCATTTTCTACTGCTTATCTGTCAGGGTCACGGGGGCTGGTCACCAGCATTGCAGGGCCTAATAAAGCATTCTGATTGCAATTATTTGATTTATGATGCTGATAATCATTATTATCACAGGTGCAATAATAAATGAATGAATAAGTTTCCGCTGACCAAGGTGGCAATTATTTGAACAAAATCATATTAGTTTAATCTATATCAATTACAGACACCATACAAACTTCAAGTCTTCTGAGTAAAGAAAAATGAGTCTAACCTCAACCAGTTCAAATTAAGTAAGCTCACATTTGTACCACTTGACACCATGTTCCATCAATATTTTTTGGCTGACCAGGCTGTACAAATGAACCTTGACTTGTGTTGGTTTAATTAATATTTAAATTGACATGATGGGCATATTAATTCATTTAATTTATTCAGTTGATTAATAATGTTACTTCTCCTTTTTCTGTTTGATAAAGTGTCACATTCATCAGTCTTTTGCTTCAGTTGTTGCAGGTTCTGTGTAAACTGCTTTCACTTAAAGGTACCTCTGTAACAAGCATACTGACTCTGTGTGTGTGTGTCTTGGCAGTGCTAGCACTGAGCAGTGGAAGCAGCAGGGACAGTCAGTCAGTCACTCATGTGTCACTACCAGAATATGTTTACCACTCCGGAAGTGCCAGCTGCCTTTGGTGTGTTCATGCTCAAAACACACTGTAAGTGAAAAACACACCCCGCTGAGACTCTAGCGCTCTGCTGACTTGTGGCGTGTCCAAAAATATAGTTTCACTTTAATTTCATTGACAAATATATGTAAATGTAATTTTTTTTCCAGTAACAACAGCAAAATGAGAGATGATGTGTATAATTTTGGGTTACCACACTTTTAGACTTTTACACTTCCTCAATGGGCCATTTGAAATTTGAAGGCTGGATTTAGGCTTAAATTTTAGGGGCAGGTTTTGGTTCACGGATGTCCTTGTAATGCTTAAGATTATCTGCATCTGATATGAGTTATGTAACTATTCCTATAAAACAGTTTTTAAACAAAAGGTATTTTATATGTCCTCATTTTAAATAATAAGACAACCTATGTGTGAAATTATGACTGGGATATTTATTTATATTTATATTTCAGCTATTGTGCACTGTGCAAATGCTATTCCGGTCTCAATGTAACACACTTATCAACTGTCTAACTATTCCATTACAGACTGTAATGTCTGAATTCAATGAAAATAAAACTAAATAAAATAATATCATTGTGCAGAATAATTTCTTATTCATCTCAAAGTTTTATTTTATTTAAAGAAGCCAACAGTTCTAAAAGATTTTTGCAGTCATGCAGCAATAACCGGGGAGAGGAAAAAGCAATAAAGCAGCACAGCATGAAACCCATTGTGTAACACTGACATTTCAAACTAAACAGGCCACATGAAGATTTGAGTTTCTCTTCAAGGTGAAGTGCTTCAGGTTTGTTTGGAGTTGATGCACTGAGTGGAAAATCTCACCATATTATGTGCACTTTACACTTTGTGGTCTTTGTCAACATACTGTTGCTGTCTTGGACTGCTCACAACTTGTCCTACTGAAGGAAGTGTCTTCACTTCCTCAGCAGTTCTGACCTCAGTTGAAAATGGTCTTAAAGGGCCATAGGTCTCAATTCAAGCATCACATATTTTACAGTTTTCTAGTTGTTCTAACTGCAGCCATATTATTTTTTCAGTATATGTTTCTTTTTTTTTATATCTGTGGGAGCTTGAGAATTGGAATGACATGCGAATGAGTGTTTGTAAAAGGATGTGTAACAGCACAAGAATTGGCCTGTACCAGGATTGGCTTCTTTCAGATGTCCTTCAAATATTAGGAACCTAGATCGCACACGAGGAGAGAACCAAATCTTCCTGCTGCCCCGAATAGCCACACTAATGTCTATGTGCATGTAACTTTTTGCCATGTTGTGAGCCTTGTTGTATTTTGATAGTTAGAAGAACTAGACGGAGATTTAAGTTCATTTGTTAATTGGACAGCACTCATGTAGCCCTCTTCCTGTCTTTTCTACCACTCAAAGATTTTCTTGATTACAAGCCAGACAGCACTTTTTTTGTTCTTCTACCACGCACACTCACAAACTTCAGATGATACTTTGGGGGCAGTTTTGGGTTTATAATCTTACATACAGTTGTAACAGTTTGTTAGCTATTGAAATTTGGTTTTGTTGTGTTTGGGTAGTTTATGTTGGTGTTTTGTTTTTAAAATAAATTTGCTTTT
Source organism: Remorina albescens (assembly GCA_034769265.1). Taxonomy (NCBI): domain Eukaryota; kingdom Metazoa; phylum Chordata; class Actinopteri; order Carangiformes; family Echeneidae; genus Remorina; species Remorina albescens. The sequence continues at coordinate 1,482,395 of CM068477.1, forward strand.
TTTTCAAGGTGGTCAGGGCTTGGGACTTGAAGCGACCTTGACTTCTTTGCTGTGATATCAATATGTCACAGCAAATTGGCTGATTTTAAGGCTCAGTTTCTGAATACAGACCGTGTGTATATCTTTGTGGACTGAGACATTTGATACTTTCACTTGATTAATATAGAACCTAGACTTGATGTATAATTAAAGACCACATTGAAGCACCTTCAGACTGTATGGATCTGTAATATCTACCCTCAGACGGCATGGACCTTTAACATCTTCCATTAGACTGTATGAGCAGTAGGTGTCTGTTTTACTGCAGCTACAACTAATAGATGTGTATGTTTGTAATAGATGTATGGGTCCATTTAGTTGGAACTGAAAAAGTTTCCCTTTCTCACCATGTAAAGGACTCGAACAATCTCATGACTTCGATGACCACTGGAGTCAATTGGCTTGCATAGCTCTCTATAAATTCATCCTGAGTTGTTCTACATTTACCACCTTATAGGAATTAGATATATTTTTCTCAAGATTTTATTTTAATGTTTCAAAAGTTTTTATTAATTTATCAGGATTTTGTTGATTAAACCAACTCCATGATCACATGCTCTAATAATATTGGTCTGTTTGGCTCCACCATGTGGAATAAGGGAACGATCACAATTATTGGGAATTATTGATTTGACTGTTTGATAATTAATCCTTTTTTTGTCTGCATTTGTCCTCATAGTTTAACACCACAGTGTGTCAACATTGTATGAGATTGATGCAGTTATAGTCTTGCAGCTAAATATTTTATTATTTCAGTGCGTGTGTGTGACCATCAGCAGCCCTCCCTGAAAGCTAGTTTGTGATCTTTATTGAGTGAAATTTGTGTGGCAGGGAAGGCAGTGCTAAACCTCAGTGACTATAGGGGGGAGCAAAGGACAGAGAAGATGTGGAAGGATGGACAGGGGAAGGGAAGCAGTGAACTAGTGGGGTGAAGGATCTTGTGCTTTTCCTGTAATCTCACATGGGATTAAGACAGTCCAGAGAGTTTATGTGGAGATGTGGGGAGATGGGAGTCCAGATAGATGAAAGTGTCCCAATAGAGGAGCCGAGTCAAAGATGGTGTATATAATGATGGAATTAAAGAAGAACCCATTTTAGCCAGGATTCAACAATTCTTCATGATGTGACCCTACACCAGCTGGCAAGTGAAACCACACATACATGTGGTCATTCCCTAAATATGAGTGAGACCATCACCAGGGCCCAGAGTCTGGTCAGGGGCCTCGCTCCCCATGTCCACTACCCTAATGCAGGAGCGCGTGAGGTACCAAGCCCAGAGAGCCACCGCAGCCACGTGGCGCGCTGCAGTCACCAATGCTCCAGGAGGGCGACGGCCAGCAGCCCCGGACAGCCTAAGCAAGCGCACGCCGACTGAAGAGACCCACCCGGGAGCCCCCGCGGTGCCCCGGCAGGCGGACCCAGGCGAAGTGCCCGAAGGGGGAAGGACTGCAGGGGCGGAGGGCCATGGTGCCGGACCTGCGCCTCCGACGCACACGGGCCAAGGAGACCGCGGGAGAAGGAAACCCCGTAAGCACCAGGAGGAGCCCTCGAACCCCCAAACAAGGGAGAGAGGAACTGATGATTAACAACACCAGCTAGCTTTGCTAAAATAAGATGTGGTCATTTCTGTATTAAAAAAGATAAAAGTAACTGTAATATAGGTTTTGATTGGGAAAACAGATCTGTTATTTTTATTTATTTATTTACTTTTACTAAATATAACCACAAACAGCAAATGTAAGAGCAGAAGAAATCTGCACAGAGAATAAATGTGTAGTGAGCTTGAAAATACTGTGAGTCTGCCAGGTTCCTCATTTCTATTATTAAATTTAATCTACATGTTATGCAGCTGCTGAAGCGTTACATTTCCTGTCCGGGTTCAGTTTAAAGCAACATATTTACATGATGATTAATAAGCTTTAATTTGTTTTTCTACAGCAGAAAATTCTGCCTCTAAACAACATTAATTGTCAGTGATTAACCCTATAAATACACTACAGTGCAACTGAATTAAAGAATTATTAGCTAATGCACATGATTTATTTTTTGTAACCATAAAAAAAAAGACCACACACAATGTTCAATCACAAAATCAAAAAGAGTAAATTGCAACTCAAGTTCTAAAATCCCAATTCCAAAAAAGTTGGGACGCTGCGTAAAATTTAAATAAAAATGAAATGCAATGATCTTTGTGTGTTGGCCCTGTGATGGACTGGTGACCTGTCCAGGGTGACCCTGCCCTCACCCAGTGTGAGCTGGGATTGGCACCACAATCCTGCGACCTGGAAATGGATAAAGCGGTTGAAGATGAATGAATGAATGCAATGCATAAACCCATATTTTAATTCCTAATAGAACATAAACACGAACATTAACATTGAAACTGGAACATTTTACCATTTCATTGAAAATATTTGCTCATTTTGAATTTGATGGCAGCAACACATCCCAAGAAAGTTGGAACAGAGGCAACAAAAGGCTAGAAAAGTAATTGGCACAAATTAAAAACAACTGGAAGAGCATTTGGCAACTAATTAAGTTAATTGGTAGCAGGTCAGTAACATGACTGGGTATAAAAGAAGCATTTCAGAGAGGCAGAGCCTCTTATATGTAAAGATGGACAGAGGGTCACTTATCTGCGACAAACTGTGTCTAAAAAATTTTGGAACAATTTTAGAAAAATTATCCTTACTGTAAAATTGCAATGGCCTTGAATATCCTACCATCTACAGTGCATAATATCAAAAAAAGATTCAGAGAATCTGGAGGAATCTCTGTGCACAAGGGACAAGGCCAAAGGTCAAAACTGGATGTTCATGATCTTTGGGCCCACTGCATTAAAGACAGGCATGATTCTCTACTGGACATCACTGCATGGGCTCCAGAACACTTCCAGAAATCACTGTCTGTGAACACAGTTTGCCATGCAAGCCACAAATGCAAGTTAACGCTGTATCATGCAAAGATGAAGCCATATGTGAACACAGTCCAGAAACACCGTCATCTTTTCAGGGCCAAAGCTGATTTAATGGAAAATTGAATGGAATGAAAAACGGTTCCGTGTTCAGATGAATCAAAATTGGAAATTCTTTTTGGAAACCATGGACCCGTGTCCTGCAGACTAAAGAGGAACGGGACCATCTACCTTGTTATCAATGGACAGTTCAAAAGGGTTGTATTGGTGCCTATGGCGTGGGCAGCTTACACATCTGGAAAGGCACCATCAATACTGAAAAGTACATAGATGTTTTAGACCAACATACGCTCCCATCTAGCAAGACAATGCTCAAACACATACTGCATCCATCACAACAGCATGGCTTCGCAGGAGAACAGTTGCAGCTGAACTGGCCTACCTGCAGTCCAGCTCTCACCAACAGAAAACATTTGGTGCATCATTAAACGAAAAATCTGCCAGCAAAGGCCCAGGATTGTTGAGCAGCCAGAATCTTGCATCAGACAAGATGGGACAACATTCCTCTCCTAAAATTCCAGCAACTAGTCTCCTCACTTCCCAAAATTTACAGACAGTTGCTAAAAGAAGAGGGGATGCAACATGTTGGTAAATATTGCCCTGTTTTGAGATGTGCTGCTGCTATCAAAGGTAAAAATGAGATAATATTTTCCGTGAAATGGTTGAAAGTCTCATTTTCACCATCTGATATGTTGTCTATTTTCTATTGGGAATAAAATATGGGTTTTTGAGATTTGCAAATCAGTGTATCCTGTTTTTATTTACATTTTACACACCATCCCAACTCTTGTGGAATTGGGGTTGTAGTTTCACATTAACTCCATTGAACAAGACCACAAGCAAAAAGATGAATATACATAAATTACTAAATATTGAATACTGCTGACAGGGCAGCACAGCAGCGCTGTTGCCCCACAATAAGAAGGTTGTGGGTTCGGTTCCCGGCCTGGGGCCTTTCTGTGCGTGTTTGCATGTTCTCCCTGTGCCTGCGTGGGTTTCCTCTGGGTACTCTGGTTTCCTCCCACCATCCAAAGACATCATGTTTGGGTTAACTGGTGACTCTAAATTGCCCATAGGTGTGAGTGTGAGTGGTTGTTAGTCTCTGTTTGTTTCTGTGTGTTGGCCCTCCGATGGACTGGCGACGTGTCCGGGGTGTACCCCACCAAGGTTGGCTGGGATTGGCTCCAGCACTCCCCGCGACCCGGAAACGGAAAAGCGGTAGCAGATGGATGGATGGGCCACTGCTGACAGTAAAAGCTAATTTATTACCATATAAAATCACTGAATGGTACAATAGCAAACTGCTTAAAAGGTTAAAATTATTCATTAAGGTTTCCACGTGCCCTCCATTACTAGATTTCTACATTCCTCCAAAGTGTTGGCGGCCAGAGTTTGTATGATATTCTACAGTAACGTGGAAGCTACTTTAAAAGCCTATAATATGCAATGACCAATTCTGAAATGAGATGATAACAAAATATAACAGTACACAATCCTTTTCTTTTTTTTGCACAAAGTGTAGATTTTTTGACAGGTTGACCAAAAAACCGAAATCTAACACTACTCTACTAATCTAATGCAAGCAATAGTAATATCTTTAAAACACTGTTTGGTATCTCTTGCACAAGCACACAGATGGGTCTTGAAATTCTTAGGCATTCCATCACTAATCCCTCATTGTAAAGCTTGTGTAGCCCACTATACACTGCCCCTCTGTGGTGTTGCTGCAGAAGTGGCTGAGTGCAAAATCCCAAAAGGTCTCAAAACAGAACGAGGTTTCAGAGCACTCTGAATTCAAGCAAATACTTGAAAAAACACACCGTTTATTTGTTTCAGGTCATATGCACATTTGCACTATTCTGCACTTATTTTTGCACTATTTTTATTTCTCTCTCTCCTTCTCTTGCCACTCTTCTTTTACATCTTTACTTTTTAGATTTTTTTTGGTTTTTACTTTCATCTTCTTGTGTATATATATTGAGCAAAGTGAACCGGAGTCAAACTTTCACAAACTTGGCCATTAAAGCTGATTCTGATTCTGATTCTCATTTCAGCCTAAACTAGCCATGAGCAGAGCTTTGTCAGGTTTTCGTGTTGAGTGTGAAACCACCTGTAGTGGGATTTTGATGTACGCTGAATATTGTAATGTGCTTTTGTGACCACAGAATGACAGACAATAGTGTCCACGAATGAGGCCCACAAGTCCAGGTTGAGCATAATTAAGTATAATGGCAAAGAGAACCCAAAATGTAATGTCCTGATATGCAGGATCCTAGGAAGTTAAATATAATTGTCTATAACTAAGTATTGTGAAAGTGTCATAGTTTGGGTTTTCTATTCCTTTTTATTGCTGTTATTGTTTTTTGTTTTTGTACCCCTGGTTGTGTATTTAATGATGATGATGATGATGATGATGATGAAGATGATGATGCATATAATATTATTATTTTTTACTGTCCTTGAAGCAGTGTAAACCATAACTGCTTAGATGATGATGCTTCCTCAGGACTTTTATGCACAATGATGGTGTTACTCTTGGCTTGCTGTGTGACCACTGAGCAACACCTGCCCTTGGCTTTTGTGTATGTTGCCTACCTGTGGCTTCATACTAGTCAGGATAAGAGAACAGGAATCAAATGAGAAAATAATAAATAACACTTGTTTTTTTCTTTTTACTTATGGACCAAATAATTAACTACACAAGATGGGAAAAACAGATTTAATTATCACTGTGCAAACATGGCTGTTGGTGAACCCCTGGAAAATGTAGTTAAAACATTTGTTTAATGACATGTTGACAACTCTGCAACATTGTCTGAATTATATCATAAAGCAAAATGGGAATGAAGTGAAAATAAACATGTGAGTAACAAACAAGTCAATCAGTAAATGAATTTGTGGCTGAGTATCCCAGATGTTGCATACAGGATTGTACATAACACCTTAAATCAATATGTGGCGCAGTTTCTTTTCTGCATCCTGAGTAAACTGAATAAATAATGTTGTTTATAAGCCAGCGAGATTCACTTATACTATGTCACTGCTGTTTCCAGTCAAATCTACCGCTGTGCTGCAGTACCTTAGCTTCCACCTGCTTTTCTTCAAAGAACAATTTCTAAAAGATATTTCAGCGTTTTGTTTAACTGCCTTTAACTCTGTCCTGTTTTGAGATCAAATTAATAACCTTTGCTCCAACTGCCCTTACTTTGAGTCCGTACAGCTTGGTACAAAGCATCTTACCTTGTCATCACACAGAAGAGACTGAGGGTCACTACAATTACATTTACACTGTGTACATTACATTTTACATCATACTATTATTTTATCCTGTCAAGAAAAGAATTGTAAAAAATCTACTAAGTGTACACCGAGCGTATTGGAGGTGATGGTCCAAAAATCCAACTGTTAAACATATGTGGACTACATTCAGGGTGAAAAACTGTTTATCTAAATAATAAAAATGTTTTATACAGAACAACAAAAAAAGGAAATTCATTACATTAATTCACCTTACAACAAATACCCCGTACATGGTACAAATTTCTGTAACAAGTTGTTGGTAACTGCTGTGGTAAAAGTGGGCAGATACATCCTCGAGGTACAGTTTGTTCACTACAGGTCGAAGTCCTCTGCTCCACTCTGACCTCATGACCTCTAGCAGGACTACTATCCATAGTCACTTGAAACAAGTTCAAATCTCTAATGCTGCTGTCAGGTTAACTTCTGGTTCTGTACCATCTACTTGAACTCTTCTTCGTCCTCAGCCACTGGCATCACCATCCCTGCAAATAAGACCATCTTAGTGCAAATTATTCTGGTCTCTAGTTCCCTGATGGTAGAACCAGTTAATGAAACCTCTTAGAGCAAGAATGTCTCGCTGATCTCAAGAAGCTCCTGGAAACTTATCACTTCAGGTAGAACCTCCTCTCCTAATACCCTGCCTGTACTACGTGAAGCACCTGACAGATGTGTATATTAAAATGTAAATAACTGAAAATAGTATAGGGCTCACACTCCTGAAATTCAATTTCCTACCTTATATTTTTTGCCTGTTGACTTTTTTTAATCCAGTGAGGTTTAAATGCTGTGTTTGTAAATTTCAGGTGGGGGAACTATCACTTCACAGCAAGAGGGTTTTGGGTTTGAGCACTGGGTCTGGGATTTGCATGCTTTCCCTGTGTCTGCATAGGTTCCTTCCAGGTTCTTCAGCTTCCTTACACAGTCCAAAGACATACATGATTGATTGATTGGTGACTCTAAAATTACTTGTAGGTATAAACATGAGCAAGAATGGTTGTTTGGTGTGTGCCCCAAGCAACATAGATAATGGATGGATGAAACGCGGGTAATGGAACTGACCCAAAGTGTGTTGTTTGTGTGTGTAAAAAATATTCTGTACCACCTTCATCTGCATCAGTCCTTTTCCTTCCTGCAGCCACATTTTGCAGTTGATTTTAGTCAACAGGATAAGGGAAACCTAAAAAAAAGTAACACCATAACTAAATCAAAGCATGGAACTGTGATAAATGATCAGTTGTGCAGTTAAAGTATTTTCACTATCATTTCACTATAAGACTGAACATGAACTTTTTATGGTTTATGCTTTTTGCTATATTGTGATACAGTAAGCTTGGGGTTCGTAATAACTTTCTCTGAAAGTTCACATCTGGGATGTCAGTAATTCCTTGCTGTTTATCAGATGGTTCACATCTGGAATAAAAACATCAGGAGAGGCTACAAACTTGTTAAAACTTGTGAATGTATCTCCTCTGTGGTAGGAAAATGTGTTTCACCTGTTTTTGGACACTCTTGCAAATTAAATTTGGATACCCAAACACTTTTGGTGCTAACTTACTCTGGAGTCATTATATTCACTATAATCTGATGAAACAAACAAAAATGCAACACCCTGTAGTAACTGTCATTACACTAGTACATCTCCCACCTTGGAGACCAGGCTAAATGTGAACTATTAACTGAGGTTAACCACATGATACCACAGTTTAAAATGTCAATAGTAACTCTAGCGCTAAAGTTATCTGAAAAGAAGCCGGTTAAGTAAATTGTGCAAGTAAAAAACATATCCAAGTGACAAGAAAGCAAACAGAAAAAATCTTGTTGTAAAAAGTGTTTGTGTTTGATGTTAAAGCAGATAAAAATGCCACTCACTTCACTTCAGAAGAAGATGAATGTGATGTTGCGGAGCAGAGAGTAGCTCTGAAGAGACCCTTCATGGTCTTAACAGGAACAGCTGGCAGCCAATAGAGAACCATGTTGAAGGAATGATTTAATAAACTAATGTGCTATTAGATCCTGAGTTTGTGGGTCAAATAAAAACATTAACTGATTAATGAACCCAAAACTTGTGTTATATTTTATCCACTACACACCACAGAGGATAAAGGGAGACCAAAAGACAACTTCCAATATCTTGATCCCCAAATTTGACTAATTCCATGACCTTTATGGTATATCGTCTTTCATCTAATAATACAGTTTGTCCGGGTAGAATTATGCACAGAGTAGCCAATTAAAGGAGCATACCAGGAGTGTGGGTGAAAAGCATCAGCAGGGAGACTGGGTAAGATTGGAGGAGAGGCCATAAGGACATTACAGCGACACCTGCATTTTACCTGAGTGTGAGGGTTTGCGGACTCAGAGTATATCTGAAAAGTATTACCAGTTTTATTATTTCAACAGTGGCGGCACAGTGGTGCTATGGGTGCCTTTTTGTGTGCAGTTTGCTTGTTCTCCATGTCTCAGCATGGGTTCCCACCAGGTTCTCCAGCTTCCTTCCACAGTCCAAAGACATGTGCCTCTAGGTTAAATGGTGACTCTATATGTCTGCCATGTTATAGACTGGCAACCTGTCCAGGGTGTTCCCCACCCTTGCCTCATGTAAAGTGGGATTGGCTCCAGTCACCCCCCTTGACCCTGCACAGATAAGTGATACAGATAATAGGAGCAGCAACAAATTATCAGAAATTTAGAAAAAGATGGAGAGGCTTTCAATTCAGTATTATATTTGGAAGATGGTGTAAAGAAAGCACAGTGGTACACTGGTAGCTGTATTATTAGAAGTAGAAAAAGCTTTTGATTAAAGTGTGTTTGGTGAGAATCAAGGACTAAACACCACAAACTATACAATAAACTGGAAGCTGGACCCAGGTAATATATATTTATATATATTACGGCTGTCAAAAATTTAAATTTTTAATCAGATTATTCTCGTGGCCGCTGTGGACTAATTTAAATTAATCATGATTATTATTCATTCATCATTAATTGTGTTTTATGTTGTGGGGGCAAAAAAACTCTTGAAAGAAGGCAATATATAAATAGTTAACGTGTTTATTTAAACTAAAAAGCAAATGTGGTGTCCAGATTGCAATATATATATATATGTATATATATACATATAAAACCCAACCACATCATATTTAGAAAGCACCCTTTTTCTTTCTTTCTTTATTTTTTGGTAAACAAACAAATATCCACAGTAATGTGCCCCACTTATTCATATTTTAGCCAGCCGCTGAGACAACTCACTTGTTTACCTATTTATCGGAGAGAATAGAAGGGGTTTTTTTATTCTGGATTTTGAGAAGCGTTACTTGCATAAGCATATATCCATCTAAAAGTCTACAAATATGTGTTATATTATTTAGGGTGCATTTTTTAGTCTGACTTTCCCAGAATTCGAAAAAGAACAACATGTCCTACATGAATGTGTGTTGTTTTATTCAGCTTCCATATATATGCTTAAATATTGCTAAAATATATGGATGCAACATGTAATACTATATATGAATTCATCTTGCAGACTTTTCCTCCATGTGCATATACAATTTTTTTGCATTTAATATGTTACAAACACACATATTAATATATCCAGACGATGTATGCATGATGATAATATGTACCTTTATAATTTATACAGCAACATCATTCTTGATAAAGACACATAGGCCTATGCCATATATTACATTTTGGACGTTGCATTTTGAGATCACCCTGGCTTGTGCTCCATCTTTGACTTTCCTTATGACTCATTGTCAAGCTCTTATTGATTGAACTGCGCCTTTAAACTGTCCTACATCCATTGCAGAACAAGCTGCTGTGGCTGCGGCAGGAGGAGCGTCCCCTGCCGGCCGAGACCAGCCTCTCGGAGCTGCTGCTCCTCCGCATTGCCCTAGTCCTTTCGTTTCTCCCTTAAACTCCTGCTGTTAACACACTTCTCCATCTGTAGTCTTTGGTGTTTACAGTTTGTTAAATATCCTGCTGCCTGCTCGGTGCAGCCTGGAACACGGATCTGTCACGGCGATGCGGTGAAATGATCGATGTTGGCTGTAATGTACTCACCCTGCGGTGCGCCGTCCCTTCACACCGTCACCCCATCGTTACGTCTCCATCCGGTCGCCTGCGGCTTCAGTGTGTTTATCGGGGATTAGACTGACTCTGTGCTGTGAGCAGGGCTGGCGCTGCTTTCACGGCCTGGCAGTAGCATCCTGTTATCGCTGCTTATAAATGTTTAGATGCACATTATGCACTTCCGTTCCGAAGATGCCAGATTAATGGATCGTCTCCTATTGGTCCAGAGTCAAAGACAACGAGTTCCTCCACCGACCAATGGAGCTGCTCAAATAGTCCACGCCATTGACTTTTCCGTTCACTTCACTGTCACTCTTCAGACTGTACATTCAACCACAAATAAATATATTCCTCATGTATTCAAATGCAATTATGTAATCTACATATATTAATTTTTATATGATCAGCCATAACATGACAACTGACAGGTGAAGTGAAAAACAGTGATATCTGTTTACCATGGCACCTGTCAGTAGGATATATTAGGCAGCAGGTGAACATTTAATCCTGAAGTTGATGTGTTGAAGCAGAAAGATGGTCAACTGTGCAAAACTGTGATGTGTAGACCACTTGATCAGAGCATCTGCAACACTGCAGCTCTGTGGGATGTTCCTGCTCTGCAGAGATCAAGACCTACCACAAGTGGTCTAAGGATGGAAAGACATTGAACTACAGACTGGGTCATGACTCTTTGGGGAGTGATGGCAGATCGGTGTGGTCTGATGCAAAAGAAGTGCTACTGTAGCACAAAGTTAATGCTGTTTTTGATGGAAAAGTGTCAAAACATACAGAGCATCACAGTTTGTTGCATATGAAGCTGTGTAGCTGCAGACCAGTCACAGTGTCCACGCTGAGCCCTGTCTACCAACAAAAGAACCTACAAAGGACACATGAGCATCAGAGCTGGACTATGGAGCAATGGAAGAAGGTGGTTTGGTCTGGTGGATAAGGTCTAATTTAACATCATGTGGATGGTTGGGGGTGTGTATTTCTCTCACCTGGGGGAGTCATGACACCGGGATGCATCATGGGAAGAAGACAAGTTGATGGAGCATTGTAAAGCTCTGGGCAATGTTCTGCTGGGAAACCATTCATGTGGATGTTACTTTGACATGTAACACCAACCTAAACTTGGTTCAGACCAAGTCCAGCCCTCAGTGGAAACAGTGTTCCCTGATGGCAGTGGCTTCTTTCAGCAGGATAATGTATACTGCTACAATGCCATACTGCTACTGCCATACTGCTACAATGGTTCAGGAACAACAACCAAGTCAGGGTGTTGACTTGGCTGCAAATTCCTCAGATCTCAATCCAGTCCAGCATTCATGGAGTCTCCACCTCACAACTTCCAGGAGCTGCTGCTAACTCTTGCTCCAGATGCCACAGCTCACTTTCAGATGTTTAGAGGAGTCCACGTCTCCATGGCTGATTTGGCAGTAAAAGGGGGACTGACAAAATATTAGACAGGTGGTCATTATGTTATGGCTGATATCAGTGTATGACCATCTCAAACTAATTTATTTAAAAATTTAAGTATTTTGCATGCATTATCTTATGTTTTTATGCTGTATTATAGATGCTATATAGATATATATCCATCCAAAGTATTTCAACATATGTTTATATTATATTCCAGAATGTGAAGATGCACTTTAAATAAATTAACTTAGCCTATTTATAAGAAAAAGGGACTTAAACATATCAAAGTTTTAATTCTATGTGATTATTTTTTAATATGTGTTGTTTTAATAAACCTGCAAAAATGAATTAAATATACATTAACAACATATGGTTACAACATGTCGAACTACATCAAAAATGATATGCCATATCACATAGATATTACAAAAATTTTGGGTCGTTTTTTATTTGATATATATACATATTTAAATTCTTTGTTTATTTATGTTTGCTTATAACCCATGTGTTATAAACATATATTCCTATATCCAGAGGATGTAAATATTTGATAATAATATAGATGACATGTATAGCAGAGAGGTTTCATCAGGTTGTGCCTTGAATTTCACAGCCAACCCTAACCTTAACCCTATATCAGTGAGTAGAATAAGCCTGCTTTAGTCTGAATCCTAATGATTTTAATCCTTAAATCAGCGGAATTTTTATTTTACAGTCACATAGCTGGGGTTAAAGTGTTGTTTGGAAGAAGTTCTGATGCCCATTGCTGCCAGATGTTTGCTGCTGCTTCTGTAATGAGAAGCCCAGTCGTTACGTCACTGCCCGGGGTTTCCTAGTGAAGTGAACCCTACGGCGTCATGGCGGAGGCCGCCGGTCGGAGGACCCTGGATTGAAATGCCAGCTTTCTACAATCGTGCTTGACGACGAGCATTATACTTTGCTTACACCTACAACGGGAAAGGGGGCTTAACTTGATTTTTGAAGTGAGGGGAAAACCAACACAGCTCCAGATTTACAGAACTGAGTCGTTTGGGCAGCTCTCCCGAACTGGGAGATAGCTAGCTAGCGTAAGGTAGCGTTAGCTACCAGCAGCTGCTAGCTCACCAGTTAAATAAAAGAAGAAAGGACCTCTGAAGTGGAAAGGTGGATTTAGTCAGCTATTTCTTTGCCATTTTCCAGGTAACATAAATTCCCTGAAAGTAACATACAGAGCGGAGCAAGTCAGTACTTAGTTCAGCGAGAAAGCAAGCTAACGTTGCATGTTTATGTGGTAAAAGCCGCGAGAAGTGAGCGGCGAATTAAAACAAGATGGAAGAGGGTGAAGTTAGGTTAGCTAATTTGTATTTGTGGGTTTAATAATGAATAGTAAATTTAGAAGTCTATCGTGGTCGACTACTTGCATATGCATTTGCATAGTTAAATATTGTTGACTGTTAATCAGCGAGTTTCGACCATAAGTGGAAATTGAACATTCCAGCGGTTCCCAGCTCAGATGAACTGGGGCAAAGTTTTGTCATTTTGTTAGCTTCCGTGGTAGCCTCGTGTTTCACAACGTTAGCCACTGATACTTTGCTTGACAACCTCAGTAAACGCTGGGCTATCATCTACCTTAATATTTTTTGAACTCACGTTGATCGAAAATATAAATGGTACCACATTTAACATTTGGCTGACATTTTTGTGGATCGTCTTGTGGACATATAACACCAACTAATGCTTTTCTAATTTTAAAAGTTATAATTTTCTGTGAGAAAATCATAATGCTAACACGTTAAAGCTAACAAACAGTAATTGGTTACTCGTGGGGTACAGTGGCTAGCAGAGCACCTAGCCTTAATCAAATTGTTCTTGGTACCACAAACTATGGCCATCGTTGTTTGGTTTTGTTGGCCTTTTGAATTCAGAGATAAAATGCTGACTGGCGCCTTTACCGTTTCTGTATACATTGCTGCTAACGCTCCCCGCCAACATTTAATACTGGCGTCACTAACCGGTATTGGGTAGTTAGCAACAAGCTAAAATGTAGCAACAGCGAGACTCACTGGCACTCTGAATCGAAGGTTAGTATAACTTCGCGTATGATAACATTGTTTTGACTATGGCTAAGGTCCTTGTTGTTATTTAGAGGTAATAGTGCTTACAGAGCTTTGTGTGAGCGGAAAACACGCCGCTGCTGCGCAGGCCTGATAGGCCTCTGCACTGAGAGAACAAATGCAGCTAACAACAACCATCCACGCAGGTCTTTCTGCTTTAGATTTTATTTTCAGGTATTCATTGCTAAAGTAATTTGGCAGGCAGCAGAGACTTAATATTAACTGAAACTACAACGCAGTGTAAAAATGGCTTTAGAAAATTTGACATTAATACATCTAATTTGATAGTGCAATGACAGCTCCATAAGGACAATTCATGTGTTGAACTTTTGGCAGCGACTAAACTTTGTTTGGGATGGTGTCCTGAGTTGGAAATTAATTTTATTTTATGATCATCAGGACTTCTACTTGTGCTTGGAATTTTTTTTGCACGTTTTGCCAAATTTAGGCATTTACAGGATAAAACAAAATTTCTCAGACATTTATATATAATGTTTTAAATGTGCATCTTCTCTCAGGTTAATTAGGTGGAACCTAATTGTCAGGGGAAGTCTATATTTTGGACTTCAAAATGGCTGGACGAAGTGAGGATGAAAGTGTAAGCAACAGCAGTGGAGAATCAAGGTAAGCCGTAATTCACAAAATGACATTACAGCATTGTTGACACTGATTGAAATCCCACTGTCCATTGGATCTTATTATTTTAACACATTTGACAGAAGGAGGGTGGTTTTGAACTACTCCTCATCTTTTGTTTGTCACTGATATGTTTCATTCATATTGACTGATATCTAACAATATTTAATAAACTTTAACACTTTATGATATTTGAAGCATAAATACAATCAGCATATGTAAAATGCAAACGAACATCTCCACGGTCATATGGATCCTCCATCACTGCCAACACACTTAATGTTGTTTAATTGATTCATCATTGATGCATCTTTCACAAGTTGGTTCTTTCTCTCTGAGAAATTTAATAATAGTCTGTATGGATACAACCAGGCTGTAAAAGTGGACTGGTGACTGTATAGGTCTTCATGTTCAATTTGATGTCATTTAAAGTCCCTGACAACCTCTGTAGTCTGACTCGGACACCTGTTAGTGACCAGCTTCTTTTTGACAGATGAAGACGTTAAAATAATCAGCTCTGAGGTATTTACTGAGGAATTTTATGTGTCAGCTTGTATTAACCACAAACTTCAGTTTTTGTCATCTTTCCATGAATACACTGAAAACAAAACAGATGTTTAATTCAAATGAATGTTAGAGCTGTTTCTTAAAGCACTGTTCTCATTGTCCAAGAATATAAAAGGCAACCACAGGTGTTTTATTGGAAGCAATTCAAAAATGTTTTGAATGAATGAAACTAAATTGATTACTAAATGATTGATCTGAATTACTAATGAACAAATTATTTTTGGATTTTCCTTTGCCATTATAGTAATTCTGATGATGAATCCGGTTCTGGATCGGGCTCCGCATCAGGGTCTGGCTCAGGCTCCAGTTCCAGCTCCTCCAGCAGCAGCAGCAGCCAATCAGGAAGCAGTGACTCAGGAAGTGGTTCAGATTCTGGCAGCCAGTCAGACTCTGACACACAGAAATCCAAGGAGAAGATGGAACCACCAAATAAGTCAAATATTGATGGGGCTGAGGTAAAGAAATGATCAAAGGTGGACTTCTATTTGAACATCATATATTAACTGTAAAGCAGCTTTCATAATATAGCATCCAATGGGTCACACTGCGTTAAACTATTTATCAAAATTGACTCTGCTGCATTAGTGTTAAAACAGTTGCCATCTCTTAATATGTGAAAGCTTCTAATCTGTACCTATTTTGGCTAAACTTTGAACTCATTAATTGATTTAGTTCTGGAAGTCCAACCCAAGTATCCTAGCGGTGCAAAGGTCAGCTATGCTCAGGAAACAGCAGCTTCAGCAGCAGCAACTGCAGCAGAGACAAAGCTCTTCAAATAGTGGATCTGATGAGGTTGGTTTCAAACGAATTTGATTCCCAGTAGACATTTGTTGTGCTGTTTAATTGGGAACTAATTGACTCCATTGCAAATTTAATTGTTTGACTTGTTTGTTTTCTTATTCGTTAAGAAAAGTTCTTGTCCTTAACAATAATATTTTCTAGGACTCGTCAAGTAGCGATGAATCTGACTCTTCAAGTGGATCCAAAAGGAGAAGGAATTCAGGCTCCTCTGACTCCGCATCAGGGAGCGGCTCTGGATCAGACTCATCACCAGAGAACAGTGATGAAACAGCATCAGACTATGAGCCGAGTCACAAAATCAAAAGCAGAAAGCCTCCAACCAAGTAAGTAATTTTCCTTTAAATGGCTACCGGGGTTTGTAGGGTTACATTATTGTCCATTTGTAGTGATCGGTCACATCGTCTGTTTAAGTATTGATCATAAAACCTGTGATTAATAATGCACACACAGAGTAACTTGAGTTTAATTTGACGCATCACTTCTTGTCATGCCTTAGGTTGAATTTTCGCAATGGGAAAAAAAGCAGCACCCAGAGGAAAAACACCAAGAAATGCTCTTCTTCTGAGGACGAGGATGAAAACTACAAGAAGGTGGCATCTGCAGGGCCACGGCGGCAGGCCACGGTTAACATCAGCTACAAGGAGGATGAAGAACTGAAGACAGATTCAGATGATGTGGTGGAAGTCTTAGGTGAAGATGTCCCACAGCCTGAAGAAGATGAATTTGAAACACTGGAGAGAGTGATGGACAGTAGGATAGGAAGAAAAAGAGGTAAATTGGATTCATCAGAATTTAGGAGATGGAGCAATGAGAGAAATGGTTGAGGGATTTCAGGGGAACGTAGGAAATACCTGGGAGATTTACGGCTACTTGAGCCCAGCTCTAAGAATGAATGAAGAAATATGTTATATGTTAACTATTTCTTATCTCTTTTTTCCGAACAGCAACAGGAAGTTCAACCACTGTTTATGCTGTAGAAGCAGATGGGGACCCTAATTCCAACTTTAATCCCAACAAAGAAGTTGGTGAGGTCCAGTATTTGATAAAATGGAAGAACTGGGCCCACATCCACAACACCTGGGAGACAGAGGAAACACTCAAGTTGCAGAACGCCAAGGGCATGAAGAAACTGGACAATTTCAAGAAGAAGGAACAGGAAAAAAAGAAATGGTGAGAATTTGTTTTATGGACATGATTCTCATATGATGAGATGATAAACAAAAGTAGACAGAGGGGGCAGCTGCCCTCTCTGGAGAATTCAATGGCCATGTCCATGCTAAACCCAACAATCAATGATTCATCGAACTTTTATTTATTTAACACTTTCATACAGACAGTGTAACTTGCTTTACCAAGAAATACAAAAAAAAAATAATCCCACACCCATTTACTCTCCCTCACAAAAACAAAAACACCCATTTACCTATTACTGAATAAAAAAAAATCAAGACAGTAATAACAGGAACTGTGAAAACACTAATATGAATCACCTGTAAGAGCAATAAAATGATAACCAATAGATAAATATTTGATATAAAAAAAAAAGAGAGAAAAAGAAACAAATACAAATTAAGACAAGGCAGCACGTTGGCATACTGTTAGCGCTATTTCCTCACAGCGAGAAAGTCATGGGTTCGATTCCTGGGCCTGGGGCCTTTCTGTGTGAAGTGTGCATGTTCTCAGTTAACCTGAACAGAACCCACGACTTTCTTATTGTTGGGCAACAGCGCTAACCACTATGCCGCCGTGCTGCCCTATAGGAAACCTTAAAATATATAAATAAATGGACAGACAAATAAACAAAGACAGCTTAAATTTTTGTTAGAAGCCAGACTAAAAAGGTAAGTCTTAATTTTGCTTTTAAAAACAAACCCATCTCTAACTTAACTATTTCTATCCACATAAATTTACATGAAAACATTTTTAAACCAATATGTCACAATCTCTTTGTCATAAATGTTCTTCACAGATTTAAACCTCCATTTAACTGAAAATTTGTGTCTCAAAAGAACCATGTACACGTAAAAACAAATGTTGTCCACTAGAACTTGTATTCAGTAAGACAGGTGGCCACTGGCTTGACTGTCATGCTTTAAGACACCTCTGTACCTCTAAAATAGTCTTCAGCTACATTTAAACCCCATGTGACTGATGAGAACTTCAACTGGTTAAAATTTTAATTCGAAAAACCAGATGCCTCATTTATTTCCTGGAAACAATTGTATTAGTATTAGAAACATAAAAAGGTTACTCTGGTTAATCTTTTTGCCACAGGAATTTCCTAATGTATGTAGGGATTTAAACTGATCCTCTCTTACCCACCGACCAGCTCTTTTTTTAATGATGAAATCTAAAATTTGTGAAATATAAATTAGTACACTCCAAAAAAGTGTTGGTTTGTCCCATATCATACATGGACTGGTTATTGTAAACTCTTTTTTTTTTTTTTTTTTTTTTCCCCCGTACAGGTTAAAGATGGCTTCCCCAGAAGATATAGAATATTTCAATTGTCAGGAAGAATTGATGGATGACCTGCACTCTCAGTATCAATTAGTTGAGAGAATCATAGGTGCGCCGTTATTACTCAATTTTCTCTGACTGTATTTGATACCACTGAATTTGTGTGACTAAAACTGTCTTCAATTCCTCTGGCCAGGCCACTCAAACCAGAAGTCAGCTGCAGGTTACCCAGACTATCTGTGCAAGTGGCAAGGCTTACCATATTCAGAATGTAGCTGGGAAGATGGTGCCCTGATTGCCAAAAAGTTCCAGAAATGCATCAACGACTATATGAGCAGAAACCAGTCCAAGACCATTCCATCCAGAGACTGCAAGGTAAAATACTACCAGGTCTCCACAACCAGTGGCAGTTTTTTGGTGATACCTTGGTAAATTAGTAGACCTTTGCATTTAATCATGTCAACAAACTGCTGTTATTCCCTGTAGGTGCTTAAACAGAGACCCAGATTTGTGCCCATGAAGAAGCAGCCAGCTTACATTGGTGAAGGACTGGAGCTCCGAGACTACCAGTTGGACAGTTTGAACTGGATGGCCCACTCCTGGTGCAAGTGTGTCTCAAGTTGTCCTTAAATTTTCTTCTTCAAATGTGAATGCACTTGGTTTCATTTCACCTTCCAACATTAATCTGCCTTTTATTGGATGTGATTCAACCTTTGTATGTGATATTGGAGGATGTTTTTATTTAGTTCTGTGAGGACTGCGCAATAAATCTTCAGTTACTGTTTTTCACATAATGCAAATTAGCTGACATCTCATTATGATGTACTCCATGAAGGTGATCATAGAGCCAACGTGAAGTTTCTCCCCTACTGCAGTGTCAAATCAGTTGTATTTGGGTGCAAGGTTTCTTAAAGACCTAAGAATATGTTAGTATAAAGGAAATTGATGCAAGAAATCCAGACTGAGTTAATTTGAGGCAGTAAAAAGTAAGAAACAGGGAGAGCAATGAATCCACCAACTTTCCCCCACCTGTTCATTTTGTATTATCTTTGGTGTTGGCACAAACTTGCATGGGATAGGTTCATCTAGATATCGGCAAATTATAAATGCAAACGTCCTACAGCCAGTCAAGATGCTGACACTGGAACACGGCTAGCTTCTACAGCAGGACAGTGATCCAGGTATAGCTCAAAACGTCAATTAATGCAAGCTAAAGCTTTTGGTATGACCCCTCATCCCCCTGTCATTTTATGAAATGAAAGGTAATAGGGCATTAACATTTTAAATAAGGGTTAATTTTAATGCTTATTCACAGGAGGGTTGAACTGTTTGCTTTTTTTCACAAAACTGCATGGAAACTGCGTAGATGCTACAGTCATGTTCTAGCTGCTTCATAACAGGCTTATAAACTGAATTTCTGATGTTCTCTTCTGCTTTATCCTCATTCATAGGGGCAACAGTTGCATCCTTGCAGACGAGATGGGTTTAGGGAAGACCATCCAGACCATTTGCTTCCTTAACTACCTGTTTAATGAGCACCAACTGTATGGGCCCTTCTTGTTGGTTGTGCCTCTCTCTACACTCACCTCTTGGCAGAGAGAAATCCAGCTTTGGGCCAGTCAGATGAATGTTGTGGTCTACCTGGGAGACATCAGTAGCAGAAATGTGGTATAGTTGTTCAGGCACTTGTTGCACACTTATAGACATCCATTCACAGACACAATAGTGTGGGCTCCAGCTGAAATCTAAGAAAAAGAAGAGGAGGTCAAAACTTGCTATAGTCAAATCTTAGCCTGTTTCTTTTTTATGTCTTTGATGATTTTGTTAAAGACTGAGCTGTGATTTCAGCTTTGTATAATGTACAGGGATCAATCACAGAAAGTTAGTTCTTCTTCAGTCACTCACACAGAGCACAGCCTCTGCTGGGATCCACTACAGTTCATAGCCCAGTTAACACAAACTAAGCGCTATGTGAGGTCAGGGTCACTGTTGTGAAAGCACTCCTCCATATATTTCCAATTCCTAAGCCTGGAAAGCCGAACAGGTTGGTTGACTGTCTGTAACAGGATGTGTAGTCCTCAGCCTCTGGTTGTCATCCAGACACAGTTAAGTCAAGTCATTTTATATAAAACTGGAGTCAGTGTACTAAATTAGCAGTGCTCCAGACTGTAAACACTGTGCTAATTGAACCTGATTGTATCAGAATGGTGGAGAGACAGTAAGCCAGTCCATCATTTAAATCCATCTTCATTATTCGCGCTGGTCCAAAAAAGTAGTTTTTTGTAGTTAATGTTTAACCCTTTGACCTACCATAGAACATTTGCCAGAGCACATCGTTACATTTTTACATTGCTGTATGGCCATTTTTTGAGTATTTTATTTTTCTATAAATCAATACAATCCCAAATTTTATTATGTATAGCTTAGTTTAATAAAATGGTTGAAAGTGCAAAAAAATCAAAAAAATTAAAATAATTTTTCTTTTATATACATTTTTCAAAATACAGTTATGTCATAGCTGTACCACCTTAAAATAGATCATGCTAACAATGTGATGATGTGTATTCCAACATAGGGGGCAAAGTGAAGGCCCACAGTCTGGGCTATGTTTTTCTTTGCTCCGCTTTACAGTGGATTTCTGCAAACACGTTAGTAAGAAGAAACAGCACTCTGGGACACATTGAATGCATGAAAGTGTAACTCCTTAGGGTTTTATATGCAGAAAGTATTATTACTCTATCTTATTTGGTTACAATTCTACCGGCATTGAAACATAGATATGCTGGTGGTTAAGATGTATGGATGCAGTTTGTTGTTGAATGTCTTTGCATTTATGATGTTTTCTTCTGTGTTTTTAATTGATAGATTAGGACACAGGAGTGGATGCATGTCCATAGCAAGAGACTTAAATTTAACATCCTACTCACAACATACGAGATTCTTCTCAAAGACAAGGTAAGCAACTACTGTACTGTATTATGGAACATAGTCCTGTTTTGTTTTTTTTTTCTCACATGATGTACTCATGAAGTGGTGAAGATCAGTTCTAAAGCTATGCATGATACTAACACAACTATAATAAATGTTTTCTAGTCATTTTTGGGCAGTGTGAACTGGTCCTTCATTGGTGTGGATGAGGCACACAGGCTGAAGAATGATGACTCCCTCCTCTACAAGACCATGATCGATTTCAAGTCCAATCACAGGCTTCTGATCACAGGAACACCACTTCAGAACTCCCTGAAAGAGCTCTGGTCCCTGCTACATTTTATTATGCCAGACAAGTAGGTCATTTTATCACACTTAAAGGCTAACAAACACTGTTCCTTAGAGCAAAAAGCGATGTGCACCAGATTATAAAAGTAGCACGTGGATAAAAGGCGAGGAATTAAATATTTTGTATCTCGAGGGATTTGTGTGAAGTCTGAAAAATTGCCTCTTGATGTCACTTGAGTCAGCAGTTCTTAAGGCTGAAGACTAAAAGTTTGAAAATGAGGCGAAATCATCAGCAACTAGCACAAGCTTGTCACACAAGCATCTCTGACCAACTGTTTGCAGACGAGTTGCATGGTTTTGACAAAGAAGTACAGTGTGGGGTAAAATATGGCATTTGACACTGCCTTTTCATAATTGTTACTACACTAATACATTAAAAAAAATCTTTAATAATACATTTTCAGTTTGTAATTTGTACCATGAGCAGACTGTATGACTGTCTCTTTTTCCTCAAGGTTTCATTCCTGGGAACTTTTTGAAGAGGAACATGGTAAAGGCAGGGACTCTGGCTACACCAGTCTACACAAAGAACTTGAGCCTTTTCTGCTGCGCAGGGTAAAGAAGGACGTTGAGAAATCCCTTCCTGCCAAAGTGGAACAGATCCTCCGAGTTGAGATGAGTGCTATCCAGAAACAGTATTATAAGTAAGAGCTGCATTTTCCTTTTGAGTCCTGAAATTCTGTCGTTTTGTCATTGTATACCCAAGTCAACCACACCCAGTTTTATCACGGAAACATAAACATCTGTTGATTAGTGTTAAGTATGTTTAGGCTGTGTTCAAATCTACAGTAGCACCACAGGCAATAGTGCGTGTGGCTTTCTGAATCTTTCCATCATTATGTTCACATAAGACAGTTTGTATAGTTCTTCAGGTCAGTGTTAATTTCGACAGGCAATTTTCAAAGATTTTTATTTGTAGTCTTGACTAAAAATTCCATTTACTTTAAGTCACATTTTAATTATCTGAAATGCTTTAAATTTTGTGTAGATGAAATACAGTGATTTTAGTCAGACAAAATCTATGGTAGAATAGTCAACTAAAATCTAAAAGATTAAGTTTAAATGAAATGCACTATTTAAAATGTTTCTGTTGGCTCTCCACTAATGGGGAACATATTTTAATATTTTAAAATGGAATACTCTTAAGATTAAAACATGCAATACAGACACGTGATTTTCTTTTTTCTGTCTCTATTTGATAGCACAGTTTGAAGAGTAACTAGAAATGGGGGGAAAGAATGGGGGATGACATGTGGCAAATTACATCAGCTGGACTTGAACCTGTTTGGCCAACGAGAATATTGTAGCGTTTGGTTTATGGGGTGCACGGTTTATCCACTGCGCAACCAGCGCCCCAGACATACATTATATTGCCAAAAGTATTCGCTCACCTGCCTAGACTCGCATATGAACTTAACTGACATCCCATTCTTAATCCATAGGGTTTAATATGATGTTGGTCCACCCTTTGCAGCTATAACAGCTTCGAAGCGCATTTGTGAGGTCACACACTGATGTTGGATGAGAAGGCCTGGCTCTCAGTCGCTGCTCTAACACAGTCATGTTGGAACAGGAAAGGACCATCCCCAAACTGTTCCCACAAAGTTGGGAGCACGGAATTGTCCAAAATCTCTTGCATACCATACCAAGAGATGACTGTGCAGCAGTGCACAAAGCAAGGTCCACAAAGACATGGATGAGAGAGTTTAGTGTGGATGAACTTGACTGGCCTGTAGAGTTCTGACCTCAACCCGATAAAACACACTTTTGGGGTGAATTAAAGCAGCGACTGAGAGCCAGGCCTTCTCGTCCAACATCAGTGTGTGACCTCACAAATGCGTTTCTGGAAGAATGGTCAAAAATTCCCAGAAACACTCCTAAACGTAACCTAAAGTAAGTTACAGAAAATAAGTGTGAGTGTTCTGTGTGTGATTAGATGGATCCTGACCAGGAACTACAAGGCTCTCAGTAAAGGTACCAAAGGCAGTACATCGGGGTTCCTCAACATCATGATGGAACTGAAGAAGTGTTGTAACCACTGTTACCTTATCAAGCCCCCTGAGGACAATGAGTTATTCAACAAAGCTGAAGCCCTACAGGTCTGTTTATTGTGTGTTAATGTGTTACATTATCTGGATCATTGTGTATTTTTTATTATAATTAATGACATGGATAAGATGAACATGATGAAGTTATTTTCAGACTCTGTTACTGGAAATAGCTGCTGCAGCCCAAAGCCAGAGAGCAGTGACGGTGAACTAAAGCTGTAAAATTTAGAAAGTTAAACAACGAAGAGAGATGGCTGTAAAGGTGTTAATTTCTAGTTTCTGTTTTTAAGATATGTTGTTGGTGTGATTCTAGCGACAGCAGCAGAGTTTTGTTGCATCGCTGAGCTGGGGTATTGCTGAGCTGTGCAGGTGCAGACAGTTCAATGTTCAGGTCTACACTAGGGATGCAACGATTATAGATTTTGATTGTATGATTATAGTCTAAGGAATAATCATAGTTTCACGATTATTATGCATTAATTAATTTCACAACACTACTAATGAACTAATGCATAAAATCACATGAGCATTCTTTAGAGATTTTTATTTATGTATTATTATTTATTACTGTCAGAAATAACAGTAATAAAATTATACAGTACAAAATAATAAAGATAAACAAAAAGTCTATTTCTCCATTTGGAATTAAATAAAAGTGACCTCTGCTCTGTACACATCTATGTCAGTATTTCCCTTTTGGAAAAAAACTAATGGAATCAAAGGCTGCAGGACCTCTGTCTGCATTGCTCTTTTGATTAAAAAAATATCACAAAATTATTTTGTATTTTCAGTTTGTGTATTCTTTCTATAATTCTTTTAGACCTGAGTAGAGAACTTGCAAACATGGTGGAGAAAAAAAAAAATCTAGTTGGCTTTTGACTTAAACAGTATAGCTGCTTTTTTTTTTTTAAACATAAATAACACTCTAACATTGAAAATAAATAAAACACTGAACACTAATGTAATTTGACTCAGTTATTACGTGTGACTTTTACTTTGGCGTGTAAAGCTGGGTGGTGATCCCACAAATGCTGCATCAAGTTTGATGTGTTTGAACCTTTAGCCGCAACTTTATGTTTATGTTTGTTTAATTAAAGATTGAAAGGAAATTATAAATAAAAGCTCCTAGATTGCTATTGTTTGTAATTCCTATTAAAGTGGGAAGTGGAAGTGTGCAGATACCATATGAAGACTTTCTATCTGCTAATTGGAACCTGACAGAAAATATGTGAAGCCTACAGATTCAGATCTGTAACTGGGTTGAATGACTTTTTATTTCTTTACTTGGAGAGTATTGATCAATAACTGTTAGCCCATCCTGTCCTCTCACAGCAACTGATCCGCAGCAGTGGGAAGCTGGTTCTGTTGGACAAACTTCTGGTGCGTTTAAAGGAGCGAGGCCACAGAGTTCTTATCTTCTCCCAGATGGTGCGGATGCTTGATATCCTGGCTGAATACCTCAGGAGCCGACAATTCCTCTTTCAGGTAGACACAAAGTATTCTCACATGATCATCCATTATCCTGTACATACACTTTAGGAGCACCTTATTAGGGACCACATTCAAATACTGGCTATGGTATGCTTTTGCTGAGGCTCTTGAATTGTGATCAGGTTCTTGATTGGACCCTTACCAGAGTCAACCTTTAGCAAGTTCTATTAAATAGACAGTTTACAAAGGTTTATGCGTATAAGCCATGGCATAGATCAGTGAATGTAGCCAGAAGCACAATAATCTCAGTAAGTGTAAAAAGCAAGTTTGTAAGCAACACAACTCTTCCCAGGTTTGGTCTTTTAACCAACCTGACCAAGAACCCAGTGGTCACTGTAACACTTTGAAATGTCTAAAAGCAGGATAGCCATCTGAGCATCCCTCCACCAATGACTAAATAAATGTATGGAAGTAAAAGATGTACTCTCCTTGGGCTTTAATGGACTCTGGGTGCATGAGGAAAAAGATTATCTGGTTTGGGAGAAAATTTTAACCCTTGTGGCATAATGCTCTGTCTCACTGTCTAATCCCTGGGTAATATCATTCTTATGGGGAAGCATGGTTGTGTGGCAGGTTCAAGCTATGGTGGTAAAACCTTATGGTAGGGACACAGGGACAGGTCAGAATCAAGGGATGGCTCCATGCAGCCAAATACGCTGAAGTTCTTAAGGATGAACAACCCTAGAGTGCATGTGACCTGAAACCAGGGCAATAGTTCATTTTATATTTCACCATGAGTAAGACCTGTAGTACACAATCAAAACAGTCATGTTTACATGACACCTTAAAAAAAAAAAAAAAGAGGAATTATTGCGTTAGTCTGACCAAAACTGGACTTTTAAAGAACATGTAAACATGTTAGCTTGACTGAAGTCAAATTTATAATTGTCGGACTAACACACACAGATAATGCGATTGTAAGTCAATCTACTGCTGCATGTATATGGACAGTCGGACTGGAACTGGAGGAGGTGATCTGCACATGTGCTAAGTTTCGCGCCAAGCTATCACCTGGAAGTCGAATGGCATTTAAAACGTAAACGTAGGAGGTCGGACAAAAGAAGCCGGCTAACTGCTACGCATCAAACATGGCAAAGTCTGCAGCAAAAGCTAATTTTTGGACGGATACAAATCCACTAACTTGCTAGCTCACCAGTCTTTTTTTCTTCCCACCTCTGTTGTGGTCTGTGACATCATAGGTCAATTGGTAGTGGCCCATTACCCACAAGCCAAAAGAGTGCATATCGCCACCTATCGTAGTGGAGGCAACATGATTTCAAGAAATAAATCGATTTCACTCCTATGCATGTATACTGGGACAAGGACAGAAGTCCGATTAGATGGCTTTATCGCACTATAACCATAGCTAGATTTAACTGTGCATGTAAACGTGTTGACTGGGGTGAAATTGGGACAAGTCTCTTCTCAGCCAGTCCGGAAATAAGCCCCATAGAGCTAAAGATAGCAGTTCAAAGATTTTCCCCATCCAATTTGATGGTGTTTGAGAGGATCTTCCTCGAAAAAATGCAGAAAACAAATACAGGGAACTTTAATCCAAGGTAATCTGCAGATTACTGAGTCAATTTTAAGGGACTAAACACTTTTGTAAAGAGATTACATGTCTGATTTTTAGCAAGATTAAAGAAATACAATTTCACCCTTGTCATTATGATAAATGACCATTTGCTATCCTTTTTTTTTTTTTTTTTTTTTTGGTCTGCGTTCGTCGTTATAGTTTAACAACACAGGTTGTGTCAACTTTTTATGAGATTGATGCACTTATAGTCTTGCAGCTAAATGCACACCTCACTCAGGATTATGAGAGTCCAGAGGGTTTTTCTGTAGATCTCTGGAGAGATGGGAGTCCAGCTAGGTGAAGGTGTCCCAGTAGAGGAGCCAAGTCAAAGATGGTGTACATAATGATGGAATGACAGAACAGCTCAGCCCATTTTTGGCAGGATTCATTAATTCTTGATGATGTGACCCAACACGAGCTGGCAATTGAAACCAAACATACATGTGGGCATTCCCTAAATATGAGTGAGACCATCACCAGGGCCCAGAGTCGGCTCAGGGGCCCAGGCTCCCCATGCCTGCCACCCTGTGTGTGGGAGCACACGAGGCACCAAACCCAGAGAGCCACTGCAGCCATGTGGCACATTGTAGCCCCCAGTGTTCCAGGCAGCTAACAGCAAGCACCACTGAACCGCCCAACCAAGCGCACATCTGAGTGGGACAGGAGGGCCCCACACCGACATTTCACACCCTAAATCCCAACCTCCACCCACCAGACAAGCTGAAGAGACCCAACCGGGAGCTCCAGCAATGCCTCCCCTGGGCGGACACCGGCAAAGCGCCCGAAGGGGGGGAAGGGCTGGAGGGGCGGGGGGCTGTGGTGCTGTGGGGTGCTGGACCGGCGCCACCGACGCACACAGACCAAGGACACTGCGGGAGAAGGAGATCTTCCATGCACCGGGAGAAGCCCCAAATCCCCTCGAGAAGGGAGAGAGGAAGTGGCGAGCCATCATGCACCTGCCAGTGTTGGGGACACAGACCATTACCTTTTTAATGAACAAAACGAAAGTAACTGTCTGTTATAACTGTCTCAATCTGAAATGCTGTCTGTTTGTTTAGAGATTGGATGGCTCCATCAAAGGGGAGATGAGGAAGCAGGCGTTGGATCACTTCAATGCTGAGGGGTCAGAGGTAAATTCTCTGCTCTATATACAGTCAATATAGCATTTGTTTAATAAAACACAACTGTATAGCTACAACCTCCACGTGTGCTCCCAGGATTTCTGCTTCTTGTTATCAACACGTGCGGGTGGTTTGGGTATCAACCTTGCATCGGCTGACACAGTAGTCATATTTGACTCAGACTGGAACCCCCAGAATGACCTGCAGGCCCAAGCCAGAGCCCACAGGATTGGACAGAAGAGACAGGTAAGCAGCCACCATCTCAACTCAACTAATTAGTATGTTCCAATGTACTTTGAGGCAGGAATGCAGTACAGAATTTAACTTAAAGGCTGATATTGTGGCATTTTATAACCCCACTCAAATTGTCCCATGGAAATAAAGATTGCCCACCTAACCTGAACAGAGACCACAGTCTGCTGTTCTGGTGATTTACGGAGTTAACTGTATGTATTATGGTTTCCCTGTGCAATGGCAGGTGAATATCTACCGTCTGGTGACAAAGGGCTCTGTGGAGGAGGACATCATTGAGAGGGCAAAGAAAAAAATGGTGCTGGACCACCTTGTCATTCAAAGGATGGACACCACAGGGAAAACAGTCCTCCATACTGGTGCTGCTCCATCCAGGCAAGAAACCACACACTGCTGCTCCATCATGCCCCCTCCTTTTGGTCTGCCCACCTTGTGTTGTCACAGTGCCAGGATGAGTGCAGATTTTCTGCTGCTTTCAAATCAGCTAGAGCCATGTCCACAGGCATTATGTTTTGTGGTGTTGTCCATTTTTATCATTATAATGAACTTGACATCCCTGTGACTCTTTGTGGGAATTTCTCAAAATTTGGAACACTCTGACTCAAGGATGATCTGGCTGATATTGGCCAAATGCTTAAGTCACTGTGACTTTGAGATCTGTGGTCTTTGTGTTCCTCTTAAAGATTGGTGTTACACTTTGTTGCTATTTATGTGTGGTGATTTCTTTTTAATACAGTTCAGCACCCTTCAATAAGGAGGAGCTCTCTGCCATCCTCAAGTTTGGTGCTGAGGAGCTTTTCAAAGAGCCAGAGGGTGAGGAGCAGGAGCCTCAGGTACGTAGTTTATTTACTCAAGTGTGTATGCATGATTAAGTGTTTTCAGTACAGTACTGATATAGCATGTTGTGGCATTCTCTATACTATAGGAAATGGATATTGACGAGATCTTGAAAAGAGCTGAGACCAGGGAGAATGACCCTGGACCTTCCACAGTGGGAGAGGAACTGCTGTCTCAGTTCAAGGTTAAAAATTGTTCATTTGTTTGGAAACTGGTTTCAATATCAAAGATGGTTTTACTTTTGTGTTCAGAGAGTTACCATTAACAGTTGTTTGTTGACCCATCCTTTGCAGGTAGCCAACTTCTCCATGATGGAAGACGAAGAAATAGACATCGACTCTGAGCGAAGTCAGCGGAGTTGGGACGACATTATTCCGGAGGAGCAGAGGAGAAGGATGGAAGAGGAGGAGAGACAGAAGGAGCTGGAGGAGATTTACATGCTACCACGCATGAGGAATTGTGCCAAACAGGTATGCAGGCAGTCATGCATAATGTGATCAGGGTTTCGATGTTTAGTTCCCAGAATGATCTCTGTGTTCAGGGTTTTTTGTTTTTAATGAGCTTTTATATTTCAACTTTCAATGAACTTGATATGTTATTAGATAAGCTTCAATGCTGTCGAGGGCAGACAGAGCAGGAACAGGAGGTACTCCGGGTCTGACAGTGACTCCCCCTCAGACCGAAAGAGGCCAAAGAAACGAGGGCGGCCTCGGACCATTCCACGAGAAAATATCAAAGGTTTCAGTGACGCTGAGATCCGGAGGTGACTGTTTTGTCAACAGATTTCTCAATGTGGCTTTTTATACTATCCCAGCAGCTGTTTCTTCAAACCTCTTTCTTCTCTTTACAGGTTTGTCAAGAGTTACAAAAAATTTGGAGGACCACTGGAAAGGTAAGCTACCCTAGATTTACTCACTGTTAATAACAGAAACATGCCACACAGTCTAGTAAGTCTACGTCACCTTAACTCAGGTTGGATGCTATTGCTCGTGATGCTGAACTTGTGGACAAGTCTGAACATGACCTGAAACGATTGGCAGAAACTGTTCACAACGGCTGTGTGAGGACACTACGAGAAAACCCCTGTGGACCAGACAAGACCTCAGGTAACTTACAGATCTTGATGGATAATCCTGGGTCTGAAAGATTTCTGAATGTCTAATTGTTGTGCTGTGTACACATGCTGAAGAGGCTACAGTAATAGAACATGACATTCACTCTTTTTGCAGACATTTTTTGTGTCTACTGCGATTTCATGGTTCTCAAAATGGAGCATCCATTGATGAAACTGCTTGTTTCCTCTTGTTTTATCATCAGGAGGCAGGAGAGGAAAGGTTAAAGGCCCCACATTCAGGATCTCTGGAGTTCAGGTGAATGCCAAGCTTGTTATCTCCCATGAGGAAGAGCTGGCACCACTGCACAAGGCCATTCCTGCTGACCCAGAGGAGAGGAAGAAGTAAGGCTTTTTATTGCACACAATGGTTCCTGTTGGACAGGATCAGGCTTCACTTCAAAATTTTATTAGGTTATTTTCACACTTGGTCCCTTTCAACCTTCAAAATTAATTGAAAACAATTAGTCAGCATTTCTAATCCCTCTAATGTGAGTTGAACTGAAATCAGATTAGCTGTTGGTGTGTCAGATTTGAGAGGGATCATTAAACGATAAGTGTCCTCTTTCAAATGAAAATTGGAGAAAGTCCTCTGTCCACTTAAAGAAGATGGGGTTTAGTCCATTTATAAAGGACTGTATGTTAAAACACCATTAATCTATGAAAGCTCCTGTAAGTTAATGGCTCATGCATTTCATATTGTGTTGATAACAGGCACCCTGTAGTTAAATATGACCTCATGAAATTTTCATTTGTGTGTGAGCAGGTATATGATTCCATGCCACTCAAAGGCAGCTCACTTTGACATCGAGTGGGGGAAGGAGGATGACTCCAGCCTCCTAATTGGCATCTACGAGTACGGTTACGGCAGCTGGGAGATGATCAAGATGGACCCAGACCTCAATCTCACACACAAGGTCAGTTGGAAGAGAACATGTATATGTACTCCCAAGTGTCCGTATGTGTGTAGTGGTTTTGGAAAGTGTTTAGATCCCTCTATTCTTTGACATTTTGTTCTATTGCAGCCAGATTTTAAAATTGTTTAAATCCCCCTATAGCCTACTCCCAGTCCCACCATCATCAAGAAGTCAAAACACTATCTTTGAATTTTACCAAATTTATTAGAAAGAAGAGGAGAAACTGGCAATTGGATTTTATGAATTGTTTGAAGAAAGAAATGGAATCTGAATAAACTGTTAAATTCTACAGTCAGCTCCATAATTCTGGATCGATTTTGCTTTGGTTTACTGTTAACCTGAAAAAGACAAAGAGAGGAAACATGTCAGTTCACACCTGTCCTTGTCCCATAATGTGTCCATGCATATGCATCAAGTAACCACTTGTGATTACTTCACCACTTCATATGTAAACAGTTATGTGATGTTTTTAGCTAGACGGACGACTCTGATGTCCATGTGTGGAGCATTTCCTGTGGCCCAAGAAGTTTGATGTGGGGTAGGGCTGGGCGATAGGACCTAAAATTCATATTGTAGTATAAATTGAATCCCTTCACGGTAATGGTATATATCGTGATATAAACTTAAGTGTAAACATTATAATGGAAGTGTTCCTGAATGGGTTATATAGTTCTTTAGCAAATCTAAATTGATAAAAAAACAAAAACAGGTATAATGTAATTTTGAGAACATTTATTGTGCAGATCTCAAAACCCAAAATTAAAACTCAGTACTCTATGGTACAAAATAGTGCAAACGAACACAAATAACATTGCTGATATTTTGAATAAAAACAGTACAACGGACTGTTTTCTATAATGCTAAATAGTGAAAATGTTGTCGTCAACAATTGCTCACTTCTTCAAAAACACAAAAATAAAGTGAATATTGTAAACAGGACTTAAAGTAAAAGTATCGTGAATCAAGGGTTTTAATCATGTCTTGAAACCTGCTGCATTCCACTGTTTGGAAAGGGGCCAGGTCTTTGTATAACTGTATCGTGATGACTTTTGTAATGTCAGTCCTACGTTTAATCTTTTATCATAGGGAGTACTCTTCAAAAAAGTTTGAACACAGGAGGGAAGAAAAAAAGTTTGCTCTACTACCCAACCGCAGACCTCTATTGCACAGAGACTGACTGGGTGTTTGAGACGAGCGTATCCTCTGGCTCTCCTCATTCTCGACATGTTTTGTTTTTAGATGTAGAACAAATTGCTCGTTTTACTTTTGTTTGCAGGCACTGTCACTCGACACATCTTGCAAATTACATTTTTATGCTCACTATCCGACTTTTTAAATCCAAAACCAAGTCTAAATCACTGATGTAGCACTGTTTTGTTTTTTGTTGTTGTTGTTTTAACCAGCTCCTCCTGCTCTGTGATCTCTGTGCTTGAAGCCATTGTCACACTGAGGCAGATACGATGACGTCATCAACAATTGTTATTGCGATTGGTCGGTAGAGTCCAAATCTCTGGCGTAGGCCAAATTTATATCTTTTATACCGTCTACCTCATATACCGCGTACCCCTAGTGGGGGGGGCAATGTGACCAGAAGGACTGTCAAGCCTATTAGTGCTATTAACTAACAGAATTTAGTAATGTGTGTACAATGGGTGGAAGGATAAGAACTTAATGTGTGTAACCTAATAAGCAAGAACTTTTTGGGGAGTTAGGTTTTTGTTGTTTTTTTGGGGGGGGGGTGTGTCAAAGGTTTTGGTGAAATGTTACCATCTGTGTCCAAGAGTGTACTGGTGACATACTAGCTTATAGCTGTTAAATTGTGCATGGTATGATTATAACTGACAATGTGTCTGATGGGACCATGTAGTCCACGTGGCGTCCTGTGTCTCTCATTGCAGTTGCTAAAAGGGTAAAAAATATACAAGATAAATTATATATGTTGACTTCTCTGTGTAATATGAAGTCCAGACATTGAAACTATACCATGATGTCTTCTTTTTAGCATATGACAATCAACAGATCTCTTGTCTCAATGGAAAATCATCTGAGATACTGGAACTTGAGGGTCCGGCGGGGGGCACCTAGGGTTAAATTATACATTTAGGGTGTCCTATAGAAGATATTTCAAAGTATGGAGATGTATATTGTTCATCACAATAATACTCATAAGCCACATTCGCCAACCCTTCTTTAATGATGAAAGGCTGAAAGTCGAAGTGCTCACTATAAACTTGTGCGCTTGGGCCTTGTGTCTACTGTCACTTCAAAGGCAAGTTTAAATTAAGGCAAAAGTTTCACGCAGCTGTGAGTAGCAACTTTTACTCAAATTGAATTTGAACCATTAACTGTGTACACTGTTTATCAGCTCCTACCAGATGACCCTGACAAGAAGCCACAGGCCAAACAACTACAGACAAGAGCAGACTACCTCATCAAGTTACTGAGCAAGGATCTGGCCAAAAAAGAAGCACAGAAACAAGCTGGGACCGTAAGTTTGACAATGACTCTGCATGTCCAGGTTCCTCTGTGTTTTCACCATTGCTATGGAGTGTGGAATATGTCTACCAGTCCACTGCGTCTCTCTGTGTTGCAGGCCAACTCACGGAAGAGAAAACCACGAAGTAAAAAAAGCAAAACTCTGAAGCCGACAAAGACAGACGAGGCAATGAAGAGTCTGTCTTCAGATGCCACATCAGACAAGAGGTCGGACGATGAGGATGCACTTAATGAGGAAAAGGTACATTCAGATACTAATATTTGTGACAGTCACATGTTATATCTCCCCCCCCGCAGCAGGATGTTTCCTGTTTGGAACTGTATGTGTGGTGTGCCCTAACCCTTGCAGGAGATGGCACCAGTGAAGCCACCAAGCAGACGGGGCCGGGCAGACAGGGTCGTGGTGAAGGAGGAGGAGGAGGAAGAGGAGGAGGAAGAAGAAGAAGAGGGTGACGATGAAGATGAGGTGGAGCCTGAGCAGGATGAGGCTTCTTCATCAGGCGAGAGAGAGGTCAAAGAAAAGGAAATCAAAAAAGAAGGCAAAAAGGAGAAGAAGGAGGATAGCTGGGACTTCAAAGAAGCAAAGGATCCAAAGGAGAAAAAAGAAATAAAGCCCCTGGAGGCCATACATAAACAAGAGGAGAATATAGACAAGGTGAAACTAAGACTCGTATATTCTGTCCCAATGTGGGTCATAGTCTTAATTCATTAAATCAAGTATAATGTAGAAATAATGCTAAAGGCTCTGTGTGTAAATGAAGAGAGTAGTCAAGAGAGTATGTCATTATCAATCACATCACAAATGTTTTTCACTAGAATGAAGTAAAATCTGAGGTACGAGAGCGAGCAAAGAAAGCCTCTGATGTCCCTGTGCACATAACAGCAAGTGGAGAGAATCTTCCAGTATCTGAGGAGTCTGAGGAGCTGGACCAGAGGACTTTCAGTGTGGTATGTTTCTCTGAAAAAAACATCTCCTGAAAGAAATTATTAGAAGCTAAAGATTGAGGGAACAATAAAACAGCCTCTATCTACTGTAATATAATGCTTGAATACTGTGATTGCATTACAAGCAAAGGCAGCAAAGTTCAAACAGACTTTACTGGAGTTAACTTTGGTTTGACTGTTGCAGTGTAAAGAGAGGATGCGGCCGGTGAAAGCTGCCCTGAAGCAACTTGACAGACCGGAGAAAGGGCTGTCGGAGCGAGAGCAGCTTGAGCACACTAGGCAGTGTCTCATAAAGATTGGAGACCACATCACAGAGTGTCTGAAGGAGTATTCAAACCCCGACCAGACAAAACAGTGGAGAAAGTTCGTACATGCATTTATTCATGATTTATTGCACGTAACAAATAATTAACTAGCACACAAAGAGAAACTGAGATAAATAGTTGTTATATGTAATAAGCTTAAGTTTTTGTCTTTACAGAAACCTGTGGATATTTGTTTCCAAGTTCACTGAGTTTGATGCCAGGAAACTGCACAAACTGTATAAGCATGCAATCAAAAAAAGACAAGAGAATGCCCAGGTATGAGAAGACCTTCATGATACTACAACTCCTCCTGCAGACAGTAGAAATTCATGATTAAGATGATGATTGTGTTTCTTCAGGCAATGGAACAGAACACTAGAAGTATAAACGCCCATGGTTTTAAACATGCAGGTACGGGCAGTTTCCCTGTTGTACATAAAAACATAGGACAAGCAAGCTTTGACTGTTGACTGAATCCTTTCTTTTTTTCATCTGTAGATGTTGAAAGACTGAAGGACAACGCTCACCAGGATGAAAGCAGCAGGGACAGCTATAGCTCAGACAGGCATCAGGCCTCAGGGCGATACCACGAGAGCAGCAGCAGCAAGGAGAGACATAGCTCAGACTCTCATAGGAAAACTGCAGGAGGGGAGTCCAGGAAAAGGCCACACTCCTCCTTCAGCAACGGCAAAGATCACAGAGACAGAGACCACTACAGACCGGACAGCAGGGACAGAGACAGACAGGACAGGTGGGGACATAAACTTTAGCAAAATTCACAAATGTCATACAACGAGAAAAGTTGCATCTTACCAGCTTTAGTTATTCACGTCCTTCTGATGTCCCTAGGCAGGCATAAACACTGGACATATTACAAATACAGCTCACCCAGGGTATGGCTCATTGTGGACAAATTGCTGGGAAACTCTTTATATTATCCATAAAACTTTTGGAACTAGGGCAATTTACCTTTTTCACGAAAGCAAATAAGGTCTATATTCACAAGAACTGCAGTTTCTAAAAATTTTTTACATCAACAAGCACTTCAGTAAAACTAACTACTGAATTAAGACCAATTAACTGAACCTCCCCAAACAAGCAGTGCTACTGCTTCAGTTGTAATGTTGTGAGCATGTATTTGAATTGGCTGTTTTACAGTGAAAGATCACCAGAGAGTCTCTGTGGTCACAGTTTGAACACTGCATCAGAAACATTAAAGTAAACTCATGCACAACCCGGGGCTGCTCGAAAGGATGAAGAGCTTCCTTCAGGCTAGAACCATAACCAGAGTCCAAGCAGCCTGTGGCGATCAAGATAGCCAAGTATTTGATTTTGTCCCCTGACCTTTGTGGCCTAAAGGAAAGGGGACATAGGAGCTGCATATGCTCTCACTTCACAAGAGATCTGCACAGTTTTCATCGGTTAGACATTAAAAAAAGCATCACTCTCACAGAGTGAATGAGTGATAGATGATGAATGCCTCTGAAGATTCTGGACTTCATGCCTGATCTGTTCAGAGACTCCATATTTAGAGACTCTAGGTGTCCGATTAGGATGTTCATTGATTTACCGTCAACTGACTGATTTCCGAAATGATATCAGGTTGTTTGAATAACTTTAATGTGCTGAAAATGTCAGCTCTGTGGGATGTAGTTCAATTTTCTGGAGGGTGAAATGCGATCAAAGCTAGATAATTTATCTTTTAAATAATCCACACCCACTTTCCATCAACCATTTCTGAAGTCTAAACATAAACTTCGGTGTTAGAACCTAAGAAAGTGACTAACTCGACAGGGTGCTGCTCTTTAATTCCTTGAACTCTAAAAATAATAAAAATAATAATAATGATGCCAATGATGATGATGCTACTGATACTAGCAAAGCCAGCACAAAAATACTGGGATTTGACCTCTTACTGATGAAGGCTGGTGTGGGTCATTTTGTCCTCTAGCACTGAGTGTTTTTCACTGATGTGAACTCTGTCTCATGCTGATGCTGTGTTTATGTGCAGATATTACAATGACAGTAAGCACAGGAAGTTGGAGGAGTTCCGCAGCAGAGACCATCGGCTGGATGTGAAGGACTACGGCCACTCAGACCAGCGTTCTTCCTACCGCTACCACACAGACTGGCAGACAGAGCAACGGGCCTCAGCCAGTGGGCCCCGCTCTCCTCGAGACCAGCGCTCACCCTATGACTCCCGCTCACCCATGGGCCACCGTTCACCTTTCGATTACTCGTCAGACCACAAGAGCACACCTGAGCAGATCTGGAGCAGTCGGAAGACATAACAGGAGCTGTCTGGGTCTGCTACCCGCAGCCATAGACTTAGCAAATGCCTTACAGGGACTGTTGACTCGAACCTGAAGCTGTTTGAAACACTGTGTCTCAGTCAGTTCAGCATGACTGTCATCTCCACGCTTCAGCTCATCTCGGGATCCTGGGAGAGGAACACCAGGGGTGTTGCGGCTCAAACCAGGTAGCAGTTTAAAAAAATCAAAGCATATTTTTATATTTAAGAGTTCAACGCTGCGTCGTTGTGTAGGCTCAACAGCATGCAGCACAGTTTTTGTTATTTTTATAAACTTTTTTAATTCTGGAAATGGACACAATTGACCCTGAGTGCTGCCTCATATTCCCACCAACCCATGACACTGGATCCTGTATTTGACTGTTCTCTATGTTAATCTGTCTCTCTGTCGCTCTATTAAGCTTAATGTGATTACCTAGCTTATTTAAGTGTTGGCTCGAGGAGACGTCTCATGAATAACAGAAGTTTATATAAAGGTTGAATCCAGTCTGGGCTCAGGCTCACCCCTGAAGTACCTCATTTACATAATTTTTCATTTCCTCAGTAATTTTTCTGTTTTTCCACCAAGAGTGAATTATTTAATAACATAACTTAGCTGTAAAAAAATTATTTGGATTTTTTTAGAGCAACTTGTCATGTTTTGTTTTTTGTTTTTGTTTTTTTCTTTTTTTTCAATGATACTGTTGTAAATTTTTGTAAAATAGTAAATCAGTGGTCTTTTTCCTCAGGCTTTTTGGATTTATTATGATTCATTTATTATTATGACTTTTACCCCATCAACTCAGGCTTTTTTGTCGTCTACTATTGACTTTATGTACAATAGGTCTTTACTGATAATACTTCAGAATGTAATTTTTAGTAAAGGGAAAGTTCTTAAACAATACTTTATTCACTAGAGCTTAGTTCTTTTGTCTCAGCTAAATAAGTGAGTTGGAAGGAACTGACTTTTGTAATCAGTCTGATCAGTCAGGAAAGTCATCTTTCAATAGAAGCACCTGTTAGAAATATATTTTATTCTTTTTTCTTTTTCCTTTTTTTTTTTTTTTTTTTTTTAACATGATTTTGCTTTCTGGTTTTCTGTGTAGGCAATAATAATGTTTCTATGCAGCTGAATATATTTGTGGTGAACCACCCAACTGAATGAAGTCACTGTTACAGTTCACACTGTTGTACATAAATTTCAGCTATTTCAAAAATGAATTTACACTGAAAGTGCATGAATTTTTACGAACTGTTTTATATAGTTGTTTACAAAGCCATTAAAATTAATCAGTGTACTCACTTGTACCAAGTCTTCAACACAGTGTCCAGTTTGTTTATCTGACAGACAATAACACACAGTGTTCTGATTAGATATACTCCTGGCTTGATTTCCAAATGACAATATTTAGTTTTGGAATGTTCCTATATGTACTATTGTTGTGTTGGTATGTAGAATTGATGTAGCATTCATAACAGAGTTAATCTCTTACAGTCACCTTATTAATGCAAGAGGCAATTAAAGCAAAGTGTTAAATAAGTGCTGTAAGAGAACATTAGTGTAAATGCACGTAATGTTTGCGATACTGTTAATTGACCCCATTTATATAAATACTCGAAATGTGGCATTACATCTCTCCAACTGTTGCATCAAATAGAAATATTTAGCTGGCCTCCATAAAGCTCCTGAGTTTCTCCGGGTGGACTTCCTCACAGGCAGCAGAGATTACTAGCCCCCTCTTCATGAAGCTGAGAGAAGCACACGGATTTGAATATATTCATTGATACACTGCACAACTATTGTGTTGCAGTTTTTGACCGGACAAAACACTCCAAAGTTCCATACTGCATCAAATCATCTAACTTTCAAAGGAGTCTGAAGTGAGTTTTTTAGCTGACACTTGTACCACATCTTCTGTGATTACAGTTTGACATGGAGTAAGACTTGATAGGAACCGAGAAAAAGCTCATGCTTGACATCAGTGGTGATGATCAATTGTCACATTTACTTGATTCAGTCACAGTGATATTCAAATTGGTGAGAAGTGGCAGCATTGAACATTATACTCATGACTAAACTCTTATTGTATTGAGCAAGTTTGGATTATTGACATGTATGAGACCATTTTGAAGGTAAAATCATCTTTATTTATTTTTTATTGTGTGTTTGTGTTATACAGGAAACATAATACAAAATGTCAAAACATACAAACAACTACATACATACATACATATAAAACAAAAGAAAAATGTATAATGTGACACTGCAGTAGGGAGCAATTTGGTGTGTGTGTGTGTGAATAATTGTTATATATATTACACAGCATTATATACACTGCTCAAAAAAAATAAAGGGAACACTTAACACAATGTAACTCCAAGTCAGTCACACTTCTGTGAAATCAAACTGTCCACTTAGGAAGCAACACTAATTGACAATCAATTTCACATGCTGTTGTGCAAATGGAATAGACAAGTGGAAATTATAAGCAATTAGCAAGACACCCCCAATAAAGAAGTGGTTCTGCAGGTGGTGACCACAGACCACTTCTCAGTTCCTATGCTTTCTGGCTGATGATTTGGTCACTTTTGAATGCTGGCGGTGTTTTCACTCTAGTGGTAGCATGACACGGAGTCTACAACCCACACAAGTGGCTCAGGTAGTGCAGCTCATCCAGGATGGCACATCAATGCGAGCTGTGGCAAGAAGATTTGCTGTGTCTGTCAGTGTAGTGTCCAGAGCATGGAGGCGCTACCAGGAGACAGGCCAGTACATCAGGAGACGTGGAGGAGGCCGTAGGAGGGCAACAACCCAGCAGCAGGACCGCTACCTCCGCCTTTGTGCAAGGAGGAACAGTAGGAGCACTGCCAGAGCCCTGCAAAATGACCTCCAGCAGGCCACTAATGTGCATGTGTCTGCTCAAACGCTCAGAAACAGACTCCATGAGGGTGGTATGAGGGCCCGACGTCCACAGGTGGTGGTTGTGCTTACAGCCCAACACCGTGCAGGACGTTTGGCATTTGCCAGAGAACACCAAATTCGCCACTGGCGCCCTGTGCTCTTCATAGATGAAAGCAGGTTCACACTGAGCACATGTGACAGACGTGACAGAGTCTGGAGACACCGTGGAGAACATTCTGCTGCCTGCAACATCCTTCAGCATGACCGGTTTGGCAGTGGGTCAGTAATGGTGTGGGGTGGCATTTCTTTGAGGGGCCGCACAACCCTCCATGTGCTCGCCAGAGGTAGCCTGACTGCCATTAGGTACCGAGATGAGATCTTCACACCCATTGTGAGACCATATGCTGGTGCGGTTGGCCCTGGGTTCCTCCTAATGCAAGACAATGCTAGACCTCATGTGGCTTGAGTGTGTCAGCAGTTCCTGCAAGACGAAGGCATTGGTGCTATGGACTGGCCCGCCCGTTCCCCAGACCTGAATCCAATTGAGCACATCTGGGACATCATGTCTCGCTCCATCCACCAACGCCACGTTGCACCACAGACTGTCCAGGAGTTGGCGGATGCTTTAGTCCAGGTCTGGGAGCATGCCCAGCCGTTGTAGGGAGGTGACATGTATAGCCGCATGTCTTCATTCAACCGCTGGCTGTCGAGGTGGTGTCCCGAAAACAATGTGGGCTACATAGATAACTGGAACACTTTCTGGGGGAGACCTGGTCTGATTAGGAGAGATGGTGTCCATCCCACCGTGGGTGGTGCCGCTCTTATATCTAGGAATATGGCCGAGTTCATTAGAAAGCTAAAACCCTGACAACCCCGAGTCGAGACCAGGAGGCAGAGCCGCAGTTTAACACACTCCTCTGCGCCTCAGTCAGAGCGGTTCCCTGCCGAGAATAGAATAGAGTCTCTGTCTATGTCTATGTCTAGGTCTATAGAAACTGTGTCTGTCCCCCGACCACCTAAATTTAGAAAAGTTACTAAACCTAGATTAAACAGAAGAGGAGCTAAAAACAAAAACTTAATAGAAATCAAAACAGCCACAAATTCGGTCTCAAATAATACTGCAGTTAAATGTGGACTGTTGAATATTCGATCACTATCATCAAAATCTCTATTAGTCAGTGATCTTATAACTGATCATCGTATTGATTTATTTTGTATAACTGAAACCTGGCTGCAGCAGGATGAGTATGTTAGTATTAATGAAGCTACACCCCCCACTCATGTTAATTTTAATGTCCCTCGTACCATAGGTCGAGGAGGGGGAGTGGCTGCGATATTTCAGTCAAGCTTATTAATCAACCCTAGACCAAAATCTGGCTGTAGGTCTTTTGAAAGCCTCACTCTTAGTCTTTCCCCCTCAAACTGGAAAGTTGAAAAACCAGTTCTGTTAGTTACAGTATACCGTCCACCTGGTCCGTACTCAGAATTCCTATCAGAGTTTTCTGAGTTTATATCAGAGTTAGTACTTAGTACAGATAAAATCATTATAGTGGGAGATTTCAATATTCATGTAGATGTAGAAAGTGACAGCCTTAGTTCTGGGTTTCTTTCATTACTAGACTCAATTGGCTTTTCCCAGCACGTGAATGAACCAACTCACTGCTTCAATCATATCCTTGATCTTGTTCTAACATATGGCATTGAAATTGACAAGTTAACAATTTTTCCTCAAAACTGTCTTTTGACCGACCATTACCTCATTACATTTGAGTTTACTTTAACTGACTGCACAGCATCGAGGAATAAATTTGACTATAGAAGATGTTTATCTGAAGATGCTGTGGCTAAATTTAAAGAGAACATTCAGTCATCATTTGCAGCAATGCCATATCTAAATTCAAATGAGGATTTCTCCCATACACAGGTTGATGACCTTGTGACTAGCACTATGGCCACACTGTGTTCAAATCTGGATGATGCTGCCCCTCTCAAAAAGAAAGTAATAAAACAGAGGAGGCTGGCTCCGTGGTATAATTCTCAAATTCATGCCTTAAAGCAGATGACACGGAAATTATAAAGAAACTGGCGTTCCAGCAACTCGGAAGAGTCTCACCGAGCCTGGAAAGAAAGCTTAAAAACGTATAAAAAAGCTCTCCGCAGTGCTAGATCATATTATTCAGCACTAATAGAAAAAAACAAGAACAACCCCAGGTTTCTCTTCAGCACTGTAGCCAGGCTGACAGAGAGTCATAGTTCAATAGAACCAGTGATCCCCTTAGCTCTCAGCAGCAATGATTTTATTGGCTTTTTTACAAATAAAATCATAACAATCAGAGACAGAATTCAACAGCTCTTACCTACATTAGACAATAATCTACTGAATACAGCAACTCCTGAATCAACTGCAATGCCTATTTTACATCTGGAATCATTCTCATCTCTGAATCTCTCAGAGCTAGCTTCTATAGTATCATCATCTAGACCATCAACCTGTCTATTAGACCCAGTGCCGACCAGCCTCTTTAAAGACATTCTTTACTTAATTGAGCCCTTCATTCTAGATCTCATTAATTTGACCTTATCTTTGGGTTATGACCGCAGTCATCAAACCCCAACTTAAAGAGCCGAATCTTGATCCAGATGTTTTGGCCAATTATAGACCCATATCAAACCTTCCCTTCATTTCTAAAATCATTGAGAAAGCAGTAGCAAACCAATTACACGACCATCTGCATAGGAACGGTTTGCTTGAAGAGTTTCAGTCAGGATTTAGAGCTCACCACAGCACAGAAACAGCGCTGATTAAAGTCTCCAATGATATTCTAATGGCTTCAGACAATGGATCAGCCTTCATACTTCTCCTCTTAGATCTCAGTGCTGCATTTGACACCATTGATCACAATATTTTATTACAGAGACTGGAACATGAAATTGGCATTAAAGGAACTGCTCTAAGGTGGTTCAAATCCTATTTATCGGATAGATATCAGTTTGTACATGTTAACAATAGCTCCTCCTCAAGCACTATAGCCAGTTATGGAGTCCCACAGGGTTCGGTGCTTGGACCAATCCTCTTCACCCTTTATCTGCTTCCTTTAGGCAACATTATCAGGAAACACAGCATCAATTTCCACTGTTATGCAGACGACACTCAGCTGTATTTATCAATGAAGCCAAATGAAGTTAGTCAGATAGTCAGACTGCAGACATGTCTTGAAGACATAAAAGTCTGGATGACCCATAATTTTTGACTTCTAAATTCTGACAAAACTGAAGTTATTGTACTCGGCCCTAAGCACCTTAGAGAAACCCTATCTAATCAATTAATCAGTCTGGATGGCATTACTTTGGCTTCCAACTCCACTGTAAAAAACCTTGGAGTAACCTTTGACCAGGACATGTCCTTTGTCCCTCACATAAAACAAGTCAGTAGGGCAGCTTTCTTCCACCTGAGAAACATTAGGAAAATCAGAAACATCCTCTCTCAAGAGGATGCAGAAAAACTAGTCCACGCATTTGTAACTTCTAGGCTGGACTACTGTAACTCATTATTATCTGGATGTCCAAACAAATCTCTGAAAGGCCTTCAGTTGATTCAGAATGCTGCTGCACGAATATTAACAGGAACTAGAAAAAGGGATCACATCTCTCCTGTGTAAGCTGCTCTTCATTGGCTGCCGGTAAAATCCAGAATAGAATTTAAAATCCTTCTGTTAACATATAAAGCTCTTACTGGCCAAGCTCCGTCATATCTCAGAGAGCTCATAGTTCCTTACTGTCCTAGTAGGCCACTCTGCTCTCTAGATGGAGGTTTACTTGTGGTTCCTAGAGTCTCCAAGAGTAAATCAGGATGCAGATCTTTCAGTTATCAGGCTCCTCTTCTATGGAACCAACTTCCAGTATCGGTCCGGGGGGCAGACTCTTTAGCAATTTTCAAGACCAGGCTTAAAACTTTTCTGTATGACAGAGCTTATAGTTAAAAAGTTAAAGTTCATTTACTCTTTAGCTATGCTGCTATAGGCCTAGACTGCTGGGGGAAGGACTGAGCACCTCTCTCTCTCTCTCCCTCTCCCTTTCCCCTCTCTCTCTCTCTCTCTCTCTCTCTCCTCCTCTCCCTCTTCCCTCTCCCTCTCTCTCTCTCGCCCTCTTCCCTCTCCCTCTCTCTTTCCCCCCCTCGCATGCGCCGTCATACCAACAACCTGCTTCTCCGAAATCCCAGTTTCTCTCAGTTCCAAGCATGTGCATTGCATTTACTAACCATGTTTTCCCGAAGTCTCTGTCTCCCCCAGCTCCTCTCCTCTCTCTCTCTCAGCTCCTCTCCTCTCTCTCCCTGTCCTCATCCTGCAGGTGATGAATCATCACCATCCCATGTTCCTGCAATGCCTGCTGCTCCCACATCTTCAAGAATTCCATACAGCATCATTCCTACGAACCTCATGCAGCATCATGTTCCTGCCTACACCTGTTTGAATATCCCCTCCTCCTGCTCTCTTTCTCTCCCTACTCTACCCAACTTTGCCCCCCCCTCCCCCCGTGCCTCTCTCTCTCTCTCTCTCCCTCTCTCAACCCAATCGGTCGAGGCAGATGGCCGCCCCCCCGAGCCTGGTTCTGCCCGAGGTTTCTGCCTCTTAAATGAAGTTTTTCCTTGCCACTGTCGCCAAGTGCTTGCTCATCGGGGGATCTGTTGGGTCTCTTTAAATAATTTTATAAAGAGTTTGGTCTAGACCTGCTCTATATGTAAAGTGCCTTGATGTAACTTTGTTATGATTTGGCGCTATACAAATAAATCTGATTTGATTTGATTTGATTTGATTTGATTTGATCCTCTACCATTGACACAGGTTCAAGTCAGCAATAATCACCTTACCAAGGTGTTTTCTTTGGCTGTTAAAAAATCATCTGAAATTAATTAAGCACTTCCATAAT
The DNA here is from genome assembly GCA_034769265.1 of Remorina albescens. Lineage (NCBI taxonomy): Eukaryota > Metazoa > Chordata > Actinopteri > Carangiformes > Echeneidae > Remorina > Remorina albescens. Next base: position 1,527,248 of record CM068477.1, read on the forward strand.
AAAAGGACAGCAGATATTTTAATTACCCCCATGTAACAAAATTTTAAAATATATGTATATTTCATCCACTGGTTAGTTTTGAGATTTTGATCCTTTTGCTTTCATATCATTCCTTCCTTCAGATAAGTAAGACATCCAAAACAAATATTTAGGTGTTTATTTTACTGATATGTTATAGATATAAAATGATCTGTTTATATTAAAAATTTCTAAATTGTGACAAACTAATTTGAACCTGCCATTATTCGTTGGTCAGATTTGTGTTCTTGCTGCATATTTTGATTTTGATGGTAACATCTATTTATTCATTTTACTCAATTAACCTGTCCATCCAACTCAATTAACCTGTAAAGTGCCTTGATGTAACTTTGTTATGATTTGGCGCTATACAAATAAATCTGATTTGATTTTGATTTGATTTAGATATGACAATAATACTGCAATTATCAATAATGGTGATAATGATAATATTCATAATAACCACAGCTATACAGAGGGGGATGAAAGAGGAAGAAGAGGAGAAAAAAAAAAGATTCGACTTGGGTAGATTTGTAGGATGCCTCAGGCCCCTGCAGCGCTGCTCAGGCCCTGCCTGGAGCCACCCACAGCCACCTCCATGTGTGTACTGGTGTACACAGTGCATTAAAAACAGGGTAGGGGTTGTTCTGATTTTTTTTTTTTTTTTGGCCATTATTTCCTTGTTCTTTCCTTTAAACTCGTGTGTAGTGCATTAGGAGAAAATGGAGTGTGCCACACAGCAATAGTCCAGGGTAGAAACTGGCAGAGAGGAGAGGCGAGGAGGTGCAGGGGGAACACAGGCCAAGAGCCGACCAGCCCACTGCAGCTGAGCAAGGACCAGAAACAGGCCCTATGAGGAATATTAATAATAATGATAATAGTAACACTGCCATACTGTATAGAGTGATTTGTGTTATCCCATTCCTCCCCTAATAATAATAATAATAGGGACAAGTAGAAGTGTGATGGTGTTTCCAGATGTTTCTCTGGTGTCTATGGAACACAATGCAGGAAATAACTGTGCTAAAACATCTAAACTAACAGGCAGAACAGATTCCATCCTTCACTAGATCCAAAATAAATAGAGTGCTCATCTGGAAAGCCATCATCTCTGCTCTTCCCCCCTCATTTCAGAGCAGTTCACTGTCACTTGTCAGTCTACCAACTTTACCTCACTGTTCCAAATGAATGTGAATTATTTTTTATTTTACTGACAAGAGCCAGCTGATTTGAATTTGGGCATTTGGGCATTGATTTTGTGTTTTTCAGCTGCTTTACCAGCAGGAGGCAGCAGCATAAAAGAGATCCTGAGCCCAAGCCCCAAAAGAGAAGTTTTTCACTTGCTGACCTTATTTCAGTTTGATTTGATAGAACACATTCAGTCAATAAGAATATGTCCATTGGTTCCCCAAAAGATGATTGAGTCAGGTTTAAATTCTAATTAGTCACTTAAAAAAAAAAAAAAATCACAGCAGCAGGCAAATTTAAACTTATTAATAGAATATACTAATACAGCTCTGGAAAAAATTTGAGTAAAATGATCATTTTTGTTTTATTCTGTAAACTACTGACAACTCCCAAATACTCCCAAATTCCAAATACAAATATTATAATTTAGAGCACTTATATTTGCAGAAAATGAAAAATATCAAAAAAGGTCCAGTGTTTTCAGACCTCAAATAATGCAAAAAAATATGTTCATACTCATTTTTAAACACATTACTAATGCTTTAACTTAGGAAGTGTTCAGAAATCAATATTTGGTGGAATAACCCTGATTTGCAATCACAGCTCTAATGCGTCTTGGCATGCTCTCCAGTCTTTCACATTGCTGTTGGGTGACTTTATGCCATTCCTGGTGCAAGAATTCAAGCAGCTCAGCTTTGTTTAATGGCTTCTGACCATCCATCTTCCTCTTGATCACATTCCAGAGGTTTTCAATGGGGTTCAGGCCTGGGGAACATTGTCAGAGCAGAAGGCAGCAAGTTCTCTTCCAGGATAACCTTGTATGTGGCTTGATTCATGCATCCTTTGCAAAGACGAATCTGCCCAACTCCAGCCTTGCTGCAGCATCCCCAGATCATCACTGATCCTCCACCAAATTTCACAGTGGGTGCGAGACATTGTGGTTTGTAGACCTTTACATGACCAGCTGTTGGACAAAGCTGGAAATTAGACTCATCAGAGAAGATGACTTTACTCCAGTCCTCTATGGTCCAATCCTTATGGTCTTTTGCAAACTTCAGCCTGGGTCTTCTTTGCTTTTCATTGATGAAGGGCTTTTTTTCCTAGCTCTACACGACTTGAGCCCTTCCTCTAGGAGCCTGTTTCGAACCGTTCTCGCTGTGCACTTCACCCCTGCCATTTGCCATTCATTTTGTAGGCCACTTGATGTCATCCTACGGTTCCTGAGTGACATTCGAATGAGGTGGCAGTCATCCTGGTCAGTGGATGACTGCCACGTCTTAGAAATTTTAGGGATGGAAGCAACCCAACGCTCACTGTACCCCTCTGCCAGTAAAGCCAAAATTTTACCCTTCTTTTCCTCACACAAAACTTTTCTTTTCATTTCTTTTGGCATGGTCAATAGTTATTTCTTTATTCCAGTTAGTTTTTATGTACTAGCACTGTTTTTGCCATCCAGTTGGTCCTATTGCAGGAGGAGAGTGATGACCACAACAAAGGTTTTTTTATACATTTCCTCATTTAATAAGAGTTGGTTCAGGTGATCACCTCATCAGTACCTTATAAGGCAGAAACAAGAGTGCTTGTATTGGAATTCAACAGACACTGGAATAGAATGACTGTAATATATGTAGAGATGCTGATTTCTGAAAAATTTGCAGTGGTCTCTTAATTTCTTCCAGAGCTGTATATGCATTAATATTAACGTAAACATTTTGGTGATGAAATGCTGTGAAACATCAGTGGCTGCTTTTTTGTCCTTCATCATCACTCTTTATTTTTAAGGCAGAACCCTGTGTGAGCTCATTTGATTTATGACTTCTTGGAAAAAGCTGTAGCACATCTCGAAAAACAATTAAGATATTTCAAGTGCAGACAGAGAGAGATGAATCAGAAAGCCCTTTCTCATATGACTTATATTTATTTTTAGAGCAATTTTTAAGATCCCTATAAAACATAAAAAGACCCAGATTGGTGCCTGCTGCAGGATCTCAGGCAGTGATCAGGTTCTTCGCTTGTTTGGACATCCAGTGTTTATTTCAGCAAGGGACGACTGTAGGAAAAACATCAGGTGTATGAAGCTTTAAGAGGATATGAAATGGGGTGTCATCTGCATAGAGATGGAGACCGCTGTCACGTCAGTATTATTTGCTTCAACGGGTAAATAATATAGAATATAGTGATGATAATTCTAATGTGTTTATTAAAAAGTTTGTTTTTATTTATGACTTTACTAACATGGGTGAACTTCTAGAATTTTTGTTCATTTTAGTTTTATTAATGATTTTTGTTGTCCTCTTTCAGCTTTTCCCTGTTTGGTGTCACCACAGCAAGTCAGCTCTGTGACTTCCATGATTGATTTGGCCACTGTTTTTATGCTGGATGCCCCTCCTATCGCAACCCTCCCCATTTATCCAGGCTTGGTACCGGAACAAGCCTACCACTGGTTTGCCTTTTGGCTGGGGTTTAAACCCAGGGCCTCTGCATGCAAAGCATGCGCTCTGCAACTGAGCTATGTCCCCGGGCAGATTCATTAATTATTTAAGTGGATTGAGTAATGGTGATAAAGAACCTGCCAGTTAAGGCAAAATCCACTGATGTACGGTTTGAGGATTACGTAACCAGCTTCTGAGACCTCTGGGTCCACTTCAGCACTTGGACCTGTTGTCCCCTTAGACATTTTACAAAAAAGCACAGGTGTAAATGAAGAGATGGCTGAATTCCATCACTCTGCTTCAGTTTCATTGAGAGCACGTGAGCTGTACCAGGATCCTGTTGTATTGTCCACCTGAACAGAACCGAACTGTCCTTAATGTCTTCAGAGACATCTATGCTTTTTCTATTGTGAGGAGTCCATTTGACTGTTAAGATGAGCATCTTTCCACTGTCCCTGAAGACAATGCATAACTGATGTGAGGCCAAAATAACGTCTGTGTGTTTACTCCATGCTTAAGACTGCCGAATGAACCTTCAGTAGCGTTTGAGGCCAAAAACCACCTGCTGAGAGACAGTTAAAACGGAAACGATGCTTCTACACATCCTAGGAATAGCCAAATCTCTCAGATTGGGCTCACCTGTGGTGGCGAAAGTCGTTCCTAAAGAAAAATCAGTGAAAAAAACAAAAACAAAAAAAAAAACCCTCCAAAAAACGAAAAGTGAAAAATGGTGTGAAGAATGCTGTTACAGTTACACCTTTGATGTTTCCCATAAGTAGTGGCTCTGGTGTAGGCCTTCAGTACTGGGGAACTGGTCTTTCTTTACGCAACCTTGACTTGTGGTGGGATTCCCCCCGGCTTAGAGCTGGACATCTGCCGGAAGGAGGCCAGCCACAGTGGGGATGTGCAGCCTGGTGTCAAGCTCTGTGCAGAAGCTCGAAGCCACAGGGAAGGCCTGCACGCAACCGCTGGCCAGGGGCTCAACAGTCTGTTAACAGGCTCACACACACCCTCTTCTTCTACCCTCAGGATAAACCTGACCCTACCATCAGCACTGCAGTACCAAACTTACAGAAACAAGAGTCACCCCTCAACACTCAATACTAATCACAGAATGCAGTTAAACATGGCTGAAACCTCTGTGATGTCACCCACAGGTAGAGCAGAGCCTCATTTTCCATTCAGCCATTCATTGCTATCTCTAATCCCATGTGCACCAAACTTGTCGTTTGAGTTTCAGTAATGAGTAATTAACTGGCTAAAAATGCTCCTATTATAGACTTTAAAATACTCTCACATGCACAGGGAATATACGTTTACACTTTGTTCACATACATGCATGCATTTTTGTCTACGTTCCCATATTTTTATATTACATAAATACACAAATGCATATCAACACCAACAGTTGTTACTGATAACCACATCATGTCTCTGACACCTAACCCACTATGTGACCTCCGTCAGCATCTGTTTCTCTGCTATGGCTGATTGTGTGAAGGATAAAGCATGAAGGACCAGTATGCTACTGGTCAGTGTGGTGGTCACTGACCTGTATGAACTAGTTGCACCAACTTTCAAAGCTTTATTTGCTTTCACTACTGCAGGAAAGACAGAAGTTCACCAACTGAAAAAGTCCTGAGATGATGAAGTCTCAGGAAAGTTTACTACCTGCAGCTGTGTGAGGAGGAACTATCCTCCAAGGTCCCCTCTCGTCCTCATACAGATCCATTCCTCTTTCTATTTGTAGTTTATTTCTCAACATTGACCTTTCAGAAAACCTGGAAGCCTCTGTATAATGTGGATGTTACTCTGCACTGCACTCACTCCATGATTTGTAAATTGACCTATCTTTTACTATACCGTCATCTCCTTTTCCCACAACTTTTTAAACTCAGATAGGGCTTTAATATTTCAGAGCTCTTCAGTGTCCTTTGACATGTAGAGGGCCAGTACACAGTGAGCCCTTCAGTCATCCAGATTTTACACATATTTGTACATGTATTTTTATGAATAAAAATATTGACTTTTTTTGTTATTTTTCAAACTTATATCTACAGTGCATAAGGAAAGTTTTCAAACCCTTGCATCAGACTCATCTTAAATATGATATATTTTTTTCCTCAACAATCACACAATACTCCACAGTGACAAAATTGGTGAAGCAAAAAATAAATAAATAAATAAAATAAAAAGTTTTTGGAGTGTTTTGTTAATTTATTAAAAGTAAAAGCCTGAAATATCCCAGATACATAATTATTCAGAGTCTTTATGACACTCGCAACTTTTTTTCTTTTAAATGTTTTTCTACCACTGGCTGGTTCCAGCCTGGGACCGCCCTTCCTCTTCACCTCGAGGGTAAAGCTGGCAGACCTCCTTCATCACGACGAGCAGTTTGATACAGCGGACCCCTCTATATGATAGACAGTGTATGAAGAAGGAAGAGCTGTTTTTCTTCACAAGTCCACCTGACCGTAACCTCCATATACAGCACTCCAGCATACTGAGGTTACTTCCTCAAGTCTCTGGAACTCAGACCAGATCAGGCTGTCACAATGATCTAGATTTGACCCTGGGAGGAAAAGGTGTGAAGCAAATGATCAACACCTCAACAGCTAGATGATCTGTCGACAGATGCCTATTTCAAATAAATTCTTTACAATACAATATCAGTTGTTGGCCACGACGTCAACATGGACTGATGTAATGTTTGTTTTTAAATAAATATTAATGAGCCTGTCTTTCTTATTTAAGTTTGTAATCTTGGGCTCTTAATATTGTTGATAGCAATCCACTCAAGTTTCAGTCTGTCAGTGTCAAAACACTGCATATTTCTATAGTCGTGTGGGGAATGATAATGTGAACTATTACAGACGTGCAGATCTGCACTGAAGACTCAACTGAATGTCTGGTTGAGTGATCCTTTCATAGGTAGATAAATAAATACTCTAAGAACAATATCAGCTGCCTGAATGATTACCGTCCAGTTACACTAACACCCATCATTACGAAGTGCTTTGAGAAGCTGCTCGGGGCACACATCATTTCAAATCTCCCGGCAAGATTAGACTCCCATCAGTTCGCCTACAGAGCCAATAGATCCACTGAGGATGCCATATCCACAACTCTCTACTCTGCTCTGTCCCACCTGGAGCAGCAGGGGAATTATGTGTGGCTGCTCTTTTTGGATTTCAGCTCAGCATTTAACACCATCATCCCAACAGACTGGTGACCAAACTGCTAGACCTGGACCTATTGCATTCCACCTGCCTCTGGATCAAGGACTTTCTGTCTGACTGCTCCCAAAGGGTTAAGGTTGGAACCCGCATATCCTCAGCACCGGCTCTCCCCAGGGCTGTGTGCTGAGTCCTCTACTTTTTACCCTTTACACCTACGACTGCACCCCCACCCACTCCAGCAACAGCATCCTGAAGTTCCCCGATGACACTACTGTGGTGGGACTCTCTCACTCTATCTCTTGGGGGGGATGAGGTGGAGCAGCTGTTGGCATGGTGCACAAAGAACAACCTGGCCCAGAACACAACAAAGACCAAGGAAATCATCATAGACTTCAGGAGGAATAAAGGGGACACTCAGCCCCTGTTCATCAGTGGAATCTGTGTGGAGAGGGTGTCAGACTTCAGATTCCTGGGAGTCTATATAGAGGAACACCTGACCTGGGGCATACACACTACTGCCGTCATTAAGAAGGCACAGCAGAGACTGTATTTCCTCAGAACACTAAGAAATAACCACCTCAAACAAAAACTGCTCCATAGAGAGCGTTATGACATACTGCATGTGTCCATGGTTCTCCAGTCACCACAGCTGAAAAAAAAAAATAAAAAAATAAATCATTGGCTGCCCTCTCCCCTCTCTGGAAGAACTTGTACAGCTCTCACTGTCTCAGGCAGGCACACAAATTACTCATCCCACTCAGATCACTCACTCTTTGAGTTGTTCTGATTCAGATTCTATTTAAAAACAGTCAATTACCACAAAAAAAAAAAAACATAATTCAGGTTAAGTGACTTATTTCCAATTGCCATTAGACATGTATGAATAAAATATGCTGAGTCATGAAAGCCGACCACAATGTTCTCGAACTATCACAACCATGTGTTTAAAGACTTTCGTTGAATCTCAGTGAAATAAATGTTTATTTCAGGGTCTGTTGTAGTTTCGTGTTAACTTACCTCAACTGATGAAAGAAAGGAAGAGCAACATGACTAGCTAACTAGCTAGGAATAAAGTCTTATAGCCTTAGTATAGTACAGCCTAGGTACAGTCAAGCCAGCTCACATATCAGTCACCAGGCTTTGCCTGTTTTTAGGATGATCCCTGAGGTAGACGGAACAAACGCTGACCAGAGACAGCGTGGTGGTCAAAACAGAAATGATCAAGTCCAAACTCTGGCCTGTGGACATGGTTCAAGTTAGGGGAAAAAACAGCTTATTTAATAATTTCATGCAGACACCTTAGTGTTATGGACAGAGTAGTACATCTTTAGCCAAGTAAAAAAAGCAATAATGTTTCTGAACATCATTCATCTGCAGAATTCAGACAACTTCATGGACATTTCAAAGCTCTTGGATTGGTTGGTTAGTCAGGGCAGCAGTGTCATTCCTTCGGTCTCTCCAGATGCTTTAGTTACAGCTGAGACAACCAGCTTTACACTTGAAAATCTCAGTCACTGGAAAAACAATCCCATTGTCCTCCAGTAAAAATGGATACTGTACAGGTTAGTGTGTTGATGTGTACAGCATCACCCATAAATATGTTGGAAGCAGTGAACAGGGGCAGAGCTGAAGACAACTCTCTGTATAGGACTCTGTCTCACTCTCCCTTAAAGTGGGGACGCCTCTTCTCCTTGAATGCAGCCAAACCCTCCAATCGATCCTTTGTTGGTATCACCTTGAAGACAAATCAAGTGCAGCAGGGAGGTTGTTAGGCTCAGCAGCTGAACTTGTGCAGATAATTGTGAAGTGAAATGTTTGAATTCTCACCTGGGCATAGCACGCCTCTTCAATGGCCAAACCTGTAGCTAAATCCACCTGAAAGAGGAGTGGTGTCTCTTAATAGATGCTCATAACACAGTTGAAACGTATTACCTACTCATGTTAGACTGACTTGATGTCTCATCTATAAAATAATACACATTCAGCCTGAATGGAACTGGACTTTCAGCATATCAACAACAACTCAAATAACTCATTAATAATCATCTTACAACTGTGAACAAAATTTTGGCCCACCAATAAATAAAAGGCTAATGATAAGACAAAAACAACAACAAAAAAACAACTTTCTGACAACATGGAGTACGGCGGCTTTGAAGGATGGGGCTGAGGGCCAATGTCATTAATCTAAGCAGAATAATCAAAGAAGCAGGAAGGAATGCAGGTCCAAACTTGAAAAGCAAAAGTTTGTCCTATGCAGCACATCAGACTCTGACAGTTGTAAATGTGCATATGATTTTATTATAATAAACGGATTCATGATGAGGAGATTCTCCAATTTACATCAAGTGTTTTCAGTACATTTGACTGTGAATTAAGTAGTTGTTCAAGGAAGGTTTGGGACTATTTTTGAACGCCACTTCACTGGAATATCCTGTTGATGTGGCTTTTTAGTTCTAGACTTTTCATCACCATTGATCACCACCATGAGGGGGCGTGGCCATCTCTTCTCTAAATGACAGCAGGGAGAGAGGAGGATGTGGTGGTCCAGAGGAATGATGAAAACAACATGGTCTGCTGCCAAAGCAGGCCATGTTGTGATCTGCTGTGTCTTCAGGATGCTTGGTTGTGTCAGAGTGTCTGCATGAGACACTTTGTGATTGCGTTATTAAAAGTTATCTCGTGGTTCCAACTCTAAATGCCTAGGTTTACTGCAGAGTCATGTGACTTGGGTGTGAATGCCGACTGTTGCCTTTTCCATTCCTGAAAAAAGCCTGGTGTCAGCAGCTCTTAGTAAGATGTTTGTGGAAGGGGCTTCGACCTTACCTCGATCCCCTGGTTGATTGCAAGTTTTGCCATCCTTATTGCAATTGGGCCCTATGGAGTTGAAAGTTGGAGCATTATTGTCTTTCTGGACAGGCTGGACAGATCAGTGTATTATACAAAGTATTCTTATAAATTGTTTTGAGTACGCAGTACAGTCTGAAAACATCAGTACAACATGATGATCCAACTACTGCAGGCCTACGATTACGATTGTTTAGTCATCTTATTCATAACTGTATCGCGTGTTTGTTCCTCTCTCAGTGTCTAACTTAAGATGTGAGCTATTACCTGAGGGTTGATCTCGCGGGCGAGCTCCAGGGCCTGCAGGTAGGCAGCATCTCCACTCTTATTCTGCTCCACAGAGTTACTGACGAGGCCCAGACGATAGGCCTCTGCTCCATCAACCACCCGGGCAGCAAAGATGAGCTCTTTGGCAAGAGAGACGCCAATTACCCTTGGGAGACGCTGTGTGCCACCTGCAAAAGAGACATCATCACCTGTTTGGACCATGGTTTGGTTGCATTGGTGGAGGCAGGACACTGGCTACATTGACTTTGAAATGGGTTGTCATATTCATACAACCACAAAGCACTTACAGAAGCTGCAAATATAACCAACAGTCAACACACATAATTCATGACATGTATAACAACTCAGTGTAGTGCCCATTCTGCATAGAAGGTGCATCACAACATCTTGTCCAATGAACACAAAAAGAGCTGACAATCACCATTATCCACACCTAGTTAGAAACCACATTTAACAGCAGAGACATCTTACAAACAAGCCTTTTAAATGAAGGGAAGTGTAAATGAGTAGTTAACTGTGGTCTGGTATCACAAACCTTGCAAAAAAGGCTATATTACCTGATGGTGAAAAAAAAGCTTCATCACAAGACTGTTCTATTAGAACGTCTCTCTTTGTCTTCAAGATGCTCTTGAAGACTTGTCTCTTCCGAGAGAAGCTCCCCTCCTAAAATCCTACCATGTCTAACTGGCATTTGCCATTTTGTGGCACTGTCCTGTACTTATTTAACAGATGAAGTACTTCATGCTTTTGCTGCACTGAGGCTTTTCTGATGTCCCTCATTGTAAGACTACGTTCACACTGCAGTTCAAAAGTGACCCAAATCCAATGTTTTGCTCATATGTGACTCAGATTGGATTTTTTTTATGACAGTGTGAACAGCACAAGTCACATGGAATCTGATCTTTTAAAATCAGATTCAGGTCACTTCCATATGTGGTTCTAAGTCGGATACAGGTTGGATGTTTTGCAATGCGACCTCAGCGTGAACAGCCAGGTCGGAATTAATGTGACTTTGATGTCATTTGAGAGCGACCGTTGTCATAATACTGTGCTGGCGGGGGCGGGAGTCAAGAAGTGGTCAAAACAAACATGGATGATAGCGGCGACAGAGATAGTCAGTGGCAGGACAGTGAGGTGTTGGACCTTTTAAGAAGAACAGACTGCCTCCTTTGCGATTGAAATAGTCCACATGATTGTCCTCAGGGGCAATGATGAGAATATGAGTCCCATCAATCGCTCCAGCGCACTGTTGTGGGAAACCCCCCCCTCTGTCGGAAGCCTTATAGGACGTCTCAGAGATCGTCTCATTGAGGTAGCTTGATGTAGTCAGGCATAAGGACACGGCGAACGGCCTTGCAAAAGTCGTGGACAATGAGACAAACGGAGGACTTTGCAATGCCAAACAGGTTGGACATAGTCCGGTGACCTGTCCCTGTCGCCAGCCAATATAACCCAACTCCTATGCGCTTTCTCAGGGAGATGGGTTGCCTGAACTGAGTGTCTTCCTGTGACAATCTTGTGGAGAGGCACTGACAGATGTATTGGAAAGTAGCACTCGACATCCTAATATTCTGGATGAAATCTGTTTCTGTGAAGATATTGACATCATGATCCCACCACTCCTGGCTCCGGGTACGCATCCACATACACCTCTCCACAGACGAGGCAACCATCGCTCCACAAAAAGCCATGATTAAAAATGCGACTTCCTTTCTCCTCCTTCTCTTCATCAACATCTGCTCACAGTTTCACCAGCTTCCACTACACAACAACTTCAAAGTATAACCATGAACTCTCACTTCTGTGGCCTCCATGTTTATTCCTGCATGACGGCGTGCTATGTGTGACGTCTTTGTTATTGTTCCTCTGCGCATGCGGGTCAGTTCAGGGCCGCGATGCGTTCACACTCGAGTCTGATATAGGACACATTTAAAAAGATAATGTGAACAGCCACACAAAAAATGGGATATGGGGAAAAAAATCGGAATTGAGCATTAAGGCTTGCAGTGTGAATGTAGTCTAAGACACTGGATAAGACATATGAGTAAGCACAAATGTAAAGAAATCCTGGCTCACCTGCTCCAGGAATAATTGCGAGTTTGGTCTCCACTAGTCCCATTTTTGCTGTATTTGCTAGAAAGACCAAAGAGCAACATTAGTGTTCACACATAACATTTTGTGACTCTATATACAGGAGGACAGAGAACACAGCAGGTGACCCATCTCAGCTGATCCGTTACAATCAAAGACATGTCTGCACTAGTTTTAACTGATGCATTTAACACTCAAACAAAGGTATGCCACAGAAACTCTCGGGAATTCCTCCCTCTGCTGTCACAAACCTCAGTTCTTCATGTCATGGATGCCACCAATGTGAGGTGGACCATGCACCTCAATGCAATAAGCTGTACATCCTGTAAATCCCACTGTTGTGAGGAAAGGTTATCTCAGGTACTGTATGGTAGCCTTTCTGTCAGCTCCCACTCATTCTGTTATGATTTTCAACAAGGTGTTTCCTCCACCAAGCTGCTGCTTACTGGATGTTGGCTCCATTAGGTACAAACTATGACACTCCAGGAAATGATGTGTTGAAGAAACACTCAAAAAGCCGTCAGACACCAACGATCATGTCACAGTCAAAGGGCCCTGTGTATCACCTGGTGCAAAGCACAGCATGGACACCTTTGCTTGTTTAGTATTATGCTTTTATAATATATACATATAATTTTATACTCTTAGCAAATAGACCTGCATGCATCTGGCTGTCTGCGGCTTAGTCTGGAGGATGTCTGGTAAGGCTGCATTAACGATACAGTTCTGTCTTTACTGCAACAGATTAAAAGGCACCTGGTCAGTAGTGCATGATTTTACTTTTATTTGTAGTGTAGCAGCTGTAGTATGCCTCTACAGGCTGATGCACACAAGCAGAGTTTACTGAGAACATACTTCAGATATTTGGATAAGTCAGGTTAACTGCAACCACAGAAGGTCAGAGTGCTCTCTTTGCCATATTGTGTGTCTTGTGATATTCACTGTCCTGAAAAAACACAAAATTAAGGAATACCTGTCGGTAGGCTGCTGTTAATCTCTTGGAGAATCAAGGACAAGGAGAAGACAAGGAAAGCTGCTCTGGTAGATCTTGGTGGAACCAACAAAGACTATTTTTGTTGATTTTGACTTGAACTTCTCATAGTATGGAGCTGGGAAATCAACAACGAATTGCTGGCATCGTCTCTTACTGATTCTATCAATTTGTTGACCAAATTCTGCAACTTTGTGCTGCTTAAAAATATTTGAAGCTTTTTAGTCACAGAACAGCGATCTACTTATCAATAACTTCAAAATAAAGTCCTCCCAGTCTTACAGGCAATTCTGATGTCACAAGCAAGGGCCATCTCCAAGCCTCCTCCCAGGGCAGCTCCATCTATTGCAGCAATTGTTGGGACTGGCAGGTTCCCTGTAACAGCAAAGAAAAGTAGGGAAATTAAGTGAAACCTCAGATGATTTAACTGATTGAACTTCATGTAAGTCCAAAAAGCTGAAAGCAGCTCTCCATTGGCTCCTGACCAGACATGCTCAGTGTTCAGGAGCAAGTGTAGACCTTTGTTCCTCATAGGGCTGCTTCAGCTCAGACTTGTTCTCAGGATGTCTGGTGTCTCCTCAGCTTAGTCCACAGCATCTTAACTGGGCTAATGCACCCCTTCAGCAGCTTCTCCTGAGCTTTAACAGGTGAAGCCACACTAACCTTATCCTGGAAGTTAATAAACCTGAATTCATTTTCCCTTGGATGATGTCTATCTGTCCATATCCAGTTCCCAGATCATGCCTTAATCCTGTCTCACCTATGGGAGAACCATTTCCATGTTTGCAGCCTCTTTTACACCATTTGTAAAAGGAACTACAGGTTCCTCCCAATTAATTCAGCCCCGGTTATGGATTCCTTTGTGGCATCAATGGCTGGACTTCATATTCCATGATCTGTGTGTGCTGGACTCATCAACAGGGAACACAACCCGCTCCCTTAAGTCCTTAATCAGGAGTTGCTTTCAGTGGACTTCCTCTTCCTGTGAGAGCAGCCACTGAACTAACAGAACTCAACAGAGACTGTTTGAACGGATGGCGGTCTAAACTCTGTGACCCTGTCACCTTAATGGAAATGAACTACTCTTCATCCTCAGTCTCCTGAGATCTTTGCTGTGATGCCTGGTTCACAACACTCTCTCTGGTTCACTCTCAGCTCAACAGTAAAATAAAGTTCCTTTCATTTTCAACAATGATTTATTTTCAGTTCATTACAAAACTGCATTTGGGACAAATCAGACTGTTATAGGATGTACCTTTAAATGTGAGGTCTGTCTGAGTGATCAGATCTACCATGTGCCTTTGATGCATTTGGATGTGTTTGACATCTGAACTCAGAGTAGTGCTTTACTGTACCAGTCAAATGACACTATTCATGGTTTGCAGGCTTCAACCAGTCACACCTAACTATGTTGCCAGTTATAATATCACACGTGCAGGGTCAGCAGGTACAGCTGGGATCAGATCAGTACTCAGGACAGGCTGATGGTCAAGGTCAGGTATCAGTAAGGAAATTAGTCCGAACAAAATAAATGTTTACCCAGCTCTGTGATGAGTGCTCTTGCTTTGGACACGAATGGTCCCACCTCACTCTGGTGCATCTTGGCCCTCTCCTTCAGGTCTGCACCTGCACATGGACAGGGAGCATCAGCATCAATCCAGAAGCCAGTGGCAGCACAGGTATGCAGTGTTGAGTTGGCTAAAACCCCAGTATGGGGATTTCTTAATATAAAACTGAATACAAAATTCTCTCTTCTAGATCAAAACTTGATTAGCATTACAGTTAGCAGTCAATATGACATGATACACACAAATCCAGTGTACCTGCACAGAAGATCCCAGGAACCAAACTGCATAAGATCACACTGCGCACTTTGTTACTCTTCTTGATATTCTCTACTGCATCATACATCTGGAAGACAAAAATGTGTTTTCTTGTTCAAAACTCAGATTTATAGTACATAAGAAAAGTCATAATAAACTTGTATAAAATAAACTCAGACATCAGAAACTGATCTACTGACCACATTTACCAGTCAGTTATCATAAAAAAAATGGAGGAATTAAATAAAGCCATGTTTGGATTATATTTTGTATTAATTGTTTGGCCCTAGACAATATCATTTATAATTTTATATTTTGTGGTACATTGCATGACATCCACCCCAAATAGCCAGACTAGATGGTTTTCTAGATGTAGACATACTTACCATCTTAACCAGATTTTTGCTAATGGCATTTTTTGCTTTTGGTCGATTGATCCCAACAACAACAATACCTGTAAGACATGTTACATCAGGGTGATTAACAACATCACACAGCATGACTCAAAACACAGGCAAAAAGATCACATCATAAGAACTAAAGTGGGTTGTCTCAGCCTGATTCAGTAGATGTACTATGTAAAGGATGTACTTTATGCTCAAAGTTAACTGTTTTAGAAATGTCATTTTTCCTGCTTTGGATAAAGACATGCTGAGAACTAGTTTTTCATAATTTCATCAAATTATTACAACGTTCATACTTTTGTGTACCATTATTCATTAACCATAGCTGACAACAGTTAGCAAATGTTATGAAAGGTAAAGCTGTTGCAACCAGATCTAATGTCCCTTTGCTGTAGATCTATGCAACCTATTAATCTCATGGTATAACACTTCAACTAAAGGTGTTGTAATATAACCATATTGGTGTTAATCATAATGTAGAAAAAAAATAAATATGGATGATATTATGTATTGATAGACACATGAATATGATGATTGCTGACTGATGTTGCGTTTATGAAATGTCAAATAAAAACACTTCCACCATGTTTTGAAGTAGTGTACATTGGGCATTTCGCATGTCCAACAGAGCTGTCCATACAATAACTTTTATTTTCACTACAGTAAGATGTTTCCAAACTCATCTCTCAGAATGTGGCTGTTTGTCCTACCAGCATGTCACTCACCTATGGATGACTTTTGTGATCATGACTTCTGTTTGCCTTGAAAATCAGAGTGAAATAGTGAAATCTTAAATGGTGACAATTCTACTTCCAATCAAACTTATAGATATTTGGATTTATGAATCAAAAATTTTTGCTTTTAATTATTAATTTTAGCAGCTCACTGCTTTCCTCTATACTTCTGAAATATCAAATGCTCTTTCCTCCTTCTACAGACAAATACTTTTTGGGCTCTTCCTGGAAACATAATTAGAAAAACCATTAGCGTTTCTGCTAATGTTCTGTTTTAAGTCAGGGGTCACCAACTCTGGTCCTGCAGGGCTACTGCCCTGCATGTTTTAGATGTCTCCCTGCTCGAGCACACCTGATTCAAATGATCAGCTAGTCACCATGCTCTGTTGAGCTCTGATAAGGAACCACTCATTTGAACCAGGTATGCTGGAGCATACATGGAATCATAAGCATGCTACTGCCCTGCATAGAACATGCAGGGCAGTAGCCCTCCAAGACCGGAGTTAGTGACCCCTGGTTTAAGTAGTACTGGTACAGCAGCACTGACTGCCAAGTTACTGTCTGCCTTCTCTCTTTGTGAATTAATTGACTAAATGTTATAGATAATTCTTAAACTTTTTATTTTACAAATGCCCTAAGACAACATGTTTTAATGTTTTTCCATTTTGGTTATTTCTTTCATGATTAAGTTATTTTTGCCTACACCACAACAGCAGGGTTGGACCTGCAGTCCAGAGTTTCTGGCACAAACAGGTAACAGGACAACATTGGTCTTATCATTATTAACAGCAAAAACGCTTAGTGGTCGAGATTGGACAGGTGGAGGAAGGAAGCAATGGGACAGGGAAGGGGAAGAAGAGATGGAAAAAGAAAGACATGATGGGACAAAAAGAGGAGGGAATCGATGGGACAGGGAGAGGAAGGAGACCATAGGACCAGAAGAGGAGGGAGGGCCAGTCATCAGGCCTGTAGGGGGGAGGATGGACAGCCAATTCTCTTTAAGTTATGTCTCTGAGGCCCAGTAGCCACCACTACATGGACCAGGACACTGAAGATCATCTGTAGTTAGTGCTGACTTTAAAGACTCAGACACTGTTTGGGACTCTGGACTGCCTGTCTGCTAACAAATCCTCGCGAGATTTGTTCCACCAAGCTGTACTGCCGCAGTTTTAGCCCCCCCCCCCCCCCCCCCCCCCTTAATGGTGTGCCGGGCTTTACTTCTGTTTGCTTCCCGTCTGGATGGTGGACTATGACTTTACACCGCTTGACTTAGTTCCGGGTAGTTGCGACGCTAACGCCCGCTTCTGTCTCGGACACCGGTCGCGTTTCCGCTGACAAACCCGCCTTTGAACTGCCGCGAACTGACAGCGGAACTTACCGTCGTCTTCTCCGTCCAGGTACCTGACGCGCAGGTCGTCCTTAGCGTCGGAGCTGTAGGGCCGTGCTCCTGCTCCATGGCTCCTCGGAACAGAGGCGTGAATGGGTCTTTTGGAGAAAAGGTACCGGTTCGTGCAGGAGAAAGTAGCTGCCAGCCTGCACGCGCGGTCCCGGTCTGCTGCCTGCACGCGGAGGGCTTGCACCAGCGCTGTTCGTCCCACCAGGACCGCCATGCTGTTGCTGCTGTTTGACTTTCAACTCTGACCTCGGTCACATGATCCGGCACGTCATCTCTGCAGTCCGAACCGGACCCCAGACCATTGATCATCATTTTTGAATAATAGATTAATAAAGTTCACATTTATATGGTAAATGTATTTTAATAATTTTTGTTCAAGTAATCGCTCATAGTATCAAATGTTTGTTATGAACATAAAGAACAGTCATATCAAACGCACATCCTTTACAAAAGTAACATATCAAGTAAAAACAACGTTGCAACAATGTTTCAACATATATTTACAGAATAGAGGTGTTTCTTTTTGAATGTTGGTTTGATTTAATCTGTTTTTAAAAAGACATTAAATACATATTTGTTTGCTGTGTTTCTAAAGCAAGAGAAGTATTTCCTGTTGGGATATTCAAATAAGTTATCGCTCTCTTAACTAACGGGCAGTCCTGAAACTGCATGCTAGTCAAACAGAGCTCTTGTTTCTTTAATTATGTGAAAACTATAAATTGAATCTGACAGGCCTCTTTTAAGACTGGCCATTAGTAATATACCAACATAGTTAACTTAGGGGTCAGTTCATTTATATCAATAGATGATCATTTTCAATGTATCTTCTATGCAAATGTTTTTCATTTTGAGTAGGTAAATTTTCCTCTTTGGATACAGCCTAAAACTATGTTACTAGTTTAAAAATACAGGCAAAATTGATTTTTTTTTTTTTTTTTTACAAAAACACTGTACATTTTGAGTTCTTGTATTTTTATTGGAATTCAATGAAATATGCAAAAAGAGAAAATAATTAAGTGACAAGATATTTATTGTAAACAAAAATTCAACAACTAATGCACACATAATGTGTTTGAGACGAGTTGAATTCTTATATTTCATACCTACTAAAGTTGAATGACGTCAGCAAATTTATCACTGACTACAGAGGAAGGCCATAGGGCATGATGTAATCACTCTAATGGCTACAAGAAATCAATAAATAATCCAGTTGATGAAAATGGGACAGTTCTGGATTCCACATGTAAAAATACAGTTGCACTCCAGTTTCATCAGGTGGTAGTTACAACTCTCCAACCAGTCTCACACAATTTTACTTTCACAAGCGGCCTGCAAAGTTGAAGTAACCAACAAGACTACTACTACTACTAATACTACTACTACAAAAAAAAAGAGAGAGAGAGACACAATGGGTGTTTGGCAAACAGTGAATTTCACAGAGTCTAATCAGAAATTACAGACCCAAATCTGTAATTTCCTGCTTTTTGAAACAACGGCACAGAAAAATGAAGTGTGGCATCACTGAAGTCGTTTCTGCTCCCTGTTGGAAAACAGTGACATCACCACTGACTGCAACATGTACAAGAATACGGTACAGTCTATTGAGATGAAGAAGGTAGGTGCCATTAACACTGTCATTTAGTTTTCTTAAGGATGTAAATATGTAATTTGACACCAATTACAAAGACAGGGGATACCCTTTAAAAATGCGCTAATAACTGAACCTACATTGATTCATTGTTAATTTTTTATTAGAAACTTCTTTGTGCTTACTTATGTTTTGTACCATATTTGTTGCATGTTCAGCTGACTTGCAATCTGATTAAAGAATCCCTCCATTACACCATGAACAACAGTTCATTTAAGATAAATAATTGGTAGTGTGCCAATTAAAAAGCTATGTTTCCCAAAATACATATCAAATGGCACAAAAAAAATTCAGAAATCAGAAACCTGTAAAATATTTCTTTGAGGCAGAAGTATAACTACATGGGTTTTGGCTTTAAGGCATAGAATGGCCTGTATGACACCCAGCCAAACTTGATGCTACTGTCAGTCATTTAGAACTGAGGCCTTTTCAGATCAGCAAAACCAAAGTAGACAGTATTTAGTATAAAAAGATGGTTGGAAGTCAGCGAGAGTTTCAAACCTACCAGTCTTTTACAATTTCTGACCATGGTTAAAAGCCTGAAAATTCTTTATTTTGACGAGCTGTATTTCAGAGAAGCATGCTTAGAAATTTGTAATTGTCCCCTTTTTTCCCAACCATTCGTTCAGATTTTACTAAAGACAGTCCTGTTTTCTGATTTATTGTTTTATTTAACTGTTAAGGCAAACATGTCGTTCATTTCAGCACTAACGTGATCAGCCTGTCATGACATAATCACCTCTCTTGATTCCAGTTGCTTTCACTTACCTATTCCTGGTCACAACACCATCAGTGAAACGATCATTTTCTTTCACAAATCTTTAAATTTAATTCATGGGAGTAAAAGAAAACACCAGCAACCAGAATTGAAGTGAATGAAATAACAGCATTTGTGCCAATTGATGCTTTCGACAGCTGTTGTTTTTAACTCCGCCTTTCGTTAAACACATTTGAAAATATACAGGAATTGAAATATTATCTGACTCTAGTGAAGACCCACACAGTGCAAAAGCGAATGAAGTGGAAATACACAACATAGAAAACGTTATTCACCGGAACATCCTTATGATATTTACTCATAATGATCAGTGGTGCTTTTGGTTGACTCTATCACAGACTTTGCTGCTGTGGTCAGTCTTTTCACAGAGGCCATGCTTGCAGACTGGGTGACCAGGTCCCGTTTTACATGGAAGTTCTCAACATCTGAGTGTGCATAGGACGGTTCTTTTACAAACACAACAGTATTGTTTGAGACGGGGCATGGGGTTTGCCTGCTACTCTTACAGCCATCCCACAGTGTCTCTGTGCTGCTTTTATGCCACTCAGACTGGTGGCTCCAGCCTTGCATGCAGGTGACCTGTACTGACAGAGGGCAAAGGGGGGGCTGCCTGTACTGTGAAGAGTCCCAAGTGGTCTGGCAGTATCCTCCCTCTGTGATGCTGACAGGAGAGGAGGACTTTCCAGAGAACTCGTATTCAGGGTCAATGGCCTCCACTTTGATTTGGTTGGTTTTGGTTTTGATACGCAGCTTATGGGGCAAAGCTGAAGAACTGGCATCGGGCACTTTGTGTGTGGCAACAATGACACTTCTTGGGTCAGCTACAGATGGTATCAACCCTTTGGGTACCTGCTGCTCATCCTCACCATCTGACAACTTGCTGACAGCACCATCCTCTGAGCTCCTGGGGGAGTCACTGGACGACCTGGTAATCTGCAGAAATGAAGCAGCCTGGGAATAGATGCCAGACAAGGGGCTGGTTGTGTAGTTTCTATAGAGCTCATATGGACTAATCCTCTCCTGCACATAACTGACACTTTCTGCTGGTTCTTGCTTTACTTCTGCAGTCCTGCAGGTACTGAAGCTACCCTGAGTCGCAATGCATGTCTCAGGCATGTGTGGTGAATGCTTGATAACTGATATGCAGCTACTGCGCACATGAAGAGGCTCCAAATCCCTGCTGGAGGAACCTTGGTCAGCACTGGGTTGAGCAAATTCCTGATAGAGGTTGACAGAGGTGGAAGTGGATAACTTCTGGGCCTCTTGGGCATACGCAGCTGAGCTCATGAGGCCAAACTTCAACTTCAACGACAGGAGTTCAGCCTTGAGGGAAGCGTTTTCCTCTCCGAGGGCCATCAGCTTGTTTTCAAGCACCATATCATTTATGCGCCGCTTCTCCCTCGAGCGCTTGGCTGCCTCATTGTTTTTACGACGCCTCTCCCAGTAAAGGTTGTCTTTTTTCTCCTCTGGGATAAACTCTCTTTTCCTGCGGCAGGTAGTTTTAGCCTTGAATGGAAAAGTGGACATTTTGTGACCTATAAGGTCAGGGTTGGCCCCTTGTAAGGCCACAGCCAGGACCAGGGCATCCTCTCCACTATAGGACTCAGTAGAGTCCACCTCTCGCTTGATTGATTGCATATTACCACTGTTTGGTACTGTCAGTAATCACACTGGTCTTTAACTGTAAACCATAATGCTTGTGTGCATTAATAGCAACCTCCAAATTCAATGAATCCACTTGAGTTGAGGAAATCTGTGGAATAATGAGACAGGTTTAAATGTCAGTGTCATGTAGAAAAAAATGTTATCATCTGACCAAGTTATTGACATTATAAAAAGTGAGGCATTTCCACTAGGTGGATATATTATGTCCATGCTCTTTTACAAAAATTGACACACATCCATCGGGTATTGTTAGCTGATATTTTTGTTTCAACACGGATCCTGTAGGACTTCTGGCTGGATTAACCTCTTGGGGTCCACAGGGTAAAAATGTGATGTTGGACTGTTGTTGACCCCACCACTATACAAGGATGTTTCAGAGTTTCCTCCGGCAACCAAAACCAACCAGAAGTGTAGAGCTCTATGAACTGACAGATTAAAAAACATTTAATGGCAACAATTTTGAGGCTTATTTAAGTTGTTTTTGGAGCCAAAAATGAAAATAAAAAGAAAAGAATGAAAAGAAAATTCACTGATACATGCTTCAGTCCATTAGAGCATTCATAGTTAGTCATTTGTGTGTCAGGGTTACTGTTTGATCTTTTTGTTCCCACAGTCTTTATTTCCACTCTGTTCTTCTCTTAGTGCAGTCAGGGCACAGATACACACTGGACAGGTCGCCAGTCCATCACAGGGCCAATACAGAGAGACATACAAAGACGAAAAATCACTCACACCTACAGTATGGGAAATTTTAGAGTCACCAATTAACATACATATCTTTGGACTGTGGGAGGAAACCCACTCAAGCATGGGGAGAAAACATGCAAACTCCACACAGAAAGGCCTCAGGCCTGGGGAACCGAACCCACAACCTTCTTGTTGTGGTGCAACAGTGCTTACCACTATGCCTCTGTACTGCCCATGATTTATAGTATCTTATTTAATCATTCTTGTAAAGATAATATCATATCTGTTTGTTCTGGTAATCTTTCTTTACTCTACTTGATGACAAGAAGGAAAAAGCCTCCGGGGGTACGTGCAAGACCACTCACTACCTCCTATTTAGTCCACTACGGAGGACATTTGTCATTTTGTAGTGCTGTCTGAATGTATAGTGAGAATTATTTCACCCTATGTATCTCCCATCAGATTTTACAACTCCTTAACTATTATAAGATAAGCTACTAGCCAGCAGAATTTATCTTCCAGGGATTAATAAAATATTTCTTATTCTGATCCATCCGACAATCCACAGGGATCAAGTTAGCGATCACTGACCAAGCAAAATAACCATTATGCATTGTGCTCTCAGTGAAAGACTGAAAAACTGTGTGGAGAAAATGACCTGTGAGCTCAGAACATATTCCTCTACATAGAAATCCCAGGTCAATGAGTCAGAAGGAGTGAATGAGTGAGTATTTCCAACACAACCCAGGTTTTGTTCCAGGAGTAACAAAACCTTATTCCATGTCCCAATGATATTTGTAACCATGTTAATAACTATAATAAAAACGCTTTGAATGGAGCAACACTCAACAACGATATCATGTTTATATATCTACATAAAGCCTGTCATTCAAAATCCAATGTAATTATTATTAATTTTTTTTTCCTTATCCAGGCTTGGGACTGGCACAGTCCAAGGCACCACCAATGGGTGCCTTGTGGTTGGGGTTCCTTGTTGGGGAATTGAAACCCAGTCTCCTGCATACCAAGATCGATACTCACCACTATACAAACGAGGCTCAGAATCCAATCTAATATTAGTGGTTATTTTATATTTCTTTTTTTTGTGGCCATTAGTGAACACAGTTTCCCATAGCATTGGTTGCTAAACACAACAGAAGGAATGAGCCCACGGGAGTGTTGAGGGGCAGTGAGCCCAAACCTGTCTGTCTGACATTTGAAAAACTGAGGGATTACTTTACATGAGAATGTCACTATGTTTTATGGATATGGACAAAACTGAGTTACAATGACACAGGTATCCACATGAGCTGCAGTAATCATTTCACTTTGTTGATATGACAAAGGATGCAGCTTCTAAAAGCTATGTCTGTATTACATGCAGGTTGGTCTTACAGTGTGGAAAGTCAACTCCAGAAATGTCCTCCATGTCTTCAAAAAGCCAGATTAAGAAATGCTGAGAAAACTTTCAGATTTTCAGGTGTACGGAGGCAGGCTGAAAACACATAGACAGACAGACACAGGATTGCACACAGAAAGAGAATGTTAGTGTTGTTGTATCCAGTTCAAACAAAACTAAGAAATCAGTAGGAAGCCAGAATGACTCAAGTGATGTTTCTTAAGATTCGGAAAAAGTAAAAAAAAAAAAAAATTGGCATGAAGTTTTCAAAATATAAACCAAAAATTATCTTGTTTGATAGTTCACTGTGATCTGGTGTAGACAGAGTTTTATCCCATCTCATAATCACCAGGCTTTCATTTTAAAAAACTGACAAATAGACTGCCTGCCATATTCCTGATGTTGCTCAAAGTTTAAAGATCAGATACCTCAAAGGAAAAAAAAGGAATAATTTGTTTTCATTCACAAGTAACACATCGACAGAATGTCATAATTTTGTTCATCCATTTCAAATGGAATCACAAATAAAACATCTAAAAGACAGTCTGAGAACCACTTGCTATGTAGGTTTCTGATATGTGTTAGGGTTAGTGTTCAGAGTAAATGATTTGAAGATAAATTCATTGATGAATTAAGAAAATAAAGTGCAAATTATTCAAATATGAAAACAGTATGATAAGCCTTCATATGTATAATGGAAGGTTTATTTAAGTATGTATGCACACTAAATAATGACTGTTATCAACCACACAGCTGACTGAGAAACTGATGACAATAAATTGGTTGTTCTTTCATGGTACAGAGAGTTCAAGCATGACATTCTCTCTGTATGAACTTTAACCGGTAAAGAAGTGAACTCCATAGATCAAGTTTCAATAAAGTAATACTGCGTAATTGCAGCCTATCACCAAGAAAATGACATCTGCATATTTAACACAATTGTCATTCCTTGCTTCAGAATACAGTTTTAGAGGAGAGTTACCTAAAAAGGCAATTTAGCCAGGATTTGGCTTCAAGGCTCCCATACATCAAGAGAAGGAACAAAGGCCTACAAGACAGCTGTAATCATAATGTGTGACCTGGCAGAAGCACACAGCCTGTAACCTGAGGCCTCTGACACACACACACACACACTCATCCAACACAGCCCCACATAACTAATGCTACTCATGGGCGCAGCAGAAAGATGTCAGTTTACTGAGAAATGAGAATGGTTCATGGTGTGGTTACACTTCCCAGATAAAGTCTTCCTGCCTCCTCATGTTGCTGTTCGTGCACCTTATTGAGGAAATCAATGATTTGGGGAGAAACATGATGAATAATTGACAAGTAGAGTAATGTATGGGCTGTTAACTTTCACATGGAATGTGGTTTAGGGATATAAAATAAAATCCTGTTAGGCCCAGTGCCTGTTGTTTAAGCAACATGCAATTCTGAGAAACATGAAGGAGTAGCTTTAGGTCAGGGAGCCAATCCCAAAGTTGTCTTTGTCTATTTTAGGACACTGGGGAGAGGTTTTCGAGATGTTGGGATTGTCCAGATTTTTAGATTTTACACACCGTGTTTGGGAGTTAGAAGGGGGCCATCTCTCCCTTTTGTCCCCTCCACAAAGGTAACACATGACATCAAGACTAAATGTGAATGACACGTGATGAGACGGGTCTAGTGTTACCGCACCGGGGTGGTGCTGGTCCATGGTCGGTCCAGCTGCACACGCCCGGTGAATGGCCCAAACCAAAGCCTTCTATTGCCTCAGACTTCCTCATTGTGTCCGTGTTACACAACACAGACTCCCCTCGGCCTCCGGCTACCAGCAATTTCTATGGTTGCAGACATTATGCAATATTTGCCTGTGTGGCAACAGCAATACGAGCCTGTGTTTGGTCAACTGTGTGTGAAATACCAAATATCTTTTATTTAAAATTAACACATGACACACCATTAACACCTTGCGTAACAGTGTGTAGACATTTACTTAATGACATCATTGACTTGCTTACTCATGACACTGGCAGCTGAAGCGTGGACTCCATCTACGCCCTGGAGGGTGAGCTAGGAGATCAACTACATTAAATAGGATTAAAAGTTAACCTCTGTGTGATTAATAATATACAGGCTGACCACAGTCCCCATCGGCTCTGACAGGGTAACGACCAGCCACATTCAATTCTACTGTCGCAATATTTGCGGCAGTTAGAGCCAGGCCTGAGTCAACCCAACACACGGTCCTACGAAGCCATTAAACGGCTTTATCAGCTGTGCACGGCTGATAACACAGCCCAACAGCACACAACAAGCCCTCCACGTTAGGTGTAAATTAAGCTGGCCACACACTGACGGTGAGTGTAACCCTAAAGTAAAGCGCTGAGATGAGCTAACATCCGTAGAGTCTGGGCGGTCCCATATCCCGCATGAACGCGCTTGAACACTTAAATAACACAAAGGTTGTGTGGGTGTTGACCTCAAATCACAACTGTACCTTTGTGGATCCGGGTCGGAGTTGTTGTGGTTCTCCAGCACGGAGCAGGCACAGGCCTCCCCTTTTGTTAAGGACAGAAAGTAGCCATAAAATCCTACAAGTTGTGAGGTGCCTCGCTCTCCTCCCGTGGCTTTTTCCTTTCAAGGTGGCTACTGACTCATAGATCTGTGTTAGTAGGTCACTGGTTAAGTACATTGGCAGCGGGAGATGAAATGACAGCCGCTGCAGCCAATCAGAGTGTAGCATTGCTCAACTCCAGCCAATGGGACTTATGTGTCAGTAGAGCGCTCAAATCTCACATTATATATGTCGTCATCTTCAGCGTGTTTGAGGCGTTCAGGCACGTTAGTTCACCACCAGCTGCTTTACTGCTGCATTTAAAGTTTATTATACTACAACTGTACTACGGCTGATACAAAACAGCAGATTAACAGGATATAAGATCAATTCAGTCACATTTATCGGTTGCTTTATAGCTATAAATAAACAATTGTAAAATGTATAAAGATTAAATGAATAAAATGAATACCGACAGACAGACAGATAGATATACAGATATTTTCAATTCAACTTAGTAATGAATTTACCATAATAAAATCATTATTTAAATGCATCTTTTGGTTTGCATCTCCCTTCTTTGTCTTAGCCACACGGCCAGCTGTGACAATAGGTAGATAGATAGAAATATAAATAGATAGATAGATAGATTGATTGATTGATAGATTGTCAGGGTCAGCTGATGCCCGACATGTGCTGCAGATTTTTTTGGCCGATTTTTAGGGCTAATATGTAGAAGTTTTCCCGCTTTATTTGCATGTTAAAATGTCACACTAATAAGTGGATGCACAACATTTCTGAACTCAGCATCATCATTTATTAAACACTGACTTGAACCATAAAGTTCAAGTCAATAAACTGACCAAGTATTAAATACATAAAACAGGCAATATGAAAAAAACTGTCAATCATTTACATAAAAGTTTGAGAGCATTTATCAAGCACAAATTTTAAAGTTTGTTGGAAGATAAGTGTAAATTTAAATACACATTTAAATAAAATAAATACAACTTTATAAATAGAATCCAAATAAACTGAAAAATATAAAATATATAAAAAATAAATAATAGTAGTTCTGCAAACACACTAGCAACCAGCAACATTTGTGTTTTGTTTAATGAAAATGTATATGACATTTGACACAGAACATCTAAAGTGCATTCTAACTTTCTGCATTCTGCACGTGCAGCACGTTCCACCGCACTAATAACATGGGGCTGCCCGCGGACGTGCCTGACTTTAAGTCGGTGCTACTAAACACGGATGTCGGCCGATGCCGATATATTTAAAAAATGGCAAATATCGGCCGACCTCTGTAAAAAAAAGATAGATTCTATATTTACAATATAGAATTGTGAATAATAACAACAATAATAATAATGATAATGATAAAACGGCCTATTCCAGATCAGGGGGGATCTAGAATAATATATATGGGGTGGCGAGAGGGGGGCATGAATCTTTGAGGGGTGGCAACATATGGCAGATGTATATACTGAATTTAATCACAGTTATCACAGTTTGATGAGAAATAGTACACTAATATAATTTACACTAAAGCATTTCTGTTTCCAGGACTTTATACATAACTTAGAACATGTATGTCATGTGTGGATATAAGGGCGCGGGCTGCCATTTACAAACTTATACAAACCTAATCTCATGCAATCAGTGTCTTCCATTTGAGGTTAATGTGAAACAGTTCATATTAGGAATAAGTGACCATACAATGGGATCTAACTGAATAAAAGATAGAACTTTGGTAACACTGCTGTAGGTGGGGCATTATCATAGGAAAGGCATTAAGGTAAGACACTGGTGATGAGTGGCAGATGTGTGAGAGGGGAATCAAACTGTGTCAGAGTGACAGTGGTGCAGGCAGCATTTGTATTAGAAGAAACTAGCCAAAGAAAAACTTACCCATGAAGATCTATGGAGTGAGCTGTACTAAGATGAGCATTGCTACATGGATTATCCGATTCCCCCGTGTCACTGATGGTCCTGGGTCAACTATGTAAATAAATGGGTCATGGTACTCAAACAAGGTACTGGACATGGCTTTTATTGTTTACTCAGAATACACATTCTCCCCATTTGTCCCTCAGTAGCTTGAAAAAAATTTCGACAGATGAGGTTTTTACTGATGAGTGATGAGAAATACAGTACAGTACAAAAGGGTATGTTAAATCAAAATCTCCACAAACCTGAAACGGAGTCACATGAAAATAAATTTTGCTCCCAGTCAGAAAAAGTACAAAATCCTTTTGTGAGTAAGTGAGCCTTGCTCAGTTAGTCATTTTCTATTTCTCTGGCTTTTCTCTTTGGTGAGAAAAAACTACAAATGCTACCTTTCCTCTTCATTTCTGTAAGATTCAAAGTAACTTGTAACTTGTAAAAATGTTTTCATGGACAGACGTTGAATCAATACTAGCGTTTGTAGCCTACTTTACACAGGACTTAAGTCAGACCATAGCCAACATTACATGTATGGTTAGTGAAATAACGTTCTTCAATCAGATTTTTTCATCTTAAAAATCAGCATAGCAAATATACTAGCACTGTGCTTTCATTATTAGATAGATAATTAATCAGTTTTTAACTCTTTCCTGCTGTGTCTTCTTTCCTTGCTCCTTCGCTTCGCGCCACACAGTTTCGTGCCGCTCTGACGTTCTCTCGTGCTGCATTCGCTGCAGTCGGACATCGGAGATTTGCGCTCGTAAATGTCAAATTGGCCATAAATTTTCTTAGAATTCACTGCTGCCAAGTGGGGTGGCAGCAGGGATGGCAAAACATTATTTTAGGGTGTAATTTGCCACCCTATGCCACCCCGGTAGATCCGCCCCTGTTCCAGATGGAAATAAAACATGTATGAATTTGGAGAGAATCTGTCTCTCTATCTATGTAATGAAGGCAAAACAAAAACCTAAAACATGCAAGTGAGAAAAAACAGAAACATTTTTAAAAAACTAGAGAAAATAAGAATGAGATAACGCAATGAAAATACTTCGACTCACCCCAGAAAGAGTAACACGTTTGGACTTTGGACCAGTTGAGATGATGGCCTCATTGAGTTACTGCTTTTCCCCTCCAGATGTTGCTGTTGGATAACTGGTATAAACAGAAACCTTCCTGTTCCTGAAGGTCCAGAGATAAAATGGCCACTTAGCTCCAGTCTCAGGCTGAGTCAAGAGCCAAAATGAGAAATTATCTCCTGCAATCAGCACTAGTCTCTGGCCTCCATGTGGACAGGGATGAGGGAGGATATAAAGGTAATTTCATGAGTAGAGAACTTTATTTCTTTACTTAAACCACATGGATGTGCAGCAGTAAACTCTATTATAACAACAGGTTTGTCTAAATCAGAACCATAAACTCCTAAAATTGAGGCACCAACCCTCCTGTAGGAGGTGACTGTAATAAAGACTAAACAGGAAAGTAGAAATAATCCAAGCTGTCATGTTAGAAATAAGTATTTGAGTAGGGACCAGAGGAAATTGTATTCAGACGTATGTACACAGGCGTTCCTTGCATAGGTGCTTTTTACCTTTTTATTAAAGCAGTAGAGATTATTATCATAGCAATAGAAAAAAATATTTTTCGAAGGGGATTTAGTGAAACATTAATATACAGTGCATTTTGTTATGACGATGATATTGTTAACGAAATTCAGTATGTTTGTTCTTCAAGGTGTCACCTAACCATTGCTAATGTGAAAGAAAAGAAATCTATATGGATTTTGGAATTCAGCCAGTCAGAAAGGACTTTTCCCCAGGTTTTGGGCTGTGTCAGAAAAATAAAGCAGGTGCTTTGTTCTTCTTCTCCTTTCGGCTTTTCCCTTCAGTGGTCGCCACAGCGAATCAGTTGCCTCCATCTAAGCCTGTCTTCTGCATCCTCTTCTCCCACACCAACCACCTTCATGTCCTCTTTCACTACATCTATAAACCTCCTCTTTGGTCTTCCTCTAGGCCTCCTGCCTGGCAGTTCAAAACTCAGCATCCTTCTACCAATATATTCACTATCTCTCCTCTGGACATGTCCGAACCATCTCAGTCTGGCCTCTCTGACTTTATCTCCAAAACCTCTAACATGTGCTGTCCCTCTGATGTACTCATTCCTGACCCTATCCAACCTGGTCACTCCCAAAGAGAACCTCAGCATCTTCACTTCTGCTATCTCCAGCTCTGCCTCCTGTCTTTTCCTCAGTGACACTGTCTCTAGACCAAACAACATCGCTGGTCTCATCACAGTTTTGTACACCTTTCCTTTCATCTTAGCTGAAACTTTTCTATCACACATCACACCTGACACTTTTCTCCACCCGTTCCAGCCTGCCTGAACACGCTTTTTCACCTCTTTTCCACACTCTCCATTGCTCTGGACTGTTGACCCTAAGTACTTAAAATCCTCCACCTTCTTTATCTCTTCTCCCTGTAACCTCACTCTTCCACTTGGGTCCCTCTCATTCACACACATATACTCCGTCTTGCTGCAGCTAACCTTCATTCCTCTCATTTCCAGGGCAAACCTCCACCACTCTAGCTTCTCCTCCACCTGTTCCCTGCTCTCACTACAGATCACAATGTCATCTGCAAACATCATAGTCCATGGAGATTCCTGTCTAACCTCGTCTGTCAGCCTGTCCATCACCATAGCGAACAAGAAGGGGCTAAGAGCTGATCCCTGATGCAGTCCCACCTCCACCTTGAACTCCTCTGTCACACCTACAGCACACCTCACCACTGTCTTACAGCCCTCATACATGTCCTGCACCGCTCTAACATACTTCTATGCCACTCCAGACTTCCTCATACAATACCACAATTCCTCTCTGGGCACCCTGTCATAAGCTTTCTCCAGATCTACAAAGACACAATGCAGCTCCCTCTGACCTTCTCTGTACTTCTCTATCAACATCCTCAAAGCAAATACTGCATCTGTAGTACTCCTTTTTGGCATGAAACCATACTGCTGCTCACAAATGCTCACTTCTGCCCTTAGTCTAGCTTCAACTACTCTTTCCCATAACTTCATTGTATGGTTCATCAGCTTTATTCCTCTGTAGTTGCTACAACTCTGTACATCTCCCTTGTTCTTAAAAATGGGCACCAGCACACTTCTCCTCCATTCCTCAGGCATCTTCTCACTATCTAAGATCCTGTTGAACAACCCAGTCAGAAACTCTACTGCTACCTCTCCTAGACACTTCCAGACCTCCACAGGTATATCATCAGGACCGAGTGCTTTTCCACTCTTCAATGCCCTCCTCACTTCATCCTTACTAATCTTTGCTACTTCCTGGTCCACAACAGTCACCTCTTCTACTCTTCGTTCTTTCTCATTTTCCTCATTCATCAACTCTTCAAAGTACTCTTTCCATCTTCCCATCACACTACTGGCATCTGTCAATACACTTTCATCTCTATCCTTAATCACCCTAACCGCCTGCACGTCCTTCCCATCTCTGTCTCTCTGCCTTGCCAACCTGTATAGATCAGTCTCTCCCTCTTTACTGTCCAACCTAGCATACAAGTCATCGTAAGCCCTTTGTTTGGCCTTTGCCACCTCTACTTTCACCTTACGCTCCATCTCCCTGTACTCCTGTCTACTCTCTTCAGTCCTCTCAGTGTCCCACTTCTTCTTAGCTAACCTCTTTCTCTGTATACACTCCTGCACCTCCTCATTCCACCACCAAGTCTCCTTATCCACTTTCCTTCCAGATGACACACCAAATACTCTCCTACCTGTCTCCCTGATCACATTAGCTGTAGTTGTCCAGTCAACTGGAAGCACTTCCTGGCCATCCAGAGCCTGTCTCAACTCCTTCCTAAAAATCATACAACACTCTTCCTTTTTCAGCTTCCACCATTTAGTCCTCTGCTCTGTCTTTGCCCTCTTCATCTTCCTCACCACCAGAGTCATCCTACACACCACCATCCTATGCTGTCTGGCTACACTCTCACCTACCACTACTTTCCAGTCACTGATCTCCTTCAGATTACACCGTCCACACAAGATGTAGTCTACCTGTGTACTCCTACCTCCACTCTTATAGGTCACCCTATGTTCCTGCCTCTTCTGGAAGAAAGTATTCACTACAGCCATTTCCATCCTTTTTGCAAAGTCAACCACCATCTGTCCTTCTGCGTTCCTCTCCTGGATACCAAACCTGCCCATCACCTCCTCACCATCTCTGTTTCCTGCACCAACGTGTCCATTGAAGTCTGCACCAATGACAACTCTCTCACTTCTAGGGATGCTCTGCGTCACTTCATCAAGGTCCAACCAGAAATTCTCCTTCTCCTCCAGCTCACATCCTACCTGTGGAGCATACCCACTAACAACACTGAACATCACACCTTCGATTTCTAGCTTCAGACTCATTACTCTATCTGATATTCTTTTAACCTCCAGGACATTCCTAACAAACTCCTCCTTCAAGATAACTCCTACTCCATTTCTCTTCCTATCTACACCATGATAGAACAACTTGAACCCTGCTCCTAAACTTCTAGCCTTGCTACCTTTCCACCTGGTCTCCTGGACACACAGTATGTCTACCTTCCTCCTCTGCATCATGTCAACCAACTCTCTACCTTTTCCTGTCATAGTTCCAACATTCAAAGCCCCTACTCTCAGTCCTAGACTCTTGGCGTTCCTTTTCTCTTTCTTCCTACGAACACACCTTCCTCCTCTCCTTCTTCGACGAACAGTAGTCCAATTTCCACCGGCACCCTGTAGGTGAACAGCACCGATGGCGGTCATTGTTAACCCGGGCCTCGACCTATCCGGTATGGAAGTCATAGATTTGATTCGCATGTTTGATTTGGCAAAAGTTTTACGTCGGATGCCCTTCCTGACACAACCCTCTGTATTTATCCGGGCTTGGGACCGGCACAATAAAGCACTGGCTTGTACCCCCTTGTGGCTACATTAAAGCAGGTGCTTTGTTATTTCTACAATTTCTAGGTCTGCTGTGATAAAATGATGTATTTCTTTAAATTTTGTTGTTACAGCAATTAGTGAGACTGTTTTGTCTTTTGCAGTGATTTTTTTGCTAAAGGAAATATGGTAGGTAACATCGGAGCTCTTTCCTTATCCGTTAGTTTTCAGCCAGCTCTTTTAATTGCTTGGAGACTTCCAGGCCATTTCACCTCCCTAAGCAAAACCAGGGACCTTCTGAAAAAGAAGAAAGACATTTTGAGTGTACTTACAGTTTGAAAGTTAGTATGTTGGTGAGTTGTTGAGTGTGATGCATATCTTAGGTATCTCAGCCTCTTATCCACACCTGAGTGCTGAGATAACACTGTTCCCACCCAGTGACAGATGGATCTACCACCACAATAACCTGGCATGAAGGATCTGCCTGAACCAAAACTGGTGAGCTGGTAAAAGAATCTTTATCTCAGCCAGGTCTGCGTCAGGGCTCCAGGTAAATGACATGAGGGAGGTGAAGTTGTGAGGGGTGCTGCCACTTTGAAAGGGTCCTTAATAATTCCGCAGTAGAAGTTGGTGAAGTGCAGAGCCCCTGAAGCTGTCTGCAGTTTGTGGGTTTAAGCCACTTACTGCTTTTTGCAAGATCTGTCTTCATCTGCCCGCAAACCAGCTTGGCATGAAATTTGCATTTCTGCTTCACAGGAAGGAGACGAGGAATGTGTCCAGGCATGTCTTGGAAAAAATGAAAATATCTTGATAAAGAAACAAACTAAAAAAAAAAACCCTTGAAGAGATCCTTTCCACATCATTTACTGAGGCCTGGATGATAACAGGCAGCACGGCAGCATAGTGGTTAACACTGTGGCCCCACAACAAAAAGGTCACGGGTTCGGTTCCCAGGCCTGTAGCACTTTGAGTGCAAAGTTTGTATGTTCTCCCCATGCTTGTGTGGGTTTCCTCCCACCGTCCAAAGACATGCATGATTAGGTTAGTTAGTGACAGTAAATTGAGTATAAATGTGAGTGTGAGTGGTTGTTTGTCTCTGTCTGTCTCTGTGGGTTGGCCCTGTGATGGACTGGTGACCTGTCCAGGGTGATCCTGCCCTCGCCAAGTGTGAGCTGGGATTGGCTCCAGCACCTCTCGCGACCCGGAAACAGATAAGTGGTAGAAGATGATGGTGGTTGAATGGATGACAGCAGGAGCATGGTTGGCCTGTATGGATTGAACAGGTACATTGGAGGTCATGTGGGGTGTTTAAAGTTATGTCCTTCTCGGCTACTCTGTGGTGGCCAAATCCATGCCATGAAACCATAAAAGTCAGCATACAGCATCACCTGGTATAGAGGACAGAGCTGGAGGGTCAGGACAGGAGTTACTACCAAGACCCTCTGATAAAGCCAAAGCATATTACCAAACTGTTTGAATGGCAGAATAGACGTTACACTGCTTCACCCAAGGGTAGCTTTTGCACAACATTGCTCTTGTATATCTTGCACTGCCACAGCAAGAGAGACAGGTTATATTAATAATACATTTTATTTATAAAGCACATTTCAGGGTACACAAAGTCGCTTTACAGGCAGGTAAGAACAGCAGAGAATACGATAGAATCAGAGACTCATCAAAACCATCGGAATACACATTAAAATACAGAATAAAGCAATAGGTTAGGTTCCATTCAAATTAGTTCATCTTTCAATTGTTCACTCAGGACTTTAACAACCGTCCCCCACTGATCCACTTGAATTTACTACTTCAGCCCACATCAGAGAATTGAATTTAACAATCCCATCAAAAAAGTCAATGGTAGCAGGTTAAATACCAGAGGACACTGTCGAAAGAATCATTGCCATTTCTCTAAAAAGAGATGCTATGAAAAATATTGAGTTGACAGAGGTATTTGATTTACCATGGATTGATATTTGTCATCTAAAACTTTCTGACTGGAGTTCACTCTATCTATTGGCTGTTTCCTGGTCTGAGTCGGCCGGTTTCACCTCTTTTCCAAATTTTTCTGTTCACTTCAGTGTAATAATTCTTGCACAATGCATTGCAAAGTTGTCAGCAATGCAAATATCTTCACTAGTTTTCGTCTGACACACATTTCATTTTTCCCTTAACACCCAGATTATTTCGTCATAAATTTGTGCCCAACAAAAACCAGGTCTTAACTCAGTGGTGCAGTATTTCACCGTTATTTTTAAGGGTATGTTGTCAAGAGAGTGATATGTGCTTACACATACAAGTGACTCTTCCACACAGGTAGAGTGTACTGAAAATGCTTATGTGTTTGTATAAATCAGGTGTGACATTAAACAGAGCTCATAGCAGGCTGGCACTCTCCTTTGTAATGTGTGCCATGCACTATGGATGTTACGTTTCCATTATCAATGTGAATAAAACGGCACATTCTCACACACACCCTCACTATCCGGTAGAAGTATATTTATTCAAGTTTGTCATCATATAATGTAAAACATTTTGAACATAGTGTGTGCCGTTGCTTCATTGTAGAGCTGTGCAAAGATCATTGATTCACTCAACCCTTCTTTGCCTGAGCACACAGAGCTGCTACATGCATTTGGCAGGACTGGACTCATTGCTCGGTACTAGATGTTCCAATCAGGATGGGATGCACCTGTCAGTCACAATATTTAATCAATTTGCTAAAAATAGAATCTAATTCTATGTAAGACACTGTCATTATAATAGCAGAGCAGCAGGTTCAAGTGCACATGACTTTTACAGTAAAATGGGAAATGGTACTGTCATTTTTTGTAAGTTACGCCCAAAACAATAGAAAATGTGATATAAATCCAAGTCTCTCCTCTTTGCACTCAGGTCCAGTTGAATACCAAGTCCATTTCCATTTTTGTTGCCAACTTTTTAAAGCCCTGCATGGCCAAACACCTGACTAGATGAGTGATTTCCTCCTGCCATACAGGACCAGTTGATCAATGAGATACTCTGGGCAATTATTTCTTGCTGTCCCATGCACTTGCTTTGTGACCTGTGGTGACCTGACTTTTCAAGGTATTGCTCCCAAACTGTGGAAAGCTCTCAGTTTGTCCCCTGAGAGCTGCGGTACGTTGTCACACCTTCAGAAAACTCTTAAAATCTCTACTCTTTAGACAGGCCTTTGGCTAACTTTACTAAAATTTAAATTTTTACATTTTTTAATAAATGATGTACTTTGTTTGGT
Organism: Remorina albescens; assembly: GCA_034769265.1. Taxonomy (NCBI): domain Eukaryota; kingdom Metazoa; phylum Chordata; class Actinopteri; order Carangiformes; family Echeneidae; genus Remorina; species Remorina albescens. The sequence goes on from CM068477.1 coordinate 1,563,487, forward strand.
TGTTGTTTTAATCATGTTGGAAAGAACTAAGTGATGTTTCATCTGTGAAAAGTGCTCTATAAATAAACTTTACTTACTGACTTAGTAAAACACTCCCATAATCAGGATATTAAATGAAACCCATTGGAATACTACATCTGGCAACTTTTTTCTGCCACTACAACAGCAAAAGTGATGGCCTAAATGCACTGTGAGATCTGTTTCAGACCAAGAGATGAACCAGGATTGAAAGCAGAGTCAAGCAGGCAAAGGCAGGGGGATCAATTAGTGGGAGGGGCAAACTGAAACATTGTGTCCTGGATGAGGGAAAATAGCAGAAACTAAAGGAAAGAAGAGGATCTCCAAAATCTCAACATATACATTACCAGTCAAAAGTTTGTACACACTTAAGGGAGAGTGTGTCTACACTGTTTGATGGCAATTTAATGTACTATATAAATATATATGCTGTGTAAATAAGAATGTGAAACCCAGCAAAGGATACAATATGTGATTTATTGGATTCTTTTATTAGTATCAGTAATAAATGTATTTGCTCACTACAAAATATATTTTGGCCCTGTTTTAACTTGACTATACTGTGTCCTTTTGAAGACAGACTAATCAACAAGTGACATCACTCGATTTTACACGATTTTATTCATATGACTTTATTGGATTATCCACAGATGGATGCATACAATGTGTGGTAAGCATTAAAGTGGTAGGCAATTGAAAGGACATTATATCAACATTAAATTTAGTAATCTCACCAGTAAAGAAAACTATCAACAAATAAGATGTTCAATTCAAAGCTTATAAATTACAAATCTGTACAACTTGGTTATCAAAGACAGTGTAAAATGTTTCACCCTAGTGGGAAATGTGTCTCAAAAAAGATACTTAACAAGATTCTTTGTTCGAGTTCCAAAATACATTTTGATGAATTTATTTGCTTAGAAAGCACTTTCAAAACTCATATTTTATTCATGATACATTCTTTTTTTCTGTGATTGTAGCATTCACAAACCATTAAACAGTAACTTCAAAAACACAAGTTGCACAGAAGCAAAGCACTTTTCCACTACTATGGAAACCTTGGTTCATTTCTAGTAGCAAAACCTATGTTTTGGTGAACACAACTGGCGTCAGTGGGCAGGAAGAGAGCAAGAGATTATCTCCCTTTTCTGAACTATCAATTCCTACCCTTGAGTTGGGCTGCCATCTGAAGTCAATTCTGCACTGCACTACTCACTTTGTTTAATGATTGTGGAAGAGTTACAAACATGAGACACACTTGTCATTCATGTGTCAGTATGATCAAAAAAATATGTAGAAAACATTCAGTCACAGTTCAGCAAAATAGCTCTTTTCACTTTTATGCTGCTCATTGAATTTTTAGCAAGCAAGCATAGCTCACAGAATATTGTATCTCTGATGTCCTTCCCACAGCACCACATTTATGTGTCTGACAAGTGGGATGCCAGTTCATCAGTCTGTGGAGGGTCACTGTCACCTAGCAATTCTGTTTCAGGCACACACAAGTCCTTGTTTTGGTTCAGCTCTCCCTGGGACATCCCGTCAGCAAAGTCCTCATCATTGGCCTTGGAGTTTTCACTTAGTAAAGCTGCTCGCTCTGTGACAGAAGCGTTTGAAGGTGCACTGGTGACATAATCTGTAGATGTGGATCCACTTCCGCTATGGTGAGAACCAGCTTTGGAAACAATTTGCGGTGGGTGTTGCATCTGCTGGTGGGGCATGGCCATGGATATTTGCATGGGGTAAAAGTTCTGCAGGTAGGGGTAAGGTGACATTGGGTGATATCCATTGACAGGAATGTAGAGCTGTGGGGGCACCATTGGCCGATGCATTTGACCCTTCATCGCCATGAACTGGGGCTGATGGAATGGCAGGCTCTTTTTTGGGCTGGTGTATCTTGATGCATTTGCTGTGCTCATGCTGATGTTGCTCACAGGGCTGGTGCTTAGAGAGCTGGTCTGAGTTGTGTTGCTGGTGCCAGAAGTCTGAGCAGAGCTGTTACAGTTGGACAGGCTCTCCCACGAGCGCAGACGTGTGTGGATGTCCTTGAAACGAGGCCTTCTTGCTGGGAATTCACTCCAACACTCCAGCATAAGGGTGTAAATCCAAGATGGGCAATCATCTGGACAAGAAAGTAACTGATGGCTGTGAACCATCTCAATCACATCCTGGTTAGAGTAGCCACAATACGGCTGTAGACCATAACTGAAAGTCTCCCACAGTAACACACCATATGACCAGATATCGGATTCTGTGGAGAACTTGCCATACATAATGGCTTCAGGGGACATCCAACGAATGGGGAAAGGGCTTGTGCCCATGAGATTGTAGTAATCAGCAGAGTATACGTCTCTGAACAGGCCGAGTTCCAGGATCTTAACGCTGAGTTTCTCAAAGACTAGAATGTTTCTGGCGGCAAGGTCCTTATGAATGACTTGTTGGCTGGAGAGGTACTCCATTCCAGCTGCAATCTGGGTGATGACATGGAGGAAATCAGCCTGCTCCAGGGTAGACTTGACTGTCTTGTCATCATCTGAACTGCCAACATCTGAGTTGGGAGAACGCATCACTAGATACTCATGCAGGTCACCAAGGCTGGAGTGGCTGAATATCATACTTATTGGCTGCTCTTTGGTGACCACACCCAGCAGACAAACTATGTTTTGATGCTGTAAGTGAAAGCGGATCATTGCTTCATGACGAAATTCCTCACAGAGAGTGGCGTCGGCTTTGTCTTTCAATGTCTTGATGGCCACCACCTGGGTCTGCTCACCAGGTGTGGTGCCATATAGGTGGCCTTTATAAACTTTACCAAACCGATCCTCACCAAGCTCCTCCATGAACCGTACTGCTGACAAATTGATCTCCCGCAGCTTGGCCTGCAGCCACAAAGCAATAAATGCAAACATTTGTCATAAAGGGTCTGGCCATCTACAAAACCTAACGTATTGCTTTCTCATTGTGTCTCCCTCTACATTATCACCAGGGAAACAGCAGATTCACTTCATTCAACTTATAAACATGTGTCTGATTGGCTAATCAAGTGCAAGGCTGAGTTACAGACCTACATGGCAGTGGGGCCACTAACGCCTATGGGACAAGAAGGCTCAGAGTACAAAGTCTGCTTTAAAGTAATGTAATCATTTGGTTGGTAATACTGTATGCACTCCAACCTTATATGTTGGTATTACAAAGCCAAATTCCTCACTGAATTTCCACTTTCATTTATTTTGCCAGAATTCTCTATCCTAAAATGTTGCAGCATTTTCAGATGCGCTGCTAATGTCGTTCTGAACGTGTTCATGGCATCAGAAAGAAAGTGGATGAAATTCTGTGTCAGTGCATTGTGTGCATATTACCTGGTGTTTTTGCTGACTAAGGAGAGACAGCTCCATGTCCTGGCTGGGAGAGCTGCTGAGCTGGCAGCGAGGTGGTGTGTCAGCTGAAGTCTTTTGCTTATTGCGACACATACACACCAGAAAAAAGAGGCAAGCAATCACCATTGGGATAGCAATGGCAGGGATGAGAATGAAGAGGATCTCTTTCCTGGGGTTGTCTGGAGGCTCTGGAGATAAAAGGTAGTCTGTTATCTATGAATTAGTGGAAAAGAGGGTGAGAGAGAAAGCAAGAGAGAAAGTGTGTAGAGGAAGACTTGAAGGAATCATGCACATACTGTAACTGTTAAATGAATGAATGCTTTTCCGTTTTAAAGTTGGACATTTTAACATGGGAATTTATGGGACTAAATATTGAAGCCAGACTCCAGCAGTTCCTCCATAGACTATGTCTATTGAGTTTTAAAGACTTCCACTTTGGTTTCATTCTTCAGCTGCATAGGTCGCTGCTTGGTTCACACTTGGACTTAGAGCTGTCCAGCTTGAGCTGGATGTTAATACTAGGTCTGAACAGCAAAGATTTGATTCAACCACAATGTATCTTTCCACGTAGACACTGAAAGGAAATTAATTTGGGTATGATTAAAACTGGATTACCCCAGTGGAGACAGACAGACCTTTCCTGTCTGCCCCTATCAAAGTGGCCAACTCACCATATTCGATATTGTAATAAAGATAAGTTTCTGCTGCTGTGTTGGCATGTTTAGGCTCAATGCAAGCTGTGTTAGCAAAGCCACTAAATTAGCTATGACTGCATTATAGTGGAAATTTCTTGGTTAAGTTTGTTGCTGTTCAGACCCAGTTTGGGATCTGCATGATTTACATTTATGGCCTCTGTTGTGCTATTGCTATTATTGAATGATGTATAATGCAGACCACCACACACAAGAAAATAATGTTAACAGTCCTGCTAATTATCATTGAGTACATTTATTGCATGATGGTACTTACTGCAGGGCTGGATTTCACAAAGGTCCACCCTGAGGAGAGGGTCCATAGTAAAACACCAAGGTGCTTCCATCAGGCTTCCTGGGTTACGACAGAAGTTGTGACTTCCCCAGAGCTCGGGGTATTCTTGAGTTAGATGGTGACTGTGAGGGTATTGTGTGCTCCACCTTTGGCAATGGTGGCCAGATCTAGTGATGCTGACTGTGCCCCGGTAGTCAGCCCCACTTCCATTGTAGCAGAGATGGTCTGAAGGGGAATCTGTAGAGCACACATAACTCATTACATAAGTATGGATACCCATACAAGAAGTGACTTACATTTTATTAGTTTGTAAGAAAGATTTGTTCAGTGAGTAAGGTAAAAGTATGCAACTTTCTAAACCATGGTCACAAATTATGATTGGACTGTAAAGTCATTAATTTTCAGTTCAGTTTTTAACATCTAATATTCAGGATCTTAATGTAGCAAAAAAAATAAATAAAATGATGGAATAGCTTTTATTTTATTCCCAGAATAAATACGAAGCTAAGTTAGCCATGTCCTGACTCTAGAGCATCTATCAACCCACCAAGTCACCCAAAGCAGGCTTGTACGGACAGTTGTAGGTTGCTTACTTTTGAGTGTGTTAAAGAGCTCGGAAAAAATTTGTTGGTTTTAATAAAATAGCTTTCATTAGTGTTAACATTTTATAGATGTGCCAGCAAATTCTTATAATAACTGATTCCTTGGATTTCATGAGCAGGGTACTTTTACACTGGTAAATGTAATGTGTGTGTGCCATAGCATCTACCTACATGGACCTAGTTTTTCCTGTGGCACACCTATCCTCATGCAGGAGGCAGCATCAGGTGTGCCTGGCCGTGGCAGCAGGTGGCAGCTTGGCAGTTTCAACTGCATGAGGATCATGGGGTTAGTTCGGGCGATGGTGTACTCAGCATGGCACAGGTCATTTTCCAGGGCTTCGCATTCATCCCTGCACAGCTGACGCTGTCGAGGGCCCCGAGAGCCCTCATCACACAGAGGGAAGACGTAGTAGCAGAAAGATGGGATGGCAAACTTGGAGCACTGATCTGATAGGTGGGTGGAGGTGCCAATCATGGTGAAAGCAGCTTGGTGGGAATAAACAGAGACATGTTTGAAGCGATGACCACTTATAGAATCTGACTACTAAAGCTAAAAAAGCTAGTTGATTTGTTTTTTACCTGTGATGCGGTTTTCACTCTCCCCCTGCATCTGAAGGGACTCCACATAGATGCTCTGGTTGCCAATGAAGCGAGCGCAGGCAATGCCACGGTATGGTTGGCAGAAACCTTTTTCACGTGACCTTAAAACAAAAGTTAACTACACTGTCACATAAACCATAAGTCACAATAGATGGCACATGGCAGAATCATCATTTGCCTGAATTTTGTGGGGCTGCTGGGTGTCAGGGGTCATCAATTCAGAGAGAAAGAAGACAATGATCAACTTTGCTCAACTGTTCCACTAAGGAAAACGTTCAAGTTTATTTTTAAACTCAAATAACCTCCTCAGCAACACTTTCTCTCTGAAGTGTTCTCAGTTACATAATCACATTTCAGACATCCTGACCAATAAACATTCAGGGTCCACTGTCATTTAGACTCTACCGATAAAGGTTGTGTCCTGTTTGCTCAACATGGCAACAGTTAAATGTTGTTACAACAGCACTAAATGTTTGGCCTGTTACTGATGTTTCTATTTGATTAATACTTTATAAATATTTTGTGTCAATGCTCCTTGCTTTGATTATGGCAATGTACTAGACAAAAGATTCATTGTACCCTCTCCTGACTTTAGATATAAGACACTGAGGGAGTTATATTGCCAGCTGAAGAGATATGCACCCTGGAAGAGGCAATCAGGAACAGTTGGTCTGACTAAGGACATTAGGCATTCTTTCTAGTACACAGCAGGCTTATCCAAACCGGCAGTTTGGATTCTTCAACCAACAGTCAGATACTAGATTTGACTTTTGGTTGAAGAATCTGCTCTGAGCCCCAACCTGATGAGTGAATCCCACAAGACATAGAGAAGAAAAAGTTGCTACCCTCATCATTTGGTTGCATCAATCAGTGCAGCATAGCAAAAGGTCTTCCAGCAGTCATTAAATAACACTGCAGGTATGACTGCTGGCTAACATGTCTTTACATGTCTGTTTAGCTTTTAAAGCACCCTTCTAACATTTCAAAAACAAAATTGACCCATCTTCACATCCACAAACCTTTGCCTAGTTTACTAAGGGGAAGGATTGTCAGCTATAAAAATTTTAATTTCTAATCTGTACTCTAAACCTAAAACATTAATCCTTACCACAGTAAATGGAATCATGCTCCAAGCATGGTGTTAACCCAAACACTTAACCAAACAACAGACCTGGAAAATGAGAAAAATGCCCAAAATGCCCATCAATCAATAGGTCACAGGCCTGGGTCAGACAGCTGATTTATTGGGCTTTCTGGTAACCTTTTCAGTAAAACCAAAGATACTACAGTCCTGACAAAACAGGATTCTTTAAGTGAGTTAGGATTTAACTCTATATTACTAAATACTGAACCTTTAGTTAAGACTTCAGTTTTTACAGTACGGTCTTTGTAGAAAAGGTTTCCTGTTGTGAAACTTCAGGATCCATACACACTCTGACATACACCAATCTACATAATGTGTTCACTTACGGTTCATCTGGGCCATGGGTGGGCACCTGTCCTGTGAATTCAAAATACAAACATATATTAAAAAGCACATCATTCCAAATTCTGAATGATTTAGCCTTATGATTCTATGTGTGTGGCTTCATGAATTACACAAAACCACTTTTCACAATTTTTACGAAGTAAAGACACTTTTGAGTCGTTATGATCATTAATGAAATCATTGGTCAACACAAAGAAAGAAAGAAAGAAACATTCATTCATCTTTTACTGCTTATCTGCTTCCAGGAGGTGCTGTAGCCAATCCCAGCTCACGTTGGGCGAGGGCGGGGTACACCCACCAGTCCATCACAGGGCCAACACACAGAGACAGACAGAGACAGACAACCACTCACACTCAGACCTACGGACAATTTAGAGTCACCAGTAAACCCAAACATGCATGTCTTTGGACGGTGGGAGGAAACTGGAGTACCCAGAGGAAACCCACGCAAATACAGGGAGAACGTGAAAACTTCACACAGAAAGGCCCCAGGCTGGGAACCGAACCCACGATCTTCTTATTGTGAGACAACAGCGCTAACAACTAAGCTGCCATGCTGCTGCCCACAAACACACACACCACAAAAAAAAAAAACACAAACACAAATTCTGTACACAAGCTACCCATTTCAATGATGAAACACATGGTTTCATAGACATTGGGAGCCAGTGTTGTAAATAAGCCAGTGTTTGAAGAATTATGACCCTTACCTAATTTAACGTACAGGACACCAGTGGCAGAGATGACCTTTAATGAGTTGGAGGCAACACACTGATAGTAGCCGGTGTCTGTGGTGTCTAGGTCCTGGATGCGGAGCTTTGACCCCGCCTCTGTCTTGCGGATGGTTATACGTCCCTGCTCCTGGACCACTGGGGCATCATTCTTCAGCCAGCGGATGGAGGGTCGAGGGTTTCCTGACACTCTACAGTGAAGTGTGGCTGTCTGGCCCTGGGAGTGGGTGATGTTATTGACTGGCCCCTGGAACTCCAGGAAATAACCTTAACAGGAGGAGATATGATGTTTTAAAGGTGTTAATAGAACACAAGTGCTTTTAAAGTGAATTCACATACTAATTCATTTTGGATATGTTGAAATTCTTATGATTATCACATTCACTGTGTGAGATACTGCCATTTATTTCTTGTAATACACTGATCTGAAAATACATGTTACTAAATACCACTTCATTGCTGAATGTACATTTCAGAATTAGCATTAAAAAATATTTAGTTGTTTTTTGTTATGTTTCTTTAGTCCTGAAAATGTTTCTATGTTTAAATCAGTGTAAATTAGTCTCCAATAGGCAGTTGCTAGCTATCCAAAATTGTTTAATATGTCATTGTGTTCTTGGTATGATCCACAAATAACTTTTAACCAACTAATTCATTTTAAAATACTTTTTAGTCTTTTATTTTCCTTCAAACTCAATAGTTTCCATGACCTCATGTTGCTGTTTGCAGCCTATACTTCAAACTCCAGGGCTAAAAAATGAAGCCCACTTTGAAGAGCTGAAAACTGCAGTTTTTCAATTGACCACTAGGTGCTGCTAAAATGTCCAGCAGAAATAAACTTAATCACATCTTGATACAAAATTAAAAAAAAAAACCCAAAAAACAAGCAAACAAACACAAAATAAATAAATAAATAAATAAATAAAAAATTCTTGTGGTCTCTACTTTTCTTGTTCATCATAAGGAAGTTTAAATTTTACTCACTAGGCATTGAGTGACAAGGCGGGTGATTGTATGTTTGACACAAATGAGGATGCACTGAAGTCCCAGCTCTACTCATGCCCCACCTCTTTGCCTATTTTGGGTAAAACCTGTTAATAACATCTTTTCAAAGAGGATATGTCTATCTAGTCTTTCCTACAGGCACATCTGCCTCTGTTCTAATGAAAATGTCCAAATGGTGCTTGTTAAAGGGAAGATGGAGATCACAGCTGTTGCCACAGTTTCCTGGTGTTCTGAAAACAACGTGCTTCTACTTCACATGGGTTAGTTAAGAATATTTCCGATCAGTCTGGATGTCAATGTCAACTTTATTCATATAGCACATTTTAAAACACCCAAGGACCTGCAGAAGCCCTTTACAGTAAAATAAATACAGTAAGACAACAAAGAGCACAAAAAGAAACAATACAATAGTAAATACTCTGATAGAACGAAATATAATAAAGATAAGAGACCTAAAAGAGGTGTCGAGGCTCAGCCAAAGGCCAAGGAGAAAAAATTAGTCCTTAGCAGTGTTTTAAACATGGAGAGGCCATTTGCAGTCAGCACTGCCAAGGATAACGAGTTTCAGAGTAGGAACCAGAAGTGCAAAAGCTCGGTCTCCTCTAGTCATTAATAAAGATCAAGGAACGTCCAAAATCATCTGGTTTGCTGACCTAAGGGCTGTAGAGGGCTAATGCAAATGAATAAGGTCAGACAAATATTCCGTGGCCAGCTTTGTGCTCGTGCTTCTTTGTCCCAGTTAGGAGACAAGCTGCTGCGTAAGACTTTTGGCATAAATAAGGTTTAATTTTAGTTAGAAGCCTCAGCTGAAAAAAACTAGACTTAACAACAGAACTGACCTGTTTATCTAGTTTAAAGGCGCCATCAGTGACTACAGGATAGTGACTAGGATAGTATTAGTATCATAAGACTTACCTGAAGGCAGTCAGAAAAGGGCTTCACTAGCACCCAGAGATTGGTGCATGCAGTGGTTCTGTTTGAGGGGATTTATATAATCCCTGTTTAAGTGTCTTTGACTGAAATAAGTGGTTTCAGAATCAGAGTCTTGGTTTTCAGTTAGAGAAACTGCTCTGATTAAAGGATTTTGATAGGACCTCAGTGTTGCAGAGATGTTTGGAGAATGTCTTGGAACGTTTGCAGTACTCTGCACTAGGAGCCCTGTTCACTATGCAGATTGCAGAGTGAGGGAATAAAAACAACAGAAGCAAAGACAATGATAAACACACACACTCACTCAGAAGACCTCTGGCTCTCAGTACCATCTGCATTTCAGGCAGAAGCCAGGCTCTGGAATTTACACAATGGAAAAACAGATGTGTGGCCAGTCTCCCAACCTGACCACAGCAGAGCTCCCCACAGCGCAGGCTACAGATGAGTGATGTCACCACACAGCTCTTTAATTATAATGTCTTGATCTGTTATTAAAGGAAGTACTGCAGTTCTCTGAAATGAGTAAATTAGGACATGAGGGTGGTGCAGGAAGGAAAGATAAAATAGTTTAGATGGAGCAGGTTTCAAAGCAGTAAACTGACCCCCCAGGGAATCAACATTGCCCTGCCTTCATGCAAGGTCTTGAAAATAAAATGACAATACATTCTCTGTCCCATTTCTTCTTTCAGATAAAAAAAAAATGCTTTTTACTAGTCTCCAATTCCAATTTAATACCAGCACCAGCATCTTCAGCCACCATCCTGAACTGAACCTCTCCATCCAATCACCACATGCAAAAAAGCCACACTGGTGTAACTTACCTTTTCCTTTTCTTTACATCATCAGCCTTATCATACCTTAAGGCAAGAATGTCCACCATCCAAATTTACATCATCAATTTTAAATTCCCCATAAATCCACTTGCTGGAGCTCTAATTCTGACCCTCACTAAATATATATATATTAATCAAATCCTACAACTTACTCCTAGCAGTATTAGTTTATTTGTGATTGTCTAAGATAACAGTTCCTAATTCAACCATCAGCATGCAGACTGTTTTGACACTTCTGCTGATAGCTCCACTCCATGAGGCAAATCTGTTCGTACCATCAGAATCCTCTACCACTTCAGTCAAGCCCCAAGGAGGCTTTTGGGGCTTGATGAAGCTGAAGCTCATCTTAGACAAGTCTGAATTAAGTCTCATTTACTGGGTTTGTCATATTTCACCTTCTTCATGATTAAGAAGTTGATTAATGATGATTAATTCATTTGCCATAAGCCAGTCATGGAAAGCTTTCAAACCTGATCCATCACCCAGTACACTGGCCCACTTGCCTGTTTGTCTAAAACATAACCAGCCAACAACCATAACATATGACAAATGACAAAACTTCATAAAGGATAATTCCCTAAATAAAACCTGATATTTAGCAAAAAAACAGCCCAAATACATCTGTATAAAGTTACAAATGCAGCACATTAATCTGCTGAATTTTGGTACTTTCATGTGCTGATCAGAGGCTTTGACATCTGAGACATGAGTTGTATAGAAGAGCTCTGACAAAATGATTCTCAAACACAAGTGAAAGATATCAGGCCCTCTTGATGTCTTGGCTTGAAAATTGTAATCTTTAGTTGGCTTTGACCAAATCCATAACACTTAAGTATTAACAACTGTTTAAGTCACAACAATTACACATTTGTTAAGATGGTATCTCTTAAAATCCATCATGACAATACTGTAAATAATTTAGAAAAAAAGATTTTTTAATTTTATATACAATTTAATGTACTATAAATATTTCATTTTTATAAATCATTTTTGACAAGTCTGAGATTCTGGCCTCTAGCATACTTGTTAGTTGATGTTTTACATGTAGTGCCCCCTACAATATTTTGTTGGGCAGTGAACAGTGCAACAATTAAATGATTAATTCATTCATCTTCTACCGCTTATCCATTTCCGAGTTGCGGGGGCTGCTGGAGTTCACATTGGGTGGGGGCACGGTAGACCCTGGGCAGCTTGCCAGTCCATCGCAGGGCCAAAACATAGAGACAAAGTATAACAACTATTGCTTCAAATTATTGAAACTGTATCCTGGAACAAAAAGTAAGAAAATGTTTCTGTGTTTAGCTCTATGAGTGTCACACCTCAGTTGTAGCAACTAATGCCATGCCATGCTAAGCAAATTCAAAGATTGGCAGTGCTAAAATTGGAAAAGACAACATGTGAGACACTTATCCTTTGCAAGAATCAGGTAAAACTACAGAGGAGTCGTAAACAGTCAAAGACCTGGAGGGAAGTATCATAGCTGACAGGCTTAGCATGTCATTGTTGAGCAGGCCAATTCATATTGATTGTGAAAATCATCTTTCAAAAATGCTGTAAACAGTTGAGATCTCCTGAATGAAATACATATTGTTTAATGTATACGGTTAGGCTAAAAAATTCCACCACTTTTAACTTTTAAGTTAACTCACTCATCCATATGGCCAGGTTTTTTACATGCTGGAAGCAGAGTAAGGGGTCTAAGGGATGGCACCATTACCATTTATCTTGTGTCACAGATGAGAAGAGGAGCCTTTCTGGTAGAATTCATTATTCTTGTGAAAGCGAAACCTCTGGATTAGAACCATACATTTTCCAAGGTCAGTCTGATTCTTGAATAAAATCAGTCCTGTGTTGGACACATACTGAAAAATGCACACTTGGACTAAATAGAGATGAGCCCTGTTACCCTCACCAAGAAGAAAGAAGAATCACAAGATGGCACTGCTCGGCACAGAGATGCTTATAAAGACTCTGGCTCATCCTTTCTCTCCTAAAATTACATCTTTTTTGCCTTCCACTTGTTCATTATACTTAATTTTTATAGTATATATATAAAATGTGTTGTTGTGTCTTACCACCAACAGCCATGGAGTATGGCTATGTGCATGCATGGAGCACTGGACCGATGCACACCCCAATTGTTTAAATAATGTCTCCACAGTCCAGGAAAAAAAGTCAACAGGTGTTTCTTTATAGCAGCTGTGGTGCTGACAAACAGCTCAGGGAGGCAAAGGAGCCTGTAAGAAGTTAAGAAAAATATTGGTGTGCAAAGGTACCTCTGGCAGCAAGAAAGAATCCTTGACCCCTCACTGCTTAAGGAGGACATACAGCCTCATGCACCCAGGAGGCACAAGATACAGCAAGACCTCTGACTTTAGTTTCCACCACTGACCCTAACTCTACATTCACATTTACTCCTGCTGTGGTACTCAGTGGGTAGGAGTACCTACACCATCAGGTGGCACCACCAGGTGACCTCATAAACACAAAATCTTTGGTGGATAATGGAAACAGGGAGATACTCGACAAGTTCTAGATTTGCTGGCATGTTCAGAACCGTCTCTATAGAACTGTCAAAAGCAAACTAAATCTCCGTGAATCAGTATTAATATCCTTATCCATTTACCCTTGTCTTTGTAGGGGAAGGACAGGGTCCAGAGGCCTTGTCTCTGTTCATGCGTCAATATGAGAGTCAGTTCACCAGGACCTGTACTGGCGCCAAACAATAAATAGAAAACATCTTGGTCGAGGTTCAAGATAAGGGTGATGGCTATCCACACAACACACACACACACAGCCTGTCTTATGTATAAGAAGGCATGTCACATATTGTATGTTGGGATTTGTCTCTGACTACGTTGTTAGTAGGGCTGATGTGAATAAAAAGATTCCCCATCTGACACGTGTCCGGATTACCTGATTCCTCTTTTCCACCTCTTTCCGCCACAACATCTTCAAAAAATTATTGTTCATTCATCTTCTACCGCTTTTCTGTTTCCAGGTCACAGGGTGACCAATCCCAGCTCACATTGGGTGAGGGCAGGGTCAACCTGGGCAGGTCACCAGTCCATCACAGGGCCAACACACAGAGACAGACAAAGACAAACAACCACTCACACTCAGACCTATGGACAATTTAGAGTCACCAGTTAACCCAAACATGATGTCTTTGGATGGTGGAAGGAAACCAGGGTACTTGGAGGAAACCCACGCAGGCATGGGGAGAACATGCAAACTTCACACAGAAAGGCCCCAGGCCGGGAACCGAACCCACAACCTCCTTAATGTGGGGCGACAGCACGTGCTGCCCTAAATCATTATTGTAATTTTCTATTTTCCTTTATTGCTTCAGTTTCACTCCTGTTCACAGTCTGCATTAAAAATTTGGAGCAAGAAAGTTACAAACCATCTTTCCTGGACTTGTTAGTGGTATTTCTCTGTTCTAAAGGGTGACTCCAAAATGTTCATGGAAACTGTTACTGTTACTGTTTAGTTAAACAGTCACTGTTTTTTTTAGTTTGGTCCCTACATGGTCATTTGTCTGCCTTGGTATTAAATAGACACTTCCAGTGTTGAAGCCTCCCCTTAAATTATACAATGATTGATGTTCACAGGGAGCCAAACTGAACACACACCATGCTGCATGACAGTGCTAACCTACAAGGACAGGGCTTTACAGGTGCTGAGGAAATTTAATTTGAAACTACAAATGACTGAACTGTTTCTGGCTACTTATCAGACTTTGTTGTGGTATTATTTCAGTTTTCAGGATTTTTTTCTGAAACTAGGCTCAATGTTCAAGGTTCAGTTTTATTTAATGTTCCAAAGGGAAATTTGAGTTGCAGCAGCATAGAATCACATAAAAACTATAAAAAACATAACACGGAACAATATAAGTTAAATGCCAACGGACAGCGATGACCGAGCACTAAGCTAGAGCCGCATAATCAACACACTATAAAAGGCTAGAATATGCTATGAAGAATAAATAAATAGAAGTAAAAGTTCTGGGCACAGTTAAGCACACAGTGGCCAAATAAAATGCACAAGTGTCAGGTAAAGTGCTGACTCTCAAAGGAGCGGTGAAGATAAACATTTTTGATGGAAGACAATCCACTTGCCCAGTGTCCTGTGTGAGTAGCAGAAATAGTCCTGCTTGTCACACACACACAGCTGTTGTTTTGGCCTTTGTTTAAGCACAACACTGCCACACCTGGCAACCTTACTGTGATGAGGAGACTCCAGGAAACCGTGCACAGTCACTGTGCATCAGGCACATATATAAGTATACATGGATAATTTTCTGATCTAACTATACACTTATGGTGCCTCTGAAAACCAAATGATTTTATCTTACCTTCAGCAGTAGGTGCGGCACCACTCTGAGCTTCAGCCAGACCATCTGTATCCACTGACAGACCTGCATCAACTGCAGAAATAGAGACATAGAAGTCATTAATCAAAAGAACTACAGAAGGACCAATTTGTTGAAGCATTGCAGAGGTGAATATTTGAAAGTGGTCCTGGGGGCGGTGCTTGAAAAGACCATCAGTAATATCCAGGGAAATCATTCTGAGCATGTCTGTACCATGCACAAAGTTTTTTGGTTTGGCCTGAGTGACCATAATGGAAATTATTCATTTTGTGGGAAGACTGAATGACCCCAGTCAGTTTCATAGCATGATGGATATTTTCTGAGCAACAGTGGAAATTTTGGTTTGATAGCAGTGGTAGGAGAATGAGTGCATGAAGGACCACGGAGAATGCATGCCCTGCATGCAGGGGTTAACTAAGGCAGGAGCTGGTCTCTTCTTCCTGGCATGTAA
Organism: Remorina albescens; assembly: GCA_034769265.1. Classification (NCBI taxonomy): domain Eukaryota; kingdom Metazoa; phylum Chordata; class Actinopteri; order Carangiformes; family Echeneidae; genus Remorina; species Remorina albescens. The sequence continues at coordinate 1,578,885 of CM068477.1, forward strand.
ATCACACTCTCCCTGAGCACAGCTCTGTCTACTGTATCATTTCCTGCCTCACTCTCAATTTCAATTTCATACTAAATAAGAGCAAGCAACTTCATCACAAAAATGAGGCCCTGTCAATGCATTTTAATATTTGAGGTATTGCAGTATTCTGATTTATATGATACCGTCACATACAGGAATTTGCACAGTAACTTTAGTTACTGATTTTAATGGGATCTGTTGCTCACTGAGAGCTAATCAGGATTAGGCATATATAAGTGAACATGGCTCACTTATTAGGGCATGTTGACTTGGAATTTGGCTACCGTCTTCCCTGTGATACAAAGCATGTGCTTAACAGATGTGGTGCTGGTAGAAGTTGGAGGTGTGAGTACTGCAGTGACTAAAACCACAACATTCTTTTCAGTAGTGATATTTCCCTGTGCAATCCAGTCATAGATATAAGCAGGAGACAAGCCTCCTTCAATATGACCTTAGACTAAACTTGCATTCACTATGTGTTGGCCATGCAACCTGGTTAAGACAGGTGAGGCATTGTCCGATGTCATTTTAAGCAAGAACGTGTAACTTCTATAAATCTTGACAACATCTTGTAAATGCAGCAGTCATTATGATCAGACTGAAACACTGTTCTTTTTTTATATTCCCCTTGATTGCTTTCAGCCCTATGCTGTAACAGATTCACTGCTGGAATCACCAACTAAACCCTGAACAAAGAAAATAGAGTGACATAGCTGTAAAAGAACATGACGTTTGTGTACATCTACATTTTTCTTTCATACTTGACACCTTGCCTTGTCATTTGGGTCAAAGTATCTCTCAGACTTTCTTGAGGTTCTTGAAGATGTTTCACATGTTTAAAGTGCCCACACCAAACTATAACCAAACACTGCAGTTTAAAGTGAGAACTGGGCTAGGGCTGGGGATTTTGGGGTAGACAAAAACTCTGCACTTCTTCTGATGGTAGGAGGAAAGTTGTACCATCAGCAATCACATCACTGTATTATATTTAGCATAAAGAAGCATTTCCTGTATTGGCGTATTGCCCTTCATCATCAGTGATACATCTCACTCCGCCTTGTATACAGTATAGTACATCTACTGTACACAGCTCTGTCTGAAGCTCAGGCAGCAGTTGAACAGTCTGTTTATCTTAACCCTGTCTCTGTTAAAACATGGTTGAAATTATGTCAGGTCAGCTGACTTCAGCCTAAGATGTTCTACATGTTCAGTCCGATTTTAACTACAGAACAAAACATACCCCACATTTAGATTCATTGTGTGTTAGTCATTGGTACGTCGTGAGTTGATAATTTGCACATAAATTTTAAACATATGTCAATTCATTAAAACAGCACAAATTAAATTTTCTTTGAATTGTGCAGTTACTTTAAACCTCTTCTACTGTTGGGTATGATGAACACTGAAGCTTGTAGGAGGGTTAGGTTGGGCTTTAACTAATGCCCCTGACTTCACTTGTAAGCTCCGCACCCCACAACCCAGTAATAGTTTAATAGTGTATTCTGTCATGTTGTTTTTGTCTGTGAAATAGCAAAAAGCCAAGACTTGTAAGAAGTAAGCTGAGCTTCCCTGAGTCTGGTCGTAGTGGTTGTCATTGATTACATTTATCTGCAGCCATGGAAAATGATGCTTTTCCACCCAGAGCTGAGTATGACTGCGGGCTGCTGCATTCCACTTGCCTTCACTATGAAAGGGCCCTTTGAGAGCTGAGAGGCCTGGCCACAGCTCCATCTACTGGAGTATTGACTGGGGGGGGGGGCTGAGAGGAGGGGCTGAGAGGAAGGGCTGAGAGGATCTTAGATAAGTCACTTTTAGTGACAGATAATGGTAAGTCTTAGGGCTTAGAGTCTTTATTAAATTACTGCAAGTATGAGTCATGTCCACAAAAGTGACAAAAGTAAACATCTTTGCAACTTCTCCAGTAAAACTGCTAACCTTTTCAGGACCAGTAATCCTCGTGAGACAAAACCAGTCCTCTGATCCTAGTTAAAATGGGATTAGAGGTTTAGGTTAGGTTGTCTGCAATGAATGGATGTCAGTGCAGTGTCCTAACAAGAATGGCTATGCAAATTGTGTGTGTCTCCTCTGTCCTCTTAGTCCTTCAACCTTTTGTTTCAGCTGTGCCCCATCCTCCACCCCTCTCTGCATTTTCTGCTGTTACGTCTAACTTTTTTTGGTGAGGGTCGAAGTGACAGTTCATAGAGAGTAGACCAGAGTTATACAAACATTTCATGAAGACAGGGCTGCATTGGAAGCAGTTTCTGGTTGAGTCAAACCTCAATGGATGGAAGCAAAGAACCACAAAGTGTCAAAGGAAGAAAACTCAACCACTGCTTTTCTTCCCTCCAAGAATGAGGGTGGTTAATTGAGTGTTTAAAAGCTACAAGCAGCCATGATGTTTCCTGTATATGTGTGGCGAATGAGAGTAACATGGTTAATGATGTACATCCAGCGCAGCCACTGAAAACTATTGGTCAGCTTGTATGGTGCCATCAGTTCAAATGAATAATGCTGAAGGAAGAAGAGTTTAGAACAGCAGTGGTCACCCAGTGTCAAACCACAGAGAAATCATCTGTTTGTGAGCTTCTGTTTTGAAGCTTATATTTAGTAATTGGTCTGTTGACCATCTTAGTTATTAAAACCGAAAGAAGCTATAAGGTGGAGTTGAGTAGGAGTGACGGAGGATCTGACCTGCTCTGTACTCTGGTCAGATTTCAGTGTAGCTGTAGTCAAATTCAGTCAAGTCCTGGTCAACCTCCCTCTTTCAGGTATCTGGTTTTCCAGGTCAGACCACACTGAGTCCTCTGTGTCTCCCTCCCAGACCAGCCCCCCAGTTTTCTTTATTTAAACCGTCGTAGGTTACGGTGATAAGTGCTGTCTCAGGAGGACAACCCACACTGGTGTTTTGAGATTTTCAGTGTGATCATTGCATTGCATGTGATCCCTACATGTATGGCTATTTTTGTCCTAAGTCTTAGTCTTATGTTTCCTCCAGGTTCTGTTTGTGATGTAAAATATTATTTTCCTAGAATTGATCTTTCACCTTCTTTGGCACCTTAATAATCATTGAATATATAAGTGTTAAAGGTTTGTCCTTTAAACCACCTGAGTCCTGCTATTACAGCCAATACGCTAAACCCAGTGTTTACTGATAATCTAGTTCAGCAGAGTTAATATGCTCTTGTTGGTAGGCTTGTCACACTTATTAATATCCGCCTGATTGTGATCATTTGAGCTGACTGCAATCATTTTGCATTATCATTAAAACTGTTTCCAGTCATCTATATAAATATAGCTGGATGAAACTAACAGAAATGTCATATTTTCATCAGTGTTTCCACTTCCTTTTCCACTGTTTGAGGCTCTTTTAATGACATCATCCTGTTGCACCCCCCTTTTCTGCTGTCGTTTAATGGCACATGAGCGGAGAATTAGCACCAAAATGTTTATCTTGAGGCGCTTAATTTCTAACAGTTGACGACTGCATTTCGATGAGCATGTATTGACATTAGCATCATGGATTTAGTTGTTGTGTGTACGTGTGTTGTTAAATTATGTTTATACTTATACTATCATAGTGGCATAAAATGATCAGAAAAAGACTATGAAATTGAAAATGATTTGTATGGCAAATAATCTTCAACTTAAATTTCATGATTGCAACAGTCCTACTTGTTCGGTTCAAATGATACATGATTGTTTTTTATATCATATGTCCATTTTGTCCAATATATGATCCAAGATTTGAGTTCACATATTGTAGTAATGTATTTTATCATACATCCAACAGTTCATTCTTGTGATTGTAACATTTCAGGCAGGTAATTGCACCACTGAGGACAAGAATCTTCCGAAATGGTGGAACATGTCTGCAAGAAATCCAATGAAATCCAATTGGAACTGATTGTTCCAATTGGATTTCACTTCCACTTCCAAGGTGTATTACTTCTGTTCACATTCCAGTTTCTCTATTGTAACTGTCACACTGTCGTGACCTTATTACTACTGTTTGAAACATTTTTGTAGATACAGGAAAGAAAAACACTACGAAATTTGATGGCACTGGATTAAGGACCAGGAGTCTTTGTTCCGGATGAACCAACTGAAAATGTGTTGTTGCTAAGAAACAAATATGAACTGCTCTCCACTGATCTGCGGCTCAAGCAGAACTGCTGCGAAATCAGATAACTCCACAATGTGGGGAAGGCAGACCTTCCTCATTCTGCAAACGGAAACAACACATGTAAAACCAGCAGGGAAAAAAGTGGTGAACTGCCCTCCCATAATCTAAATTACAGACTAATTTTGCAGAGAGGCCATTCGTGCACAACCACAACTAGCGCCCTGTTTGCTGGACTGATCTGCAATGGAAAGGCGGTGAAATGATGCTAAATCAAACGAGGAAAAAAAATGAGAGTGGAAATCCTAAATTATTAACCTCCCAGGCCAGTTAGGAGTGAGATGGAAAGTCTGGGTGTTACATGATGGAATGTGTTACTGGTATTTCATCACTTCACTTGCCTGGTCAAACACACAGCTTCTCTCCACTGTGAGGGAAGAAGGAGGATGAGTCCTGAAATTACGACCCCTCATAAAAACCCCAGGTCAGTGTATCTGATGAAAGCACTTGAGCTGAAAACTACCCAACCTGCCCCAGGGCGAAACACCAGGCACTTCACTCACAGCTGTCTGTTATGCACCCTTAAAAGAAAATATGTCAAATGAAAAGAAATAGCTCCTAAAAAATAAATGAATAAAAACTTTTCGGCTTTGTAGTCATCTTTCTGGTGCTCATTTATTATAACAAAGAATAATGTTAAAGAAACCTCATAGATGTGTCGTGTTTCACATTATATCAACAAACTTGGCACTAACCAAAAGTCACAATTTAGGCTGTTTTCATATTTTTGGTCAACTGGAAGCAGAAAAAAGTTGCAGATTTTTATGGAAATGATAAAAGTACAAACCTGAGCTTGGGAAGACTAAAGGCTTTGCAGCACATTTAAGTATTAGAGTAAATAACACGAGTCTGGTTTACAAGTTAACCTTTTCATATTATCTATTCTTCTGTCTCAATGACTGCACTGATCTTATACATCAGAGTGAACTGTGGCTAGGGTATGTACTGCAGCCCTGTGAGCTCAACAAACTGCAGCTTAGAAAACACCAGTTTAACAAATACACACAACACGACCAAATACAGAAGCAGGCAGCTCTAAGGTCTGAGAAAACCACAAAGAAAGAGATGCAGTGCCAGCCATCATCACATCATTCATCATCATCAGATACTAAAGTCTGGCACTTTTGTAAAGTTTTGAAGTACTTATGATTTATGCTACTTTACACTTCCACCGCACCACACAGATAAACTCCAAATCTTTAAAACACTTTCCAGATTCCAATATGACCAGTGAAAACCGTAACTCTACATATTGAAAACCTTTTGGATCAACTGGAAAGTCCTTCTGAACTCATGAAAAAGTGCCATTAAAGTGATTTTTGTGTTTACTGTCACAGGAAAGTAAGAATATGATTCAAGAAGGAATCAAACAGTAAATCTGCTGAAATTCAAGTGTTCTTGAATCTTGAAATAAATCACACCAAACCAGGGTTTTCAAACCTTTTTATCTGCAGCTGTCAAACATCAGTTTGTAGGTGGGTCAGTTCAGATTTATCAGTTGTTAATAGCTTCACCTCAGAGTTATTTTTCCCCTCAGACTTATCACATGGTTTCATGTCAAATGTTGAATGGATCTAATATCGCACTAGAAAACAAAGAATATAGGAAAAGTCATAAAATTTTCTCATTTCCTCTCTGAGGAATCATCTTACAATGTTTTAGATTTATTAGTGTGTATGAAGCATTTCAGCCTCCTCCACCTCAGCAGCTACATATGCAACTGCTCTTTAAACACTGATGCGTCAGCATTATTCAATTTAATGTCATAAAATGTAACAACAATACTTCTGATATAATATTTCTTGCTTCTAATACTTTTTTTTGTATTTATTAAATTTTTCCAAGCGCAGCAGGCAGTTGTTATGAATAAAAACGGTCTGTTAGAGGCCCTCTACATGACTCAGGTTGACAGAGCTAGCATCTGGCTCCTGGAGACAGAAGCATTTTGCAGCAAAACAACTTCATTCATTTAAATTAGAAAGTGAGAAGGGAATATTTAACATCATTCATCTGGTATATACACATATGGCACCAGATGAATGATAATACTGTTCTGGGCTGTGACCTCATATCCTTTGTTAAATTGATAATGATATTTGAATATACTGGTAATATTAATTTATTGTTCTATATTGGTACTCTATAATGGAAGACATTTTACCTTCGTCGAAAATTTGATGTCCTGCAGATTTGTTTTCTGTGATCCTCCTGTCATTTGGATATTCCACTTGGCCATGTTGCAGTTTTATCCCCACTCTCAACCCCAACACACACACAGACACACACATCTCCATCATCCATGTTCAGTTTATGTATGTGCAGAACTAAGTTTATCAATTAAATAGCTTGTTAGCTCAACAGAGAAAAGGGTTAGGGTTATCAACTGACTATCAAGTCATGTGACTGAGCCAAATGCTCAAATAACAAACACACCAGATTCCTCAATTGATACAAAAGACACCAGTAGAACCAGGTTTTTCAAAGTCTATTCAACTTCTCAGTTTCCACTGTCCACACAAACTGCAATTATTTAAAATGTGAACCTACGAAAATTTTAAGTATTACCAAACAAGTACTGAGAATTTTTCTTCTAGTTGAGATGGCAACACCAGGACTATGACACAAACTTTGCCCAGATGTGACTGCTTTTGTCACACAGGCTCCATCACACTTATTTAAGTGTAAACATGCATATAGACCAAGTTTACAATGTTTCTGACATAATGACTGAATCATGGCACTCACTGAATTGTCAGACGGTATCACTTGCCATGGAATTTCCCCTTCACTGGCCCTGATGCTATCTTCCCACCCTGAAAGTCCTCATCAAAGGCAGGTTGCACTTGGGTAACTCCATCCCCATGACTGAGTTAAAACAACAATAGCCATCTCATAAAAATGCAGGGACTTCCGTTCAAATATTTGGCCATTTGGAGGCTCAAAGACAAGACAATAAATGAGACTGGGGAAGGTCGAGATGGGGGACAAGCTGATCCATTTGCATTTTATTACCTCTCTGATAAGATACCAAGCTCTGCATACCAAGCTAGGTCTGTAGAAAACTAGGCTCAGCATGAAACACAGTTATTGGTTGCATGTAAACCGAAGCACTTGTGTCAATTGTTTATCTTTCTTCAAATTGCAGCTTAGTCATTCTTTCCTTCACCCTAAATTCCAGTGGAGGAGCAGGAATGTGGAGCTGAGAGGTACCACACAGCACAAAAGTATGGAGAGTAAGTTCAGTTTCAAAACTCATTCCATTTGGTTGCTGCCTCTGAACTATGATTAACAAAGCATCTGCTGGAGGAAGAGGGACGAGCCGCCGCTTTGACAGGACTGCTTTTAACATATTTCAACAGACTCATGGCAGACTGGAAAGTCTGAGCACCAAAACATGCAGAGAGAGATCAACTCATCTGTTGGCAGGAACAAATATCATTCAATCTTAACAGATTATTTAGCACAAAAATGTCATAGTGGGAGAGAGGAATGTGTGGTTTGTCTTACTGTCTTCTTGCGGACCTTTTGAAGTGATAAGTTCAGAACAGACCTTGAAATTACGCTCATATCATTCATACCATCTGTTGTAAACTTAGGGGCCCCAGTTTAACAATAGCCAGATTTGGACTGGATAATAAGATGAGATATATATATATATATATATATATATACATATACCTTTCCCCATTTAACACTGCGCTGTTGCCTCACAGCAAGAAGGTTGTCTCCAGCACCCCCATGCAACCCGGAAACGGATAAGCGGTAGAAGATGAATGAACGAATTGGTAGTTCCTGAAGATGGTAATGACAACAGCATTTAGCCTCAATAATGTCCTTTTTTAAACCCAACCCCCATTTTTGGGTAAGCCTTTACTGTAGTACTGTCACATCACTCAGTTTATTAGGTACACCTAACTAAAACTAATGCAGTCCTGCAATGAAACTTGCCTTTAGGTAGAGGCAGTGAATTGGCCTCTACTGGAGAGAAGGTGTCCCTGGAACAATTATACATTTATTTTTACACTGGAGGAATTAACCTTGAGAAAAGATAAAATGATTAAATTTCATTTATTGTGCGTTTAATTTGTTAATTTGCTCCTAAATTACTGGGTGACCTGCTGCTTCCTCCTGGGGTTCTGCCTCAGTAACAGGGAATTGAAAGGCGCTTTCTCGTTAATCCTCATTTGAACAAACAGCAGCTTTCACTGTTTGGGGGATCAACATGTTGAACTCATTACCCAGAGAACTTAAGATGGATCATGACTTGGATTATCTTAAAGCCAGACTGAAACAGTTTTTAAAGAGAGATCAGTCATGTAGACATAATTTATCTGGTGCTTGTTGTTCTGTGGTCATGTGTTTTGTGTATATGTTTCTTGTATCTTGCATTATAAAGCCCTGGTTAAGGAAAGGCACTATAGGTTATTTTCAATTCAAAAAATGTATTTCTTTGAAATTATAAATGCTGTTGTTTAGTTTACGATATATCTTTGTCTCTGTATAAACAAACAATAAATAAATATTCCATTCCAATGAAAGGCTTTCCCGAGCAAAAGGATGATAGAAAAAAACATGTTAAAGCCTTTAACTTACATTTTTTAACCTTCAACTTGCACTGCACTCCAGTAAAAGTCCAAATCACAATGCACAACCTCTAAATAAAGATGAAAAACAATGCATTAGAACTAGAAATTCCATCTCTTTTATATATTTACAATTTCTTCCTCGTGCAAACACTTACCACAGTGTATCTCCCTCTTTCTTTCCCCCCTCATTCTCTCTCAACCCGGCTGGTCGGGGCAGATGGCTCCATCCACTCTGTGTCTGGTTCTGTGTGAGGTTTTTGCCTCTTAAAGGAAGTTTTTCCCTCCACTATCACATCAAGTGTTTGCTGATGGAGGAATTTGCTGGTTCTCCGTGAATATTTATAAAAGACTATGGTCTATACCTGCTCTACATAAAGTGCATTGAAGTAACTCTGTTATGATTTGGAGTCATATAGATAAATTTGATTTGATTTGATTTGATTTGGGGGGCAGCACGGCGACGTAGTGGTTAGCGCTGTCGACCCACAATAATAAGGTTGCGGGTTCGGTTCCCAGCCTGGGTCCTTTTTGTGCGGATTTTGCATGTTCTCACCGTGTCTCCGTACGTTTCCTCCGGGAACTCCGGTTTCCTCCTACCCTCCAAAGACATGCATATCTAGGTTAACTGGTGACTCTAAATTGACCTTAGGTGTGAATGCAAGCGTGAGTGGTTGTTTGTTTCTGTTTGTCTTTGTGTGTTGGCCCTGTGATGGACTGGCAACCTGTCCAGGGTGTACCCCACCCCTCGCCCAGAACGTAGGCTGGGATTGGCTCCAGCAGCCCTGTGACATGGAAACGGAAAAGCGGTAGAAGATGGATGGAAAATGATTTGATTTGATTTGCATTGACAACCAGGATTTTGGGCAGACAGAAGCCTGGTAAACTCACTCCTTTTCCCCCAGATTCTTATACTATACAAACTCATCCCTCACTAACGCTGACTCAAGTGACAGTACTTGAGAACATTAATCAGACTTCAAACTGGTTCCTTTGACTTCCTCTTTCTACTTATTGTCTCTTTTTTTGTCTGTATTATAAATAAATGTTGAACTTCTCAGATAGCTTTACAACTTAGCTTTACAATGCTTAATTCTGTATCATAATGTCAAAATACTGTGTCCATCCATCAAAAATATTTCATCCTAAATATTGTATATCTTTTATCTTTGAAAGCTTTGGGGAATCTACTGGAAACTAGAATTAAGTTCAATGAGTTTGTGCAGATATCTTTCATAGATTTGAAGGGATAGAGTCATGGGCAGGCCTGGAGAGTTAAAAGATTAAATCAAATTTTGATTGCTGGGCCTTTAGAAGCACATTTTCCTGTTATGGTTTTAATACTCGAGAATGTGGAAATGATTTGAACATTTTCCCAATGCTGAGCAGAACAGACGAGGCTTCATAAAGAGTGGCATATTCTACAATACACAGAAAATCTGGTCATAAATATAAGTTTGCTTTAAATCCAACTTTGAAAATACGCCTGCTTGTTGGATGGGAAACTGTGACAGTTTCAACACTTCATGCATTTCTGTCAGTTACTCATAAACTATTCCAACTTTACCAACCAAACTTTTATAAATTAAACTTACATCTGCTGCTAATTACTCACCACATTTGAAAATGCTTACATGTGGCATATCAATCAAAGTCAAATGTTGCACCTGAGCCCAATGCCTGTGAGCAGTTCCAACACAAACTAGGGATGGTTTCAACCTTATAATCCCATTCATATCATGCTACCGTTTATCCATTTTGAAACATTAAATACAACATACTCCCAAACATACTATTGCATGGCATGCTTTGGAGGTTAATTGTTAATATCACTTGTTATTATAGGGTTATAATTAATACTGGCTGTTGAGTGAAAACCAGTTGCTGCATCACCTATTTGGCTCATTTAACAATTTCGTAACTCTTCCATGACAACTGCAACTTTATCCCTGGTTGAACAAACATCTGTTTTGTTTGTGTCCTGAAAAACTTATATTGTTAAGATGAAAGATTTGTACCTGAGAATCAGAAATTTGCTTTAATGCCGATTGATCCAGGATCGGAGGCAAATACAGCAGAGCAGCACACTTTTGGAAGTAGCCCTGTTTCTAATAATGGAGTTAACAGGGGAATGAGTCAAATATACATAAATGCAAAAAAAGCTTAAGACAGTTACACAGGTAGAAAAATATTCACTGTAAAACATGAGAACACATCCTTGGACATTTTAACTAGATAATTATGAACAGACTGAACAGCACTGCCTGTGGCTCCAAATATCTTCTCATACAAACAGACCAAGCGCGGTTTGGAATTCAGCTCGATTAAAAACATCCACAGTATCTTCTTCGTCTTGGAAACACTTGGATAAGAATAAGAAAAAAAGCTCTTCTGTGTCCTCCGACTAACTGTCCTGAGAGATAAGTGTAGTGACAAAATGCCTTAAATATACAATGTCAAACACAAAAGGCCTGGCCACTACACAAGTGCTTCAGCAGACCTTTGACCTTTAGGTGAGTGAAGAGAAGCTTAAGGGGTGGGCCTGGCTCTCATTACAGACTATACAATTTATGTGACATGGTTCTGAAGACAATAGCCAAACCAAACAACTGATAAAAATTCCCAAAAAGGTCATGTAACGGGAACCTGTGGGGGGAATAAAAAAACTGAAGAAAGCTTTATTTTAAATTAAAGACTGAAAATTTACTTCTCGATGTCTGTGCATTATCAAGGTTTCATCTGAACTTGTTCTGTCTTTTGTCTATTCACATCTTTAGTGCCTTCTCTCACTCTGATGAAAAATGTCGGACCTGCTTATACTGCATACATAAACACGTAAACATATGCAGACTAAGGCATTAGAGGCAAAGAGGCTACCACAGTCGCTCTGCTTTTTCTCTTACCAACATTTAGGCCTCCTCCTCTGTTTCTGCTCACCAGCCACAGAAATTAGCAGCATATGTTCACATTACACCTCTATGGTTTTTTTTTCTTCAAAATCAAATCAAGTCCACCCATAGTATTAATGTTGTCTGCCAGCCTGACACAGTTAAAACCATACTGTGATTATTTAAACAGCAACAAAAATTAGACATCTGTAGAAAAGGTCAGGAACTAATGTGGCCTAAACACACAAATTTTGTTGCAGCAGTGCACTCAGCAAATCCATCCACTCTACAAGCCAGTCCACACTGAGGCCTATCCATAGGAATGTCTTGCTTTGCTCTAATTAAGCCCAGATCCAGAATTATAATTATTACCAGACCCAAGACATACCAACATATAGCACTGTGCTCAGTCACTTCTCTCTTTCAACTAACACAGGGAAGAAAAGGCTCTGAGGTCCTAAAGTTTGTAACTCTGGACAATTCTTTTTGCATTTCATAGACAAAGCACAATTTTCTGAAAACATCATCAATTTCACAACATGTTCACTGCAAATTCACACAACCCAACCAGACAGACAAATGTGCTGCAAAGAATCACAACAGCACAATGGGAAGTGTTTCTAGTTTGCAGACATAGAAAAGTGAAAGGTACAGAAGTCAAAGCTTTTAAAACAGAGCAAAAACATTAATCTGATATTTTAGCTCAATTTCCACTGACGAAGAGCCAAAGCGTGGAGTCCCAATATCTTAGAGGAGATGTTTTCTTAAACGCAGCCTGTACACATGCTGCCTCTGGGGTTCCACAGGCAGTGTTTGGTGACAAGTGAGCTAGCAACGGATCATGGGAGCTGTTGTCCTCGGCTCCAAATCAAACAGTCTGGTGATTATAGGCCAGTAGAGGCAAACAAAAAAAAAGCTTTATGGTAAAAAGTTAGTGGACACAAGATCTCTCTGAGCAGCTGGAGCTGTCTAACATTTACTCAGCTTGTTTCTTTGATAACTGAAGCCCCAGACATCCAGGGACTAAAATCCTTTATCTGCTTCATGTATCTCAAAAATGTGACTTTAAAATTGAATCTCCACTTTGATGCTTCTCTTAAGCAACACTGATCAAATGAAACAAACCTATGGTTGATTCAAGGCGCCGCAATGTAAAAACAAAGTCGTGTGGAAAACTGCCTTCAACATCCATTAAAACTGTGCCCATTCAAATGGTAAGGGACATGGAAAACATTTTTAACATGGTATATTAAGACAGAATTCAGAAACAGCCATATGCATATCTAACTCATGAGGGGAATTGCCTGAAACATTTGGAATCATCTAAGTATACAATAATATAATATAGTCTGGTCATATATGAATATGGATAAGCTGTATATTATAAAGTCATAATATTCGTCAAATTAATCAGAATGAAAGATGAAGTGAAAAACCCGCCTCATCAAAAACAGACTGATGAATCATGAACAAGGGAGCAGGGGAATTTAGGTTGTTGCACAATAAGTAGAAAAGATTTGATAAAGTGCAGATCCTGGTTATTTCTCACCTCCACATGCCAATCGTGAGGTGAAGTAGGGAACAGTTTGTTTGCTGTGAGATGAACATTTTAAATCAAACTGGAAGTTTTACATCCTCTTACCTCACAGACCAGGTATCATTTCTACTGTTGACTCTTTACTTTCCATGATTCACAGCGTCTCAAAGAAACCTTCAGTGTGTGACACTGGATAACAAGCACATGTTCAGGTTATGTTTGACCCATTCATGACAGAGGGCTGCTGTGGACGTCCTTGTTACTGTTCACACAAGAGCAGAGTCTGCCACTGTAGCTCCATTCACCTTAAACATGGTTGAATGGGGATGGAAGTAATGCTACTACGGTATGGACATTTCAGACACACACATTATGACTTTAACTTTACAACTGCTTCCTTTGTAATACAGATGAGTCGCTCTAGGCCAGGGGGCATTGCAATCTTCAGTTGTAAGAATGGCCACTTCAGAAAAATGGTGGTGCAGCTGCTGTTGGGAGCACAGAGTGACCCATTTAAACTGATCACAATCACTTTAATGTTTAGCCCATGTCACACTTAACGTAAAGTTAAGGCTTAAATTTCAGCATTGCTTGGGCAACCATCAGATATTAATCCCTGCACGTGTCAGAGACCCTGGAGCCTTCTAGAGCTCTGTCTGCATGCTATGTACATTCATATAATATCAGCCTGCAGCCTGGGGCAGTTTCACACTCCTTTGAATGCTTTTCACCAGCCATCAATTAACACCAACTTAGTACAGAGCTACCACTGTTGCAGGCAACATGAGGAGGCTCCAACATTGATGGAAGAAGGTTGGTTATAGACCATTTTGCTCAGACTATTCATGGCAAGAATGTTTCCCTGTTATTCTGCCTCTGCTCTGCACAAAAGGTATAAACACAGAATCAATTGACACCTAAACATCCAGGTTGTCATTTGGGTATCTATGCTAACTAGTAAAAGCCAGAGGTTCTGCATTTCGCTTATTTTATTTTGGGATCTCTGTTTAAAGAGATTTGTGATACAGAGAGAGACTGATGAGGCTAATTATAATTGTTTTTATTATGAATTAATTAAAAACAAAAAACTTAACTTGAATCGGGCAAAACAAGCATCTATGATGGAGGCTTTCATTTTGGACATTCCAGGGATGTGTTGTAGTGTTGACAGACACCAACTGAGACCATTGGAAAGGATGACATAGGCATCAACGATCACTACCTGTTGGGTCTCGTTGGCCTCGACTACCAGTGGTGAAAGAACATGGAGAAATGACCTGAGGTGTTGACTTTGTTGTCTGTTGTTAACACTATAACTGTATTTATGGCTTTGCGTTTGTACTATTTCTGTAACTAATCAACTGCAGTTTCCTGTTTACACTGACTTGAACATGTGTATATGAATGATCAGACACTTATTGTTTATGAAATGGACCTAAAATGCTTATGTCTTGTTTTGCAGTGTGACTGTTTCCCAATTCACATATTCCCCTGAGTCAACAAATTACTCTATTACAAATTTTATACTTTTAACTTTTAAACCTCTTTCCCCAATGAAATTACCAGTCTGGATATAAATATATATATATTTTTGGCATTGAATTACAGGATTATAACTCCAAACCTTGAGGGAGTTAGGATCCAAACCCATGGGCCCACACACAACACCGATTTTTTCACCGAGCCCAGATTAATGGACTGACCCCGGATAACTCCTCTGGCTCTGTCCAGTGCTGCTACGCTTTGCTACACTTCACAGTTCGACTAGATAAGGGGAAACATGGGCAGGAGGTAAACTGAGGCAATACAACTTTGACAGAAGCTTCTGCTGGATGCACTTCACAATGGATAATCATCTCTCCTTAAGTTCGTCATTTATATCATTGCCTGGCATGTAGCTAAATAACAACTCCTTTAGTAACCATAGACCGGCTCCACACTGGAGGTGTTTCTCAAACTAAAATAATTTGTCTGCTATTTTATCTGTTTAGTAGGATTTCAATTCAAGACAAGAATAAACTAGTCAAATGGGTTTTCTTAGAAGAGCTGTATCAAAGGAAAAGCATTTTTTCACAAATTGTTCCTGTGACCACATCAATAGGTCCAACAAATGAAAAGATACACATCATCATCATCATCCAGGTTGTAAACAAGTAGATGGACCTCTAGCTCTTTATTTAAATGTGAAAATTAGTGAGTAAATATGACTAAAATACATTGAGGTATTATTGTACAGTCATTTACACAACCCACTGAATTAATGCAGAATTCTTTATTTCCAAAATTTCTTATTCCAAAACAGTGAAGGGTCGACTGCAAATTTTACTCCTCTGACTCCAAGCTCTGCCTCTACAGAGCGAGTGCCACATGTAGTGATATAGTGATATATTTGTCTTTTCAGTGTAAGGGAGTAAAAGTCAGAGGTTTATCGAGTAATACTCTGAGTAAAGATACCTGAAAAATATATTTGAATACTGGACTGAAGTAAATGTACAGAGCTAGTGTCCACTCCTGCTAATAATCCTTCAACTGTGCCCACAGACACAATAAATATAGGAGGTCAAACTCAAATAAGGCAGTGGTTTTGCGTGTTTTGTTAAACCATTTTTTAAACATTGTGTTGCTACTTTTAGTAAAATGACCAGTCTGTGGTCTCAACAGCATCTCAGTCTGCTTCACTCATCTGAAAGGAGCCAGTCAGTCAGCACAGCAGGAAGGCAATGCCCAGGGGCATCAGCAAAAAAAAATTGTGTTGTCCAACAAAAAAAAGTCGAGTCAGGCTCAACCTTTCTGCAATACAATGTGACATCATTCTGCCATGTGTTGCACAGACCAATGAAATGCCCTACAAGCCAACTGTCCTGGTGGAGTTCTTTGTTATAGAAGATTTAAAGCTTGAAACAAACTAGTTTTTATGAGTGTGTTTAAAGCTGTCCTGAGTAGTTAGACCTGAAGGCGGTGTGAAAAACCAGCCTCTGCAGTTACAAGGTATTTGTTAAAAGGAGCATCAGATGCACTAACAAAAGCTTTCAAGTGTTGCAATGAAAACAATGATGCGGGCGGAATCCACTTTCAAAATATTTTAGGAGCACAAATGTGACACTCTGACTGCTCATGTCCATGTTCTTGTTCAGTATTTATCAGGTAACATGTCACTCAGACCCAGCAGACCCCAGTGGGCCCCTGGAGGTGGAATTTATATAATATGCTATTTCTGGTCCTTTCTGTTTGCAGTGCTCTCATATCATTTCAGTTCACTGAATCAAATCGATTCCATAGATGCAGAAGCAAAAATAACTGTGGACCATCATTGTTGTTCTGTTACGCACAACCTGTGTTTCCAGAAGGTAACATCATTTCTATCTGTTTAGTTTGGTGTAAATAAGAAAACATACCGATAAGGCAGAATCTGTTTAACACATAGGCTTAAATCACAACTGTGCTTAAGATACTAATATACAAACAATTACACCCTTTTGTGTCTTTGTAGAAAAAATTTCAATTTAACATGAACCACATTTGGCAATAATAAGCTCAAACGAATAGGGGTTAAAGATCACTCCTGCACAGCATTCACTCCTCCCACAGAGCTGCTGCAGCTCAGACATGTTGTTGGGATGTCTTGGGTCAGCAGATCTCTGGGGTCTTAATGGACCAATCCAAAAAGACCTGTTTTCTTTAGCTAAGATCAAACCTGGCCTTATCATGTATCTTAAATGTCTTATATGATCCAATCACAAGAAGACAGCTCTAAGTGCGGGTGTCAAAGCATCTGCATGAAAGCAAAATGTATGGAGGATGTTTTGAGGTCCAATGACTAAGACCACATTCAGAGGTTGTCTCGAACACAAAAGGCCACATTCCAGTGTGCCCACTTTAAAGAAGTGACTGCTCAACTGAAGACCTCTGACAAAGTCAGGTTTGACCCCCCACAAGAGCAAAAGTTTTTTTGTTTGTTTTTTTTACATTTTAAAATGGCTAATGTCCTTAGCTACAACTGTATCTACAGTGGTAACAAAAAGATTTGGTGTGACCTATACTCTACATTGGTGGATCATAAATTGATTTGATCTTTCAGGTCACAAATGTAGACAGAGAGTGCCCCCAGGCTAATATCATAATCTTTCCAGCCTTTATGGAGCACAACCATTAAACATTCATTGCTGGTGGACAAAGTAAGCAAAACATCAGATTTAATAACTGGTCAAAGCTCCTTTTACTCTGATAACCTCAAAGTCTGGACCTCCCTTCCTTCAGAGCTGCTTCAACTTCCTCAGGCAAGTCCTCAGGAAATCTGGTGTCTTGTTGGCTCAGTCCACAACATCTGGTTGGGTTCAAGTCTGGACCCTGATTCCATAAGGTGGATTTTCTTGGACTAGAGTCACTCTGCTGACAGTTTTGAAACTTCTGCAAATCATACCCATCCTTGTTATACTGGGACACAGACACGTGAGGATGTGCCTGTCACCTTAAGCTGTATCAGAACTGAGGACAAATCATTGAAAATTAATTCCCATGATTATCTGGCTTTTTTCTAAGATAATAACATGGTGACTCACAGGAGGACAATGACATGAAGTGTCAAAGTAAATATACTGGAGACTGACTCCAGTCAAAGACAACCAGTCCAGGCGTAGTGTTGGAGCAGATTTCCCCCAGGCAGCCATTAGTTTCCATTAATTTCACTACACGATGAAAACAAACTAAGAAGCAGACCAGATATTTGCTGTGATGAACAACCTGACTTAATTACACTACATTAGTCAGACATGGTTTTCAACTATTTTATGAATGGGGGCTGACAGAAACGCAACTTCAAATCAGAGAACCCAAACTGCTCATCACAAATGATCATTCAAAATGTTGGTTTATCAACCAACAACTAAGTCAGAATTTAAAAGCAAACATCTGTTCTGCACATATGAGGAGGTTTTATCAGTAATAATAAACGATTATGGTGGAGCATAGTTAATGGCTTTGAAGAAAAATTAGATTTATAGTGACACACACACACAAAATGTGAATTTACAGAGTGTGACAAAACTATATGTTTACTAGGAGTGTTGGATTAAGATTTCATGACCATACTTTTTAAACTAAATTAAATTCCCTATGTAGAACAAATTCAAATAACATTTTCGCCAATAAAATCAGGAGTAACAGCAGTACATATCTTTTAAATTCGCAGAGATTCATACGTTTGATATTTTCCAATATCAGAGTAAGAGAGTAAGAAATCTGGACGACACATGTCGTTTTTGTGCATCCACTGTGCGGAAGCAGGATTTACATGTGAAGTTAATTAATTTAATTAATTGGTCGATGTAAATCCCTTAATCTTGTGATGTCAGTCTCAACCACACCTGTAGAGTTTTGGGCAGGATTGTTTCCAACATGAATATGTAGTGAGCTGTCCTCTAAAGACAAAGAAGTTGCACAAACTAGAGGGTGGGGGGTGAGGGGGTATTCATTTAGCCCGCTGCGCCCCACCCCCATACGCCTTTCACTTCATACCAAATGGTTAAGTCCTCAAAGGCCGAGCTGAAAACAGGAAATCTCCACAGCTCTCACTCCCGCAGAGGGAGCCGGGGGGGTAAATAAATTAGCACAAGTGACAAAGAAGAGAGATCACCTCGAGCTGAGGTTTCTATTAACATGACAACGACACATGGCCGCTTGATTCTGTCAAGAAGCTCCTGTGAAGCGGGGAGCTTCAGGGAACACATGTCAACAGCCTGAGAAGAGACGGGCCACAGACACTTGAGGGTATTCACATTAAAGTGTGTGACTCAGATGGACAAGGTAAAATGTGAGGTGTAATTTCAGAATAAGAGCACAGGGGGATGGGACTTATCCTAGCTCCAGCCTGACAATGAACCTGGTCCAACTCCCATCAACTTTTGAATTTGGCGAAGAGAAAAAAGCTCTATTTATTGTGGAAAGTGACCTCAACGCACAGACAAATCCCAGTAATGCCCAAAGCTCTTTGTCAAGTTGTCAAGTTTCACAGATGAGTGCGAAAGACTGTTTTCCCCATTTGAGCCGAAATAAACATCCTGCCTTTTGGTGGGATACATGTTAAGCAGTTGCTCCTCAGCCTAAATCCCCCTTTCTGTCTGCTGGGAGTTTGCGGAATAAAAGAGGAGCTTACCGTCACATCTCAGATTTGGGGTCAAGAAAAGCATCCAGATCCAACTCCGCAGGAATGCGCCCATTGCGTCTCTCTTTACTTGCACGGTGCGCAGGAAAATCACAAAAATAAGACCGATTGTGCTTTCATCCAGTTTCAGGAGCAGAAATTCTTTCCTCGTTGTTCCCAGGCGGAGAATGCGCGCTTTCCAGGTCGCAGAGGAATCGGACATGAAGTTGCGGACCAGATGCGGGTCCAGAAGAGAAGACAAAGCAGAGTCCGACAGAGACGAGCCGCGCGGCTCCGCTACACCTTACTGATCCCGAAGAGGCCGCTGTCCTCGCGCCCAGGAGACGCGAGCTCGGAAAGTGAAGCCGACGCACGCGCATGAAAGTTCAGCAAAGTTTTTGTGGAGGGCCCCACCTAGAGACAGGACAAAGGTACAGGACAACCATTTTATATGATGCCTCAGATAAATACACAATTAACACTGAGGGGTTAAAGGTCCATACAGTCTGAAGGTTTAAAGGTCCATACAGCTGAAGGTTTAAAGGTCCATACGGTCCGAAGGTTTTTAAAGGTCCATGCAGCTGAAGGTTTAAAGGTCCATACAGTCAGAAGGTTTAAAGGTCCATACAACTGAAGGTTTAAAGGTCCATACATAACTGAACAAGGTCCAACTGACTTCCGCCTGGACACACGCAGGTGATGGCAGCGTAAGCTTCGAGCTCCTTACTACCTCGGCGTAAAGTTTGTAGGTAAAGCATGGCGTAAACCCTAAACCGAAAGAAAAAAATGGGATATACAAGGCTCTTTCCTACAAAGGGATGAATTTGCGTTCAGGAGCAATTACAAAGAAAATAGAAAATAAAACAAGAGGAGAAACGCGCAAACAAATCTCAGACAAAGAAACCAAGATGGAGCGTCTGCTGCAGAAATTAACGGAAGATATTACCAGCCAACTGGATAACCTCAGAAAGGATTTTAAATAATTTCGGACTGAAACAAAACAATCCTTTCTCGAGTTGCACCAAGAAATGAAAGAAATGAAATGTGAATTAAAGGATACCAGAGAAAGTGTGGTGGAAATGAAAGAAAGAATAAGTCAGTGCGGAGACAGAGTCAGTGCTTCCTTGACGCACAGAACTTTATAATGATGAAACTGAAAGAATCCAAAAACAAACTTGATTATCTGGAAAACAAATCAAGACAAAATAATATAAGAATATAAAACGTGAAGGAAGGAGCCGAAGGAGAAGATATGACTCTTTTTGTCGAGGGCCTCTTGAAGGAGCAACTGAAGGTAAAGGCTCAACATAAAATCATCCGTGCGCACCGCGCGGCTACAAGCCAACGTGCAGAGAACAAAGACAGGCCGCGCTCTTTTATTGTTTGTTTCCAGGATTGGTATACAAGACAAGAAATACTGAAAGTGGCATGGAGGAAAAGGGACATTCTCTTAGATGGGACAAGAATCTACTTTGATCAGGATTTCAACACGAAAATCCAACAGGAAAGAAACAGATTGCGCCCAATCCAGAAGCAACTTCAGGAAAGACAGGTGAAATCTCACATCATCTACCCAGCAAAACTGAGGGTGTTTGGAAAAGACGGAGCTGTCACATACGAGGACGCTTACGAGGCAGCGAAGGCTCTTGACATAAAGATCCCAAAAACCTACCTGATGGATTTAGAGGAAAGGCTGGGGGATGGAGAACTGTGGAAAAAAACAAACATCTAAGGGAGAACAGCATCGACGACGCAACGCGGAGAGAGGGGTGCGCGGAGGTGCACCCCTCTAAGCGGAGTGTAGCCAATGACGGGGAGGTAAGATACTTCTCTGTCCATGGAGCAAATGAGAATATAGCCACATAACTTTACTACAGACAAATACACTCAACTGATACGTTGAAGCTGGACAGGTCTATAAAAAACTGAGATGAATTAAGTTGAATGTGTGAACATAAACCACAAAGATGAAACGAGGAACTCTGAAAGAGTAGCTTTAATTGTAATCTAAAGTGTGTGTGTGTAAACATATACAAATTGGGTATTTTTTCTGTTTTTTCTCTTGAGTGGCCTGTATTTATGTTACACTTTACTTGCCCTGAAGGCCCTGAAAATTAACGCTATTATTATATTTGACTCACATGGTTTATGGTTCTGACTTCAGAACAATGATTAAACATATATATGCGAGGAGTGAAATCATGTTTTGTTGGTTATCTTCAATGTATCTTAGTTATTCATTTAGTCACTCCTTTGGTCTGATTACAGAGTGAGTTGGTAAAACAGAACCATCTCACTTCTTAAAATGCCTTGAGTTTTTAAAGAAAGTAAAAGAAAAGAGGTGAAAAAGAAAGATAGAAAATGTGATTTAATGATTTAATGTTAGTTTGACACTTCTATGGAGAATATAGTATTTTGTTAAACAAAAGAAAATAGTTATGGACTCAATGTATTGAACCTATCATATGTTACCCCAGGAATTTATGCACTTATGCACTAGTAAAATTATATCTTTATTATGTGGGGAAAGTGGGAAAAGTTTGAAGATAAGAAAAAAAAAAAAATACTAGCAAGTAAAATTATTTTGTTCTACACTTTTTTTTTAAACTGAACTTCATTAATCAAATGTGCAGTGTTTGTGTATGACTACTGTTCTTCTTCTATTTTTTCAGTTTTTTTGTGTTTTTTTTTTCTTATTTCTTCGCAGATTTTTCTTTTATTTTTATATATTTATGTATGTATTTATTTATTTTATTAAATTTTTTATAAGGGATAGTGATAATGATATGGGCAGTATTATTAGGAAGTTGTTATCTTAGAGTGGATACAGATTAGTTCTGAACATCATTTATATACAATCTTTTTTTTTTATTTTAAAGGTTCTATGAATTTATTTATTTAAATAAGTAACTTTAGTGCACACAAAATCATACCGAACGATGACCCGCTTAAATAAATTGCTTAACAGTACAATAACGGGGGCTGAAAAAGAGGGGGGAAAAAAACAAGGAAAACATTAATCAAATCTGCAGTGTATCTGTATGACTTTATTTTCATTCCCAAATTTAACTACTAGCAACTTTTTATGGTGTATTTTTTTTCTTTTATTTTCTTCTTTGCTGATTTTTTTATTTTATTCTGATTTATTTTTTAAACAAGGGATAGTGAAAAGGAGATGGGCAGTATTATTTGGAATTTGTTATCTAGGAGTGGACACAGATTAGTACTCAACATCATTTATATTTTTTTTCTTTCTTATTTTAAAGGTCTTATAAATTTATTTATTTAAATACATAACTTTAGTGCACACAAAATGATATAGAATGATGACCCACTTATATAACTCGTTTAACAGTACAATAAAAAAGGTCTGAAAAGAAAGTAGGAGAGAAGGAGAAGGAAAGGGGGGGGAAAAAAACCTGATGAAACCAGGGGAAAAGGAACATATAAGCTTGTGACTGCTATAATCAATGAAGTGTTATAACAAAAACCTTATCATTTTGACAAGGGAAGGGTCTCAACTACCAACAGACCCTAGGATCCATGTGACAGGAGACACATGGAAAACTAAACAAAGCTACCCAAAGAAGGGGGTGGCACAGATGGAAGCCATTTTATGTAATTTTGTGTTGTTGTTTTTTACTTTTGTATTTGTTTATTTACTTTTGTCTCTGACAAGCTTTGTTATTGGACCTGGTAAGATAAAACGAAAGGGAAAAATGAATCTACCCATAACATTAGAAACAAAAGCAAAAATATGACACAGGGAATTAGAATAACTTCACTAAATGTGTTCCTCCAGGAAACACACCTTTCTAAAGAGGAACATAAGAAATTAGAAAGATTGGCAAATGCTCAGGTATGCTCATCTTCTTTTAACTCTGCAAGGAGGGGCGTGGCGATACTGATCAGAAATAACATTCCCTTCCATTGTGAAAAAACTATTGTAGACAAATATGGGAGATATATATTAGCTAAGGGAAGACTAGACTATGCAAAAATAACATTACTAAATGTATACAGGCCACCAGAAGAAGGAACCGATCTTATATCTAAAATAATAGACTTGATAATTTCAGAAACGAAGGGGACATTAGTTATGAGAGGAGATCTAAACTTGATTATGAATTCAAAATTGGACTGCCAACATAATATCAAACATAAAGCAGAGAAGTCTTCACAAATTTTAAAAAGAGCAGAACTTCAGATTGGACTGATAGACGTATGGAGAAAATTAAATCCCAGCAAAAAAGATTATACTTATTTTTCCCACAGCTCACAATAAATATTCAAGACTGGACTACTTTTTTATGTTTAAAACGATTTTGGAAAAGGTTTTAGATTGTCAAATTGGTACAATAGAAGTATCAGATCACGCAATAATATCCATGAAACTAAATTTAGGAATAGAAAAAAGTTCAACAGTATGGAGATTTAACAACTGACTCCTGAATGATAAAGATATTAAAAATAAAATAAGGAAAGTAATAAAACAATATGTAGAGATCAATGATAACGGTGAGATCTCTCCCATTATGGTGTTGGAAGGTGCCAAAGCAGTTATTCGAGGGGAGGTAATAATACTTGCATTATTTAAAATAAAAAAAAGAGAGAGAGAGAAAAAGATCTACTTGAATCCTTAAATAACATTCAAAGTGACCATAAAATGAATACAAGCACATAGACCTTAAAAAAATTAAACAAATTAGGAAAAGCTTAGACCAAATCCAATCTGAAAACATTGAGAAAGCATTAACCTTTACTAAACAAAAATACTATGACTGTGGACCAAAAGCGCAAAAACTATTAGCATTCCAGTTAGAAGAAAAAAGTACAAAAGCAAGTGTACCAAAGATAAAAGACAGTAATCAAAAAAATTTATTTAAAAGGACAGAAATAGCAAATGAATTTTTAAAATACTACCAAAAGCTATATACCCCAGAAACCAAAGAAATAAATACAGGAAAAATACAGAAATACTTAGAGAATATGAAATTACAGGAGGTAACAAAAGAACAAAATATCCAATTAACAAAGCCAATAACAGAGCAAGAACTGGTTGAACTTATAAGACAAACTAAAAATGAGAAATGTCCAGGCTCTGATGGCTTTACAAATGAATTTTACAAGGAATTCTATGAAGATATAACACCAATCCTGTGTAAAGCATTTAACTGGGCTCTAGAGAACAAAGAATATGCTACAACATGGATATTTCTGTTATTCATAAACCTGGTAAAGACCCAACACACTGTTCATCATATCGACCAATCTCACTGTTAGATGTTGATCAAAAACTGCTTTCCTCTGTAATGGCGAAAAGATTAATGAAAATCATCCCAAACTTAATAAACATTGATCAGTCCGGATTCATCCCTAATAGGCACTTGAATGATAACATTAGAATGACAATAAATATAATGGAATACTCATAAAACATAAAACAGCAACTACTTATGTTAACATTGGACCCTGAAAGGGCTTTTGACAGAGTACTGTGGCCTTTTATATTTGAAATCTGTAAAAAAATTCAATTTTCATGAAAAATTTATCAGTTGGCTACAAATGATGTATAAATCTCCAAATATGCGAATTAGAGTTAATGGAACCCTGTCAAAAGCATTTCAGCTCCTAAGAGGGACACGATAGGGGGACCCTCTCTCCCCCTTAGTTTTTATCTTGGCCATGGAACCGTTGGCAGAAAAGATAAGAAGTAATAATAAGATAAGAGACTACAGATTGCAGATGAAGAACATAAACTGGCAATGTATGCAAATGATGTAATCTTGTATTCAACTAATGTGACTCAATCACTCCTTGATGTGATGCCAAATCAAACATGCGAATCGAATCTATGACTTCCATACCAGATTGGTCGAGGCCCGGGTTACCAACATCGGTGCTGTTCACTTACAGGGTGCCGGTGGAAATTGGACTACTGTTCGTCGAAGAAGGAGAGGAGGAAGGTGTGTTCTTAGGAAGAAAGAGCAAAGGAACGCCAAGAGTCTAGGACTGAGAGTTGGGACTTTGAATGTTGAAACTATGACCGGAAAAGGTAGAGAGTTGGTTGACATGATGCAGAGGAGGAAGGTAGACATACTGTGTGTCCAGGAGACCAGGTGGAAAGGTAGCAAGGCTAGAAGTTTAGGAGCAGGGTTCAAGTTGTTCTATCATGGTGTAGATAGGAAGAGAAATGAAGTAGGAGTTATCTTGAAGGAGGAGTTTGTTAGGAATGTCCTGGAGGTTAAAAGAATATCAGATATAATAGTGAGTCTGAAGCTAGAAATCGAAGTTGTGATGTTCAGTGTTGTTAGTGGGTATGCTCCACAGGTAGGATGTGAGCTGGAGGAGAAGGAAAAATTCTGGTTGGACCTTGATGAAGTGACGCAGAGCATCCCTAGAAGTGAGAGAGTTGTCATTGGTGCAGACTTCAATGGACACGTTGGTGCAGGAAACAGAGGTGATGAGGAGGTGATGGGCAGGTTTGGTATCCAGGAGAGGAACGCAGAAGGACAGATGGTGGACTTTGCAAAAAGGATGGAAATGGCTGTAGTGAATACTTCCAGAAGAGGCAGGAACATAAGGTGACCTATAAGAGTGGAGGTAGGAATACACAGGTAGACTACATCTTGTGTAGACGGTGTAATCTGAAGTAGATCAGTGACTGCAAAGTAGTGGTAGGTGAGAGTGTAGCCAGACAGCATAGGATGGTGGTGTGTAGGATGACTCTGGTGGTGAGGAAGATGAAGAGGGCAAAGACAGAGCAGAGGACTAAATGGTGGAAGCTGAAAAAGGAAGAGTGTTGTATGATTTTTAGGAAGGAGTTGAGACAGGCTCTGGATGGCCAGGTGGTACTTCCAGTTGACTGGACAACTACAGCTAATGTGACCAGGGAGACAGGTAGGAGAGTATTCGGTGTGTCATCTGGAAAGAAAGTGGATAAGGAGACTTGGTGGTGGAATGAGGAGGTGCAGGAGTGTATACAGAGAAAGAGGTTAGCTAAGAAGAAGTGGGACACTGAGAGGACTGAAGAGAGTAGACAGGAGTACAGGGAGATGGAGCGTAAGGTGAAAGTAGAGGTGGCAAAGGCCAAACAAAGGGCTTACGATGACTTGTATGCTAGGTTGGACAGTAAAGAGGGAGAGACTGATCTATACAGGTTGGCAAGGCAGAGAGACAGAGATGGGAAGGACGTGCAGGCGGTTAGGGTGATTAAGGATAGAGATGAAAGTGTATTGACAGATGCCAGTAGTGTGATGGGAAGATGGAAAGAGTACTTTGAAGAGTTGATAAATGAGGAAAATGAGAGAGAACGAAGAGTAGAAGAGGTGACTGTTGTGGACCAGGAAGTAGCAAAGATTAGTAAGGATGAAGTGAGGAGGGCATTGAAGTGGATGAAGAGTGGAAAAGCACACGGTCCTGATGATATACCTGTGGAGGTCTGGAAGTGTCTAGGAGAGTTAGCAGTAGAGTTTCTGACTGGGTTGTTCAACAGGATCTTAGATAGTGAGAAGATGCCTGAGGAATGGAGGAGAAGTGTGCTGGTGCCCATTTTTAAGAACAAGGGAGATGTACAGAGTTGTAGCAACTACAGAGGAATAAAGCTGATGAGCCATACAATGAAGTTATGGGAAAGAGTAGTTGAAGCTAGACTAAGGGCAGAAGTGAGCATTTGTGAGCAGCAGTATGGTTTCATGCCAAAAAAGAGTACTACAGATGCAATATTTGCTTTGAGGATGTTGATAGAGAAGTACAGAGAAGGTCAGAGGGAGCTGCATTGTATCTTTGTAGATCTGGAGAAAGCTTATGACAGGGTACCCAGAGAGGAACTGTGGTATTGTATGAGGAAGTCTGGAGTGGCAGAGAAGTATGTTAGAGCGGTGCAGGACATGTATGAGGACTGTAAGACAGTGGTGAGGTGTGCTGTAGGTGTGACAGAGGAGTTCTGAGTTCTGAGCTCTGAGCCCCTTCTTGTTCACTATGGTGATGGACAGGCTGACAGACGAGGTTAGACAGGAATCTCCATGGACTATGATGTTTGCAGATGACATCGTGATCTGTAGTGAGAGCAGGGAACAGGTGGAGGAGAAGCAAGAGTGGTAGAGGTTTTCCCTGGAAAGGAGAGGAATGAAGGTTAGCCACAGCAAGACGGAGTATATGTGTGTGTGAATGAGAGGGACCCAAGTGGAAGAGTGAGGTTACAGGGAGAAGAGATAAAGAAGGTGGAGGATTTTAAGTACTTAGGGTCAACAGTTCAGAGCAATGGAGAGTGTGGAAAAGAGGTGAAGAAGCGTGTGCAGGCAGGCTGGAACGGGTGGAGAAAAGTGTCAGGTGTGGTGTGCGATAGAAGAGTTTCAGCTAAAATGAAAGGAAAGGTGTACAAAACTGTGGTGAGACCAAAGATGTTGTTTGGTCTAGAGACAGTGCCACTGAGGAAAAGACAGGAGGCAGAGCTGGAGATAGGAGAGATGAAGATGCTGAGGTTCTCTTTGGGAGTGACCAGGTTGGATAGGGTCAGGAATGAGTACATCAGAGGGACAGCAGATGTTAGAGGTTTTGGAGATAAAGTCAGAGAGGCCAGACTGAGATGGTACAGACATGTCCAGAGGAGAGATAGTGAATATATTGGTAAAAGGATGCTGAGTTTTGAACTGCCAGGCAGGAGGCCTAGAGGAAGACAAAAGAGGAGGTTTATAGATGTAGTGAAAGAGGACATGAAGGTGGTTGGTGTGAGAGAAGAGGATGCAGAAGACAGGCTTAGATGGAGGCAACTGATTCACTGTGGCGACCCCTGAAAGGAAAAGCCGAAAGGAGAAGAAGTAGCTTATCTGGATACAAACTAAATACAAGTAAATCAGAGGCAATGGTAACAGGCTAACCAATATCTTAAGAAATCGAACTAAAATATAAATTGAAGTGGGAACAAAATAAAATTAAATACTTAGGAGTTACCATCCCTGCAGACCCAAATAAATTACTGGAGTATAATTTTGGAACTCTTGAAAAAAACCTAAAACAAGACCTGCAGAGATGGTCAATTATTCCACTATCAATTACAGGGAGAATTGAAACAATAAAAATGAATGTTTTGCCAAGATTTATTCTCTTATTCCAAAATCTACCAATACTTATTCCTCAAAAAATTTTCAATAAATGGGACAGATTATTAAGCACTTTTATTTGGGGAGGGAGAAAAGCCAGGATTAAATTAAAGACAATTAAAAAAAAAAAAACTATCTGGAGGATTAACATTACCGAATTTATCAAACTACTATACGGCTACTCAAATCAAATCAATACTTGCCTGGATGAATAAAAACTATATAGCAAAGTGGAGAAAAATGGAAATTTTGCAAATGAAGAAACCATTGAATTAACTCATATTCACCAAACCTAACATGACTGCTGGCAAAATAGAAAACACTTGCATAAAAACACTGTAAAAGCCTGGGTAAAGATCACACAACAAAAACAACTCCACAAAGATTTGATATGCCTGAGAGAAATTGCAGCAGATACAGATTTTAAACCTAACACAGTAGATAATGCATTTAAACTCTGGGCCGACAAGGGACTGATCAGATTTAGTCAGATGATCACAAATCAAGGGATAGACACATTTCAGAACCTTTCAAAAATTTTTAACCTTCCAACTTCTCATTTTTATAAATATTTACAGGTAAGAAGCTATTTGATTAAAAACAATGGGACATAATAAAACACTAAATGACTTACAGCCTCTAATTAAATACATAATTAATACATACAACAAACTAAACTCTAGGAATATAATGGGACAAATATACAGAATGATCGAAGATGATGAAGAGGGCAACAAACTCAAAAGTGTGATAAATTGGGAAAAATAACTGCATATAAAAATAACAGAGGAAGACTGGACAGACATATGCATGAATACCTGGAAAACAACAAACTCTTTAGTTTGGAGGGAGTTTTCCTGGAAAGTACAAATGAGGTATTTTAAAACACCTAATATTGAAGCGAAATATGATAGTAGATTTACAGCAAGCTGTTGGCGTAACTGTGGAGAAGATGAAGCAAACCATACCCATATATTATACTCATGCCCAATATTATAACCTTTTTGGTGGAAAGTAAGGGAGGTAATGAGCAACATATTCCAATGTAATCTTTCTCTCCCATCACAACATATCCTTTTAGGAAAACCTCCTCAAGCTTTATCTTCATCATCAGATAAATACCTATATAGAATATTGAGAATAACAGCAATTAAACAGATTACTAAGAACTGGTTAAACCCAGCGACACCACTTATAATAAAATGGAAGGAGAGTATTAACAATGTCTATAATATGGAGAGAATAACACATAGAATAAGGAACCTAGGATATGTTTTTGAGCAAAAATGGGAGAAGATCAAAAAGACTGGCATAGTATAAAAAAAGATAAATACAATATATTAAACAGAGATGAGGAGGTTAGTGTGCTTGTGTTGTGTCTATGTCTGAATGTTTGTAGGGGGCAGTGGTGAACGTATACCTGAGCATTTAAACCATTTAAACTATTTAAACTATTTGAATTTTATTAACTTTGAACATCTGAAACTTGAACATTGAAGAAAAAAGAAAAAAAAATGATTTTGGACCAAAAAATAGTGGAGTTTAGAAAAATAGAAAAATGCTAAGAATAGAGATGGGCTAAGAAACGTGGGGAAACTATCCAGGTCAAATCAACAACAACAAAAAAACAAAGAATAGTTGTTGGAGAGGTGAGGGGGCTGTCCTTAAATTTAAAGATTTAGTGGTTGGTGGATGACTTGAGCAGATGTAGGTAAAGGAATTTAAAAAAAAAAAAGATGGTATGAACTGATTTGCAAAAACTGGTCTTCTTTATTATTAATGTGGACCAAATGATGTGGCTCCCCAGAACTTTTCCCTGAATATCAGTTAAGAGACATCTCTATACTTGTTT
Organism: Remorina albescens; assembly: GCA_034769265.1. Taxonomy (NCBI): domain Eukaryota; kingdom Metazoa; phylum Chordata; class Actinopteri; order Carangiformes; family Echeneidae; genus Remorina; species Remorina albescens. The sequence goes on from CM068477.1 coordinate 1,609,186, forward strand.
CCCTTTTTTTTTTTTTGTTTTGTTTGGTTGTGTTTTATTTGTTTTTGTTTTTTTTTCATTGTGTGTTTTTGTGCATAAACATAAGTTCATATGTATGTAAGAAAATAATTGTGTATACGTTTGTAAATGTTAAGTTCCTTGAAGTACTATAGAACATGTTTTGCATTTTCAAAACCATTAAATAAAAGATATATATAAAAAAAAAACAAGGTCCAAAACATACTTCAAAAAACTATTGAAAATAAGTCCAGACCAGAATCCCTGAGCACACCTGTGGAAAAATCAAAATCCAAACCTGAAAGACCTGGGGGGTGTACTACGAAGGAAGCTCAACAGAGCCGGGCTTTCTTTGAGTGAGCTGGCTCGACAAAGCCGAAAGCGCCAACCACAGATAACGAGTATCACAACGGTGGTTATCAACTTGATTTGTCTACCCAGGCTTGCCTCATCAAGCTTTGTGCGCGTTCACATAAAAGGGGGCGTTTAGGCGTCATTTGACGCTATTTCTGCAGAAAATTGGACCGATTACGTGCCGCATATTTCAGCCATAGGAGCAGATTATGATAATAGAAAGCTATGAAGAGTTCGGACCAATAATAACAGCTAAAAGCAACACTGTTGCTGCAAACAAGGCAAGAGAGGAAGTCTGGAAAAAAATTGCAGATCATGTAAATGCGTAAGTTAATATAGCCTATGTAATATAATATTATATTATATATCACTATATAACTTTAATTCCCTCCCTGACATTGTGTCACAATGAAGGATACATGGAAATCACTCAGATTAGTGCCAAATCAAAGTGAAATTAATTTGTCCAATTTTCTAATTGGTGCTCTATTAGTTACCAGCACTGCAAAACGGCCTGGCAGCAAATCCGGACCAAGCACAAAAATATAATCCAAAGTGGTATGTATTTGCTGTGAATTTATCACTCTTTTAGTGTAATGTGGATGATACACTGAGTAACATATTAAGTGTTAAAATTATCAGAAGGAAACAAGAAGAAAAATGAGAGGAGAAGGATTTGAGGGGGCCCCGCTCCAGCCGATTACACGGCCTCAGAGGAGCTGGCCCTTGCAATAGATGAAGGGCGGCCGATCATGGAGGGGGTACAAGGGGGTATTCAATCAGACCTGCTGCTGGCAGCTCCCAGCAGCAATTCTTTGTCCAGGGTATGCATAGGTGCTTCGGTGGTAAAATACTAAATGCATATTTATTGTTTCACAGATGAGAAACGTTTTAATCTAATTTACAGTTGAAGGAGACACTGTAGTGTTGCTCAAGCCGCCAACACACACTGACCCCCACACAGAGGTAACTGTCAAAGCAAGTTGTCATGTACTCTTATCTTTGTTTGCTGTGTTGAATCTACTTTATTCATTTCTCTTAAACTATTCCACAGGTGGAGATCAATGATGAGGAGACACTTTCAGTGTATTCAGAGGTACCTTCGGGGCTAGATATCTTAATAATCTAAATAAGAATTTAATTTAAAATTTAAATTCATCTTTTTCAATTAGAAATAATTAAGTTTCTTGCTCATTAATGTCACAGGGAGAGGACATTGTGCAACCCTCCCCTCAGCCTGTGGCCTCCACCTCTAGGCCCACAAAAAAAACAAGGGGTAAGGGTTTTATATTTTCTAGCAGTCTTATGTCTTAGTTTCTTGAGCTGGAAATCAAGAAACTAAAACTTGAGATCGAGCAACTGGAGTATGAGAAAAAGGTACTGCAGTAAATGGTACTTTAAAATGTTTTGTTAAGCATGATTGACATTGTATACTTATGACTTAATCTTTTCCCAGAAAAAGCAGAACTTTAATAAATAATAAAACACATCCTGTGACTGGTGTTTTGTTTTGTTTTTTTATTGGGTGAAAAAGTGCTGCTGATGGCTGCGTTACTGTAAGTGCATGGATTCATTTGGTCGCATTACTTATATGGTTCAACAAGATTGCTTATGTAACGTACTCCCTCAGCTGAGAATCTAGATCGCTCATAAAGAATATCGTCAGAAAACGCCAGTAGATCACTCCGGTCTCGAAAAACTCTCTCCCTCCGAAGAGCACCTCTAACAATTCGGCCACCTAAATCCACTGGATTTTCCAGAAACGGTGAGGCCACGTTCAAGGAGGATGATCAGTGAAAGGGCGGTGCTCTTTATATCCAATTTTAAGCTGAAAGTCAGAACAAAAACTGGTCCGGACCAGGTTATGTTTGCAGCATAAGTTACCCCGGTGATATAGCCAGCTTAAAAGAGAGCCACCTTCGTGACACGGAAAAGTCTGGCTTTATGCTCAACATACCTCACTAAGGCACTAATCTCGCTTCGTAGTACACCCCTCTGGAGCATTTTACAAAAGAAGGGTCCAAAATTCCAGAAGAGAGTTATGAAAAACTAATTCATGGTTACGGGTAGGCATTCATTTCAGTTATCCATTCTAAAGGATGTGCTACCAAATATTTTTTAGTTTTATGTGGAATTAGATCAAATTTGACTTTTATTCTCTTTTTTTTATGTTATTGCAATCCCCAAAAAAGAAATTAACATGTGAATACCAAACATTTGTCAACACAGTTAAAAAAGTATGGAGGAGCTGTATGTGGCATTTAGAGACATTTTCCATTAAAAATCAGAAAGTAATGTAAAATAGAAGGAAATCTAACATTTTATCCAATATTGTAAGTATCCTGCAAGCTGGTGTGAACAGATATATGTGTGTTTTTCTGCAGTATATCAGGAACAACACATACAATCAGTGTGTTTCCCACCTATCACTTAAGGTTTTGGTGACCGCTAAACGAGTAGGACTGCAAAGGCGTTATCAGTAGATAGAGTGAGAGTGAGCATTAGTACAGCCAATTCCAAGATAACCAACAACACAAACAATTAAACACAGTTACCACTCTGATACATTGACTAGCATCTGATTTTGGCCACCATAAACTCTTCAAAAACTCCTCTGGGTCACTGAGTTTCCCTTATGTTTCCCCTCTCACCATCTTGATACTCCTGCGAACTGCCAACAGGTTGATGGGCTGGAACATACGGCCTGATCAAACAGAAGAGCTACTGTAGCTTAAACTGCTGAATAAGTTCATGCTGGTTCTGATAGAAAAATGTTGGAACACACAGCGCATCAGTTTGTTATATTTGGGGCTGTGTACGAGCAGACCGGTCGGAGTGTCCATGCTGACCCCCGTCCACCAACAAAAGATTGTACAGGGGACACATGAGCATTAGAATTGGACCATGGAGCAATCGGAGAAGGAGGTCTGGTCTGATGGATCAGGTCTTCTTTCACATGAATGAATTAATGAATTAATGAATGAAAATTTATTGGTCACCACCAAGCATGGACACTTAGGTCACAACCAAAGGGTAGGGGCTGAAGCCTCAGCTTATGTATGCCCCCCCTCCTTCTTACATTTCAATTTTTTTTCTCTTTTAAATTTTTTTTTTTTAAACATTTTTGGGACATTATCTTAAAATATTAAAAACAAAGAGCATATACACATATGCATGCATACTTATATCCACCTATGACACACACATATATACATGCTCATACATATATACATGCGCATACATATACACATACATATGTACACTACACATGCATATTCATACATACATGCATATACCTGCACATACAAATTTTAAAATAATTACTTAAGGGTTAATCATTATAATAGCACTCAATGCACCCATACTTTTTTTCTTTCTTTTCTTTATAGCATCCTTCAGTTATCCATAATGTGGATGGCAGCGTGTGTTTCTCCTACCTGGAAAAGACATTATAGCATTATGAGAAGAAGACAAGCAGGTGGAGACAGTTTCATGTTTTTACAATGTTATGCTGGAAAATTATTCATTGTGTGTTACTTTGACATGTAGCACTGACCTAACCCTTCTGTGGGATTTCATGTAATCTGCCACTTTGGACAGGATATCAAACTTTTCCTCACTCATCTTCTACTGCTTATCTGTTTCTGGTTTGTGGGGGGTGCTGGAGCCAATCCCAGCTCACACTGGGTGAGGGTGGGGTACACCTTGGACAGGTCACCAGTCCATCACAGGGCCAACACACAGAGACAGACAGAGACCAACAACCACTCACACCTATGGACAATTTAGAGTCACCAATTAACCCAAACATGATGTCTTTGGACAGTGGGAGGAAAGTGGAGTATGTGGAGGAAACCCATGCAGACACTGGGAGAACATGCAAACTCCACACAGAAAGGCCCCAGGCTGGGAACCGAACCCACAACCTTCTTATCGTGGGGCAACAGCACTAACCACTATGCTACCATGCTGCCCATTTAATGGCATTGTTTTTAATTTTTTTTTGCAGCTTTGTTAAATGTGTTATTAGGCCAGGGTACTATTGTAAATGAGATTCTTAATCTCAATGAGGTTTTCCTACTTGAAAAAAATACACAAATCAAGTATCAACAAAGACAGTGTTTTATAATTAAAAAGAAATGGTTGCACTAAATGCAGATCAACAAAAGAATGATAACTATACACCGATTTAGTTAAAGTGCACTATATTTTGGTGTGTGTTTATGTGCTGAATTCACCTCAGTAGTTTTCAGAGTAGTTACAGAGCATCAGCATAAACAGTAAATGAATAACTTCTCTGTCCTTTAACAGTTATATGTCTCTGTTCTCTGGTGATGTCTTCAGACATCTTTGCCTTCTTTGTAGAGAAGACTAGAGACTAACTGTTTCTACAACTTTGCCATTAAATCGTTAACTATGAGCCATCTGTGTGTACTGTATGTGTATATACACTGCTCAAAAAAATAAAGGGAACACTAAAATAACACATCCTATATTTGAATTAATGAAATATTATTATTAAATACTTTGTTCTTTACATAGTTGAATGTGCTGACAACAAAATCACATAAAAATTATCAATGGAAATCAAATTTATTAACCCATGGTCTGGATTTGGATTCACACTCAAAATTGAAGTGGAAAAACATACTACAGGCTGATCCAACTTTGATGTAATGTCCTTAAAACAAGTCAAAATGAGGCTCAGTAGTGTGTGTGACCTCCACGTGCCCGTATGACCTCCCTACAACGCCTGGGCATGTTCCTGATGAGGTGGCGGATGGTCTCCTGAGGGATCTCCTCCCAGACCTGGACTAAAGCATCCGCCAACTCCTGGACAGTCTGTGGTGCAACGTGGCGTTGGTGGATGGAGCGAGACATGATGTCCCAGATGTGCTCAATTGGATTCAGGTCTGGGGAACGGGCGGGCCAGTCCATAGCATCAATGCCTTCGTCTTGCAGGAACTGCTGACACACTCCAGCCACATGAGGTCTAGCATTGTCTTGCATAAGGTGGAACCCAGGGCCAACCGCACCAGCATATGGTCTCACAATGGGTCTGAGGATCTCATCTCTGTACCTAATGGCAGTCAGGCTACCTCTGGCGAGCACATAGAGGGCTGTGTGCCCCCCAAAGAAATGCCACCCCACACCATTACTGACCCACTGCCAAACCAGTCATGCTGGAGGATGTTGCAGGCAGCAGAACGTTCTCCACGGCGTCTCCTGACTCTGTCACGTCTGTCACATGTGCTCAGTGTGAACCTGCTTTCATCTGTGAAGAGCACAGGGCGCCAGTGGGGAATTTGCCAATCTTGGTGTTCTCTGGCAAATGCCAAACGTCCTGCACGGTGTTGGGCTGTAAGCACAACCCCCACCTGTGGACGTCGGGCCCTCATACCACCCTCATGGAGTCTGTTTCTGAGCGTTTGAGCAGACACATGCACATTTGTGGCCTGCTGGAGGTCATTTTGCAGGGCTCTGGCAGTGCTCCTCCTGTTCCTCCTTGCACAAAGGCGGAGGTAGCGGTCCTGCTGCTGGGTTGTTGCCCTCCTACGGCCTCCTCCACGTCTCCTGATGTACTGGCCTGTCTCCTGGTAGCGCCTCCATGCTCTGGACACTACGCTGACAGACACAGCAAACCTTCTTGCCACAGCTCGCATTGATGTGCCATCCTGGATGAGCTGCACTACCTGAGCCACTTGTGTGGGTTGTAGACTCCGTCTCATGCTACCACTAGAGTGAAAGCACCGCCAGCATTCAAAAGTGACCAAAACATCAGCCAGAAAGCATAGGAACTGAGAAGTGGTCTGTTGTCACCACCTGCAGAACCAACCCTTTATTGGGGGTGTCTTGCTAATTGCTTATAATTTCCACCTGTTGTCTATTCCATTTGCTCAACAGCATGTGAAATTGATCGTCAATCAGTGTTGCTTCCTAAGTGGACAGTTTGATTTCACAGAAGTTTGACTGACTTGGAGTTACATTGTGTTGTTTAAGTGTTCCCTTTAGTTTTTTGAGCAGTGTATCTGTGTAATGCACCACCCCAAAGTACACATAAAAAATGGGAGAAATGCCAAAGTTTATGATTTTACAGTGAAACAGTGCTGACAATGGTTCATTGGACCACTTTGGTGAGACAAAATATAAAATTTAGCAACTTCAACTCATTACCACATTATGTGATTGTTGCTGTGTGTTTAGTCTCATTGAGGTGATGACTTACTGAGCCCACTGAAAATAAAGGATCACTCTTCACTAACTGGTCATCCGTCCTTCCATCTGGTCGGGTTTTGGTCTAGAGTCTTCCATGCTATCCCTTCCTGGATGTTGGTGCAGAGATTTTACCTAAATAGTGATCCAGCCTCTACAGCTCCACTTGTGACTACTGTCGGCGCAGACAAACTACCTGACCCTGGGCCAGAAATGGACAGGCAGCAGTGCCCAGCATGAACAAATGGTCTCAAAAATCAACAACTAATGTCTTCCAAATATTCAGGAGAAAAAAGGTCTCAGAGTCTTCAAAGTCTGTTGTGGATGAAGTTTATTCAAAATACAGCAAGTGTCTGAACAAACAGCTGAGTGGATCGGACCCTGGTGTCATGCTCACTAAATTCAGACATTTTTTGGACTCGATTCACTTCCTGTTTTATTTTGTTAACCTCTGTATCATCCTTGTTTCACTTCCACTTCCTGTTAAGTTTCCAGCCAGTTGTCAGCCACACCTGATTGTCATCACTGATCATCCACTCAGTACTTATACACCGACGCTGTGTCCGAAACCGCTCCGTAATCCCTATTTAGTGAACTAAATGGGGAGCTTGTCATTTTCTAGTGGTGTCCGAAATCTTTTGCGACAAAATGTAGTGCACTGAAAGTATCCCACAATGCATTGTGAAAAGTAGTGAATAACCGATGGTCACTAACCCAAGTAAGACATCCTATGATGAACTGTGCTCGCGGCAAAAATGGCGATTTCAGCAGAACAGAATAGTTTATTTTATAGCACATTTCAAAAACAAGGCAATTAAACATACTGTTTACATGAATGTAAAGAGCATTAACATCGTGCAAAACACAGTATAATCAGACATTTAAGTAACGTTAGATTACAATTAAAAACTGTTACCTAAGAGCCAAGAGAATAGAAAATAATGGGACGTTTTAATTGCGTGACAGCGATGATACAATTAACGGCGCCAAAAGTAGTGTCCGAAAGTGATTGTTCATTTTGTGAATGGGTTCACTATATAGTCCACTACATTCATCTCCCTATATAGGGAGTAGGGAGTAGGGAGTGAGGGGGTGGTTTCGGACACAGCCCTAGTTTTCCATACCTACCCTGCCAGATTGTCAAGGTTACTCGGTTCCAAACGCTGTCGCGTTCTTCCAGTGTATGTATGTCCGTGTTTGACCTCTTGACTGTATTTTTGACCCTGCTCTTGCTTTGCCCCGTTTAGTACTTTTGCCTGTGGTTTTATGGACTTTTTGGACTGTTTTTTGACTTTGCTGTTGCCTAGCCCCTAACTGTACTGTTGCTCTGCGGACTGCCTGTGTTTGATCTTTGCACTTCAGTTTCCTAGCCTGTGCGTTACACCCGGGGTCTGAATACACGTTGATCACACCGACTAACATCTCTTAAAACATCTGCTCATATATCCCGAGGCCTCTCCTGTCTTCACCTGAGGCCACAACCTGTTGAGACCCAAATTTGTAACTTTCCACTTCTGCACCTGTTTTTGTTGTCCTTGGTACTGATTGGTACTCCCCTTACCAATCATCATCAGCAGACCTCTACTCCAGCTGTGGGTTGCAGCCTCTTTGAATCTACCAGTGTGTACCCTGTGCTTTAACATGCAATACAATGTGCAACACGCCATCTGACTAAAAAATTTCCCACAACACTACAAAGTCAAACCAAGTGTTTGATGCTCATTGAATCACACCAAAAGTCCAAAATCAGAAAAGAGAATCAACATGTGATTTATCATTCGTACCACAGCTGATGCTCTGAGTCAACAAACTGTACCACAGCTTCCAATGCTCATTCTAAGAAGCAGTGCTTCTTAGCTTCACCTTAGCTTCATCAGCTTTTACCTACATTAAACAATAATCTACTGCATACAGCAACTCCTGATTCAACTGCAATGCCTATTTTACATCTGGAATCATTCTCATCTCTGAATCCCTCAGAGCAGGCTTCTATAGTCTCATCATCTAGACTATCAACCTGTCTATTAGACCCAGTGCCGACCAGCCTCTTTAAAGAGATTTTCTACTTAATTGAGCCGTTCATTTTAGATCTGATTAATTTGATGTTATCTTTGGGTTATGTACCTCGGACTCTTAAGACTGCAGTCATCAAACCCCAACTTAAAAAGCAGAATCTTGATCCAGATGTTAATTACAGATCCAGATGGACAATTACAGACCCATATCATACCTTCCGTTCATGTCTAAAATCACTGAGAAAGCAGTAGCAAACCAATTACATCACCTTCTGCATAGGAATGGTTTGCTTGAAGAGTTTCAGTCAGGATTTAGAGCTCACCACAGCACAGAAACAGCACTGGTTAAAGTCTCCAATGATATTCTAATGGCTTCAGACAATGGATCAGCCTCCATACTTCTCCTCTTAGATCTCAGTGTTGCATTTGACACCATTGATCATAATATTTTATTACAGAGACTCGAACATGAAATTGGCATTAAAGGAACCGCTCTAAGGTGGTTCAAATCCTATTTATCAGATAGATATCAGTTTGCACATGTTAACAATAGCTCCTCCTCTCGCGCTATAGCCAGTTATGGAGTCCCACAGGGTTCGGTACTTGGACCAATCCTCTTCACTCTTTATCTGCTTCCTTTAGGCAACATTATCAGGAAACACAGCATCAATCTTCACTGTTATGCAGACGACACTCAGCTGTATTTATCAATGAAGCCAAATGAAGTTAGTCAGATAGTCAGACTGCAGACATGTCTTGAAGACATAAAAGTCTGGATGACCCATAATTTTTTACTTCTAAATTCTGACAAAACTGAAGTTATTGTACTTGGCCCCTAAGCACCTTAGAGATACCCTATCTAATCATCTAATCAGTCTGAATGGTATTACTTTGGCTTCCAGCTCCACTGTAAGAAACCTCGGAGTAACTTTTGACCAGGACATGTCCTTTGTCCCTCACATAAAGCAAGTCAGTAGGGCAGCTTTCTTCCACCTGAGAAACATTAGGAAAATCAGAAACATCCTGTCTCAAGAGGATGCAGAAAAACTAGTCCATGCATTCGTAACTTCTAGGCTCGACTACTGTAACTCATTATTATCTGGATGTCCAAACAAATCTCTGAAAGGCCTTCAGTTGATTCAGAATGCTGCTGCATGAATATTAACAGGAACTAGGAAAAGGGATCACATCTCTCCTGTTTTAGCTGCTCTTCATTGGCTGCCAGTAAAATTCAGAATACAATTTAAAATCCTTCTCCTAACATATAAAGCTCTTAATGACCAAGCTCCATCATATCTCAGAGAGCTCATAGTTCCTTACTGTCCTAGTAGGCCACTCTGCTCTCTAGATGGAGGTTTACTTGTGGTTCCTAAGAGTAAATCGGGAGGCAGATCTTTTAGTTATCAGGCTCCTCTTCTATGGGACCAACTTCCAGTATTGGTCCGGGGGGCAGACTCTTTAGCAATTTTCAAGACCAGGCTTAAAACTTTTCTGTATGACAGAGCTTATAGTTAAAACGTTAAAGTTCATTTACTCTTTAGCTATGCTACTATAGGCCTAGACTACTGGGGGAAGGACTGAGCACCTCTCTCTCTCCCTCTCCCCTCTCTTTCTCTCTATCCCTCTCCCTCTCCCTCTCCCTCTCCATCTCCCCTCTCCCTCCCTCTCTCTCTCTCTCTCTCTCCCCCTTGCATGCGCCGACATACCAACAACCATGCTTCTCCGAAATCCCACTTTCTCTCAGTTCCAAACATGTGTACTGCATTTACTAACCATGTTTTCTCTGTCTCTCCCAGTTCTTCTCCTCTCTTTCCCTGTCCTCATCCTGCAGGTGATGAATCATTGCCATCCCATGTTCCCTTCAATGCCTGCTGCTCCCACATCTTCATGAATTCCATACAGCATCATTTCTATGAACTTCATGCAGCATCATGTTCCTGTCTACACCTGTTTGAATATCCCCTCCTCTTGCTCTCTTTCTCTCCCTACTCTACCCAACTTTGCCCCCCCCTCCGTGCTTCTCTCTCTCTCTCTCTCCCTCTCACCCTCTCTCTCTCCCTTTCTCAACCCAACCGGTCGAGGCAGATGGCCGCCCCCGCTGAGCTTGGTTCTGCCTCTTAAAGGAAGTTTTTCCTTGCCACTGTTGCCAAGTGCTTGCTCATCGGGGAACTGTTGGGTCGCTTTAAATAATTTTATAAAGAGTTTGGTCTAGACCTGCTCTATATGTAAAGTGCCTTGATGTAACTTTGTTATGATTTGGCGCAATACAAATAAATCTGATTTGATTTGATCGTCCACCTGGTCCTTACTCAGAGTTTCTATCAGACTTTTCTGGTTTTTTTTTTAATTTATTTTTTTTAATCAAAGTTAGTCCTTTATACAGATAAAATTATTATATTGGATGATTTCAATATTCATGTAGATGTTGCAAATGACAGCCTTAGTTTTGCATTTAAGTCATTCTTAGTAATGTGGTTGTCGGTGGTGGAAACGTCTGAAGTTCTGGCATGTGAGGCAAAAAACTTTCTGACCTTGGGGAAAATTGTCCTCATATTAAAGTGAGGATGGAAAAAATGTTTCTCTGGCTGTACTCAGCAACATATTCTGGGCCATCGTAATGAATATCTTCTATTATAGCTTTGACAGTGTCTGACACTGCGTCCTGAGCCTCCCCAGAGATTTCAGACAGCAGAGACTCTGATGACTCTGACAGAGTCTATAACGGGAGATGTCTGTTGACCCACTGGACCATTCTACAAATATGTCAGTCACAGCTTTAGTGGCTGATTGGACAGAGAACTTAGACTTCAACATCAGAGGAGTCTCACAATGCTCTAGTTCCTCTATTTCAAGCATCCCTTATGGAGATGCAGAGATAGTTAGTGGGGTGGATTCCATGTTTGTTGGCTTCCAACACCCTCCCAGGCAATGGAACCTGAGTTTGTCCAAACATCTTTTCAGACAGTTTTTTACATGAAAAAGCATATGACTCAGAGTTTTGACATTGGATAGGGAGCCCCTGATGAAAACAACAGGCTCTGATGGCCAAACAGAGTTGCTGACAGCCTCAGATACAATGGAGTTCACCTTTTCTAAAACCTCTGTATCAATCAGCTCTGTCAGCAGTGCAGCGATCTCACATTTCCCATGTGGGGCATTTAACGCCAAAGCAAAACTCTGGGAAAGGATGTCCCCTAAATGTGTGTTAATTTCTTTGTTTCCCAAAGAAGCATTGAATTCAGCCTCAGTGTTTTCTTGTGGAATTTGTCTGTGAATATGGATTTGATGACTCCGGGTATAATGGTACAGAGAAACTGGCCACTTCAGTACACAAGTCAGCCAGAGTAGCTGTTGTGTCTGACACCACAATTCCTGCAGCCAACAATCTGCCAAAATGTTTCATGACCACGGGCAAAAGAGCCTCATGGGTGACGACCATGCTTGTGTTGTTCCTGTTTTGGTCCATTGCAGATGATTCTTTTTTTTTTTTTTTAATCTGCTTTTGTCCTCATAGTATAACACCACATCTCACATCCCAAATCCCACCTCCACCACCCGGATGACCCGGAGGCACCCCACCGGCCAGAGACCCACTCAGGAGCTGCCATGAACCCATCACCACACAGCGCCAGAAGACAAAGCCCAGCCACGAGGCCCTGGAAGAGCCCGGGCACCCAACCGAACCAACTGCAGTAGGGCCCAGAGGCCACCAGCCCCATGTGCCACCCAACCGCGGAGGACCGGGCCCCCCAAGCCATATCATGTCTAAGTAAGAGTGTCCTCTTTCCTGTGCTTCCTCAATCCCTGTCGAGGAAGCATTGCTCTGCACCGTGAATAAGTGACCTTGGATATGGTGTGATGCATTAAGACTGGGGGAAAGGACAGGAGGGTGGGGGGAGGTCAGAGGGCAGCACAATGCTGTCCTGCAGTCTGCCCCGACAGAGTTCCCCCTGAACCTGCCCCAGTCCATCTCCAAAGGTGTGGTGGATTAAAATCTTATGTTGGATGTATATTGTGCATATCTAAATGTGCCTGTGAGAAACTACATAGTGCAAAGTGTGTGGTGAGTGTTGAGTGATGAGGCAAGTGAGGGCCTGGTCCTTGGTCAGTGGATAGATGACTCTCCAAAGCCAAATTTTTGAAGGGTAGCAGAAAGGAAAGACCAGTTAACCTTGTCAAAGGCTTTTTTCAGCATCAATTGATACAACAATAGCTTCTGTGTTGCTGCGCTGCAACATGCTGATCAAATTAAGGAACCTTCTGACGTTATTTGGAGAGTGTTGGCCTTTGATAAAACTTGTTTGGTCATCGAGAATTATTGATGAGATTATTGTCTCCAATTTAGATGCAAGTGCTTTGTAAAACATTTTGATATCGGTATTGATCAGTTACAGAGGGCGATAGCTGAAGGGGAGTGTTGAATCTTTATCTGGTTTTAAAAGTAATTTAATATCAGCTGTATTCATTTGGGCTCTTATATAAGCAGTGTTTTGATCTCTGTCACTGTCCTGAGGAATAAATGCGCCAGAACTGACCAGGAATGTTTCATAAATTCGGCAGAGAAGCCATCCAGTCCAGGAGCCTTGCCTGCAGGCATATTTCCCAGAGCAGTTAATAGTTCATTAATGGTCAGAGGAGCATCCAAAAAGTTTCTTTGTTCTATCGTCAGATGCGGCAGATTTAGATTTTTGAGAAAGGCCTAAATGTCTTCTAGGTTTGGGTTGTTTGTTGTGGAATTGATTTTGATAAAAGCTGTAAAAGATATGATTGATTTCCTGGGGTAATTTGGGAGTATATTTGCCGTTTGAGTCCTGAATTGCAGCTATAAGAGATTTTTCTTTATTGCATTGGAGTTGATTTCAAAGAAATTTACCTGATTTGTTATTATGTTCAAAATTTTTATATCTGAGTTGTAGAAGTATGAATTCTATTTTTTAAGGATATTTTTTAATTGCAATTTCGTGTTTTGTAGTTGGGTCTATAATTGTTCATTTCGTTTCGTAGCATATTGTTCCGTTAGTTCTTTAATCTTATCTTCAATGTTTTTTTCAGTCTGTTGTTCCTGTTTTTTCTTGTAAGATATAACTTTGCCTCTGATTACGGCCTTCCCAGCTTCCCAGATCAGAGACAGGGATACATTTGGAGAGTCATTTATTTCCAAAAAGTTTTTCCATTCCTTCCTTATTACCAAATCAAATTCTGCATCCCTTAGTAGTGGGGGACGGTTTAAAGATGAATTCTATTTGAAGGTGGAAGGACACCGGTGCCTTATCACTGATTATAACTGGGTCTATTATTGCAGATGATTCTAGTGTCACACTCTTCCTGGAATGGTTTAGTTAGTTTCAGTGTGTCTGTGGATGTTCAGAAGGGTTTGGATTCTGACTGTGCTTTCACTCTGAGCTCTTCAAGTGTCTGCTAATGAAAACAGAGATTTGAAGAACCAGCTGACTCTGGAGACAGCCTCACATATGACTGGCTGTTTCACTGATGGTCAGATTATTATGAGCTTTGCACATTAACAACTTATATTTACTACCTCAACAGCTAAGGCATTCTTGTCTTTCATCTTTCACTTAGACATTACAAACACGACAGATACATCACGTCTGTCTCATTTTTCGTGCTAGCTATTTTTCGTGTATGAGCACATAGCCACAAAGACACCACTGTTCACACGACTCATCTCTCATAAATGAATAAAGCAAATCAATTGAAACACAAATTAGCTGTGGTTAGACAAATGAGGTGACCTCTAAGCCTCATTGAACACACTTTCTGCCAAGGTAACTCAGCAAGCTGCTTTGTTTTGGTTTTTTTGCTCTGCGTTTTATAATCTACTGCACTAGGCTATTTGTTAGGTATTTTTATTATTCATACTAGGAATAATTACTATATATTATTTTTTTGACTCATTGTACTTTATGCTGAAGTACGTGAAGCAGCGCTACACTGAAATTCTACTTTTGCGTACTCTGTTGAACTCCCCGCTGACGGCCTTGTTAAAAATGAACTAAAGGAGGACAGTGAAGCTTGCCGTGGGCCTAGCAACCATATGAGAAAATGATTAGTTTTGACCCAAAAATGTGCAGGACATTTTGAACTTATGGATAGTCAAATGGCCTCTCGCAGCAGTTCAAGTAGTCTAATTGTGAATTTCTGACATAGTGTTAAAAAGGGCCAATGGTACTAAAGATAGGTTGGAAAGAGATAAAAGGATGAGAAAAGAGCATCATGAAACTTCATTGCAGACACTTTGTAGTAAGTAATGAGGTCAAAAAGTAGACAATTAGCTGTACCCTTATAGGCTGCTGGTGGACCACTGCCATTCGCAGTCTCTTTATAATAAGTGCAGAGTGTTTGTTTTATGAAGTCCTGGGTTGCATCTCCAGCAGTCTGGAGATGTCCCAGTCTGGAAAGGCCAACTATCCAAGTTCAGTTCCTCCATCAATCTAACCTACTGACTCACTAAAAATTCCATAAATTTCACCCATAACCATGCAACAGTGGTATAGTGGTGAGCATAACTTCTCACCAAGCAGTTGACTTGGGTTCGATTCTCAGCCATCACAGTTGCTTTTCAGTGTCAAGGCTCTTTCTATATTAAATAGATTTGATTGTCATTTTCAATATTGTAATGTACTCAACGATGACTTGATGATTAGCTTATGTAAAAAGACTGAATTGCATCACTCTTTAATTCTTGTCCTCATTCCAGCTGCCACAGTTTTGTCCTATGTAAATGTTGACTCGTGTTTGAGCATTAAATGACCTCTCGCGCACACACACACACATGTTCACACATGCAAACAGTTGTGGCTGAGTGGTTAAGACGATGGACGAGAAACCCATTGGGGTTACCCTGTGCAGGTTCAAGTTCATCCAACAACGGTTGCTGATGCTCTCTCGAATCCTACTCACAACAGTCTCCAATAGTTTGTTGACTCCTGACCTATAATGGCTGTTAACCTTCTCTTGTGGTTGGCCATCAACAATGGTAGAATGCGTACTTGGCAACCTTCAGGCCACCCACCAAAACTGTAAGCTGCTGCTGACAACATTGACAGGTTTTGATGTTTAACTGGTAAATCCTAATGAAATTATCTATCAACTTTTGTCTCCTCACATTTGTTGTTTGTCTTTTAGAGAGAGGAAGAAACGGGTCAAGACCAAGGGGAGATGACAGGAAACAAAAAATGCTTTGTGAATATGTTCAGTATTTGTCATGATCAGAATTCATGCAGCTATCAAATGTTTTTGGAAGTTGTTCCTTAACTTCTTATCCATTGGTTTGCTGACATAAATGGAATAAATTTCTACATTCATTTTACCGCTGACTCACTACTAACAGCATTTCTCCTAATAGCAAAATTTCTCTCCAGGGAGTAATAAAGCTCTAATTCCCTGAAAGTACACAGCATTCCTTCTTGTAAGTCACTTTGGGCAACAACTAGTGTGATGGCAGCATGTTTCTACAATGCTAGCTTACGTCTGATATAGACAAAGCTTTTGACACTAATGTATAGCTGCAATGGTTGAGAATTGAACCCAGTAGCTTTGGTCACCACAACACAACCACCACACAGTTTAAGTTGAATTTCACAGAAATTTTCTGAGATGTATGACCAGTATGTCTGGTCCTCCATCAGCCTGAAAGGGCACAGCCAACCGTTCTGCTCCTTCCCTCCACAGTTCAACCAATCTCCATCTATGTGTTTCTTGGATGAATATTTTACAAAATAGGCTTTATACCATCAGTATGTGTACACACAAGTGACTGCTGTTCATGAGTTCTTGCAGCCGAGAGGTTAAGGCTATGGACTTTTCCAAAGTCACTGAGAAAAGAACATTTTGAAACATTGCAGTAAGACACCTTGTGGTAAGTAATGAGTTCAGAAAGATTAATTACAGAAGCTCACCAGAAGTGTGAAGTAAGAATAGTTACACATAGGAATGGAGCTACTCTCAGAAGAGATGAATCATCAAAAGATTCTTGAAGATAGAAAGGAGTCCCCCTCCTTTGACAGTATTTGGTAACTTTAGTGTTTAGGTAACCAGTTAGTGACTGGAATCTGATTCAGGCAGCTATGGGGAGCCAGTGAAGATCAAGGAGCAGGACAGTTGGCTGTACCCTTTCAGGTTGCTGGAGGACAAGACCCAATGCCATATTTTAAATCAGTGAAAAGCATGTGCTTTGCATGAAAGGCTGCTCTCCAATCCTGTCCTCCTCTCTACTGTCACAATTTTTTCCTCTGTAAAGGTTGACTCGTGGGTGAGCACTAAAGGTTATGATGGAAGATTTGACTGCACACAGTGTCAAAACTTCCATCACAGGTGATGGAGGCCTAGATTTCTGAATGGAAATAAAAGCTTTGGACAATAAATTTCACCTGTGAGCCCACTTTGGGGAAAATGAAATGACATATGTCCCTCTTCAGGTGAAAAAACATAGTGATACTGTCTGTATCTGCCAGTCAAAGGGAAATTTCACTCAAGGCTTGATTTTTGAGTCATGTTGCGCCATGAAAGAATAGACACTACTGTAGCTGCCAGTAGTGCCAGTTTATTCAATAATTCATCTTCTACCTTTTATCCATTTTTGGGTTGCATTGGATGCTGGAGCCAATCCCAGCTCTTATTGGGCTGGGTACACTCTGGACAGGCCGCCAGTCCATCACAGGGCAAACAGAGACACACAACCACTGTCAGACCTACAGACAATTTAGAGTCACCAATTAACCCAAACATGATGTCTTTGGAAACTGGAGTACCTGGAGAAAACCCATGCAGGCCCAGGGAGATCATGAAAACTCCACACAGAAAGGCCCCAGGCCAGGAACCGAACCCACAACCTTCTTATTGTGGGGCAACAGTACTAACCACTACACCACTGTGCTGCCCAAGATTGCTGTTATTCTTGGCAGGAATAAATGCCTTATATCATTAATTCAATCCAAAAATTGACACTCGCATTATATATCTGTATATTATATAGATTCATTACACACGGACTGATATATTTAAAGTGTTTATTTCTTTCAATTTTGCCTTAAAATTAGGAATAATTTCACATTCACACATACCAAAAAAAAGGGCTTTCAATCCAGAATGGTCATTGGTGTCAAAAGCAGCACTAAGATCTGACAAGACAAGTATGGAGGCCAATCTGTTGTCTGAAGCTATTAGAATGTGGTTGGTAACTTTTACCAGTGCTGTTTCTGTGCTATGATTTACTTCAAAACCTTTAGAAATGAAAGGGAGGTCATATATGGGTCTATAATTAGGTTTAATAACAGCAATCTTGGGCAGCACAGCGGCGTGGTGGTTAGTGCTGTTCCCCTACAATAAGAAGGTTGTGGGTTTGGTTGCCAGCCTGGGTCCTTTCTGTGTGGAGTTTGCATGGTGTCTGCGTGGGTTTCCTCTGGTTTCCTCCCTCCATCCAAATAATACATGTTTAGGTTAATTTTCCACAGGTCTGAGTGTGAATGTGGGTGGTTGTTGGTCTCTGTCTGTCTCTGTGTGTGTTGGCCCTGTGATGGACTGGTGACCTGTCCAGCGTGTACCCCGCCCTCACCCAGTGTGAGCTGGGATTGGCTCCAGCACCCCCATGACCCAAAAATGAATAAGCGGTTGAAGATGAATGACTGAACGGCAATCTTGAAAGGCTGTGGTACATAACCAAGAGATAAACTGATCCAGAATGTAGGTATTAATTAGTGGAAAAACATCTTTAAACAGCCTGGTAGGTATCAGGTCTAAAAGACGAGTTGATGGTTTAGATGATGAGACTATAGAGAGTAGCTCAGAGAGATTTAAAGGTGAAAGAGATTCCAAATACAGAGCAGGTGTTACAGTTGATTCAGAAGCTGCTGCATTTGATAGCGAACTACTCCCAATTGTAGGTAACAGCAGTTGAATTTTGGCTTTGATTTTTTTTATTTTATTTGTAAAAGAGGCCATAATCATCGCTGCTGAGAGCTCAAGGAATCAGTTGTCAACTGAGCTGTCAGTCTGGCTACAGTACTGAAGGGAAACTTGGGATTGTTTCTGTTTTCTTCTATCAAGCAGAATAGTAGGAGCTTCTGACAATGAGCTCCTACTAAGAGTTTTTTTTAATATGTTTTTCATCTTTCTTTCCAGACTAACTAGAATTCATCTGCATTACTGGACCGCCACTTCCTTTTCAATTTCCATGATGTTTGCTTTAAGGCTTGAATTTGAGGGCTATAGCAAGGTGCCAGCCTCCTCTGTTTCATTACTTTCTTTCTCAGAGGAGCCACTGAATCAAGATTTGAACACAGTGAGGCCTTAGTGCTATTCACAAGGTCATCAATCTGTGTAGGGGAGAAGTCCTCTATTGACTTTAGACAGGGCAGCTAAGCATATGATGTCTGAATATTCTCCTTAAATTTGGCGACAGCATTCTCAGATAAACATCTGCTACAGCTGAATTTATTCCCAGATGCTTTGCAGCCATTTATTGTAAACTCAAATGTTATTAGGTAATCATTGGAGCAAAGAGGATTGTGAGGAAATATTAATTGGTCAATTTCAATGCCATATGTTAAAACAAGATCAAGGGTGTGATTGAAATGGTGAGTGGGTTCATTCACACACTGGAAAAAGCCGATTGAATCCAGTAATGACTTAAATGCAGAATAAGGCTGTTACTGACAACATCTACATGCACTGTAACAAATTTCTGTAATTTCTACAATAAAAAATTACAGTAACTTCTTGTTCTAACATTTAACAAGGTGGAACTGTATAATGCAATGCAATATGGGTCAAAAATAACTACAGTAAGTTAAAGCATTTGTTCACAGTGTCACATTGTAAAGTTACAGGATGGGTGTGTTTTCACTTGATTCATCTGGACATTTGATGGCTGATACAAGGGAACGAACCCGACATCCATCCACTCAGTAAAGTGTAAGTAAGACGTTATTAGCCTACAAAATTAAAATGTGATTCAATTTGTAACTTCATGCAATTGAATTTGACCGTGCAGATGTCCATTTTAACTCGGCATGTAATGTAGACATGTCTGTGTTGCCAGCAGGAACGAAGCAGGCAAAGTGAGATCAAAGAGAAAGCTGCAAAACTAGCATTTTGGTAAGAATAATGTTTCTATATTTGTGTGAGTGACTGTATTTCACATTCTTTTATTTCTCTAAGTTGTGATTTATACGGAATATACAGGGTGTGGGACTCAGACTGCACTGTTTTTGCAAATGTTAGCTAGCAAAAAACTGTTTAAGTTAAGCTTGCCCCGTAGAGTTGTCCTGAATCCGACACCAGTATTGGAAATGCCTCTGATACTGTCCACATTGCAATAGTAAACCATATGTTTATTTATGTTTAGGTGAAGTTCTCATGGCAACGAACTGGATGCTGAGCACTGAGGGCCAAGTGGTTGTGGGTCCACAGCAGAACATTGTGGCTGGAATGGCAGCATTTTTCTTGTGCTACTACGTCTTCAATCTGGTGTACCAAGAAGATGCATCTAGATCAGATGCCTGCCACTGATGCTTGCATCGCTTCTCTGATAGTGTCTCCAGATGAAGCCCTTAGACCTGATGCCTGTTGTCCACGCCCACAGTGTAGGATCACTGATGACCTGCTGACCAAGAGCTATGATACAGTGGCCCGGATGGGGCGTATTGGGAATTCCTTTTCCCACCTTGTTCTGTCTCTATCACAGACTCTCCAAACTACTGGAACAGATGCCCAGACACAGAGCCTGAGTGACACTTAACTCCAAGCGTTTGCGTTCATGACCAGAGTGCTTAGCAGACTGATGTCCACATTGACAGTGGCCCGGCACCAAGTGTGGTTTGCCCAGTCCCCCTTGTCAGAGGGATGCAGAAATATACTCCACACCCTACCTGTCATTTCAGGACAGATGTTTGGGCCTGCAGCCCAGCAGGCTTTGGAGCGCAGTGTGCAGGTGAACAAAGTCAAGCAACAGTTTGCTGACTTACGCTGGGCACTTTTACCTTAGCTGAGACATGATAGCGCTCCTCGCTCTGCAGCCAACGCTCAGGGTCCCTCCAGAATCGGCTGCTCCTCAATCCAGCAGGGCCATTTCCATCGGGCTCCTCCGCAACCTGCCTTTCGGACGCTGAAGGACAGGGCACCCAGATACGGGGCGCCTGCTGACTGACCTCCCAAGCCGCCCAAAGGTTGTGAGACTCAGACCTGATTCCCTAGAGCTGGGCCCCAGCCGTTTCTCCCCGCAGCATCTAAGCCGCCGGGAGGCCTTGACCTCAGACCCTTGGGTGTTGTTAACTGTCCAAGGGATACAGTATTCAGTTCAGACGCCGACCCCCCAAATTCAGTGGGGTCAGGGTGACTGTTGTCAAGGGCTCCCAAAGGTCTCTGGCTCTAAAGCGGGAGATTTCAGTGCTTCTGGAGAAGGGTGCCATCGAATGTGTAAAAAGATCAGACCAATCGAGAGGGTTCCATTCGACTTATTTTCTTGTCCAGAATTGTGGCTTTCTTCCAATCCTCGATCTCAGACAGCTGAACCATATGCTCCATATGCTCCATGACCCGGGAGCAGGCCATCAAACGACACAATGCCTCTTTTAGCTCATGTGACCCAATGGGGACTGATTTTGCTGATTTTGCAGCGAGTCACGTTCATCGGGGTCGTCCTCAACTTATTGATGATGACGGCCTCCCCTTACCCACAGAGGGTGGACGACATCCTCAACCTTGTCTCACGTGTTCAGAGAGGCACAAGGTTAACATACGGTCTATTTCTCCAGCTGCTGGGAAAGCTTACAGCAGCGTCATCAGTCATCTCTCTGGGATTTCTCTCATTGCACCCCTTGCAGTCCTGCTGGATCTAACTGACGGACTTACACACACACCGGTTCGCTCAGGAGAGCGACACAAGTAAGAGGTTGTCTGGGCAAAGACGTTAGATTTGTGTGTTTTCCGAACTTAGTGCTCCTTATTGTTGTGTGTTTTAATGGACCGCCGAGTCTGCTCTCTGCTGTACTCTGAGGAGTATTTTTAAGTTGCTGCCTGTTTAGTTTTGTGTTCACCACGCTAAACTGTTTGTGTTATCCCGTTCGTGATTTTTTTTGTTTGTGTATGTTTGCGCCACTGTGAGTGAAAAGTAAGTTGCTTTGTCAGTCCACAACCAGACACCGGGCTACAGACTACGATCCGTACGCTCACTCTCTGTAGTCAAGGCAACCGCTGCTCTCCTCTCATGGTTGTGGGACCGAGAGTTGGTGTCCCTTCTTCTCGCTTTCCTCTCTCTCTTACTAACACACAACTACACATCCATTCAATCACGCACGTTTTTGTTCCACACATGCGATCATCCAATAACGCCAGTATAGCGCTGCCTTATCCCTCATAGTAGATAATCAGATTTGTGCGTGTGCAGAAAATCAGCTTCCGCCGATTGTTTTCATGTGACGTGACCTCCCCCGGAAGCTGCGCCATCTTGACACATGCATACACACACACACACAGTGGTTTACCTGTTTGCCTTTACACCGCTGCTGTCGTTCTGTGTTTTGCTTAGCATGAGTTGGTAGTATAGTACTTATTGAGTGAAACAATTGTTGGCTTTGTTAATTATTGTGGGTGTTAATAAATACTATTGGTAGCTTCAAAGAGAAGTCTTGTCATTATTGTGATAGGTGGCTGACTGAGAGAGTCAGAGCTAGGATTTCACACCTTCACCGTTCACCTAGTGGTGCTGATATTTCAGATATTGGCTCCTCTAATTGAACAACTGCTTAGGAGGCAACGTTTACAGTTTGTTTATCGGTCCGAGCTCCAGGTGGTGCCCCACATTGTTAATTGAATTTAATAATTTCTGATTATCTCTGAAAATTAGGAATTATAACTATTAACCAAACACACCCTTTTCAAATCCAACATTGGTAACAGGTGGAAACTTTTCTCTGGTTGGTGTGGGGTCACAATTGTGGACCCAGTGCTTTGCTCTGCTCGTACTGCTCAAATATCTGCAGACGTTACTTGACAAAGGGCTGTCTGTCTCCACCATTAAGGTGTATGTTGCTGCCGTCTTGGCTCGACGTGTGCCTTAATGGGATTTGCCTGTCATCCTAGAAGCCTTGTATTCTCCTCCGTTTGAGCCCCTGGAACAGGCTGACCTCAGATGGCTGTCTGGTAAGATGCTAAGCGGGTTGCTGAGCTTCATGCCCTGTCCATTGCCAAGGACTGTTTGCAGTGGAACTCTGATAGACTGGGGGTTACCATGTGGCCCAACCCCTCTTTCCTCCCTAAGAGGATTTCTGCCTTTCACGTTAATCGACCTATCAATTTGGCGACTTCCCCCCCACATTCAGGGGTGGAAGAACTATCTTCTAATGCCACCTTACTTTGTCCTGTTCGAGCTCTGAAACAATACATAGAGGTGTCTGCTGGGTTTCCTAAGTCTGATGTTCTTTTTGTCTGTTATGGAGGGCACAGGAAGGGTTGTGTCTAAACAGAGGCTCTTGCATTGGATTGTTGATACCATATCTCATGCGTACAGGTGTGGCGATCACTCCCACAGAATGGTTAAATGATGATCTGAAAGTTTTGTATTTCTTTGTCTTCTGTGTTATTCTCTTGATTATGCAATTTGTTTTAAGTATCATCTAAGAAAACCTTACATTCATACTTTAAATATGTTATGTTATGGTACGTGATTGCCCATATTGGTTTTTTTTACTCACTTCCACACCCCACCAGTCCAGTCAGCCAGTATTTAGCTCCGTTTTTACCGCTCCCTCGGAGTCCAGCCTCTTCCGTTTTTCATATCAGGAAACTAAATTCAGTATGGCGGGAGTCGCCGGCAAGTGAGCAGCAGGGGAGTCGTGCTCTTCATTAATCCATGTTCGCATCCGTGGTAAGCCTATCCCTGGCAATCAGCGCGCGTTTCAGTCCGCGTTGGTTCGCGTCCACCTTGTTTGTCCTCGTGCAGTTTGGATACTGCATCCTCTCCTCTCCACAGAAACCACCAAGCCACCGCCGTCTAAACAACTCCGGACCTCGCACACTTTCCCACTTACACCGAAACCGTGAGTCGGCTGAAGCCGGGTGTCTAAGTGTGCTCTTTTTGTTATCTTTTCTTTCCTTTTTTGACTGGGTTTTTTTGGGGTTGGATGAACTGTGCAAAACTAAGCTGACTTCCTTAATTTTACTTTTGTTTGGGATTCCGGGAAAACCCGAGGTGGATTATTTTGTTTTACGAACTGAACTGATAAACGGGAAAACCCGGAACGGAGCACTCGGTATCCTTATTTATTTTATGGACCTGGACTGATTTGTTGAAGAGTTTTGTTTTGCTTGTGTGCTCTAATACAACTTTGTTGAAATTCAAATGGTGGTGTGGTTGGCATTATTCAAGTTTATTTAAGTGTTCATTTTTGTGTTTCTTATCCATACAAAATGTGTTTTGGAACATTCTTCTGGGGTCATGGTTCAAACATGTATCCTTTCTGGGTTGAGGGTAAATTAAATTTGCTCCAACCGCTACACAGGCTTGGGAGCCTTCAGATCCCCCCAGTCAAATGTCATTCGACCTGGGGGTCTCCACTTTATGGGCTCCTTTTAAGGGCGTTCCGTTGGATGACAGCTGCGTGGGCTTCTCCCTGTACCTTTGCCCGCTTCTCCAGAGTCAATGTGGCCGCTCCCCATCCTGTGGCGACAGCTGTGTCGTTCTGCTCCTTCGGTTTGCAACTGAAACTCGGGAAGTGTGGATTCCTCATGACTTTGTTGGTATAGGTCATCCAGGTATTTCATACCATCTCTGGCGGTCAGGAGGAATGAAATAGAATGAGAGTTATGACTGTAACTAAGGTTCTATGAATTCTGGATGACCGCCAGAGTTCACTGTCACTCAGAATCTTGATGAGAAGATTGTGTAAGAGATGATCGCTGGGTGCCAGCCTCCTTTATCAGGTTGCTTGCGTCACCCAGGTCAAGTTACTTTGTTGGTATTATGTCTCCATCTGTGCATGCGCGTGATGTTTATCCAGGTATTTCATACCGTCTCTGGTGGTCATCCAGAATTCATAGAACCTTAGTTACATTCGTAACTCTCGTTATTCCTATAGCCATCAGTCATTTATAGTGTTTGCTCATTAACGTGGGTCTCCCAGTCCCTCTGCTCTGCAGTAAATGGAAAAGAAATATGTGGAGCTTTCTCTCCTTCTTCCTTCTTCTCCTTTCGGCTTTTCCCTTCAGGGGTCGCCACAGCGAATCAGTTGCCTCCATCTAAGCCTGTCTTCTGCATCCTCTTCTCTCACACCAACCACCTTCATGTCCTCTTTCACTATATCTATAAACCTCCTCTTTGGTCTTCCTCTAGGCCTCCTGCCTGGCAGTTCAAAACTCAGCATCCTTCTACCAATATATTCACTATCTCTCCTCTGGACATGTCCGAACCATCTCAGTCTGGCCTCTCTGACTTTATCTCCAAAACCTCTAACATGTGCTGTCCCTCTGATGTACTCATTCCTGACCCTATCCAACCTGGTCACTCCCAAAGAGAACCTCAGCATCTTCATCTCTGCTACCTCCAGCTCTGCCTCCTGTCTTTTCCTCAGTGACACTGTCTCTAGACCAAACAACATCGCTGGTCTCACCACAGTTTTGTACACCTTTCCTTTCATCTTAGCTGAAACTCTTCTATCACACATCACACCTGACACTTTTCTCCACCCGTTCCAGCCTGCCTCCACACGCTTCTTCACCTCTTTTCCACACTCTCTATTGCTCTGGACTGTTGACCCTAAGTACTTAAAATCCTCCACCGTCTTTATCTCTTCTCCCTGTAACCTCACTCTTCCACTTGGGTCCCTCTCATTCACACACATATACTCCGTCTTGCTGCGGCTAACCTTCATTCCTCTCCTTTCCAGGGCAAACCTCCACCACTCTAGCTTCTCCTCCACCTGTTCCCTGCTCCCACTACAGATCACAATGTCATCTGCAAACATCATAGTCCATGGAGATTCCTGTCTAACCTCGTCTGTCAGCCTGTCCATCACCATAGCGAACAAGAAGGGGCTCAGAGCTGATCCCTGATGCAGTCCCACCTCCACCTTGAACTCCTCTGTCACACCTACAGCACACCTCACCACTGTCTTACAGCCCTCATACATGTCCTGCACCGCTCTAACATACTTCTATGCCACTCCAGATTTCCTCATACAATACCACAGTTCCTCTCTGGGCACCCTCTCATAAGCTTTCTCCAGATCTACAAAGATACAATGCAGCTCCCTCTGACCTTCTCTGTACTTCTCTATCAACATCCTCAAAGCAAATACTGCATCTGTAGTACTCCTTTTTGGCATGAAACCATACTGCTGCTCACAAATGCTCACTTCTGCCCTTAGTCTAGCTTCAACTACTCTTTCCCATAACTTCATTGTATGGCTCATCAGCTTTATTCCTCTGTAGTTGCTACAACTCTGTACATCTCCCTTGTTCTTAAAAATGGGCACCAGCACACTTCTCCTCCATTCCTCAGGCATCTTCTCACTATCTAAGATCCTGTTGAACAACCCAGTCAGAAACTCTACTGCTACCTCTCCTAGACACTTCCAGACCTCCACAGGTATATCATCAGGACCGAGTGCTTTTCCACTCTTCATCCACTTCAATGCCCTCCTCACTTCATCCTTACTAATCTTTGCTACTTCCTGGTCCACAACAGTCACCTCTTCTACCCTTCGTTCTCTCTCATTTTCCTCATTCATCAACTCTTCAAAGTACTCTTTCCATCTTCCCATCACACTACTGGCATCTGTCAATACACTTTCATCTCTATCCTTAATCACCCTAACCGCCTGCACGTCCTTCCCATCTCTGTCTCTCTGCCTTGCCAACCTGTATAGATCAGTCTCTCCCTCCTTACTGTCCAACCTAGCATACAAGTCACCGTAAGCCCTTTGTTTGGCCTTTGCCACCTCTACTTTCACCTTACGCTGCATCTCCCTGTACTCCTGTCTACTCTCTTCAGTCCTCTCAGTGTCCCACTTCTTCTTAGCTAACCTCTTTCTCTGTATACACTCCTGCACCTCCTCATTCCACCACCAAGTCTCCTTATCCACTTTCCTTCCAGATGACACACCAAATACTCTCCTACCTGTCTCCCTGATCACATTAGCTGTAGTTGTCCAGTCAACTGGAAGCACCTCCTGGCCATCCAGAGCCTGTCTCAACTCCTTCCTAAAAATCATACAACACTCTTCCTTTTTCAGCTTCCACCATTTAGTCCTCTGCTCTGTCTTTGCCCTCTTCATCTTCCTCACCACCAGAGTCATCCTACACACTACCATCCTATGCTGTCTGGCTACACTCTCACCTACCACTACTTTGCAGTCACTGATCTCCTTCAGATTACACCGTCCACACAAGATGTAGTCTACCTGTGTACTCCTACCTCCACTCTTATAGGTCACCCTATGTTCCTGCCTCTTCTGGAAGAAAGTATTCACTACAGCCATTTCCATCCTTTTTGCAAAGTCGACCACCATCTGTCCTTCTGCGTTCCTCTCCTGGATACCAAACCTGCCCATCACCTCCTCATCATCTCTGTTTCCTGCACCAACGTGTCCATTGAAGTCTGCACCAATGACAACTCTCTCACATCTAGGGATGCTCTGCATCACTTCATCAAGGTCCAACCAGAATTTCTCCTCCTCCAGCTCACATCCTACCTGTGGAGCATACCCACTAACAACATTGAACATCACACCTTCGATTTCTAGCTTGAGACTCATTACTCTATCTGATACTCTTTTAACCTCCAGAACATTCCTGACAAACTCCTCCTTCAAGATAACTCCTACTCCATTTCTCTTCCTATCTACACCATGATAGAAAAACTTGAACCCTGCTCCTAAACTTCTAGCCTTGCTACCTTTCCACCTGGTCTCCTGGACACACAGTATGTCTACCTTCCTCCTCTGCATCATGTCAACCAACTCTCTACCTTTCCCTGTCATAGTTCCAACATTCAAAGTCTCTACTCTCAGTCCTAGACTCTTGGCGTTCCTTTTCTCTCTCTTTCTACGAACACACCTTCCTCCTCTCCTTCTTCGACGAACAGTAGACCAATTTCCACCGGCACCCTGTACGTGAACAGCACCGATGGCGGTCGTTGTTAACCCGGGCTTTGACCGATCCACCATGGAAGTCATAGATTCGATTCGCATGTTTGATTTGGCAAAAGTTTTACGTCGGATGCCCTTCCTGACACAACCCTCTGTATTTATCTGGGCTTGGGACTGGCACAATAAGGCACTGGCTTGCACCCCCTTGCGGCTACATTATAGAAGGTTTATCTAATGCATTAGAATTGTTTTATTATTTCCACATGCCTGTGCAATGAAGACTTGCTTGCTGCTAGTATATGCAAAGAAGAACAGCTTACACATATTCTCACATATAGGCTGTTAGACCTGCTCACGCATAATAAATGTTTTCATCATATACTTTCGATGTAGGTATTAGCAGCAAGAATCAATGTATCACCACAGTCTTAATTGTCAGATCAATATCCACTTAATTTCATTATTTATTGTCTGAGTTTATGAAAATGTGTTGTGCTGATGGTTCACGGTTCAAGGTGTGACTTGGGAAGTTGGTCGCCAGTGGGGAAGGGGCCATGGGAGAATTTTCCTGAAAGGTTTTTCGCTCCCATACATCTCTGAAGTTGTGAACTGTCTCGTGTATTTCAAGTGTATTCGATGAATGTTATCATTATCACAGTAATGTTGGACTTATTCAATATCCAGTATGTCATATAATTTTTATGTTTCAGTATCAACTTTCAGTTTTCCCGTTTGGTTACGTGCGGTAAGCGTGTTACGTCATTTCCCGTCACTGGTGGTTGTGCTCTGTGGTTGTACTCTGTGGTACCTCGTGTGCTGTCTTTGCTATTTCTTTGGTATTCTTTGCTATTCACCTGACTAATCGACAGCAAACTGCTATTAAACTATACTAGTGTAGGACTCAATCTCCCTCCCCTTTCCTAAGCCTATAAACGATACTGTAGCTCCGCTAATTGAACTGAACGATTAGCAATGGCCTCCAGCTCTCTCTCTCCACTCTCTCTTCCTCCTTCTCCCTCTCCTCTTCTCTCCTGTCCTCTCTGCTACATGTCCAGTTACTCCTCTGCCTCCTTTTATGATAGTACTTGTTGTCATAGATGCAGGATGATGGTAGAAATGGAGGCGAGAATTAGTGAGTTACAGTCGCGGCTCTGCACCTTAGCTAGCCCAACTTATGCTAGTGTAGCTAGCCGCCCCCCTGTAGCCAGTGCGGGCCAACCTAAACCAGCTCCTACGGCAGCCGAGAGAGTTTCCTCCCCCCCAGCGGCTCCCGAGCAGCCGGGATCTAGTCAGGGTGGCTGGGTGACTGTCCGAGACAAGAGGCATAGTCGTAGGCAGCAGCCCCCGGTTCACCACCAACAGGTTCACGTTTCCAATAGGTTCTCCCCACTCAGCGACACACCCGCTGAAAAGCCGACTCTAGTGATTGGTGACTCTATTCTGAGGATCGTGAAGTTAGCGACACCGGCGGCCATAGTTAAGTGTATCCCGGGGGCCAGAGCAGGCGACATCCAATCTTACCTGAAACTGCTCGCTAAGGATAAGCGTAAATATGGTAAAATTGTTATTCACGTCGGCAGTAACGACACCCGACTTCGCCAGTCGGAGGTCACAAAGATTAATGTGGAATCGGTGTGTACCTTTGCTAAAACAATGTCGGACACTGTAGTTTTCTCTGGCCCCCTCCCCAATCGGACCAGTGATGACATGTATAGCCGCATGTGTTCATTCAACCGCTGGCTGTCGAGGTGGTGTCCCGAAAACAATGTGGGCTACATAGATAACTGGAACACTTTCTGGGGGAGACATGGTCTGATTAGGAGAGATGGTGTCCATCCCACCGTGGGTGGTGCCGCTCTTATATCTAGGAATATGGCCGAGTTTATTAGAAAGTTAAAACCCTGACAACCACGAGTCGAGACCAGGAGGCAGAGCCGCAGTTTAACACGCTCCTCTGCGCCTCAGTCAGAGCGGTTCCCTGCCGAGAATAGAATAGAGTCTCTGTCTATGTCTAGGTCTATAGAAACTGTGTCTGTCCCCCGACCACCTAAATTTAGAAAAGTTACTAAACCTAGATTAAACAGAAGAGGAGCTAAAAACAAAAACTTAATAGAAATCAAAACAGCCACAAATTCGGTCTCAATTAATACTGCAGTTAAATGTGGACTGTTGAATATTCGATCACTATCATCAAAATCTATATTAGTCAGTGATCTTATAACTGATCATCGTATTAATTTATTTTGTATAACTGAAACCTGGCTGCAGCAGGATGAGTATGTTAGTATTAATGAAGCTACACCCCCCACTCATGTTAATTTTCATGTCCCTCGTACCATAGGTCGAGGAGGGGGAGTGGCTGCGATATTTCAGTCAAGCTTATTAATCAACCCCAGACCAAAATCTGGCTGTAGGTCTTTTGAAAGCCTCACTCTTAGTCTTTCCCACTCAAACTGGAAAGTTGAAAAACCAGTTCTGCTAGTTACAGTATACCGTCCACCTGGTCCGTACTCAGAATTCCTATCAGAGTTTTCTGAGTTTATATCAGAGTTAGTACTTAGTACAGATAAAATCATTATACTGGGAGATTTCAATATTCATGTAGATGTAGAAAGTGACAGCCTTACTTCTGGGTTTCTTTCATTACTAGACTCAATTGGCTTTTCCCAGCATGTGAATGAACCAACTCACTGCTTCAGTCATATCCTTGATCTTGTTCTAACATATGGCATTGAAATTGGAAAGTTAACAATTTTTCCTCAAAACTGTCTTTTGACCGACCATTACCTCATTACATTTGAGTTTACTTTAACTGACTGCACAGCATCGAGGAATAAATTTGGCTATAGAAGATGTTTATCTGAAGACGCTGTGGCTAAATTTAAAGAGAACATTCAGTCATCATTTGCAGCAATGCCATATCTAAATTCAAATGAGGATTTCTCCCATACACAGGTTGATGACCTTGTGTCTAGCACTATGGCCACACTGTGTTCAAATCTGGATGATGCTGCCCCTCTCAAAAAGAAAGTAATAAAACAGAGGAGGCTGGCTCCGTGGTATAATTCTAAAATTCGTGCCTTAAAGCAGATGACACGGAAATTAGAAAGAAATTGGCGTTCCAGCAACTGGGAAGAGTCTCACCGAGCCTGGAAAGAAAGCTTAAAAACGTATCATCATCTAGACCATCAACCTGTCTATTAGACCCAGTGCCGACCAGCCTCTTTAAAGACATTCTTTACTTAATTGAGCCCTTCATTCTAGATCTCATTAATTTGACCTTATCTTTGGGTTATGTACCCCAGACTCTTAAGACCGCAGTCATCAAACCCCAGCTTAAAAAGCTGAATCTTGATCCAGATGTTTTGGCCAATTACAGACCCATATCAAACCTTCCCTTCATTTCTAAAATCATTGAGAAAGCAGTAGCAAACCAATTACACGACCATCTGCATAGGAACGGTTTGCTTGAAGAGTTTCAGTCAGGATTTAGAGCTCACCACAGCACAGAAACAGCGCTGATTAAAGTCTCCAATGATATTCTAATGGCTTCAGACAATGGATCAGCCTCCATACTTCTCCTCTTAGATCTCAGTGCTGCATTCGACACCATTGATCACAATATTTTATTACAGAGACTGGAATATGAAATTGGCATTAAAGGAACTGCTCTAAGGTGGTTCAAATCCTATTTATCGGATAGATATCAGTTTGTACATGTTAACTCCTCCTCACGCACTATAGCCAGTTATGGAGTCCCACAGGGTTCGGTACTTGGACCAATCCTCTTCACTCTTTATCTGCTTCCTTTAGGCAACATTATCAGGAAACACAGCATCAATTTCCACTGCTACGCAGACAACACTCAGCTGTATTTATCAATGAAGCCAAATGAAGTTAGTCAGATAGTCAGACTGCAGACATGTCTTGAAGACATAAAAGTCTGGATGACCCAAAATTTTTTACTTCTAAATTCTGACAAAACTGAAGTTATTGTACTCGGCCCTAAGCACCTTAGAGAAACCCTATCTAATTATTTAATCAGTCTGGATGGCATTACTTTTGCTTCCAACTCAAACGTAAGAAACCTTGGAGTAACCTTTGACCAGGACATGTCCTTTGTCCCTCCCATAAAGCAAGTCAGTAGGGCAGCTTTCTTCCACCTGAGAAACATTAAGAAAATCAGAAACATCCTCTCTCAAGAGGATGCAGAAAAACTAGTCCATGCATTCATAATTTCTAGGCTGGACTCATTATTATTATTATTATTAATAACTCATTATTATTATCTGGATGTCCAAACAAATCTCTGAAAGGCCTTCAGTTGATTCAGAATGCTGCTGCACGAATATTGACAGGAACTAGAAAAAGGGATCACATCTCTCCTGTGTTAGCTGCTCTTCATTGGCTGACGGTAAAATTCAGAATAGAATTAAAATCCTTCTGTTAACATATAAAGCTCTTACTGGCCAAGCTCCGTCATACCTCAGAGAGCTCATAGTTCCTTACTGTCCTAGTAGGCCACTCCGCTCTCTAGATGGAGGTTTACTTGTGGTTCCTAGAGTCTCCAAGAGTAAATCGGGAGGCAGATCTTTCAGTTATCAGGCTCCTCTTCTATGGAACCAACTTCCAGTATCGGTCCGGGGGGCAGACTCTTTAGCAATTTTCAAGACCAGGCTTAAAACCTTTCTGTATGACAGAGCTTATAGTTAAAAAGTTAAAGTTCATTTACTCTTTAGCTATGCTGCTATAGGCCTAGACTGCTGGGGGAAGGACTGAGCACCTCTCTCTCTCTCCCTCTCCCCTCTCCCTCTCTCTCTCCCCCCTTCACATGTGCTGTCATACCAACAACCTGCTTCTCCAAAATCCCAGTTTCTCTCAGTTCCAAGCATGTGCACTGCATTTACTAACCATGTTTTCCCGACGTCTCTGTCTCCCCCAGTTCCTCTCCGCTCTCTCCCTGTCCTCATCCTGCAGGTGATGAATCATCACCATCCTATGTACCTGCAAAGCCTGCTGCTCCCACATCTGTCAAGAATTCCATACAGCATCATTCCTATGAACTTCATGCATCATCATGTTCCTGCCTACACCTGTTTGAATATCCCCTCCTCCTGCTCTCTTTCTCTCCCTACTCTACCCAACTTTGCCCCCCGTGCCTCTCTCTCTCTCTCTCTCCCTCTCTCAACCCAATTGGTCGAGGCAGATGGCCGCCCCCCCTGAGCCTGGTTCTGCCCGAGGTTTCTGCCTCTTAAAGGAAGTTTTTCCTTGCCACTGTCGCCGAGTGCTTGCTCATCGGGGGATCTGTTGGGTCTCTTTAAATAATTTTATAAAGAGTTTGGTCTAGACCTGCTCTATATGTAAAGTGCCTTGATGTAACTTTGTTATGATTTGGCGCTATACAAATAAATTTGATTTGATTAAGAATAAGTTAGATATATTTTCTTTAAACGAGATTACTTTTCTAGTGCAAAGCCTACTTGTCAAGATTATTTTTCTTTAAAGACAAAAAATAAGAAAAAATTCCCAAAAACATTTTTTTTTTTTTTTACTTTCTTGAAAATCCTTTTTTGCAGTGTAACTGAAGCTCTTTTCAGTTCAGTGACAAAGACCAGAGGGCAGGTGCACATTGCATGTTTTAGAATTGCTGCATTGGCTACCTGTGTGTTTCAGGATTGATTTTAGGGCTCTTTTCACAAGTCTACAAATGCCTTAATGGTCTTAGGCCTTCTTATTTATCCAACTTACTATTATATTATGAGCCCTAGTGGACCCTGAGGTCCTCTGGTACTGGCCTTTTAATAGCTCCAAAGGTGAGAAGAAAAACATATGTTGAAGCCTCATTTCAATACTATGGCCCTTGGAACAGCCTGCCTGAGGGCCTCTCAGCCACAGAGACAGTTGAGGTTTTTAAAAGAAGGTGTCAAGAACTCAATTTTATAAAGAGTTTGGTCTAGACCTGCTCTATATGTAAAGTGCCTTGATGTAACTTTGTTATGATTTGGCGCTACACAAATAAATCTGATTTGATTTGATTTGAAAGGCAACACAATTACCGAGTCAGAGGGTTCTGGCTGAATCAAAGTCCATTTATTCAAGAGAGGTCAATACCGGGAGGTCAAACAATCAGGCGACAGTACAGATATCCGATAGGCTGGCTTGAGGGTCGGGAACACAAGAATCAGGTCACACACGAAGAACACTCTTGTCGATCTGGCACAGGAGGAATGGGGAGCACAGCATATATACCACACACTAAGGAGACAATGAGCACAGGTGAAACACATTGGGGCGTGGAAAACAATCATACGTGACAGGAATACAAGAGCAGGACACAGGGTTCAAAATAAAACAGGAAATGAGGCAAAGACAGAAAACTCAACTAAAAACCCAAACAATAGACAGTTTTGTGGTCCTGACAGAATGTTTAACAGCCATGTTTTCAATTTAACTTTTAACTGATCTTTGTTCTCTTAAATTCTTAACTTAGTTTTTATCACTTCGTATACCTCTTAGTTGTTTCTACAAATTCTTTGTATTTTTTTTTCTGTTTTTCTATCTTTTATGTAATTCTTATCTTATGCATTCTTATTCTCTTGTTGTTATTTTTATCTTTAGTTCAGCCCCAGTCTTTTCCCCATGAGAGACCTGCACACCAGGAGTTTTGTCTGGTCCACCTGCAGGGCTGTTGTCCTGGTGGCCTTTCTGACCTGGGGGTGAGGGGACCGGCACCATGGCTTTATTGTTGTTGCATAGATTTTCTGCCCTTCTAGTTGAGGGTTGCTGTGGCAGTGCTGTCTGTGGTTTTGGGCTTCCTAAGATAGTGTTTCTTCACCTGGTTCAGTAACTTGTCATACATACATGTTTGTAACTGCGAAGTTGAATGTTTTATGTTATACTTTCTTTTCTTTGTGTTCTTTCTGCTATTTCAGTCTTTCTTTTTTTTTAACCTGTGAACCACTTTGTGATGCTCATTTGCATAAAAAATGTTATACAAATAAAGTTTGATTTGATTTGGTTTTTCTTTACATCCTGGTTCAGTGGATATCAGCCAAAATCAAGTACTTTCTTACTCTCTAATATTAGTCCAAGTACAACCCAGATATTTGCCGTAGTTTTATTGCTAAAGAATACAATGTTTAACTACAGGCTAGACTGCTGAAACTTACAGAGACTTCTGACATGCTTTGTTGTCCACTGAGACCAGCTAAAGCTTCGAAATAGTCATCAATTATCCAAAAAACAGATAACAAAATAAATATCCATACATTTTTACTAATATGTTACCACAAGAATTAACTTTCAGAGTTCTTAAGATATTTTTAAGACAATAAGTCACACATTTAATGTGCATTTTGCAAGTACACCATACTTACAGCAATGTGGGTGATGTGCATCTTCAGAACCACTGTTAGACTCAGGGTCAGAGAAATTTTGATTCAGGTTCTGAGAACAATGAAAATGTCCTGACTTACTTAACATATTTCAATGCACACAATGAAACATTCATAAAACTGAGAAAAACATACATAAGAAACAATTGAGCCATTATTGGTCACAACACATGATGACTATTTTGGTACCAAGGGATTACACAGCTGAAATTTATGTTGACTTCTTCTTAGTTCCTGATATACTTTGTAAAGATAAACTACTTATGAGATGTTGAAAAATAAACCAAACAAACCATACTGTCCCTAGTTTCTTTCTCTGTATGGCACATAGGAACATGATCTACCTGCAGACAAAATAGATACATGGCACAAGTAATACCGAAAGCCTTGACTGTATAACTGTAACTTTATACTCACACATCATAAAGTTCATGACTTACCAGATACTTGCCTGACTGATGAGTCTTAGTGTTAAGTGTTGGTTAGTGTTTTCCTGTGATTTAAGCACACAAAAATGATAAGAACAAAAATGCTTGTGTGGCGGGGTGGCGAGCAGTTTCTTTGCAATTGAAGAGCATGACAATGCCACTTGGGGAATTGAATAATCTAAACAGAAATTTAAAATGGCACACACCAGTAGCTCCAACAAAGTACTAGGACGGAATTATTATGGCACCATAGCCGGGACAGGGGGAGGGCAGTGCTGTAGCTTACCAAGGGAGCAGGGGATGAGGAAAAAGGGATCCACAAAATAAATCACCTGTGACACTGCACACCAACAAAAACTGGATCATGAAGAAAACAGCACCACCAGGAAACCAGACTGCCACAACACCTGTCCAAGGAGAGGAAAGTTAACAACAGCCCAAGAAATGCCAAAGATTAAAACTTGGTGTGTCCTCAAAAACAAATGTAATAAGAAAATCCCAACAAATTAATACAAAATAAATAAATAAAATTTTATCAAACAAATAAATAAAGAAAGCAACCTAACCAAATACAAGTAATTTCAAAATAACCCAGTTAAACCAACAGATTATTGCAAGAGACTGTAAATAATATTTGATATACGTAAACGGAGGCAACAAAATTGTGATATCTTTGGATATCAATTACAAACTACAAACATCGTGTCTGTTGTGAGACCCGAAACACCCAATGACTCCAGGAAACAACACTGATGATGTGTCCAAGTTAGTGCATCAGAGGATGTTTTAGAAACTCAGGTGTTACTGTGTGAGTCACTGTTGTAGGTACCACACGGTCATCTTCCTGTGTGGACCCTGGGATCAGAACTGGTAGCTCTTGCTTGTCTCTGCCAAAAAGTCGACCCACATGACGTCTGACAACTTTGCCATTTCCCAACAAAAATGTATAGGAAACTGGTCCTGTGATCTCCTGTATCAGTCCTGGTATCCATTTTGGTCCATATCCATAGTTCTTTGTGTAGACAGGCTCTACTGCCACAAACTGACGTTCTTTGGCATGTTTGTCATGGTATGCTTTTTGGCTTGCTTGTTTTGATGCCATCTTTTGTTTCATATCTGGGTGTATGAGATCCAGTGTACATCTCAACTTCCTCCCCATTAGCATCTCAGCCAGTGACAGTCCAGTTGTTGACTGAGGAGTGATGCGATAGCTAAACAAAGGTCTGTTTAACTTGATCTCCACTGTATCACCACTGCTTTGTTCATAGGTTCTTTGAATGTCTGAGCAGCTTGTTCAGCCAGCTGTTAGATGAGAGATGGTATGGCGCTGTTGTAACATGTGCGATACCATTGCTTGTCATAAAGTCCTTGGTTTTTTCACAGACAAAACACTGTGCATTGCCTGACACAATCATCTCCGGGATTCCATGTGTGCTGAAACAATTTCTGTTGGGTAGAGTAGAGAGAGAAAGAGAGCAGGAGGAGGGGATATTCAAACAGGTGTAGGCAGGAACATGACGCTGCATGAAGTTCATAGGAATGATGCTGTATGGAATTCATGAAGATGTGGGAGCAGCAGGCATTGCAGGAACATAGGAGGGTGATGATTCATCACCTGCAGGATGAGGACAGGGAGAGAGAGGAGACAGTATGATAAATCGCACAGTGCACTGATTAAAGTAGAAAATGTAGTTGAACATTGTCACATCAAAAATCTGGTTCCTATCCTGTGTTGTGAGGTCCGGGGGGGGGGGGGAGTTCGATCTCCCACACCTCTCAAACCTTCAAAGGGAATATTGCTCTAACCAGAGATTTCACAGACCTCCGCTAAGTGCAATCATAGGCTCCTATCTGACTGTGGCATCAAGAGACCCTGATTTCCCCGGCACTAAATTGCAGTCCACACCACAAATCAACAAGACTGCCCAGACCCCCCTTGGAGAGGTACAACTCTGGGACATTTACCCCCAGGATGAACTGATAACACTAGCAGATGGCTGTCATAAACTGCCGCTATGGAATGTATCCGAGCCAGTACGAACAACAAGATTGATATAAAAGAAAGAAGGACTATTCTCATCAGACAAGAGACTGTAATCACGCCG
This sequence comes from Remorina albescens, assembly GCA_034769265.1. Classification (NCBI taxonomy): domain Eukaryota; kingdom Metazoa; phylum Chordata; class Actinopteri; order Carangiformes; family Echeneidae; genus Remorina; species Remorina albescens. The sequence continues at coordinate 1,646,795 of CM068477.1, forward strand.
AACTGATTTCCTTGCAGGAAGAGTCCTTCACAGCTGTTTGAACCACCGTTCTACGAGCTAATTTGGCGGAGATAGAAAGAATGGACTATTCCACTTATAAAACCACAGCGCCACCTGATGCGAAACCTCGAAACCGATGGCGCACTGACCGAGCGCCACAACCTATGTGTTCGGGGTTTTCTTCTTTTCTTGCCTTTCTTTTGTTTCTTTTCCTTTTCTTCTTAGTTTCGTACAAATGTAAAGAAAAAAAAGGAAACAAAACGGAAAGAAACTTCCTACACAGTCCGTAGCCATGTAATTCTGACTTCCCACCACCAGTCAAGATACGCATGAAATGTCCTTTTCTCTTCTCTGTTTGTATGTTCTGCAATGGTGATAGCAAAGAATAACCACCTAATTGTGTCTTCACAGTGGATAAGAAGAGAAGAGGAAATATACTCATCAAAGATACATTTCTCTTTATTTCATATGCGGGTAAACTTGGCTGAATGAAAGGCGTAACTTCAAAAGAGAAAGATAAAACCTCCTTCGTACGCCCCAAAGCTAGAGGGAGAAATCTGATTGGATTAAATTCGCGCCGACAATCAGACCACCGTGGGTCGGCCCCCCAATAAATAGTCAAAGACAACATTACAATTCGGCAGAAATTCGGCGAAAAGTTCTGGAGAGGAGAGCTTAACCAGAAGATTCAAAAAAAAAAAAGAGAAAAAGAAGAAGAAACTCAGAAGTTAAGACTCAGCCGCTTAGCAACGAGGCCTGAGTTACACTTGCAGCGAAAACCACGGGTGAGCGGAACAAGTTTGGCTGCACTGCACCCAGTCCCAAGCGTCTCAAGTTGCCTTGGCAACCAGAGCCACTGGTGCTGCGCGCCGCTCCCGTCTGTTCCCTCATCAAAATAGAGAGGAATAATTCGGATATGACCAAGCCAGCCGCCCGAGGGACAACATTGCCGGTGAAGAGGGACGAGACAGACCAACAGCCACTTCAGCCGAGGACCAGTCTAACTTGGGAGGCCACGACGAAGGACCTCGATGTGGCCGCTCCCGTCGGACATCTCCTCTGACCTTTTCGTGGCCAGTTGATTCGCCAGCCTAAAGTAAGGTTGCGTTTATCTGCTCTCCCAGCTGGTTGTTCCGAGTGGTGCGAGGCATGGGTATTAGACAACATTGTCCCAAATTTTAGTTTAAAAGAAAAAGAAGCTCTCCTTCCTCAGATAGATTCGCCCGGCATTTGCTAAACAACTTCCCTTTCATCCGCCCAAAGTCCCTATTTAGGTATCAGCTGTTTAATCTTCTTGGTTGTGTTGCGTTATTTTTCTTTTCACGTCCGAGCTCCCCTGTTTCATTTAGCTCATACTTTAACCTGCCCTTTTATATAATGAGCATATGTTTGAAACCTCACTTATGAGCTAATAAAAACCTTAAAACTCAGCCATTGTTACACTTTTTCCTTCAGTAATTTTTTTAAGTCAATCCACAGTAGAGAACATCCTTTCCAGAGTGACATTTGATAAGCGGCAATAATAACATATACAATCCTAGGCACAACACCTGTAATACTCATCAGAACAAAGCAAAATGTATGCTAATTGATCAGCCACAATATGCAAGCCTCTACCAATGTACTCCTCCAAGATCCAGTGTGGAAGACTGTCATGGCAAAGTTATGTTTATTGACAAACAAAAATAGTTTAAGTGTTTTTGTTTGTTTATCTGTTTGTGTTTTTTAGTGCTTGAGAAAAATTTTCAGGTTGTCTATCAATTCCATTGTTGTGAGCATGATTTGTCATTTTCATAAATGAAATGTGAAACTCTTTGATCAATAAAGGGAAATTACATCATTAATATCTTTGTGAATTGTGTATTAAGTCATTAAAAAGAAATGAATGGAGAATTTCAATAAAATTATTAAAAATTTAAAATTTTTGTCTTCATTAGAATATATGTATTTTTTATGTATCAATATATAGCCATACATGATCCATGCATATATTGCAATAATTTTAAAATTATTAGCTCTAGTTTCCCATACATGGAAATATTTTATATGTTGCAATATATTTTCAAATAGATTACAATATATGTTGGTTTCAAAAGGGGAAAAAAGAATAATCCTTTTTTAATGTATTAAAATCTCTATATACAACTGAAATACCCATCACCTTCATCATTAATCTCCTGTATAATAGGGTGTTGATTTATTTTGAGTTGGGTGTAATCCAACATTCACATGTCCACCACATATTACGGTACCTTGAATATCTCAGACCAATAACTCAAAGCCTGGTTTCTAAAATTTCCACTCAGATATTGTAAGTAACTAAGGCACCCTATCATTCCTTAACAGAACAACCTCCCATTTGAATTCTTTTTTATGTATGTAGACTGAAAGTTTCATTTACTAGAAATTGTCAACCCTCTCTTTGAGCCCTGCCTACAGGAAGATGAGTATAGACTAAATTCCCATTTTAGTATTGACTAATGACTATAGATTATTTTTTAGACAATTTTTTGATTTATTATTAAGTTTGCTTGCTGACTTGAGCAGAAATTTTATTTCATATGAAAACACGCAGATGAAAGTAAACGAACCCTTGAAATACCTAAGGATTGCATTGAATCATACAGTTCTAAATGACTCAAGAGAATCACAGTCTTGCATTTACTAAACATCTCACTGTGTTCATATGTGCTTTGGAATAAATGGACCCTCCTCCTGCTGCCCAGCCATGCTCTACTGTTGAGGATAACAATGTCTGTTTATACATCAGTGAAGGGTACATGTCACACTTTTATTTATTGTATTGTGAAGTATTATTTATCTTACTCCACGTGCCTTCAATTGCCCCTTGGGGATAGATAAAGTGTTCTGACTTGATTTGAATTTATATTCCACACTGGAATGTAAGAAAATGTGAATGGGGAGATAACAATCAGAAACTTTATACTAGGATGTTGCCTCTGTAGGCCTCGCTAGACCTCAGGCAGAAGACAATGTGAATTCATCTTCCTCATTATCCTGTGAGGATGAGCAGTATGTTTCATTATACTTTCACTTCTATTTGGCATAATCTCAATATTGAGTAGCCTAATTACGGCTGCAAAGAGTTATGTTGTGGCATGAAGCTCAACAAGGTAGATATTCCCATCAAAAAGGAAAAAGGAAAAACTCATGAAAGCAAATAAATGAGGGAGATGAGGGACAGTTTTTATAATTTTCCACTGAATCCAAAACCATTTACACTCAAACAGCCAATTTGCAATATGATAAACTTAAATATGTCAACTAATGAAAAAATGTATTTCAGTGTTTTTATGATATATGTACAGTTTGTACAACTGATTTAAAAACAACCACCCCAATGCAACTGGTAGGGTAAACAATGACCTCTTTAGCTAGGATGTGATATTTGGGGATCACGCAGTGGAACAAAAAAAATATATTGACTTACATCAATTGTGTTAATGAGCAATGTTTTTGAAGTGAGAAAATGAAAGAATGGGAGGAAAAATTACAATAAAAGTCACCAACTAGTTGGTTGTAACAGTACGGAAGCGTAGTGTTGCCACGCCACAAAAAAAAAAAAAAAAAGTATCATGTTATAACGTGATATTTTCACGTTATTACAATATACAAACTTAATGTAGCCGCAAGGGGGTACAAGCCAGTGCCTTATTTCGCCGGTCCCAAATACAGAGGGTTGTGTCATGAAGGGTATCCAACGTAAAACTTTTGCCAAATCAAACATGCGAATCAAATCTATGACTTCCATACCGGATCGGTCGAGGCCCGGGTTAACAACGACCGCCATTGGTGCTGTTCACCTACAGGGTGCCGTTGTAATTTGGACTACTGTTCGTCGAAGAAGGAGAGGAGGAAGGTGTGTTTGTAGGAAGAGAGAAAAGGAACGCCAAGAGTCTAGGACTGAGAGTAGGGACTTTGAATGTTGGAACTATGACAGGAAAAGGTAGAGAGTTGGTTGACATGATGCAGAGGAGGAAGGTAGACATACTGTGTGTCCAGGAGGCCAGGTGGAAAGGTAGCAAAGCTAGAAGTTTAGGAGCAGGGTTCAAGTTGTTCTATCATGGTGTAGATAGGAAGAGAAATGGAGTAGGAGTTATCTTGAAGGAGGAGTTTGTTAGGAATGTCCTGGAGGTTAAAAGAGTATCAGATAGAGTAATGAGTCTGAAGCTAGAAATCGAAGGTGTGATGTTCAATGTTGTTAGTGGATATGCTCCACAGGTAGGATGTGAGCTGGAGGAGAAGGAAAAATTCTTGTTGGACCTTGATTAAGTGATGCAGAGCATCCCTAGAAGTGAGAGAGCTGTCATTGGTGCAGACTTCGATGGACACATTGGTGCAGGAAACAGATGATGAGGAGGTGATGGGCAGGTTTGGTATCCAGGAGAGGAACGCGGAAGGACAGATGGTGGTTGACTTTGCAAAAAGGATGGAAATGGCTGTAGTGAATACTTTCTTCCAGAAGAGGCAGGAACATAGGGTGACCTATAAGAGTGGAGGTAGGAGTACACAGGTAGACTACATCTTGTGTAGACAGTGTAATCTGAAGGAGATCAGTGACTGCAAAGTAGTGGTAGGTGAGAGTGTAGCCAGACAGCATAGGATGGTGGTGTGTAGGATGACTCTGGTGGTGAGGAAGATGAAGAGGGCAAAGACAGAGCAGAAGACTAAATGGTGGAAGCTGAAAAAGGAAGAGTGTTGTATGACTTTTTGGAAGGAGTTGAGACGGGCTCAGGATGGCCAGGAGGTGCTTCCAGTTGACTGGACAACTACAGCTAATGTGATCAGGGGGACAGTTGGAGAGTATTTGGTGTGTCATCTGGAAGGAAAGTGGATAAGGAGACTTGGTGGTGGAATGAGGAGGTGCAGGAGTGTATACAGAGAAAGAGGTTAGCTAAGAAGAAGTGGGACACTGAGAGGACTGAAGAGAGTACACAGGAGTACAGGGGGATGCAGCGTAAGGTGAAAGTAGAGGTGGCAAAGGCCAAACAAAGGGCTTACGATGACTTGTATGCTAGGTTGGACAGTAAGGAGGGAGAGACTGATCTATACAGGTTGGTGAGGCAGAGAGACAGAGATGGGAAGGACGTGCAGGCGGTTAGGGTGATTAAGGATAGAGATGAAAGTGTATTGACAGATGCCAGTAGTGTGATGGGAAAATGGAAAGAGTACTTTGAAGAGTTGATGAATGAGGAAAATGAGAAAGAACGATAAGTAGAAGAGGTGACTGTTGTGGATCAGGAAGTAGCAAAGATTAGTAAGGATGAAGTGAGGAGGGCATTGAAGAGGATGAAGAGTGGAAAAGCACTCGGTCCTGATGATATACCTGTGGAGGTCTGGAAGTGTCTAGGAGAGGTAGCAGTAGAGTTTCTGACTGGGTTGTTCAACAGGATCTTAGATAGTGAGAAGATGCCTGAGGAATAGAGGAGAAGTGTGCTGGTGCCCATTTTTAAGAACAAGGGAGATGTACAGAGTTGTAGCAACTACAGAGGAATAAAGCTGATGGGCCATACAATGAAGTTATGGGAAAGAGTAGTTGAAGCTAGACTAAGGGCAGAAGTGAGCATTTGTGAGCAGCAGTATGGTTTCATGCCAAAAAAGAGTACTACAGATGCAGTATTTGCTTTGAGGATGTTGATAGAGAAGTACAGAGAAGGTCAGAGGGAGCTGCATTGTATCTTTGTAGATCTGGAGAAAGCTTATGACAGGGTGCCCAGAGAGGAACTGTGGTATTGTATGAGGAAGCCTGGAGTGGCAGAGAAGTATGTTAGAGCGGTGCAGGACATGTATGAGGACTGTAAGACAGTGGTGAGGTGTGCTGTAGGTGTGACAGAGGAGTTCAAGGTGGAGGTGGGACTGCATCAGGGATCAGCTCTGAGCCCCTTCTTGTTCGCTAAGGTGATGGACAGGCTGACAGACGAGGTTAGACAGGAATCTCCATGGACTATGATGTTTGCAGATGACATTGTGATCTGTAGTGAGAGCAGAGAACAGGTGGAGGAGAAGCTAGAGTGGTGGAGGTGTGTCCTGGAAAGGAGAGGAATGAAGGTTAGCCGCAGCAAGACGGAGTATATGTGTGTGTGAATGAGAGGGACCCAAGTGGAAGAGTGAGGTTACAGGCAGAAGAGATAAAGAAGGTGGAGGATTTTAAGTACTTAGGGTCAACAGTCCAGAGCAATGGAGAGTGTGGAAAAGAGGTGAAGAAGCGTGTGCAGGCAGGCTGGAACGGGTGGAGAAAAGTGTCAGGTGTGATGTGTGATAGAAGAGTTTCAGCTAAGATGAAAGGAAAGGTGTACAAAACTGTGGTGAGACCAGCGATGTTGTTTGGTCTAGAGACAGTGTCACTGAAGAAAAGACAGGAGGCAGAGCTGGAGGTAGCAGAGATGAAGATACTGAGGTTCTCTTTGGGAGTGACCAGGTTGGATAGGGTCAGGAATGAGTACATCAGAGGGACAGCCCATGTTAGAGGTTTTGGAGATAAAGTCAGAGAGGCCAGACTGAGATGGTTCGGACATGTCCAGAGGAGAGATAGTGAATATATTGGTAGAAGAATGCTGAGTTTTGAACTGCCAGGCAGGAGGCCAAGAGGAAGACCAAAGAGGAGGTTTATAGATTTGAAAGAGGACATGAAGGTGGTTGGTGTGATAGAAGAGGATGCAGAAGACAGGCTTAGATGGAGGCAACTGATTCGCTGTGGCGACCCCTGAAGGGAAAAGCCGAAAGGAGAAGAAGAAGATTACAATATACAAACTTATCACGTTATAACGTGATATTTTCACGTTATTAGAATATACAAACTTATCACGTTATAATGTGATATTTTCACGTTATTAGAATATACAAACTTATCACGTTATAACGTGATAATTTATTGTTCTAACAATATACTTTTCACGTTATAATGTGATAATTTATATTGTTAGAACGTGAAATGTTTCGTGTTTGAATGATGAAACAGTGTAGAAAACGAATAACGAATATGGCTTATTTACAGGATTCAACAAGTTCTACTTCATGCTTGGGTTGAGATATGGCGAGATTCTGCTCTTATTGCGCACAGTGGATAATATTATGATAAGTATGCGTACACTACGGAGGATTTTAAAAAGCATGGGGCTGTACAGAAGGAAGAATGAGTCCGACCCTCTGGAGGTTGCTTCGTTTCTAATTGATCAGCTGGAGGGTCACGGAAGCCTCCATGGATACAAGCTGCATCATCTCAACTGCATCCAAGATGGGTATGTTGTGACCCAAAGTACAGTGAGGCATTTGTTGAAGTTTTTGGACCCCCGTTGTATTGAGCAAAGACGGAGAAATCGCCTGACACGACGCAGATATGTTAACCTTGGGCCTAATTTTATGTGGCATGTTGATTCATATGACAAACTAAAGCCATTTGGTATACGCATAAATGGAGCGATTGATGGCTTTTCAAGACTCATGGTATGGCTTCATGCCTATTCAACAAACAGCAATCCCAAGATCATTGCCGGTTATTTCATTGCAGAAGTTGAGAAGAGGATGGGGACAGCTGCCAGAATTCGCGCAGATTTTGGAACAGAAAATGTTACAATGGCAGAGATGCAGAGATTCTTGAGATGGAGTACGGATCGGGATCGCCACGTCAGTAATTGTTATATTTCTGGGTCCAGTAATCACAATCAGCGGATCGAAAGCTGGTGGGCCTTTTTGAGATCGCACCATGCCCAATACTGGATGAATCGTTTCCAGGAACTGAAAGACAATGACTGTTTCTCTGGAGACTTCTTGGACAAGCAGCTTGTATTGTTTACATGTCTGAACATCATGAAGGTATGTTAGTAGGTTTATAGCTCTCATTCTGTGTGTGTGTGAGTGTGTGTGTGTATGTGTGTCTGTGTGTGAGTGATAGATTTGTGTGCATTAACCTGCCATCCCCCCTCTCCATCATCTCCTTGCTGATTTCTCTGACACATTTAGAATCTGAGTTAATTTTATTTACTGGAATTCAGACTTCTCAAAATATATGATAACTTCATGGTACGTGCTTCAAAGAAAAAGTTTTATTGAAATATTCAAAAGGTCTACAGCACAGTCTAGTAGGATATATAGGCTATTTAAAGCAGAGAGAGTCCCTGGGAAGATTGTTTGGGCACACTGCAACTTCTGATGAAAACACAATTGCTCCTCCACTAAAAAATAATATACTAAACAATTCAAAATAAAAGGGACATTATTATTCAAACAAATCACATATGACATCTTAGCAGTAACAACCCCATAACATGTAGCCCCTGGGGATGCAACAAGATATTATCATTTGTTATTGATATGCTAATGTAAGCAGTCCTGTATCTTACTTTTCACAATGCAATGTTGGCATTATGTCGTCCTAGACATCATTATTAATCTTGCAGACAAAGAATTATATAGATGACTTTGGCTACACTTTGCTGGACAAGGAGATATTTTTATTCCTGATTTTGCCTGTGGGAAAAGATAAGGCACCTTTCCCACTGTCCACTCACCCCCTTTTTCTATAAGAGAGCATATGTCTGCATGTATCATATACTCATAATAGGAAGCATTACATTAATCTTTGTTTTTACTGTTATTTTTCCTCTACAGGAAGAGCTGCAGCAAGTTGCACATTTGTGGAATACCCACATAATCCGCAACAGCAGAAATGCAGTAGCTCCAAGTGGACGTCCAATTCTAATGTACACCATCCCTCGTCTATTTGGAGGACAAGATCACTTGAAAGTGGTCTCTCAGGAAGCAGTAGAGGCTTGTAAAAAAGAATGCCAACAGAGAGGACCTTATCCTTGTGATGAAACTGTGTTCAGCTTGTGTTGCCTTATAATGGCAGAGAACTTCTTACACTCGCCAACCACTGCAGATGAAGCCATAGAGTTGTATGTCTTCCTGAGAACATACATACTTAAAGACTTATAAATTGCCCCAAGAGCTCCTGGAGCATTAAGACAGGGCTAAATTATGTCATTATGTTGGTTAGATTAGATTTTTTATTTGTGAGGAAAATATCAAAAATGTATCACAACCATAAAGTTTTTTGTTTTCACTTCCTGATCTGTGCAGAGAAAAATAATATCTCAATGGGTTTAACAAAATATTTTGCCTACACTGTACATCTGCTCATTTCAAACTATCAAACAGGGTCCAGACTCCTTAGTCCCACATGGCAATAAAGTTCATACAGTGCTGTGTCCTGCTCATCATGAGAAGAGGTCTTTCCTGCCCAAACTCTGAGGCTGTTGTGTTGTTTGTATCCCTTTATTTTTGTTTTCGTGATATAAAACAGACATTTTTTCAATGCTGATACCAGACATTTGTCAACCTTCGTGTTTCCGATGTGGGTTTGATTTAAATTTGGTTTTAATATTGAATGGCAATCTTATATTCAATATAATATTACCGACAGATTTTTGTTAAATGCCAAAATATGAAAAAATGTCAAAATGATTTAAGGATAAATAAAACATTTTATAGATCAAGTAACTTATTATTTTGATTCATACAGAACATAAGAGAGGTCTTGCCATTTGATATGGTTTCTATAAATACACATAGAAAACAAAAATGAAATTTTATGCAAGACCAAAAATGACAGTGAACATTCAGTTTGAAAGGTGCAACTATTCATTTATTTTCATTTAACCATAGTAACAATATGCAGAGCAGCCATCACAATATGAAAAAATGATTATCCTTCCCTAAAGCAGTCTAAAACCATAGACTTAACCATAATCATCACTCACACACACACACAGTAGTACTTTGCTGTACAATGTAGCTTATGTTAGAACTCATCAACAGGTAACAGCTTTAAAAGTAACAGGCCTGTTTTGAACACACTTGGCAGCTGTGTGTATTTCTATAGGTATAAACATTACATGCAGCTCCAACTCTCAAGCACAAACAGGTACTATACTGCTTCAACATACTTGGTAAACAATACAGGCATAACTTTGAATGTCCAGCAGTACCCTCATTAACAAAACAGCCAGATAAACGCAATGCTGAATTGAGAATTTCTAGAAAATATTTGTCGAAAAAAGTTGTACAATTACAACAAATATTGCAATATTTTGCAAAGAAATTGTAAAATTTTGAGCAAAAAAAATCAACATTGAGAGAAAATGACTAAATTACTAAAACTTAAAAAAAAAATTGAAAAAAAAAAATTAAATAGAAAAAAAGTGACAATATGTCACAAATTATTTATGAATCTGCAACCCAGTAAAAATGGCCCCACGACCCACCTTTGAGTCCTGACCCACCAGTTGAGAACCATTGATTTAAACTACGCTGAACTCATGGGAGCTTTTAGCGGCCAGTATACTGTCCATTTCAGTGCGTAGTTCTGGGTAGGAAGTGTACGTCCATGGCAGTTCCAGAGCTGGCCCACAGGTATGTGCTACTGGCCGTCGTGCCAGCCTGTCTAGCAGTGTGAACAGGACCTCAACCTTGTTTACACAGATAACATCTGACCCTGTGACAAACCTTAACATCCTTTTGAGTCCTGCATCATCCAGTCCTCTGATGTACTGTTGCAGAAAACGAAAGCTCTGGTTCTCTGCTTGAGTTGTAGGAGATGCATCCAGCAACTTCAAAACCTTTCTTGTTGTTGGCTTTTTGTCCTCATACATTCGTAGGACATCTTGTGGGCTCACAAATGTTGCTTTTAGGAAGTGGCCAGCAATTAATGACATTTTTTCTGCTGCATATCTTGGTTTTTGGATCAACTGCTTGTGTGCCACTCTTAGAAGGGTGGCTTTCAGATTATCTTGTGTTGGGAGCATTGTTACATCCATTCGGTCCAAAAGATCAAGTAATTAATCCCTGTCCTCATCTAAAAGATCTTCTTTTAAGGCAGTGGTTATCAGATCCCTATCTGACTGATTTATGTACAAGAGAAGACTCTCAAACAGCATATCATCTGAGATTTCTTTTTCACCAAAAATAAGTGCCACTGTGAAAACAGGGGCAAGGCGTCAAGGGAAGTATCCATGGTCTTGAAATCCCTTCAGTAGTATTTGGCCAATGGATTTCCACTCTTCTTCCATCCATTTAGGAAACAGTGATGGAACCCTCAAGTCCTCCCCTTCAGCTGTTTGGTCCATAAACTCCATCCAAAACGCAGCATACACATCTCTTGATACACCATCTGTGTCAGCTCCTCTTTCATCGATGAAAATGTATTTCAGGGGGTGTTTGAGGAGTAATGGATCCTTGAACTGGCTAATCATCTCCTCCAGAAGATTGACCCTGTGAACTTTTATGGTGACACATACAACTTCATTTGAAGCTGTAGAACTGTTTTCTTCAGCACCCATAGATGCTGTGTCTGGAGTATTGAGTGCTGTGCTTGTCTGGGGAGGCACGATGGATGTGAGTACCAGCTCATCTTCGTCAAACTGCAGGCTGGGTTGATGCATCAACGTGTCATCCAGGTGACTAGCCATGGGCTCTCCAAGGAAGGGGCCAAACATCACCTCAGATATGTCCAATGATGCATCTGGTTCAAACTCCTTCAAATCTGATGATAAGATGACAACAGTCTGAGTGACTTCTTCTTCTTCATGTGTGTCTCTCAGTTGTACATCATTGCTTAGATCTGATATTTCCTCATCATATTCTTCATCACCCTCAACTTCCAAGCTGTTAGTGCACAGGTAAAATCTTAACACTCCCATCCTTAGTACCGTGTACAGTTCCCCAACTGTGATATTGTCATCAAGTACAGCTTCCTCCTGATAGTCTAATATGTCATGACTAAATGTCTCAAATCTTCCAAATTTGCTTTTTCCTTTTGGGAAGAAAAGGTCTTTAGCATACTTTAATATGTCAGCTTTAATTGATTCTTTTGGTACATCAATGGACCTTGTTCCCCCTCCTTTGCGTTTCCTCACTTGTTTACCATCATGAATCCACCCCAACTCAGCTTTTCTGGTCTTTTTTTTTCAGCCCATCTGTTTTTTTTTTGCATAACTTCTTTTCCGCTTTGGAGCAGTATTATCCTCCTGATCAGATTTATTATCATCATTCCTGTCAATGCCCATCTTTTTCTTTAGTTTTTCTAGCAGTGAATGTTTTTTTGATTCTTTTGCACTTGCACCTTGATTTTCCAAACAGAAGCATCTTGCTGCTATCCGATCTCCATATGTTGGGATGTAGCCAGCCAGAGTGTCATCATCCATACACTCAATGACTGTGGCATCAATCTGTAAAGACAGACATAATTATTACAACTCAAGGACAAGACTGGAAACACCTGCAACATCCTCCAACAACAGGGTTCCCACAGTTTTATCAATGAATTTTCAAAACTTTTCCATAATATTTGACCCCATTTCCATGAGTTTAATAGTAGTTTAAAATAGGCAGAACTATATAGAGACCATAGGGTGCAATAATGAGGCTCTAACTCCAGGAGGAAAGGAGCAGGAAGAGAAGAGAAGAAGGAGAAGATGGGGAGAGGAGGAGGAGGACATGGTGAAAGGAGGAGTGGAGGGGGAGAAGGAGGGGGAGGAGGAGGAGGAAGGGAGCAGGAGGAGAAGCAGAAGACAAGGAGAAGAGGGGGAGGGGGAGAGGAGCTGGAGGAGAAGAGGAGGATAGGAGAAGGGGAGGAGGAAAGGAAGAGGGGGAAGAGGAAGAGGGGAGGAGGAGGAGAATAGGAGGAATGAAGAGGAGGAGAAGAGGAGCAGGAGGAGATGACAAGAAGGAGAAGAGGAGAGGAGCAAGAAAAGAGCAGGAGAGGAAGAGAGGATCAGGAGGACGAGGAGGAGGAGAGGAGTAGGAGGATGAGGAGAGAAGAAGGAAAAGAGTGGGAGAGGATGAGGAGTACAGGAGCAGGAGAAGAAGAGCAATACAGTACAAGGAGAGGAGGAGAGGAGCATGAGCAGGAAAAGAGGAAGAACAGGAAACAGTTTTTCTGATTCCATTATTTTTATTTTCATTTTTTACACACACACACACACTTAGTTACGTTTAACAACTACTACAAAAGTGCTAAATAGTTGACAGATTACTTGGGAGTAAATGTGGCCTCTTGCTGAAATTCGGTCATTATGGTAGTATGTAGGTTCAAGTTCTGTAGGCTTACATACAGAGGACTTGAAGCAGGCACCAACATTCCCTTTTTCCTGGTAACGTTACTGCGCTACTGGTGTTATGCCAAGTTTTGTATCCCTGTCTAGAATTGCGTCCACCGCGCGGCAGCACTCAACCCTTAACACTCAATAATGACACTAAAAAACAAAGCTTGATAGCAATCAATGGTAATTCTCGGCACGGATACAAAACTCGGCATAATACCGGACTGTGTTACCCGGTAAACCAGTTACCCTGGCTGGCTAACTAAGTTAGCTAACTTATGCTAGCCATACATAACTTTGGATAACCCTTGACAGCAATGAAATAGAGGGGTTTTTTTGCAAGAAGTGGGCAACGTAAAAGTACACTTACATGTTCCTGTTCCATGCGTGACAGGCACTCTTCAGGTACACCGCGGTTCCATAGGAATGTCTTAAGTGTGGTTTGGCTCATCGTGATCCCAGTTCATTGCAGAAGGCCAATTGATAGTTCACGACACCGGAACACACCTATCACAGAGAGTCACCTCCGCGCGAGACCAGTCGAAAGAATAAACGTAGGCTATCACGTGATAAATATTTTTAGAGCAATAAATTATCACGTTATAACGTGAAAAGTATATTGTTAGAACTATAAACTTTTCACGTTATAACGTGGTAAGTTTGTATATTGTAATAACGTGAAAAGTATATTGTTAGAACAATAAATTATCACGTTATAACGTGATGTTTGTATATTGTAATAACGTGAAGATATCACGTTATAACATAATAAATTTGTATGTTTTAATAACGTGAAAATATCACGTTATAACGTGAAAAGTATATTGTTAGAATAAACTTTTCACGTTATAACGTGATACTTATATATATATATTTTTTTTTTGTGGCGTGGCAGCACTACGCTTCCGTATAACAGGGCATTAAAATCGTCCCTTTATAACCAGTCATGTTTTCACCTGATCAGAAGCAGCCTAACGAAAGAAGGCTAACTCCAGAGAAGGCCAACTTCACTTGGCATGTTATTATAACGGTTTCATTCTTATTTCAATGCCTTCTGTCGTTTGTTTCGTAATAGTGGCGCAACTATGTTTTTTTTTTCTTTTCTTTCTTTCACTAGCGACCGCCCACTTGATTGTAGTAGTGACGCTGGCGGATCAGGGCTCAATTTTCGTTTGCTTCCTATAGACGTTGTACTTGTGCCGATCTTAGCACTAACCTTGTCAGAGTTGATTGAACCAACATATTCCTGATGTTATGAAACTGGCTCCAAAGTGTCCAAAGTCAGAGTTCACGGTTAAACACAGACTTTGTTGAAACTCCTTTCTGAACCAGACCTTTCACGTACTCCCTGACGTCTGAGCGAAGCCTATTTCCCGGTGGCCGCTACGGGTGAGTTCTCGTTTCCAATCTGGTTTTAAGTTAGTTTTCATGAAACTAAGCGACACCATACCGACTCGTCCTACCTTAGGCAAAATTGGAAAACTGTTAAATTTCTTCGTAGAAATTTATGTATGTGTGTGTGTGTGTCTGTATTGTAAGTCCGTTACTTCCTTACAAGAAGTGTACACTCTTCTTACTGTTTCACCCAACTGGGTTACAAACTTTATTAAACTTTAACGTGTAAGGTACATTCAGCTCGGTAACTCAGGTGGTGTCACTCTAAAACATGTGACACATGGAACTAAACTGTGGCTCCTAACAATAGTTCATATTGTTACATGTATATATGTGTGACTGCCCGACAGTCACGTATGAACAAAGTGAACAACATGGACCTTAATCTTCTCTGACTTTATGTGTGTCTGTGTGTCACCACTGTCACGTTTATGTGGGAAGAAAGTGAACAAGATTAACTTTAACCTTGTGTGTGTGTGTGTGTGTGTGTGTGTGTGTGTGCATGTATGTATGTATGTGTGTGTTTGTTGTGTGTGTGTGTCTCCCTGTGGAGCTGTGTGTGTGCGTGTGTGTATATCTGTCTTTTATTGTGTGTATGTCTATATACACCGATCAGGCATAATAGTATGACCGTTGACGGGTGAAGTGTTAGAACACAGATTATCTCTTCATCATAGCACCTTTTAGTGGGTGGGATATATTAGGCAGCAAGTGAGCCTTTTGCCCTCAAGGTTACTGGGTTACAAGCAGGAAAAATGGGCAAACCTCTGGAGAACCTGTCTGATATGTTGCACTCGAGTAGTTTCATTCAGGGAGACCATTAAAGGTGCCCTGTGGTGTCTGGTACCAAGATGTTAGCGGCAGATCCTTGAAGTCCTGTAAGTTGCGAGATGGGGCCTCCGTGGATCCTATTTTGTTGTCCAGCATAACTTGTATAGAAAGTTATTTAGGAATTTCATTCCTGTTGCACTCCCTTTGCACACTTTAACATCCTCCAAGTCCCAGTGTTTTTGGAGTCCATAGGCTGAGAATGCTTTCAAGAGGCTGAAATGGAGCGTCACCAGTTCACCTGCTCTCACCTTATCAGACCCCTCTTTCCAGCTTGTGGTTGAGGTTGATGCCTCAGATCTTGGAATTAGCTCTATCTTGCCTCACATGTCAGTGAAAGACAACATATTACAGCCGCGTGCCTTTCTGTCCAGAAATCTATCCCCCACTGGAAGAAATAATTATGTTGACAGTCGTGAGCTTTTGGCCATGAATATTGCTCAGGAGGAGTGGAGATACTGGTTAGAGGGGGTGGCGCAAACCTTTTTGATGTGGACTAATCATAAGAATCAGGAATAACTGAAGACAGTCAAGAGACTGAACGCCAGACTGGCTAAGTGAAAACTATGCTTTGACCAATTCCACTTTAATCTCTCCTATGGTCCTGGTTCCAAAAATGCTCCATCAAGACTGTTCTCCTCTGACTCTGAACCAAAGATCAGCTGTCACATTCTGTCCTTTCATGTGTTGTTGGACGTGTTACTTGATTGATGGAACGTAAGGTGAAGGAGGCTAATCAGGGTAGTCAGGTTCTGGAAGGGGTTCCCCCAAATCAGCTGCTTGTTCCCCCTGATTTTCACTGTCAAATCATCCACTGGGCCCACTTATCTCTCCTATTCTATCATCTTCTAGTCAGCTGGATCATCTTTTTGAAAAGGCATAGGTTCTGGTGGCCAGTCCATCGCTGGCCCAACACATAGAGACAGACAGAGACGAACACCTGCTCACATTCATACCTATGAAAAATTTAGAGTCATCACTTAACCTAAACATGCATGTCTTTGGACAATGGGACGAAACCGGAGTACCTGGAGGAAACCCACGCAAAGCATGCGGAGAACATGCGAACTCTGTGCAGAAACCGAAATCAGGACCCAAACCTGCAACCTTCTTTTTGTGAAGCAAGAACGCTAACCACTCTGCCCTAGTGCTGCCCAACTGTGCTGCCCTAGCTGATAGTCAACTACTTCAAATCTCTGCTCCATCACTCACCATACTCATGGCTCTTCTTCATGCTACAGCTTCCATTGTAATTATAAAAATGTTTTGTTTTTATAATGTTTATATACTGATGGATGAGGTCAAGAGTTTAGCCGTTTGGTTGAATGACATGTAAGCCACTGTCACATGATGCACTGGTCCATGGTGGGTCATGTTAAATACCAGTTATTTGAAATGGAAAACAAGAAACTTTGTTTCAGATTTGCTTTCCCTCATACACAGAGAACTGTTTGCAGGATTTTGCAAAAATAAATTATCATGTTTGCCCCTCGGTCACTTTCAATAATTTACATTTATGCCTCATTAGTGTGTTAGCAATTAAAAAAAAATATGGCAGCCTTAGATGGTACAGTTTTATACAGTCTGTTGATAATTTACTTGAACCAGGAGAACACACTGTGATGAACTGCATGCCAAGTAGCAACTAAAACGTCATCCAACCTATTTTTAACCACTCCTGAATGTGGTAATCCTGCTAATGAAATTCTACCTCAAAGACTGGCATGTTGAGGTTCAGGTTTGCTCTCAGTCCACAAAATGAAACATGGAACCACCCTGCGGGGAACATCATGTTCTTCATGTCCAAGAGAATTTTATTAATTTTAGTTATCTGATTGAAGAAAATATATCACCTTCCTTCACAGACATGTGATGGTTCGTTGGTTCAGGTGCAGACACTGAGGGTGAAGGCTGAAAGCAGGATAGCTTTTAAGGAATGAACTGGTGTCTGAGGTGGCAGCATGGGCAGGAGATCTGGGGTACAGGAGAGTTATCACAAGAGATAATAAAAAGGAAACACGTGTGTATGTGTGGAGCTGGAACACAAAGTGTTTGGACATAACAGACATTTTCCACTGGCGTTAGAACTGTAGAAGTTGGACATTGGCTTTATTGGTTTAATGTTTTTATAGTTGTTGTTCCCTCTCATTAGCAGATTAAAGGTGTCTCTTCAATGCAGTACTGCAGTACTCGAGGCGGAGTCCATGGATGGGACTTCCGGGATGTGCTGTTCTCGGGTTATGCTCCAGATGGGGGAATGTTCATGCCAGAGAGTGTGCCTGTACTGCACCATGACATGATCAGGAGCTGGAGAGAGCTACCCTACCCCAAACTAGTAGTGGAGGTTGCCTCACTGTTCATCCCTTCTCACCTCATCCCTAGACTGGACCTGGAGGGTGAGCTCCAAAAGCATCATCATCACATGGAACTTAAAGGTCCACATTTGAACTTCTCTGTTGTCGAAATGTTGGATCATAAGTCCCCAAAGTCCTGGTGGCTGGTTAAAGGCTCAGTTTCTGATTACAGGCTACGTATTTCGATGTGGACTGAGATTTTTGAGACTTTCACTGTGTTAATATAGAATCCAAAGCTGAGTTAGAAACAAAGACCACACAGAGGTTTTTTTTTAGACAGTGTGGATCTTTGACACCCACCTTCTAATGTTGGACTTCATGGAACTTTTATATTCAGAGATATATAAGATAAGATCATGATATGATGATGAATTCCTGATTATGTAATTATTACTGGTATCTGATTTGCTGATTAGGGGGCAGTGCATTTTAACTACATATTAAAAATGTTAATTTTAAAATGCATACAATGCTACTGAAATGTTCTCTCCTCCCTCTCATACTCCCTATCTCAGTCCTGGTGGCTAAAGCCCTGTCTGGGTTCTCTGTGCCTGAAGTGGTTCGAGTGGCTCGGCTGAAGGAGGATCTGTCGATCCTGGAGCTCTTCCATGGAGAAACTCTTGCTTTTAAGGACCTGGCTATGAGGTGCACAGTGCGTTTCCTTGACTACTTTCTGCAAAAAGAAAAGCGCAGAGCCACGGTTCTTGTAGGTAAGAAGTACAGGTGAAGTATAAGTTTTGACTGTAAACAGAAGGCATCTGCATCAGCCCACCTTTTCCAATGCAGGGACCTCAGGTGACACAGGTGGTTCAGCAATCCACAGTGCTAAAGGTCTGTCTGGGTTGGATGTGGTGGTGGTTTATCCCCGAGGACGCATCACTCCGGTCCAAGAGAAACACATGATCACCTGCCTTGAGGATAATGTCCATGTGTTTGCAGGTAAATGAGAGCCATGGTTCTTTATCCAAAAAGCCAATGTTGTGTCTGGTGTGTTTTTTCCACTCTACTTTTGCAGCTGACGGCAGCTCAGATGACATTGACCAGCCTTTGCGCAGTCTTTTCCAAGACCAGGAGCTAGTCAAGACTCATGGCCTCATGAGCCTCAACTCAGTCAACTGGTCAAGAATCATGATTCAGCTCGCTCACTTCATCTACGCTTACCTACAGCTGGTAGGGGCGGAGCAGACAGAGGCTGATGCAACTTTACCTGAGCTGGAGGTGGTGGTCCCCACAGGAGGGGCAGGAAACATTACAGGTGCAACTACATGCACTACCGTGTGTCAATCTGTGAGTGTGATATGTTTGTGTAAATGGTGTGTCTGTGTTTCTGTTGCTGTTTCAGTGTAATGTTGCATGTGTATGTATTTGTGTGTTTGACTCAGTGAAATGCACCCTGGTCCGTGTTCAGCTCTACGCAGCTCTAATTTGAGTCAGTCTTATCAGTGGATGTTTATCGTAAACAATTGCATGACACGTTCATAGTCTCCTCCCTGAGTTTTCAAACTACAGGTGACCCAGACTAATGCTGTCTCTACTTTGTGTGTCTCTTAGCTGCTTTTATTGTCAAGCACATGGGTTTACCCCTGAAGTTGGTTGCCATGGTGAATTCTAATGACATAGTTCATAGGACTGTGACTACTGGTGACTTCTCCAAGGCACCTCATTCCAAACAGACCCTGGCTCCAGCTATAGACATCCAGGTAGTACAGTCACACAACCTGCTGCACAGTTGCAGCAACTCTGACCAGTGGGACCTATGGTGTATATATTATTCATATCATAATAAGTATTCATTACATAATGTACAACACAGTTGTTGACAAGGGTGTTTGCATGTCCTCCCTGTTCCTGCATGGGAGGAGCGGCAAAAAGTTTTCATGGCCAGTGTGTGTGTGTGTGTGTGAGAGAGATGTTGCTACACATTGCCTTTGTGCTGCTGCTCTCTCCAGGACCCATACAATATGGAGCGAGTGTTCTGGCTGCTGCTAGACAGAGATGGAGCTGCAGTGAAGAACATGATGGAGGAGTTTCAGCATACACACAGACACACACTGCATGAACATCACCGCAAGCTGGTAACGGTCTTATATTTACTATACCTGAACACCTCAGGGGTGATCATGTCTAAGACACTTTATCCACTGTCTTAGGCATCATTGTCTTTCTGTTGTCTCCAGCTGTCTGAGATTCTGTCCACTGGAACAGTGAGTGATGATGGGATTCTGGACACCATGAAGAGATGCTGGGAGGAAAACCACTACATACTGTGTCCTCACACCGCTGTGGGTGTGTGGCACCACTACCACAGTCCACCTACCAAACCTGGACTCAGCAGGTCAGACACACTGTGCTGTATTGACGATGTTGTATAATTTGAACCAGCAGGGTCCCTCAGACCATCAACACTTAAGATATGAGATGAATGCCCATTGTTGGTGTTCCTGCACCAGCTGCAGTACATAGAGGTTGTGTCACTGTCTCGCCACAGTATGTCAACATGCTCACGGTGTTAACCATGGTCACTCTTCTGGCATTAGTATGCTATAATTTTCCATTCAGCGGTAAACACAGTATACAAATTAAGCTGACAGGAGTGTCATTGTGCTGCAGCTATTTGGTCATGAACGTTTTGACCTGGATGAGGAGACAAACTTTGTTTTGCTCTGATAGACATAACCCAAACTACAGAGAGATTTCCATTTAAAATCCCCTGTCCAGATCTGTGTGTAGAACTAAACAGAATACGTTTTATTAATGAATCAGCATTTTGATCTTCTGTAACCACTGATGATATATGCAAGCTGCTGTCAGCATTGTTCACTTTCATCATCCTTTTTATAGAATCATTAAGGCATAGTAGCAAGTGAACTGACTTTGGTTTACCTGTTTATTGAAATTTACTCATCAGTGTCATTGTGGGATTTTGTTAATCCCTGTTGTGGAGATTTCATAGCCACCGCTACAACCAGGGCTATCCCCCTAAACTAAGCCTCAGTCTGAATGTGAAAAATTGTTCATACTCAGCTCTGTACAACAGTTATACCTGTGAAATCCTCTTAGTTGTAAACTTGTGGTGGACCATGTGACACTTGACTCACCAGCGGAAACAGATTATTAACAGAGTATCCTCTCAAACCTTAACTGCAGATGTTACATTGCGACAGCATCTCCAGCCAAGTTTCAGGCGGTGGTGGAGCGGGCTGGCTTGACCTTTGACCTGCCAAAGGCAGTGCAGGCACTAGATAAATTAGAGACTCGTTACCAGAAGCTGGAGTGGAGCCACGAGTGGTGCAAAGCCTGGGAAGAGAGACTGAGGGAGAAAATCAAGTCTGTGCCATCAAGGAAAAACACATCCTGTAGCTATTGATTCAACATGACAGACTATGGCTCTGTGGAGGAGGTAATGTGAACCAGCTCCTCCGTGATCTGTGTGTTTCTTCAGATGACTTCAGTCAGTTGTGTCCCGCAACTTTACATCTCTCTGGTGATGTCATACAAACAAACAAGTAAACAAACCAATCAGCTCCTCTGGCTTTTCCCAACACTGCTCTTACACAAATGTTAATATTTGTAATGTCTCAACTGCTGTTTGAGTAGTTACGTACTCAACACAGTAGGTAATCACAAAGTAAGAGTGATTCTATTACACAGTCACCATGGTCAGGATCTGAGTTGCACACACTTATCTTATCTAATCTTAGGAATCTTACATATTCTCTTGTGCAATGTCAGTCTGTTAGCTTGAGTCATATCCATTGTAACATTAATAGGCCATAATTTGTGTGAATTTATTATGCTATAAATTTGGGGGGCACCAGCCCCTTAAGGAGAAAGATTTAAGTGCTTATAAGCTTACAATTATTTGAACCTTATATTACTATCAGAAGTTGTGATTCCTCTGAAATATTGTTCTCTGATCTTTACCATGAAAGAGCACAGAATAAATTACCGGCAAAAAACAAAAAACAAGACAAAGCATAGATACATACATACATATGTATATATGTATATCTATGTATGTGTGTGTATTTCTTTTACATATTATGATGTCAGAATATATTAAATGAAAGTCGCAATAGATGGAATGAAGTTTGAGTACTGTATTTCCTCTAATAGTGGGTTCCATTCTAATTGACTGTAGCTACATTTTCTATGATATCTGGTAGTTACCACCACATATACCGGCAGCCATCAATTCTACAGAACACGCAGCGTGCAGACATGTTAGCTGTCAGATGGCCAGGTTAACCATGGAGTTGAAAGAGAAAATCCTGCTGTATGCAGTGGAGAATTCATTAAATAAAGGCCTCCTCTCTAATATTAGCCTGCCTTCTAATAAAGGCCCAATACAATCTGTGGTTGAGTAAATAAAAGCCCCCAGCCAATATTAATGGCATAACGGTACTCAAATTTCATTTCGTAAATACTGACTTTTATTTAATATATTCACACCGTCATGTTTTCATGGTATGATAAACATTCAATATGAACTCTTACGTCTTAAGTATGAATGATATGCACACAGATAATATGTTTGTCCTCCAGTATGGAGCACTAAGTACAAACAGAAACAGTATTGAAACTAGCTTCATCAATATTAGGTATAATAAACCGTATAATAATGGGTTTTTCAGTATTCCATTATTCAACCTTACACATAATCAAAGAATGAACTAAACAGAATAGCCTAACTCAAATGGTTCATTGAGTTAGGCTATTGTATTCTATACATGTTGAACCCTCATTTTCTACCACTTATCTGTCATGGTCACGGGGCTGCTGGAGCCAGGTTACAGGTCACCAGTCCACCACAGCACATAATGAACAAATATCTTAATTGCTATTGATACCTGATAATATAATACTAAAGTTACTTGGCTGATATTAGTATTATTATATTATTATTATTATTATTTACCAAATTTGGTCCCATCACAAATGGAGCAGCATTACAAACATGAGGCTAGACAGTGGATGCTAATCAGTGGAACTAATGCTATAATCGAGCCCCTAAAAGATAATTTATGGCACTTCACAGTCTCATCTCTGACCAGAAAATGAGTACAGTGAGTTTAAAAGACCTCATCACATATAATAGATGCAATATATTCTGAAAATCAGACTCCAGGGACTCCAGCTCCAATTGATGCATGCACAATAGAGAGGCCCTGAAACCAGACGTAATGCAGACCCTTTAATAGAAACAGAGTGAGTGAAGCAGAAGTCCTGCTCCACTCAACACATTATCCATGTGTCAAGTAAAATAAACCTTTCAAAAACAGTAGTCATTACGTAGCCGTGTTACATTACCACGTGACACACAACCTGAGGCCACTCATTTTATGTTTTGTATGTAAAAACCTAACTAAGAGTAACTCGTAGCTAACAGTTACCAGATACATGTTGTGCAGTGAAACGCTACTTCTACTGCTGCCCATTAGAAATATTCAGCTGTGAATCAGCTCTTGTGTGGAACATTCATTCAATCATCTTAAACTGCTTATCCGTTTCCGGGTTGCGGGGGATGCTGGAGCCAATCCCAGCTCACACTGGGCAAGGGCGGGGTCGTCAATAGTGATGGGCGGTACCACACTTTTAAGATTCAATACGATACCGATTACTTTTTGCGTAAAATATTCGATACCGATTACCAATACCAATTACTGGTAATTTCTCATTGGTGAATTTTTTCTCAATCATAATACTAGTACCTTTTAAAACAAATCATGTCAAATACTGGCCATGTAACAACTTTAATGTGGACACTTCAAAATATAAAAGTTAAACAAATAACTAACATAAATATTAATTAAATAAAACAAAACACCTTTGAACTTTTGCTGAGCAGCATTATTTTCAAAACAATGAAGTGATCCTGACAGAAATGTAAATCAATCCATTTAACATCAATACAATACAATAAATAATAAATAAAAAAAATATGAATGAAATAAAATTGTAAAAAACAAAAAAGTGCACATTTGAACTTTTACTTTGTCAAACTAACCACCTTTGGTGACCAGCATAATTTGGTCTTGACAGAGATGTAAGTGTACCCTTTTGTACAGAAAGAACATTTCTCAAAAAGAGTTAGCTTCTCTTTCTGTCGGACATTTCTCCATTTTCTCCGCTCCGTCAAAAACGAAACACACATGCTCCTCGCCGTATTGTTGCTAGCAGGATATAAACACACAACTCGCAGCTCTTTTGGGGGATATTGCACAAAAGTAGGATAAGGGACTAAGCCGGGATATGTTGGTTATCCTGGCTGAATTTAGCCTCAAGTTGGTTGCATGGAAGTAGGTTAAATTTATCCCGGTCAAGTTACTTTATTCTCTGCAGCTAGCCTGCTCCAGAACAGACTAACAACCAGCCTAAAATTAATCCTGGTGATTCATCTGGTAGTTCTGGTGTCAATCCTGTGAAAAATTAATGTGTTTTACAGCATTTCCATGGTCTTTGTAAATATGTTGCATCATTTTAATTATCCTGCATTACAATTTTACAGATATTTTGTCATTTGTCATTTCATTGAAGTCTGTTGACTGTTTGTAATTGCAACAGTCTTTTTATATTCATTCATGTGGTATTATTACTGCCTGGTCTAGTGTTATATTGCTATGCTAATGATAATGGCCACAGAAGACCCCTCTACATCAAGGAGGAGTTTTACAAGATTGGAGGTAACATCAATTTCAACTTGTAACCAACTTGGAAACATTTGGTTGGACATTGGTGGACTGCGGGTGTCTACTGCACAAGTGTTGCGGTAAGCGTGTTACGTCATGTGCTCTGTGTTACCTTGTGTGCTGTTTCTGCTATTCTTTGCTATTCACCTGATTAATCGACAGCAAACTTTTAACAAACTTATACTAGCATATAACTCAATCTCTTTCCCCTTTCCTAAGCTTATAGACGATACTGTAGATCCGCTAATCTAACTAAACGATTAGCAATGGCCTCTAGCTCTCTCTCCACTCCTTCTCCCTCTCCTCTCCTGTCCTGTGCTGTGCGCTACATGTCTAGTTACTCCTCTGCCTCCTTTTATGATAGATGCAGGATGATGGTAGAAATGGAGGCGAGAATAAGCGAGTTAGAGTCGCGGCTCAGCACCTTAGCAAGCCCAACTTATGCTAGTGTAGCTAGCCACCCCCCTGTAGCCAGTGGGGGCCGACCTAGACCAGCTCCTACGGCAGCAGAGAGAGTTTCCTCCCCTCCAGTGGCTCCCGAGCAGCTGGGATCTAGACAGGGCGGCTGGGTGACCGTCCGAGACAAGAGGCATAGTCATAGGAAGCAGCTCCTGGTTCACCACCAACAGGTTCTCCCCACTCAGCAACACACCCGCTGAGAAGCCGACTCTAGTGATTGGTGACTCTATTGTAAGGAACGTGAATTTAGCGACACCGGCGGCCATAGTTAAGTGTATCCCGGGTGCCAGAGCAGGCGACCTCCAGTCTTACCTAAAACTGCTTGCTAAGGATAAGCGTAAATATGGTAAAATTGTTATTCACATCGGCAGTAACCACACCCGACTTCGCCAGTCGGAGGTCGCAAAGATTAATGTGGAATCGGTGTGTACCTTTGCTAAAACGATGTCGGACACTGTAGTTTTCTCTGGCCCCCTCCCCAATCGGACCAGTGATGACATGTATAGCCGCGTGTCCTCAATCAACCGCTAGCTCTCGAGGTGGTGTCCCGAAAACAATGTGGGCTACATAGATAACTGGAATACCTTCTGGGGGAGACCTGGTCTGATGAGGAGAGATGGTGTCCATCCCACCGTGGGTGGTGCCACTCTCATATCGAAGAATATGGCCGAGTTTATTAGAAAGGTAAAACCTTGACAACCCGACAAGTCGAGACCAGGAGGCAGAGCCGCAGTTTAACACGCTCCTCTGCGCCTCGGTCATTGCGGTTCCCTGCCGAGAATAGAGTCTCTGTCAGGGGTGCAGCTACCAGTGTCAGGGGGGTATGCAGCAACAACTTTGCCCCCCCCCCAAAAAAACAAATAAAAAAAAGAATAGTAATAATAAATAAATAGGTCAAAACCCATACATCATCATGACCCTGACAGCTTTTTTGCTTTATCCATCTTTTCCCATGGACCTCAACTCACTACTAGCGCTTGCTCGCTCAACGCTCACGGCACCCCTGCTCCCTCTTCTACGTCAAAATTCTATGATGGAATCTTATGAGATAGGGCGCCCTTCTCTAGTATGTTAGTCCTCTAAAGTGTTATATAACCTTAAGGAAATACAGCAACTATTTAGAAATGCACAACAGCAGAAACATAAAGAAAATATGAATTTTATTTTATTATTATTATTATTATTTATTTTTTTTACCATCGCTTTGGTGCCCCCCCTGATGTGGCGCCCCTATGCATCGCTTATAGTGCACACCCACTTTTTGCACCACTGGTCTCTGTCTATGTCTATATGTATGTCTAGGCCTATAGAAACTTGTGTCTGTCCCCCAACCACCTAAATTTAGAAAAGCTACTAAACCTAAATTAAACAGAAGAGGAGCTGAAAACAAAAACTTAACAGAAATTAAAACAGCCACAAATTCGGTCTCAAATAATACTGAATTTAAATGTGGACTATTGAATATTCAATCTCTATCATCAAAATCTCTATTAGTCAGTGATCTCATAGCTGATCATCGCATTGATTTATTTTGTATAACTGAAACCTGGCTGCAGCAGGATGAGTATGTTAAAAAACTGAAATAAATAAAAAAAACAAGTTATTTTACTTGGCCCTAAGCATCTCAGAGAAACCCTATCTAATCATTTAATCAGTCTGGATGGCATTGCTTTGGGTTCCAGCTCCACTGTAAGAAACCTTGGAGTAACTTTTGACCAGGACATATCCTTTGTCCCTCACATAAAACAAGCCAGTAGGGCAGCTTTCCTCCACCTGAGAAACATTAGGAAAATCAAAAACATCCTGTCTCAAGAGGATGCAGAAAAACTAGTCCATGCATTCGTAACTTCTAGGCTGGACTACTGTAACTCATTATTATCTGGATGTCCAAACAAATCTCTGAAAGGCTTTCAGTTGATTCAGAACGCTGCTGCACGAATATTAGGAACTAGAAAAAGGGATCACATCTCTCCTGTTAGCTGCTCTTCATTGGCTGCCGGTAAAATTCAGAATAGAATTTAAAATCCTTCTTTTAACATATAAAGCTCTTAATGGCCAAGCTCCATCATATCTCAGAGAGCTCATACTTCCTTACTGTCCTAGTAGGCCACTCCACTTTCTAGATGGAGGTTTACTTGTGGTTCCTAGAGTCTCCAAGAGTTAATCGGGAGGCAGATCTTTCAGTTATTAGGCTCCTCTTCTATGGAACCAACTTCCAGTATTGGTCTGGGGGGCGGACTCTTTAGCAATTTTCGAGACCAGACTTAAAACGTTTCTTTATGAAAGAGCTTATAGTTAAAAAGTTAAAGTTCATCTACTCTTTAGTTATGCTGCTATAGGCCTAGACTGCTGGGGGAAGCACTGAGCACCTCTCTCTCTCCCTCCCCCGTGCATGCGCCAACATACCGACAATCATGCTTCTCCAAAATTGCTGTTTCTCCCAGTTCCCAGCATTTGTACTGCATTTACTAACCATGTTTTCCCGAAGTCTCTCTTTTCCAGTTCCTCTCCTCTCGCTCCCCGTCCTCATCCTGCAGGTGATGAATCATCACCATCCCATGTTCCTGCAATGCCTGATGCTCCCATATCTTCATGCTCTTATTCTCTCCCTACTCTACCCAACTTTGCCCTCCCCCCCATTCCTCCCTCTCTCTCTCTCCCTACTCTACCCAACTTTGCCCTCTCCCCCATTCCCCCCCCCCTCTCTCTCCCTCGCTCAACCCAATCAGTCGAGGCAGATGGCCGCCCCCCCCCCGAGCCTGGTTCTGCTCAAGGTTTCTGCCTCTTAAAGGACGTTTTTCCTTGCCACTGTCGCCAAGTGCTTGCTCATCGGGGGATCTGTTGGGTGTCTTTAAATAATTTTATAAAGAGTTTGGTCTAGACCCGCTCTATATGTAAAGTGCCTTGATGTAACTTTGTTATGATTTGGCGCTATACAAATAAATCTGATTTGATTTGATTACTTTCTAATTTTAATCAGTCCGAGTTGGATAATCACTATTTTTTGTTACAGCTTTCCCTAAAGTCATTGCTGCAGTGGACTGCACTCATATCAGAATCAAACGCCTCTCAGGGGAACACGAGAGAGATTACATTAACAGGAAATCCTTCCACAGCATCAGTGTTCAGGTAAGAGTGGTTTGTGGTTACTGTGACCTACATACAGTAATGCTGTGCATTAAATGATCTTAATAGGTTACATCTTATTGTTTCAGATGATCTGTGATGCTGACAGCCTTTTCAGCATTTTAGAAGCAAAGTGGCCTGGCTCAGTGACTCCAGAGTCTTTTGGGCTAGTCCAATTTAACAGTGACTCTCACAAGGTAAGCCACACATTTTATTTGTAAGCACCTTGGACATTATGAGTGTTTAACTCTGCTGTGTAGTTTTATAAATTACATCTTGTATTATCAGGTGAATTCTCTGGTGTGCTGCTGGGAGACAAAGGCTATACCTGTGTGTCATTCCTCTTGACCCCCCTTGCGGACCCCCAAACCCCACCACAGCGGCCTACAACCATGCACATGGCAAAACCAGGGCTCGAATCGAGATGACCTTTGGCCTTCTAAAATCTCGGTTTCAGTGCCTGCACCACCTCAGGGTTTCCCCGGACAGGACCTGTGATGTCATTGTTCCATTGCACTTCCATTGTTCATTGCACAGTGCTGCATAACGTTGCAGGCCTAAGAAAGGAGAACCCCCCTCCCGAGTGGCTGTCGATGTTGACTGGGAAAATGCTCTTATTTTGCCAGACAGCATTAATAGCAGACTGGTCAGGGTCACTTAGTTTTTGGATCTTTAATAAAAGATGTCACGTTACTTTTTGCTGTGTACGTGCATCTTGTTTCGTAGCACACAGTTTGTGGTTATCTTTTAATTTCCATTTCACTAAATCAATGGTGAAGTACACATTCATGAAAAAAAGGACACCACACTGTTTTCTAGTTGATTTTTTTATTTGCCAGTCCTCATTTGTCTGGAACCTGGAATAGAAGGCAAAAGTAACAAACACTAATACACTAATACAGTGTGCACCGAAATACTCACTTCTCTTTCTAGTTTCGGGATTTCCAGGTCCAGTTTCCTGGGGGTCCTGCGTTTGATTTCCAGAACAAGCTCAATTTCTTGCAGCTTTCTCTTCTTCAGTTTAATTTTTACCTCTGCAAGCTCTGTCTCTCTCTCAAGATACATTATGTAGAGACTTTTGACCGTTTGTGAATTCTGTAAAAGAAATGTCAATTAGCACAGCAGGATTTGTGCATAATGTAGATCTACTTTATCCAATACTCACAATGTTACCAGGTTGCTTATGAGGCTGTGCAGCGTCCTGTTACACATATGTTATTTTCTATTAGCACCAAATCACTGACTTCATATCCATTATGGACTAAATAAGCAAGATATTTCCACAAAATTGACATGATGCCTCAAGCCTGGAGTCCAGTGACACAGTTTCCTCATCCGCACATGTGCCTTCTCTGCCATATACATACATGCATCAAGAGAACTTGTATTAAGATTTTTGACAGGACATACCAGGCCTGTGATTTCAATAAAATGTACTAACTGGATGATCTTCTGGTGGCTCCAAAAGTGTGACTGTGTTCCCAGACACTGCAAGGAAATCCAAAGTCAGACAGTTTAATATATTTAGTTGATTGTGTTCCATGTACAGAGCTGCATGTACCTTGTAGGAAGCATCCAGTGTATGTTGCTGGGACACATTCTGTGACTGTCCCCTGGATCTCCTCCATCACTGGCCTCCCTTTATTCACGTGGAGTGCCAGCTCTTCTGCTGGGGGGCAAATCCGGGCTTGGTGGGCAGCTGCCCTTGCCAGTTTTATGGGCTTTTTTTTTTTTTTAACTGCTACAATCATACAGAAATTCAATGTCAGCAGACACCTAAACTATTCACCTCATTTGTTCATTGTTATCTACACTGAAGTCACTTACCAGCCTGCAAAATGTTCTTATATTTAATATTAACTTGCTGCCAAGTCCTTTTCTGGCCAGACAAGTTTGTTCTTTATGAAGGATAGATAACTAAAAAATAGACGAAAAACAGATTACAAAGATAACATTGACAAACATTGTGGATAATTGTTTGCACTTAATTATACTCTACATTTCCTGAGCAACATGCACTTCTACATGCCACATTGAAAGCAAAGTGTACAACTGTTGATTATTGGACTTGAAAAATAACTCCTTGAAATTAAATCCTTTATAAAATAACTCCTTTATGACAGTTCCAGTGGAGCACTGTTTAATAATTCTACATTTTCGGACTAATTACGCATTAAGCCGATCCGCTACTGTCTGTCATTTTTCCTCCCTTTCCTTAATGATGGCGCTGGTGTTGCCTTTTTTCTTATGTCTTTAATGTTGTCATAGAATTCCATCAGGAGCTGTTGTTCAGCGGCCATTAAGTATGAAGCGCAAGTCTTGTCCATTTTCCTATCAGTGATTCTGTAATCGATCTATTTAAGAATCCCGTGAACGTGCACTTATCCCAGCTATCTACACTTGGCTTGACATAGCCGTGCCTTTTCATCCTGGCTCGGCGTACGTGCAACCAAGTAAGCTAAGATGCGCCGACCAGACTAGATCAAGCCACGCTTGCTCAGTTATCCTGGATTTCTTTATCCTACTTTTGTGCAATACCCCCTGGTCACGTGACTTGGATGGACCCCCCGGGTGGGGGGTTGTTATAATTGGTTTTGCTTTAAGACATCACATATCCTTACTCTGTACTTTTCAAGTGAACCTAAGTTTCTGTTTTGCACTTGTCCACTGAGCTCATGTTACACAGTGTATGTCCTTGAAGGTCCGGAATTATAAGATAACATTTATAGAACTGGTCTGCATACTAGGAGGAGGATGAAACTTTGCTATCTATTGAGCTACAGTAGGTCTGTTGCTGTAGATACACGACCACAACAACACTCACACACATTGTAAGAACAAGGCATGGACAGTGGTTGGCCTGTCCATGACCCTGGTAACTGGCCAGTTATATTCGGTTGCGTGAAAGTCCAACCTCTGTACGGGGCAGGCCAAGCCCAAGAAGACAAATGTGAAACTTTTTCAGATATCAGGGCTCTTACTGGCAGAGATCCTGGGGGAACTCTGTCACTTCGAGCCCAGCGCTGCCTTACTTTACCTGTGACCATAATAAATGTTTCAACTGTGAAATTAAGATTTCTCCAACTCGTTCTTGGGCTTCCAATAAAATAATCGGGTCAACAAGTAAGTTATCTAAAATATTTGGAATAGACGCATGCACTTTTATTTTGCATTTATTAATTAGTAGTCGATACCAAAACGGGCGACGTGCGGGTATCGATATAGCGATACCATGGGATTGATCCACCCATCATTAGTCGTCAGTCCATTGCAGGGCCAACACACAGACAGAGACAACCACTCACACTTACCCAGGGATTCCACTGGATGCGGAACGTCTTTGGAACGGCTCCATACTCCGTTCGTCAACATTCACCAGATCCGTCTGTGATGCGCACTGTTGTGGCTCCTCTGGACAGCGGGAGTCGCGAGGACTCACGAGATCTCGCGAATTCACGCATAATCGCGCGATATAGTCGGTTGTAGTTTCTATAAAGAGGACCATTTAAACAGATTATTGTGTCCGTCCAGAGGACATTTATTGGACCAAATTAGTAATATTACCATCCACTCCAATTACTCCTGCAATGGTATTCCACGCTGCATCCTTTTTATGGGTGTCTTTATAAAAAGGATGTGACGGGTCATAGACTATTCTGTGATTTTGGACCTCCGGATCAGCATCTCCTCGTCCATGGTCTGTGTCAGCGGCGTGAAATGATGCCTGAAAACCTCTGACCTGTTGACTTTTTTTCTCCTTTATTTAGGCAAGATAGGCATAACAACACACTCAAAACAATTAAGGAAACCATATATACACACACATATATATATATACACATCGGTTAATATACATACCACAAAAAACCAGGGGAAACATAGGATTAAGACATAATAAAATAATGGGGAGAAAGAAAAAAAAAAAACAAAAACAAAAAACAGAAACAAAAAGGAAACACTGCCAGAAATGTACATATATGATATCTACATTGTTCTTAAAGTGGGGCTATATTAAGCTTCTCAAAAATGCAGTTTGTTTTCATGGCTTTTTCATTTTTATAGTCTTTGATATCGTTGCATATTGGTGAATTTCTTGGGTGAATTGTTCCAGACTGGGTTTGGATTCTGTCCATTTTTTGTTGATATGACATTTGGCCATAAGCAGTACCAGTTGTATGAAGAATGTTTTTGTCCATTCTATTGTTTTCAAAAAAATAAAAAAGGCCCCTTTCCCGTAGAATGATCGTTTGCCTCTGACCTGTTGACTTCAGGTCTGTCCCCGCCCATTATGCCGTCATCAAGGTGTGAACACGGAGTATTTTATTTTGAATATAAACTTGATGTTTTATTTCGTGTCTGTGCACAATTTTTCCGTCCCGCGCGACCTGCTCTTTGCTGAATTTATGTGCCGTACTATGGCATCCGGCAAAATTAGAACTCTGTTGCGGAGGGCTGCCGGATGCCGGAGCTGTTCCGGAGTCGTGAAGCAGCATAGCTGCAACCGTTGGAAGCACACATATTGACTAGAATTTAAACGTATCTGCTCCGCCGCCGGCAGCCGTTCCGCATCCAGTGGAATTTGGGAGTCAGACCTACGAACAATTTAGAGTCACCAATTAACCCAAACATTTATGTCTTTGGACGATGGGAGAAAACCGGAGTACCCGTAAGAAACCCACACAGGCACGGAGAGAACATGCAAACTCTGTGTGGAATATATATGGCCTAAATAATGTAAAAATTACATATATACGTAATTTAAATAAACTTTAATTTTTGTGTCTGGATGAAGTCTGGCAAAATGACAGTTATTTTTATTTACAATTTGACATTATGCCAGAGTCTATTTGACCGTGTGCAACCCGTATGGTAACTACCTGGAAGTGGTGCCCTGCCCATGTGACAAAGGCTGGAAACATCACATAAGCCTAATTACTGACTTTAACCAGTCTTTCATACGAATATGTGGAATAGCAGGTAGGTTGAGGTTTGCAATGAACCGAGTACTGAATTAACTGAAATATTCATCTCCAGTAAAAATACATGTCTACATTGTGCAATTATAAAAGTGTAGAAAAATGTGTAAATGTAATACGTTTTCCGTTGGATAGAGATTCATCTTGTGTTTTCCGAGAACCCCTGAACGTTGCACGAGGCTTGACAGCTGGACAGCCAAATATGGCGACTTTTAGCAAAGGAAGCTAACCAATAACTGCGTCTTGAATCGTCGCTGTCAGTATTCAGGGAACCAGCAGACCGATGGGATTCACTGAGACAAACGGTTCTTTTTTTTCTGACGGTGTCTCCAATATGTGACGGCGGGCTATCCGGTTCAGAGGTCATATTACCAGCAGGCCGCGGGGGGACTGTTCTCGTTTAGCTTCTTGTCTTCGATATGTCTACAGGTAAGACGGCGTTCCAGTTTTCTATGTTATTCCTGCGTGTGTCTGCCTACGGTTGTGTGTGTGCACGTGCATGTTGCTGTGTGTCTATTTATGCGACTGTCAGATGACACGTCGTCCCTGGCGTAGTTGAAGTGGCTCTGAAGGCAGGTAGTTAGTTCAGATGTCTTAAGTACAGTACAGTAAACCAGACCTGCTCCCCAACCCCCCAATAAGACACAGATATCATATTTGTGTACCATTCACTAAGCTTACATATTCATTGTTTCAGTGCTTTTCAAAGTAAGAGTCACTCTCACGGTCGACGAGGAAATCACTGGAATTCAATGCAACTTCAAAACGAGAAAGGTGACCTCACCCATGGGGGATTCTACAGGTAATTCCGATTACCGGCATCATTTTAATGTCCATGCTGCAAGACAATCTCACCTGGCCTCAACTAAAAGACATATATTGGGCAGTGGGCTGTGTGAAGTGGGGGATGTTTGAAACCAATTATCTTCCTAAAAAGGCAGCTTCCCTGCAAGTCAATGACATGTCTGAAGGATCTGCAAATTATTTGTGAATCATTCCTGTGATTCTACTCTGGTTCCAGTCTGTTACAGGGCAAGAGGAACAGTCCCAATATATCAGTTTAGGCTCTGGAAAACTGTCATGGACACCATTCCCTGGTTTCCTCTGTTCATAGATAAATAAATAAATAAATAAAGCCTACAAACAGACATTAGAATCAGACCCAGTTGAGTTTCTTTACCCAGGCTTGTTAGTGTGGCATGATGAAGACCTGCTCCACAGGCATGAACTGAGGTTCACTGTGTTTCTGAATCTTTAAAGCTACAGACAACTTGTGTTTCTAGTCTGATAACGGCTCTGACGAAGTTTGTACATCAGATCAGGGTGACTGATCAGGGTGACTGATGAAAGAAGGTGCTTATTACTCCCAATTTGCTAACACAGATTATTGATTAAAATGCACGTCATTTTCTTTTGCCAGTTGTGGTTTTTCCAGAACCTTCTGTGATGTCACCAGATGAGACAGTTTACAATTATAACGAGAAATTAAATGTTGAATGAACGAACCTTTTCACATCTGTGCAACTCAGAAGCTCTTGGAGTCGCCCCCACCCAATCGCCCTAAAACTTAAAAGGTTTTGCTGGGGGTGATATGTGAATCAACATTTCATAAGTGTCCCCTGTGTAGTGCTCTGAGTCTGACTCAAAGCCACATAGACTTTGGAAGGTGTCTGAACATGTTTGCAAAATTTAGGGCAAATTGGATGATGTATTTTGGAGTTGAAAAGACTTTCTGTTATGGGTGTCCCCTATATGTCGCTATAGAACATCCACTGATCTGAGGTCATATCCTGTGTTTAGTGTAGGATGTGGAGAACACACCCTGTAAATATCATGTAAAGTGGACAATGTTTGTGTTATTATGCTGACTTCCTGTGTCCGGTGAGTGGCGCTCTGAGTCTGAGTCAGTATTGTTAGATAGATGTGTTCAGGGTGGGTCTCTGATCACGTGGCCACACACTGAAATTGGTGCAATCGCCACGCCACACAGGTGTAATGAACAAAAAAGATTTTTACAACTTTTAATCTTCAAAGACTTGAAATGAAACTGAGTTCTTGTGTTTGCTTGCATAAAAATGCAATTACTATGTCCAGTAGGTGGCGCTCTCTGTATGACTCAGTAATA
This sequence comes from Remorina albescens, assembly GCA_034769265.1. Classification (NCBI taxonomy): domain Eukaryota; kingdom Metazoa; phylum Chordata; class Actinopteri; order Carangiformes; family Echeneidae; genus Remorina; species Remorina albescens. The sequence continues at coordinate 1,681,865 of CM068477.1, forward strand.
ACAGATAGATTTGTTCAGATTGGGACCATGATCATGCATGGGAAATGTTGGGCAGCTTGGACAATGAATGCTCTTGTTATGAGGACCTCCCCCCTTATGGCGACAAATTGAAATTTGTGTCATGCCACACCCTGCAGGAATAACTGACAAAAAAGGTTTTGATAGTTTTCCCTCTTCAAGGTCTTGAGATGATACTGAGTGGCTACTGAGTTCGTTCATCTTTTTAGGTGAGTTCCTTGAGAGTGACTTCCTTTGTCCCATAGGTGTTGCTCTAATTCTGACTCAATATTAATACATAGATGTGTTCAGGGTAGGACTTTGTTTATGTGTGGTGAATTTACACCTGATTAGACAATGTATGCTGGAGTTATGAAATCTTCCCCTTTAATGTGAAGCCATGCAAGTATGATGAATGAAAAAGATTTTGATAGTTTTACATCATCATGCTGTTGAGATGATACTGAGCAAAGATGAAGTAATTTGGATGAAAATTGTAGGAGGAGTTTATTAAAGTATGAGGTGTGAAAATCGGCAAAATCGGCCAAAAATTAAAATTTCAATCAAAATCGCCAACTTCCTGTTGGAGTGACGGTATAGATTCTTGAGACGTTTTTGTGCAGTTCGTCATGATACATATGTGTACCAATTTTCATTCATGTATGTCAATCCTGAGCGAGGGAATCAATTAAATGTGGCACCATGAAGACATTTTTTGCCGTGCATTTCTGCAACAAATGAAATATCAAAATTTCACACAGTCCTGACATGCTATCCAAACTTAATGAGTTTTTGGCTATGTTAACTTGTTAAGCCCTGACCATATTTTCAGTTAAAAAAAATCCTAACAACACACAACCAAAGTAAAGAAAGCATTGCTCCACAAAAATAAGGTTCATGTGCATGTATTTGGTGTCTAGGGACCTCTGAGAACATGTTCTCTGTGACACATATATTGTACCCGTTACTATGCCTGAAAAATTGAAGTAAACCAAAGGAGAATGTGAAATTTCTATCCTCGCCTGTGTCTTTCCTCTATTTGGCAGAAGATAACAACATGCTATCAATTACACACACACACAGTAGCCATTAAACCACTTCAGCTACTCATTGACTACACATTTATCAAATGTGATACAATTTGAGCAAAGTGTAAATCCTTCACAAAGGTTTTAGTAAGGATACCACCAGACGGACATCCAGTTTGCCACAATTTGGCACCAACTTTGCTAAATGTGTGCCAAATGTCCCAAATTGGTTAATTTCCACTTCCAATGGAAACAGCAACTTTAACACTATAACTAAATAATAACTATACTTATAACTACATCTATGACTATAAAAACTCCCCCAAACTCACTAACTAACTCATGCACCCTACACCCACGCTACGTGCACTGTCACCTTACTTCAGCCACTCGTAATAACCTCCGATAGTAAGGAGCTTTATGCAGTGGTTTGACCTCAACTGGCTGCTGTATTTTTTGGGTTATTTATTTGGTTTCTGTAGTTTTTCCCCTTTCAGTTGTTGACTCTTCTTCTCATGGCAGTAAGTGCATTATGTCATTTCTGATCAATGTTGGTACTGTTTGACTTTGTGTAGCCTATCCCTGTATGTTTATCTCTGTGGGTTTCTGTAGTTTGAATCAGCCACTCACTCAAACTTACAGTGGGTACTAGTTGAATTTGGTCGGATTCACGCATGATTCTCTCTGTCTTTTTAGTGGAGCAGTAATTGTGTTTTCATCGGAAGCTGCAATGTGCCCAAACAACCACCAGTGTGGTCTGTGAGCAGGAGGACACCACCATAAGACAGCAACAGGGAGCAGTGAACATGAACGGGGGAATGAGTTGCTCCGGAAGTAAACAGCAAAGGAGATGTCACAAAGCCGGTGTTTCGGTTTCATTGGTGACCATACAATAACGTATATTGTAATGTGAGATTGTCACCACTTAGCACGGTCACCAGTTAAACTGAACACCAGATCGACTGACGCTGTGGTATGAGCTAAAGAGTAAACGGGGAGAGGAAGCCATGAATCAGATCAATAAAACGTTATTTTCTGATTGTTTCACAGCAGTTATGTTCAACAGCACAAATAAACTTCCCCACACACTTCCACTCAACCCTGGCGTGCTTTTACAGGGTTAACAGCACACTGCAGCAACATTTTGCTGGTTTGGTTTGGTTCAGTTTAAAAAAACAAAGGCTTCATGAGTGATGTTCATTATTTCCATCTTCTTCTTCTCCTTTCGGCTTTTCCCTTCAGGGGTCGCCACAGCGAATCAGTTGCCTCCATCTAAGCCTGTCTTCTGCATCCTCTTCTCTCACGCCAACCACCTTCATGTCCTCTTTCACTACATCTATAAAACTCCTCTTAGGTCTTCCTCTAGGCCTCCTGCCTGGCAGTTCAAAACTCAGCATCCTTCTACCAATATATTCACTATCTCTCCTCTGGACATGTCCGAACCATCTCAGTCTGGCCTCTCTGACTTTACTCCAAAACCTCTAACATGTGCTGTCCCTCTGATGTACTCATTCCTGACCCTATCCAACCTGGTCACTCCCAAAGAGAACCTCAGCATCTTCATCTCTGCTACCTCCAGCTCTGCCTCCTGTCTTTTCCTCAGTGACACTGTCTCTAGACCAAACAACATCGCTGGTCTCACCACATGATGTTCATTATTTCCATCTGTTCAATAATTCAACTCTGAACCTTATCCACTCCTAAGTCATCATGAAGTCAAGTCTTTTATTGATAAGCAAAGAAAGTTTAGTAATTTGAAGAAACACAATGTAGAAAAAGATGTGTAGACTGTATTTTATTATATATTAGGCTATTGTACTGTATTTTTACTTTATAATTTTTTTCTATCTAATAATTTTTTTTTTACAAACGATTAAATCTAAAAAAAATGAAACACCACAAAAATATAATCAGTCTCAGATAAAGAGGAGCAGAAACACTAAAAAACTTCTAGTGATAAGAAAGTTTTTTTTTTTGTATGCTATTGAACGTCACAACAACTTATGCTCATTAATTAAACAAAAGGAAGGTGTGAAGGGTGTCCGTGTGTGTTTGTGAATGACAATAGACAGGGAGGAAGGAGGAGGGTAACAAGTAGGACAGGAGAGTCGCAGAAAACGTGCGTTGGCCTGTGCATTGCCTCAGGCTCCCTATTGAAACTGTCCAGTCATTGGATGAGACAGGGGGAATTTGTGTGTACTAAACATACACCCTAGACTGAGCAAATTACTCGTAATTATTATTATTATTATTATTTAATTTTATTTTTTGGGGGGGGCACAATAATTCAGGTTGGGAATTTTTATTTTACTAGTTAACAAATTTTCCAAACAAACCATTAAAAAAAACAACTAATATCCACATTTAAGCTGTGGAGTTTATTTGTGCTGTTGAATGTAACCGCTGTACATAATAATCAGAAAAATAAGGTTTTATTGATCTGATTCACCGGCTTTCTTTCTTGCCTGTAGGCAAATGGTTGGCTTGGCTCTATGAGCTTACATTAGCACCTCCTTAAGTACAGTAGCCTTATGTACATTGGCAGACAAAAGGCGAGCCCTGCCCCTTCTTTTGCAGCAGTTCAGCTTAGAGTCAGTCTTTTGTCTGTGTGAACAAGAAAACTGATTCCAAATGAAGCACTGTCACTCACACACACATGCATGGATGTGTGCACACAAGCAGCTTTATGATTCCTTTTCAGTTCACAGAATTGATTTATAAAGTTGTAAAAACTGATCTTTGTACATGTTTTCATTGAGTAAAAATCTTCTCTGAATTATGGAAGTGATTTGAATCATTTCTTGTCAACAAATATGCTTGTATGGACTTTGAAACTTCTGTAGACTGTGCATAATTGTTTCTCTCTCCGCTTAGCCGTGGCTGCCGCGAGCGAGGAAAATAACAACCTCAGACGTCTTTATATATTACTTTATAGGCTATAGGCTAATTATTCTTATCAGATATTATTATATTCTTATATTTAAGCAACATCCAGTCAGGTTGTGATCTAGGCTCTCAGGGGCAAACTGGGACAATAATTCAGGCCGGCAATTTTTATTTTACCAGTTAACAAATGTTCCAAACCATAAAAAAGAAAAAACCTAATGTCCATATTTTATCTCTGAAACAAAGAAAGCACAAGTGATTATCCAAGGTCATCTAGATAATTGAGGAACATATAAAACCTTGTTAGATTTTGACATTTTTCAGTAGATATCTTTTGTGTTTCTTTAAATAACTAAACTAATTTTCTGCTAAAAAATAAGAGACTTACAGATGGTTAAGTAGTGGATCATGATCAGAGTTAATTTATTGTACAGATGAATGAGCATTTTTAAACTGAACCAACAAGAGCAGCATAAAGCTGCTGCTGTGTTTTAAACAGCACAATGCAGGTGTTTCGCAGGTTTCAGAGGTTTGATGTGGAGTTACAGGGTTGAGTGGTTTATTTTTCCTGTTGAACATAACTGCTATGAAACAATCAGAAAAATAAAGTTTTATTGATCTGATTCACCGGCTTTCTCACTATTAGTGGTCATTCTCTTCATTCACTCTCTAGCTCTCTCGACCAAAGCTGCTAATAACAGTGTTCACATCGCCACTCTCCATTGCAGCTACATTGTGGTCAAACTTGGAATTGTCCCAAAATTGTTTGAGCTGCATTTCAGTGCTATTCTTCCACCTAGTGGCTACAGTTGTGACGTACATTTCATGCAATGTGTGAATCTCACGCTCTGCGAGTGAAGTGACCATTTTTAACTAGTATCCACTGTACTGACAGTCAATTTTTCACTCAACTCACAGTTAGTTAAGCATTTCATTTTCACTAATTTCTAAACCACTCGGGCAATTCCTTAGCTCGGCTAACTCCCTCTTCTGCTCCCACTTTCTCCTGTTCTGTATGCTTCATGTTCAGTTATTGGGATGGGATCTACGCCAGTCGCAGGTCACAAAGATTAATATGGAGTCAGTGTGTAATTTTACAAAAATAATGTCGGACACCGTGTTTTTTCTAGACCATGCCCGATCTGACCAGTGATGACGTGTAGCTGAATGTCGTTGTTTAACTGCTGGTTGTCAAGGTGGTGTCCAGAAAGCAATGTGGGCAACATAGATAACTGGAAGACTTTCTGGGGTAGACCTGGTCTGATCAGGGGAGATGGTGTCCATCCAATGGTGGAGGGCGCTGCTCTCATATCTAGGAATCTGACTGAATTCACTAAGGAAGTTAAAACCATGACATTCCCAAGTCCAGACCAGGAGGCGGAGCCGCCATTTAACATCCTTCTCTGCCCCTCAGCCAGAGTGGTTGCCTGCCAGAATAACATAGAACCAATGTCTATAGAAACTGTGTCTGTTCCCAACTTCCTAAATTTAGTAGTTCTATTAAATCAAAAGTAAACTGTAGAGGAGCTAAAAATGAGAACTTAATTCATTTGAAATTAAAACTACCACCAGTTCGGATTACAAAAATTAAAAGTGGAGTACCTAATATTAGATCACTATCATCCAAATCCCTGTTATTTAATGATCTGATCACTGATCATATCTGGGTTCAGCAGAATGACTACATTAGTATAAATGAATCTACACCCCCTAACTCAGGTTAACTTTCATATTCCTTGTGCAATAGGATGAGGAGGAGGGCTGGCTGCGATATTACATTTCAGTTTACTAATCAATCCTAGACCAAAATCTGGTTATAGATCTTTTGAAATTCTTACCCTCAGTGTCTACCATTCAAACTGGAAAAGTGAAAAACCAGTTTTGCTAGCTACAGTATGTCATCCACCTGGTCCTTACTCAGAGTTTCATTCAGAGTTTTTTGAGTTCCTATCAGAATTAATACTTAGTACAGATGAAATCATTATAGCTGGTGATTTCAATATTCAGGTAGATATTGTTAGAGACAGCCTCAGTTCTGCATTTAAGTCATTGCTAGACTCAATTGGCTATTCCCAGCGTGTCAGTGAACCTACACACTGTTTCAATCACAGCCTTGATCTGGTGTTAACATTCATTCATTTTCTACCGCTTATCCGTTTCTGGGTCACAGGGGATGCTGGAGCCAATCCTAGCTCGCAATCCGTGATGGTCGGATACACCTGGGACAGGTTGCCGTCCATCGTAGGGCCAACACACAGAGACCAACAACAACTCACATTCACACTCATATCTACAGACAATTTAGATTCACCAGTTTGCCTAAACATGCATGTTTTTGGATGGGTGGTTGAAACCGGAGTACCAGGAGGAGAATTATGAAAGCAAGAGAACATGCAAACTCCACACAGAAAGGCCCCAGACCTAGGAACTGAACCCGCTACCTTCTTATTGCTGTGCTGCCCTGGTGTTAACATATGGTATTGAAATTGTTTGCCTCCCTCTCTGTGGCTCTCACCATTCATGTACCTTACAACATTACATGTCTCTAACTTTGTTTCTTCCAGCAGTATGTGTTTTGTCTCTCCTGTCCTCTCTCTTCTTGTCACCATCCTACTGGAGCTGAATCATCTCTGCTCCATGTTTCTTCTCATTACTTGTTGCTGCAAGCGTTACCTTTAGTTATCATTACATACTACCACTTACTTCCCCTTGTAATGTCTTCTTCTACCATACTGCTAATATTTACTAGTGTACATTTAAAACTATCAGGTTGCAATCATTTCATGCTTTCTGTATGTTTTGTTTGTATTTTTCATGGCATCTTCTTTTGTCCTGTTCTTGTTCCCTTTCCATCCCCTCTATCGAGTCCTCCCCTCCTCTCTTTTACACTTGGTCTCACTGTCTCTCACTGCCTCCGCTGAACAGGTTAAATTCCCCTATAATGCCATTGAAACAGCGGAAGGATAACAATAACGTCAAGGGATGCAATAGGGCTCTCGCATTGTTGAGTGCTCAAGCCCTCATAATAATAATAATAATAATGATAATAACGCAGAGGGAACGCAATAGGGCTCTTGCACTGTCAAGTGCTCTGGCCCTAATAATAATAACACCAAGGAATGCAATGGACTTTCCCAAATAATTTGAACTGATTTCAACTAATACAGATTCAGGTTAATACTTACTGAGCCGAGAGCTTTATTAACTAATTGTTTTCTCTAGCAATCTGTGTGATGTGTTACACCCCGACTTTACCGCCTATGATATTTAATTAATAAAAATTTTTGCTTTTGTCAATGGGAATGCTGTAGGGCTGTTGCTATTGAATATTTTAGTAATCTATTATTCTGCTGAAAATTCCATTGATTAATCGAGTAATCGGATAAAAAATATTTTTGTTTAGTTAAAGAACAATTACAAATATACATGAGAAAATAAGACATTTCACTTAATAATGAACAATTGCTTTCCTATTTTAGACAATCAACATTTATCTTTATCATCGCTTTTGTTGTCGTCATGTCTTTTCTCCATAGAGACAGAGCGCATTTAAGCCATGCCCACACCGGAGGGGAAAACTGCAAATTGAGGGTTAAATGCTTGTTATTTATCTTCCTTTTTGTTAGGAATATACACTCACACAACAATGAGAAATTACAGATCTTTGGATGCCGATAACTCTTTTTGTAAATGAATGGATCCAAGTTGTGTTCCACCATAAACAATCCAACTCTGACTGCCTGGTCTTTAAGGCTGATGTGTAGCCGACGACGGCCTCTCGTTTTACTGCCTGTATGCACTTCTCATCTTAAAGGCAATTTTTTCTGTTCAGCAGCTTATAAAAACTTAGATCAGGGTTGTTTACCCTGTTAGTAGTGCACCCTACCACACAGCAGCTTTTGGGCATTTGTTTGTGTTTGCTGGCACACGGAGAGTGACAAGAGACACCTGTAGTCCGGGCGAAATACCATGCGCTGTAAAAATTAAATGATTCCTCGAGGCAGAGGAAATTCCTTGATAATTTTTTGTAATTGAGGTGCTCGAATTAATCGAGGAATCGTTTCAGCCCTAGAATGCTGTTCAAATTTCAACTGATAGATACAGACACTCCCCAAATTAAGAACGAGTTACATTCCGAACGTTCGTATCGTGACGTGTTCATAAGTTGTTCCTTCGTAAAAGAACACGTCTTAGCGCCAACGCAAGTACAAAGAACTGTAATGGTGGGGTGGCGTAGGCTACAATGCAGCACGGCCTCGCACTAGGCAGAAGATGTACACAGAACAAAATTTGAACTCACAGTCGGCAAGGGGAGCGTTCAGAACATAACTTTAACTTGCGGCTCTGTTGGTGTGTATCTCTGAATGTTTGTAATTAGAGTGGTGACGGTAATCTAAACCTATCATTTAGTAAAAAAGCAGTGATGATGAGACACTGGTGCCTTTGGTTCACTGAAGAAAATCTACAGACTGTCTGAGTGAAGCAAACTGGTTCTTCAGAGCAGGTCATTTTCTGTTGGACGATTAAAAGTTTATGCATTAAGCTAATGTACATGTCCCTCTAGGGACTGTACCAGATCACTATTGTTGGTTGAGCTGTGACAATGATCCTGTTTTTCAGGTATTCATTTCACTGGACTTACCCAATCAGCCATACACATTTCATGTGTTTCTCAATGGAATGTCCTTGAAATGCACTGTACCCCAAAATGTATTAAAAGTATAACACCATATATAAAGCAACATCGGCCTCAGAATTTATCTGTGTCATAGCCTGAGATGAAGGGCATGTGGAAGTGGGGTCTACTCTTCCCCAAAATGGCAACCTGGTGTCTCTCACACCAACTGTGCAGAGGAAATACTGAGCAGCATCTAGCTGATGACACACATTCCACAGCTAAATAACAAACATGTTCAGGCCCTGGGGCCAAGTCAATGGAAAGACAGTAAGTACAGTGGCCCCAGAGCCTAACCTCACATTGGTCTTTGTGGTGAAATATGTTTTTCCTCCTCTGTGCTAGCTGATGCACTGCCAACTGGTCACTGGTCTGCAGACTTGGTCTATAATCACCTACCTTGATTCCTTTGTTCCCTCCAGGTAATAATTGTTAACCAGAATCTCACTTCCAACGCCGCCCTCTGCTGATCATATCAACGGTACCAGTAAAGCCCTCCACCATCTCACCCTCCTGTGGGTCCCAGGTGCGACCATTGATGGCCCTGGACTCCCTGTCTGTGTCTTCACTCCTGTCTGGAGACTTAGATGACTATGGAGGAGGAAGTGGAGAGGGCGATGAAGGGCTTGGAGACATAGAAGTGAACCCATATGATGGTTTGCCATTTTCTTCCCGCTATTATGCCCTGCTGGAGGAAAGGCGGCAGCTTCCTGTGTGGAAGCTCAGGCAGAGTCTGCTGGAACACTTGGATAGCCACAGTATGGTGCTGCTCAGTGCACCTAGTGGGACTGGAAAGAGCACCCAGGTAAGCAGGACCTCAATCAGATGTAAACCTGTTCTTTCAGCCCTGTGCCATACTGAGTCAGATTATTTAGCTCTGTTGTGGCTCAGAGAGTCAGTGCTCATCTCTGTCATCACACTTTAATGTCGTGTCCAAAGATGCCATGTAATACTAAAACACAGAACCCTTAATCAGCACAAAGAAACACAATCCATATCATAAAAGCCAAAACCAAACTAATGCTGCATTCACTGCTCTTCAGCGGTTCCCATTCCTGTGTTTGGTTGTTCTGTGTTCATGTGCTTGTAAACAACATGGAAGCTGCAGATCATAACATCAAAAGAACATGACTGAAGTGACTGGTTTTCTTCATTAAATGATCATAAATGGCATCTGTTCTTCTCTGTCCAGAATCTTGTCAAAGATAATGTGCTGACGCTAACACCATACAAAAAATTATATCCCGTATGTGTTTATTCATCACCATCTGTGATGGAAATAACGGCGTTAATTTTTTCAGTAACGAGTAATCTAATTGATTACTCTTCCCATCTTTATAATGCCGTTACAGCCAAAAAATGAGGCGCGTTAATATAACTGAAGCTGTTTTTTTTTCTTTTTTCATCAGACCAACTACATCCCTGAGCTGAGAGGAAAATACTTTTTTTTACTGTTCTTCCTTTTTTAGTGGGCGCGAGACAATCGCATAATTGATGACGATTGGCTGAGGTAGAGTAAAATTTCATGGTGACACAATCAGAGGTAGAGGTGGGCGGATGTTGTTTACAGAAATTCAAAAGCATGCATAGTCAGACACACAATGAACGACAAAAGTGAGTCAGTTAGCGAGAAATAGGAATGGCAAGCCCAAATGATCCAAAAATAGCCTTCTCTAAATGGAAGTATAGCCATTACTTTCCCCTCCAAGAAATTAAAGGAACAAATGTAATTGTGAAATGCACATTATGCCCTGGACAAAAGTGCCTCTCCACGTCGGTGTCAAGTAATTCAAACTTACTCAAACATCTTATAATTGAACATACACATGTATTTTAACCCATTTTGACCGGGATACACATCTATGTGTATTTCCCTTTAAGGCCGGGATACACATGAGTGCACGTGCTTCAGGCCTGGGATACACATCTATGTGTATTTTCGCGGTGTCGTCTTTTTCTAGACATGCGACTGACGATATGCGACACGATTAGCTAAACCCCCACGTAGGTGAATGCGAAGGATGTCTTGTCTGTTGGTCAGTGAGGTCACGTAACAAAAAAAGCTTCGTGATCGGTCAGAATAGGTCAACAACACAGAAGCCTGGCCGACCTTCTCCAATGGAGTATCAATGCAGGCATTGCGAAGTGCCTGTGTGCCGCAAGTGTTTCACCAAACACTGCAGGAGAAGCTAGATATACGCTAACTGTGAGTGGTAGCGTATATCTAGCTACATATATAGCTATATATATATATATATATATAAACACTTCAATAAATGTAGAATAAATGTTCAATAATAAACTAATGCATATATATATACACACAACTGGAGAGTTGTCAAGTTATCTGAATCATCTGTTCTTCCTTTCAAACACATACATAGACATTACACACCATGAACTTGAAACTGAGACTTCTTTGTTCTTATAGTTATCTGAATCACACACACTCTCCTCTCTGTCTTATAGTTGTCGGTCATTTTGCAATGTCTACAGATCTCCCATTCATTGTTCTCTCTGTTCCACATATTCACTATACCTGTTGTAAGAAATGTGCACATTAGTCATTATTGAACATTTATTCTACATTTATCGAAGTGTTATTTATATTTTTGTTGTTTATTGAATTTCTTAAAATCTAAATTGAATATTATTGCCAAACAAGTAAGCACAAATAAAAGCTACACTTGTAAGCTCTCAAATGCTTTTTATTTCATGTTTCTATCTGCTCCAGAGCCTGAGAAAATAAGGTTTTAGTAGATGAGGTAAATTTTTCTTCATTTTTTAGAAAATGCTCAGGATTAGGGGTTTTCTTCAGGTTTTATAGTGCCCTTTTCCCAGGCGAGGATAGAACAAAATGGGTTGAGTTCTGTTAAAGAGGGGGGGAGGTGGGGTCCAAATTCTGAGCATTTAAAAATTTACTTGAAAGTAACGCAAAAGTTACTTTCCGCAGTAACTAGTTACTTTTAGAATTTGTAACTGAGTAACTAATTTAGTTACATTTTGGGAGAAGTTAAATCAAATCAAATCAGATTTATTTATATAGTGCCAAATCATAACAAAGTTACATCAAGGCACTTTACATATAGAGCAGGGGCCCGTTTCACAAAGCAGGTTTAGTGGAAACTCTGAGTCTGTTAACCCTGAAATGAGGGAAACTTTGAGTTTTCCGTTTCACAAAGGGAGGTAACTCAAACAGGAGAAAGCGGGGTAACTTTAGTCTGTTTCCCAGAGAGAGGTAACTTGAGCTCTCGTTCAGTTACCGTAGTAACAGATTCTATGAACCTAACCTGTTCGGGACCAGGTTTTTCTCAATGAACCTCGAGTTTCTCTCTGACTCCGCCCTCTTTCAGCCACACACGGTATTTGATTTCCTCATTCATTCAGTCAGCAGGCGAGTTTTGGCGTAGCATAGTTCTGCCGTCTGTTATTTTAAAAAAATCATTTAAAAAATCAGTTAGTAGGTCTATATTAGAAGTCCATTAGGCGACTTTTTTCCACTAACATGGCATGTCCTTTTGATAACGATCCCGTGGATGAAGGTGCAGCATTTCTGCGTGGAGAATTAAATATTCGTCAGGAGGTGGTTATCAGACATAGATGTTATAGCATTTCCAGACAATTATCTTTTTGAGCGGTACTGATGATGGTACTATCAATTGAGATGCAGAGCACTTGAGTAAGGCAAGTGTATGCAGGGCGGTCAGAGACACCATATGCCATAATCAGAGATTATGTCATACGGTGATTAAAGAGAGATTAAGATATTAAGGCCCAATCCCAATGTTCACACTACTCACTACCACTAGCCCTTACTCACTACCCCTAGCCCTCATCCACTACCCCTTAACCCTCGAAAGGAAGCCACAAGGGGTAGGGCTTTATAATCTTCCCTAGGAATTGGGATACCACTTGCTACGTCACCGCATAGTTTACGTTCGGGCACTCAAGCGACTGCGTAGTCCCAGCAGCAACATGGAGGCTACGGTTCATGTAAATTTCTAATCAGCATGATTTTATTTTCGTATGTAACGCCCTAACCCTGTTTGTACTCTGTCTGTCAATGTAAATTTTGTCTATATATATATATTAAAAAAAAAAAAACATGGAGTCTACGGTCACGATCGGTTGCGATCGTTTTTTTTTACCATTCATCATGCTTCGGTTAATAAATAAACCAAGAAGTACACGGAGAAGAATACACTATTGACGTCTGTTGTCTCGTGAATTTTTTGTGTTTTTTTTTCTCCAACTTCTCCACATCCTCTCGCTCTCTGGGGATCGTGAAACTGGCCCTGGAAGTCAGCATTGGAAAACCCTTGCTCTGAAGGGCTAGATTCATACCCCCTACCCCTCGTTACGCCCCCTACCCCTACGTGAAAAAAGGAATTGGGACACCACTACCCTCGCGGGAATGCGCAAAATTTAGGGGTAGGGCTAAAAAGTAGGGGCAAGGGGTGTATTGGGACTGGGCCTACGTCACCATCATCACTACCACCACCACAGCAGTCAAATGAAGACATAATACACATTTCATTTGGTCTTCTATATTTCATACAAAAACAAGAGCTAGTTTAGTTAATGTTCCAATAGTCAACATAATTTACATAATTCACCTGTGACCATGTACCCACTACCCCTTAACCCTCGAAAGGAAGCCACAAGGGGTAGGGCTTTATAATCTTCCCTAGGAATTGGGATACCACTTGCTACGTCACCGCATAGTTTACGTTCGGGCACTCAAGCGACTGCGTAGTCCCAGCAGCAACATGGAGGCTACGGTTCATGTAAATTTCAATCGGCATGATTTTATTTTCGTTTGTAATGCCCTCACTCTGTTCGTACTCTGTCAATGTAAATTTTGTCAATAGATAAAAAAAACATGGAGACTACGGTCGCGATCGGTTGCGATCGTTCTTTTTTTAGCATTCTTCATGCTTCGGTTGATAAATAAACCAAGAGGCACGCAGAGAAGAATACACCATCGACGCCTGTTGTCCCTTGTGAATTTTTTGTGGTTTTTTCTCTGACTTCTCCACATCCTCTCATTCTCTGGGGATTGCGGAACTGGCCCTTTCTTGAGAAGTCAGCATTGGAAAACCCTTGCTCTGAAGGGCTAGATTCCTACCCCCTATCCCTCGTTATGCCCACTACCCCTACATGAAAAAAGGAATTAGGACACCACTACCCTTGTGGGAACGCGGAAAATTTAGGGGTAGGGCTAAAAAGTAGGGGTAGGGGGTGTATTGGGACTGGGCCTTAAACTACCATTTGGCAAAATTTTTTGAGTATTGCCTACTTACAGTTACATGGTCTGTTCTGGCATGAGGGGGCTCCACCAGGCAGATAGCACCATCAGAATCTGTTGGTACAAAAGAAAAAAAAAGTCATGAAAGGGAAATAAATATTTTTATGAATAGGCTTAAAAAGATATATTGGCATAGGCATATTACATTTTATGAAGGCACTTGTGTTTTGGGGGGTGGGCTCAGAGGATGGGCTCCCTTCAGGGATTCCCTCAGCCACTGGCCTTCCTAATATCTGCCTCAGTTAGAGGTGGCGGTGCTGGGCCACCATCTGCCTTCTTTCTGTTGGCTGAGTAGAATTCTGTGTTAGTTTAAATAGGCTTAGTTATTTAACAGAACATGATATAGATGAGAAGACATTTATGTGTGTGAAAATAGCATTATGTTGGGGATAAAACAACTGCACAGTCAAACAGCCAATTAATATTTACCTTCCAATGTAAAACATGATTAAAATGAGGTACCCCCATGAGATTATGCCGAAGTCTTACCTGTTTGAACAAAGTTTATTTCATCTTAAGCTGCTGTCAAGTGCGCCTCTCCCCCGCGGGACTCCACCTAAATGAAATAAATTAATAGGCTACCATTCAAGCAGTTTTCTGCTGTAATATTATTGTGATTGCAAAGGACTTCATTTAAATTTGCGCATTGACCCGAGCAGCAATGTTCTCCCACGCCGTTCCCCTCTCTTTTGCAGCTGCAGCGATGTTGCACTTCTTTCTAAGAACATGTTCAAACTCGCTGTACGAGCGCGTTAAGATGTCCAGTTCTAGTGGGGTAAAAAACACAGCCCTCCTCTTCCCCGTTGCCATGGTGACTCGTCGAATCGGGGCTCTATTGATGCTGTCTTTTTATAGTTGTGGTGCACGTGCTTAACTCCAGCTTAACTCCAGGTCCAACTCAGTTGATTGAGTTGATCAAAGCTGCTGTCAAGTGCGCCTCTCCCCCGCGGGACTCCACCTAAATGAAATAAATTAATAGGCTACCATTCAAGCAGTTTTCTGCTGTAATATTATTGTGATTGCAAAGGATTTCATTTAAATTTGCGCATTGACCCGAGCAGCAATGTTCTCCCACGCCGTTCCCCTCTCTTTTGCAGCTGCAGCGATGTTGCACTTCTTTCTAAGAACATGTTCAAACTCGCTGTACGAGCGCGTTAAGATGTCCAGTTCTAGTGGGGTAAAAAACACAGCCCTCCTCTTCCCCGTTGCCATGGTGACTCGTCGAATCGGGGCTCCATTGATGCTGTCTTTTTATAGTTGTGGTGCACGTGCTTAACTCCAGCTTAACTCCAGGTCCAACTCAGTTGATTGAGTTGATCAAAGCTGCTGTCAAGTGCGCCTCTCCCCCGCGGGACTCCACCTAAATGAAATAAATTAATAGGCTACCATTCAAGCAGTTTTCCGCTGTAATATTATTGTGATTGCTCTTCCCCGTTGCCATGGTGACTCGTCGAATCGGGGCTCCATTGATGCTGTCTTTTTTATAGTTGTGGTGCACGTGCTTAACTCCAGATCCAACTCAGTTGACTGAGTTGATCAAACTAACTCTGACAGAAAACTCAGAGTTTCCTATCTCAGAGTAGATCAACTCAGAGTTCAGGGTTACACTCAGAGTTTGTTGAACCTGCTTTGTGAAACGTACCCCAGGTCTAGACCAAACTTTTTATAAAATAATTTAAAAATACCCAACAGATCCCCTCACGAACAAGCACTTGGCAACAGTGGCAAGGAAAAACTTCTTTTAAGACGCAGAGACCTCGGGCAGAACCAGGTTTGGGGGGTCGGCAAACTGCCTCGACTGGTTGGTCGGGGGTAGTTGGGTAGAGTAGGGAGAGGATGAGAGCACAAGGATGTTTGTAGAAATGTGGGCGCAGGAACTGGGAGAGACAGAGACTTCGGGGAGAACATGGTTAGTACATAGTTACACATGGTTAAAACTGGGAGAAACGGGAGAAACGGAATTCGGGGATACATGGTTAGTGGTATGTCGGCAGATGCAGCAGGGAGGGAGAGAGGGAGAGAGAGAGAGTTGCGCAGTACTTTACCCAGCAGTCTAAGCTTATAGCAGCATACCTAAGGAGTAAGTGAGCTTTGACTTTTTAACTATAAGCTCTGTTATATAGCCTGGTCTTGAAAGTTTGTAAAGAGTCCGCCCCCTGGACCAATACTGGAAGTTGGTTCCATAGAAGAAGAGCCTGATAACTGAAAGATCTGCCTCCCGATTTACTCTTGGAGACTCTAGGAGCCACAAGTAAACTTCCATCTAGAGAGTGGAGTGGCCTACTAGGACAGTAAGGAACTATGAGCTCTCTGAGATATGGTGGAGCTTAATCATTAAGAGCTTTATACGTTAACAGAAGGATTTTAAATTGTATTCTGAATTTTACCGGCAGCCAATGAAGAGAAGCTAACACAGGGGAAATGTGATCCCTTTTTATAGTTCCTGTTAATATTCATGCAGCAGCATTCTGAATCATGTGAAGGCCTTTCAGGGATTTGTTTGGACATCCAGGTAGTAATGAGTAACAGTAGTCCAACCTAGAAGTAACGAATGCATGGACTGGTTTTTCTGCATCCTCTTGAGATAGGATTTTTCTGATTTTCCTAATGTTACGCAGGTGAAAGAAAGCTGCCCTACAGACTTGTTTTATGTGAAGGACAAAGGACATGTCCTGGAAAAAAGTTACTCCTAGATTTCTTACAGTGGAGCTGAAAGCCAAAGTAATGCAATCCAAACTGATTAGATGATCAGATAGGTTTTCTCTGAGGTGCTTAGTACCAAGTACAATAATTTCAGTTGTCTGAATTTAGAAGTAGAAAGTTACGGGTCATCCAGACTTTTATGTCTTCAAGACATGTCTGCAGTCTGACTATCTGACTAACTTCATTTGGCTTCATTGATAAATACAGCTGAGTATCATCTGCATAACAGCAAATTTGATGCTGTGCTTCCTGATAATGTTGCCTAAAGGAAGCAGATATAGGGTGAAGAGGATTGGTCTAAGAACCAAGCCCTGGGGAACTTCGTAGCTGGCTATAGTGCATGAGGAGGAGCTATTGTTAACATGGACAAACTGATATCTATCTGATAAATAGGATTTGAACCATCATAGTGCAGTTCCTTTAATCCCAATTTCATGTTCCAGTCTCTGTAATAAAATATTATGGTCAATGGTGTCAAATGCAGCACTAAGATCTAAGAGGAGAGGTATGGAGGCTGGTCCATTGTCTGAGGCCATTAGAATATCATTGGAAACTTTAATCAGCGCTGTTTCTGTGCTATGATGAACTCTAAATCCTGACTGAAAATCTTCGAACAAGCCATTCCTATTTAGATGGTCATATAATTGGTTTGCAACTGCTTTTTCGTTGATTTTCTAAATGAATGGAGGTTCGATATGGGTCTATAATTACCCAAAACATCTGGATCAAGATTCAGTTTTTTAAGTTGGGATTTGATGGCTGCAGTCTTAAGAGTCTGGGGTACATAACCCAAAGATAAGGCCAAATTGATCAGACCTAGAATGAATGGCTCAATTAAGTAGAAAATCTCTTGAAAGAGGCTTGTCAGTACTGGGTCTAATAGGCAGGTTGATGGTTTAGATGATGAAACTGTAGAAGCTAGCTCTGAGAGATTCAGGATGAGAATGACTCCAAATGTAAAATAGGCGTTGCAGTTGATTCAGGAGTTGCTGTATTCAGTAGAAGATTACTGCCTAATGTAGGTTAGGAACTGTTAAATTCTTTCTCTGATTGTTATAAGTTTATCTGTAAAAAGCCCATAATGAATGAATGAATGACGACATGCGGCTATACATGCCTCCGATTGGGGAGGGGGCCAGAGAAAACTACAGTATCCAACATTATTTTAGCAAAATTACACACCAACTCCACATTAATCTTTGTGACCTCCAATTGGCGAAGTTGGGTGTCGTTACCGCCGACCTGAATAACAATTTTACCATATTTACGCTTATCCTTAGCCAGCAGTTTCAGATATGACTGGATGTCGCCTGCTCTGGCCCCTGGGATACACTTAACTATGACCACCAGTGTCGCTAACTTCACGTTCCTCAGAATAGAATTGCCAGTCACTGGAGTCGGCTTTTCAGCGGGTGTGTAGCTAAGTGGGGAGAACCCGTTGGAAACGTGAACTGGTTGGTGGTGAACCGGGGGCTGCTGCCTACAACTATGCCTCTTGTCTCGGACATTCACCTAGCCGCCCTGACTAGATCCCGGCTGCTCGGGAGCTGCTGGAGGGGAAAAAATTCTCTCGGCTGCCCTAGGAGCTGCTCTAGGTCAGCCCGCACCGGCTACAGTGTGGCGGCTAGCTACACTAGCATAAGCTGGGCTAGCTAGGGTGCGGAGCCGCGACTCTAACTCACTTATTGTTGCCTCCATTTCTGCCGTCATCCTCCATCTATGACAAGAAGTACTATCATAAAAAGAGGCAGAGGAGTAATTAGACATGCAGCACACAGGACAGGAGAGGAGAGGGGGAGTTGGAGAAGTAGAAGGAGCGAGTGGAGAGCTGGAGCTAGAGGGCATTGCTAATCGTTTAGTTCGATTAGCAGAGCTACAGAATCGTCTGAACAGTTTAGGAAACGGAAAAGAGGTTGAATTCTTAGCTAAGTATAAGTTGGAGAACAGTTTACCGTCTATTAATCAAGGTGAATAGCAGAGACAGCACACAAGGTAACACACAGCACAACCACCAGTGACTGGAAATGATGTAACACGCTTTACGCAACACGCTTGCGCAGTACAACTAAACACCACTAGTTACTAGAAGTAACTAGTCACTGTAACTAATTACTTTTTAAAGTAACTTATCCAACACTGATCACCATCACATAGTAACCATGATGTACAGGTCTTTGAACCTTGGACTTACTAGTTGAACCTTCTTTGGCAGCAGGAACCTGAACCATCTGTAAGTAGTTTGCTGTCTACGTACTGATGACTGATGAGACTAGGGCTGTGTCCAAAACCACCCCCTCACTCCCTACTCCCTACTCCCTATATAGAGAGATGAATGTAGTGGACTATGTAGTGAACTCATTCACAAAATGAGCAGTCGCTTTCGGACACTACTTTTGGCGCCGTTAATTGCGTCATCGCTGCTCGCAATTAAAACGTACCTCACTAACAGCTTAAGACAGAAAAGAAAAAAAAAATCTGTTTAGCATTTTGTTAAAGGCTTTTGATAATCTGCTGTTTGATTATACTGTTTTGCACGATGTTAATGCTGTTTACATTGATGTAAACAGTACGTTTAATTGCCTTGTTTTTTAAATGTGCTATAAAATAAACTATTCCGTTCTGCTGGAATCGCCATTTTTGCCGCGAGCGCACTGCTTCATGGGATGTCTTGCTTGGGTTAGTGACCATCGGCTATTCAGTACTTTTCACAATGCATTGTGGGATACTTTCAGTGCACTACATTTTGTCGCAAAAGATTTTGGACACCACTAGAGAACGACGAGCTCCCCATATAGTGCACTAATTAGGGATTAGGGAGCGGTTTTGGACACAGCCTAGCTCTTAAGTTTCATGCTCATTAACCGGTAGGTCCTCTGAGCGCTCTTCTTGTGAGACATGCATCATTAAACGCATCTGCAGATGCTTCTTGTGAATTTTGCAGTGTTTTTCTAACGCACCCACAAACTGGTTTCCCTGATCAGACTCCAGCTGCTGACTTCTGAATCCAGTAAGTTCATGGTCCAGTTATCAGTCCAGAGTTTACACACTTCAACCTGCACTGTGAATGTTTAAATGATACATGAATATGACGAAAGCAACACTACAATTTTGTCCTGTTGGAATGAAGAGGTTCTATTTGACTTTTGGGTCCAATGTGATATCATTTTATGAGGTCTTTGGTTTAAGATGTTTACCCATCTAAACCAGCTAAATCTAGACTGAAACCAGGTGAAACTAGACTGAAACCAGCTGAATGCTGATTGGAATAGCTCAGACAAGACTGGAAATAGCTGAGACTAGATTGAAATAAGCTGAAACTAGACAAAATTAACTGATAGCTAAACCAGCTACAACAAGGCTGAATGAAGCCAGGTGAGACTGGAGCCGGCTGAAAATAGATTGACAACAGCTAGACTGAATGAAAACAGCTGAGATCGGAACCATTTTAGACCAGATTGAAACCAGCTGAGACCAGAATGAAATCAGCTGATAGTAGACTGAAAACAACAGATCCTGAAACAAGTTGATACTAGGCTATAATCAACTGAGCCTGAAACCTGTTGAAATTAGAATGTGACACAGACTGAAATCAATTAAACCCAAAACCTGCTGATATTATATTGGGACAAACAAATCCCATTTTATACAAGACTGACACCAGTTTTCACTGGACTGAAGTCAGCTGTCACTGGACTGAAACCATCTCAAGCTAGACTAGAACAAGCTCAGACTATATTGAAACTATCTAAGACTAGTATGAAAGCAGCTCCAAATAGGCTGAATGAAACCAGGCTGAGGCTAGAGCCAGATGAGACTACAGTAAAACCAGCTCATGCGAGAGTGAAACCAGCTGAGACTGGAACGATCTGAGACCAGGCTGAAACCAGCTGAGACTAGACTGAAACTATGCTGAAACCTGGTTCTCGGTAGGATGTGTTGGATTTCACACTGGGAACACCTATGTTGTCACCTTATCAGAAGCTGCTATCACATTCCACCAGCCAAACTTCGCTTTCAAACACTCATTTCATGTCTCACATTGGAAAATACTAGCTCCGAGATTGTTTGGCAAATATTATATGGGGACCAACTATCCTTAAGTAACCTTACTAAGCTTTAGCCGCACCAAGCACCAAATGGATTAATGGATGGGCTGTGATATCAAGTTGATAGAACCTAGCAAAGGTGAGGGGAGGCCCAACTTGCTGCAGCACAAATTTTCTGGATGGAGATCCCTCTGAAAAGGGCCCATCAGATGGCAAGGCCTCTTGTAGAATGTGCATACGGTCACTCTGGTGGCTGCAAACCCTTAGAGCTATAAGCATAAGCAATAGCCTCTACAATCTAGTGAGAGGGCTGCTGCTTTTAGAATTGAATTTCAGTTTAGCGAGGCAACTCCAGGGGTTAACCCTGGTTGTCAGTCTCACAAAGGTGGTTTACTTTCTATCATGGTACATAGCCATGGTAACATACGCGGGATGCCTAACCTGCCCCGGAGCCAGTTAAGTTCAGGGTTAAGAGCTCAGCAGGTATATTAAACTTCCTACTGACCAATCAATTATCTTGGGAAAATGGCTTGCCCAGACGAGCCCATTGATGTTGGCAGTAGAACTGTGAGAGGAGCTGAAGAGAGAGAGAAAAGTTAACCTTTTTAATTTTTCTGGATGAGGTAAATGGACTTGCTTCAAAGTCCTCTTTGTTCCATCGGGGTTGGAACTGAAATAATGAGGATAAAATTGTTAAACAAGTGATTTAAAAAAAAAAAAGAAACATAAATTTATGGGACACATACAGTAAATCTCGTTGATGTGATGGGGATTTAATATTATAATCCTGGTAATTTACACATTGACAGAGTCTATGATTTTCTTCCGAACATTCTTTGTGGCTCCTGGCAGCTGCAACTGCATTACTTTATGCTTGAATTATTGATTTATAGTATTTTTCTTAATATTGTACTTTGCTCCTCCATTGTAAATTATTCTTTGTCTTCTCCATGGTGTGATTGGTAGTACGCAACAAACCCTGCCCGTTTAATGAATCAGAATCAGAATCAGAATCAGCTTTATTGGCCAAATACGTTCACAACATACAAGGAATTTGGTTTCGGGTGGTGTCACTCACGGAATAGACAGCAGCAATATGCTAAAATCTAAACATAAATAATAGAAAAAAGTATATACATACAAATATATATATACCTATGCGGAAAATAAATATATACACAATTAGTGCCAAGTACGCAATGTAGTGCAGATTGAATGAGTGTCCTGTTAATGTGAATATATGACCATTCAACAGTGTAGCAGGTCCATAGTTTAGCTATTTATTAAAGTTATTGCAGTAGGAAAGAAACAGTTTTTTAGTCTGGAGGTTTTTGTGCGTAGGGCTGTGTAGCGCCTGCCGGAGGGGAGGAGGGAGAACAGTTTGTGTCCAGGGTGGGTGGGGTTTCTGATGATGTGCCCTGCCCTCTTCCTGGTTCTGGAGGAGTACAGTTCCTGGATGGAGGGCAGGGGGGCTCCAGTGATTTTTTTCACCAGTTCTAACTGTGCGCTACAGTCTGTTTCTCCTCCAACCAAAAGTTCTAAAAAGCCCTCTGGGTTCGTGTGGAATGAGGGAAAAGTGTCCGGAGAGGACTCCCTGATGGTTAGCAGGGTGTCTCTACTGAAAGTGATTGGGTTAGCGTGTCCAAACACAGAGAAAATAAACAAAAACACGCAAATTCATAGAGAGCGCTGTGCCAAGGCTACCGTCTGCGGTACCATCTTATTTCCTTTTGTGAACGTGCACTGATCTAGATGGTAAAACCCTGGGTTATATTAGCGAGTTGATAACCGGCTTTGTGAGACCACTTATCGGGATTGCAGATCACTAGGTAAGTGAAGCCAGGCATCTAAAAGAAATCCCGTGCATGTTAATCCAACTTCATGATACAGGCCCCTGGTCACTTTTCCTACGACTAATTTTTTTCCTTTTAGATATGTAACACCCACAAAGGACACAACACATATAACCATTGATGCTCATTTGAGGAGAAGGGTAGGGGATAGAAGTGCACTCGGTCCATCACAGAACATGACCCTAACACCTTTGGCATAAAACCAGTGGTTTAGAAACTGGGAGCTTACAGTGTGCGCTCTCATTAAGTGGCAGACCAAGGGATGCCGCCCCGGAGCCTTCCCCTCAAAAATACAGCAATATAGCAGGCAGAAATAGCTGCCATGTATACGTTGACAATGGAGAAACACTTCCTAATGTCCATCATGTCCTGTAAAAAAGCCAAGTTCCCTGCTACAGAATACTGGAAGGAAACTTCCTGCAAGTCTGCACACCATTTCTCAAACTAGACTACTAGACTAGTTGCTCTGCCCCAGGTAGTTGATGTGGGATACGCAGAGGTGACAGGCCCAGGTCCCGTTCACTCTCCCTTCAAACCAGCCACTGAGCAAACTGGGAACTAAGAGCCCAATGTATGAGTTTTCTTTCACATCAATGGATAGTTTAACGAGGTCCCAGAATGACAGTTCTCAAGAGTGATTGCAACCTCCACCTGTAGTGAGAAGAGGTTTTTGACTGACATTGATTCGCCTGATTCCAGCCAATCCTGGCTGTCAGAATTTAAAAGGAGCTTCTGATGAGGTCATGCTGTAGGCATTCAAACTATCGGTAGACTGGAACCATGTGAGACTAGTTGGAGACCAGCTGAAACCAGACTGAAACCAAGTTTAAAAGTTCAAAGTGTGCTTCAGAAAACCTGATACCGTGTGTCACCACACCTGCTAGTATCATATCACCACTTTATCCTGTCATTGAGCTTGTCCTCTCCCTCCTCCCTCCTGCAGGTGCCACAGTGGTGTGTGGAGTATGCTTTGTCCTACAAGTTTTCCCAGGGCCTGGTCTGCTGTTCTCAACCCTACTCAGTGGCAGCAGTAAGTTTGGCCCTTCGTGTGGCTGATGAGATGGACCTGAGTCTCGGTCTGGAGGTGGGCTACAGGGTGCCTTATGATGATAGCTGTACACCTGAAACCCTGCTCAGGTGAGGATGAAATGAGTTGATAATTTGGGTACTGACTCAATTTCACTGTGACCCCAACCAACAAAGGTAAACCAGTTTCTTCCCAGCACCATGGATAGATCCACTGTGACTCAGAATCACAAATCACAAATATTTAAAATTGCAAATTCATTCATTCATTAATCTTCTGCCACTTATCAATTTCTGCGTCGCACGGGCAGCTGGACCCAATTGGGCAAGGGCGGGGTACACCCTGAAGAGGTCACCAGTCCATCGCAGGGCCAACTTATAGAGACACATCCATTCACACTAACACTCATACCCATGGACAATTTAGAGTTACCAGGCAGGACTGAGGAGGAAACCAGGGTACCCAGATGAAACCCACATAAGCATGGGGAGAACGTGCAAGCTCCACAAAGAAAGACCCCAGCCCTGTGACTCAGACCCATAATCCTCAGACCCAGGATCCTCTTGCTTTGAGGCAAGAGCACTAACCACTATGCTTCCTTGCTTCCTCATTGCTGATTAAGGAATTTTAAAAATTATCCAAAACACTTAATATTTCATCCTGGCAGTCAATCATTGGGTTATGTTCATGGCAAGATTAATTTCAGTTCACTAACACCTATGCAGCCAGGATTTGGGGTTTCTTGTCAATACCAGCATAAAGTGAATTTTGGAATAGGTGGAGGCAAAAAGGATCCACTCTTTGGAACCGTCATTTCTCAGGCAATAGAACAACACATTTGAGGGAGGCCTTGAAATGGGATGCAGTTGGGCCTCGAAATGAAGCTTCTGCATTAAACCCTCAGCTGGAATAGCTGGGAAAGCTGAAGTCTTTGAACAGTTTTCTTGTGACTGTCTAAAGGCTCTGCTGGTTTGCATATGTAAATGTTTTTTAAACTGTGCCTTAAGAAAGCATCCTGCTGGCATAATTTTTCTGGCAAGCTTCCTAATATGACAACACCTGCAAAGGTGAGCCGTTTAAAAGACTCCCTGGGGATTTTTTGATACTTTACTAGTGTAACAAATATCATTAATCAAAAAGTAAGCTAGTCACATCCATGGGTTTCGTAAATAACTATTGTGAGGCACCAGCACTAATGACTATGCTGGGGTGCTGCCCTGTGAAACTTACAGAAGCCTGTTATATTTGAAAACTTCAGTTTGTTATCAAAGATGGGTGAATCAACTAAACTGTAATAAACACTAGGGATGCAACGATACATTTTTCCCATGGTTCGGTATGCATTATGGTTTTTGGGCCATGGTAACGGTAAGGTTTCACTAGAAAAGGCAAAATATTGCATGTAAAAATAATTAAAAGCAAGCACAGATATAGTCAAACCACTTTATTATAAAAATGTAACACCCTTCCATAGAAACAGAGCAGTATCCAATTAAAAATTAACAGCAAACATTATTGTAACCACCATAATTAGAAACTACTTAAATGTTAAAAATAGAATATCAGAGAATAGCAGCGATGTAGTCAAACCCCAAAATTTATCATAAAAAGGAGCTCTTATCTTAATTGCTTTTTATCAAAAGTAGGCAATCTCAAATAGAAAGTGTAGTATCTAATAAAAATAAACAAAATTTTAACTTGCTCATAGAAACTTGATTGTTTGTTGACCATCATTTTTCTGTTGTCGTCATAGTCGACGCTAAATCCAAAATGATCCCACACCGCAGATTTGTAAGAGGACGGCACCTATTAAAATTTTCTTTTTTTCCATTCACTCGCCATGTTTGCTCAAGGTTTACTCTCCACTCTCTTTTCCAGCATTTGCATGCCGAGCGCTGATTGGCTCCTGGGAAATTCAGAGACTTCTGTTTGGCTCTGAAGGCAGCCTGAACAGAGCGTGGCACTGGGCCTTAACAGTGCAGTGCTGCTCTCTCTACTGTGTCTGCTCCGAGCGTACCTAATCGCACAGCATGTGCTGTACCAAGTTTTGATAAAGTTTTGTGACAGGCCGAAACGTACTGAAATACCGTTGTTTGCCTTTGTGTATTGAACCGTATTGAACGTATTGAACAGTTCAGCTAAATATTGAATATTGTTGCATCCCGAATAAACACCATGAGCACAGGCCCTCCACTTCAGGAACTCAGCAAAGACTTGAATGAAATTCATTAGTTTGAATACTTTAAATTCATCCCTCGGTTTCTTCCTGTCACTCCCCTCAGGTTTGTCAGTGACTCTCTCCTGCTGGAGGAAATGATGTCAGACCCTCTACTGCATCAGTATGGTGTGGTGGTGTTGGATGAGCTTCAGGAGCGCACTGTGCCCACTGACATGCTGCTGGGTCTGCTGTGTGATGTCTGCCGCCAGAGGCCAGACAACTTCCGGGTGGTTCTACTCACTCACCCAACACTGGCTCCTCGTCTATCTGTTTTTCTTGGACCCTCTATCGCTCACATCTCCCTGGATGGCTGGCTGGCTGACCCTGCTGTTAGACACCTGGAGAACGAGGGCACTGGGGTAGACGAGAACAAGTTGGAGATTTTGTACAGGGAGCTCTCATCTGGGAAGGACCCAGTAGCTGCTGCCTGTCACATGGTGCTGGACCTTCATAGAAGAGGAGAGGATGGAGATGTGATGATGTTTTTGGCCAGTGTACAGGTACATACACTACGCCAAAAGTATTTGCTCACCTGCCTTGACTCGCATATGAAATTAAGATGTTGGACGAGAAGACCTTGCTTTGTGCCCTGGTGCACAGTCATGTTGGAACAGGAAGGGGCCAATTGTCCAAAATCTCTTCCATACAATACCATATACCATGTGGTATGGTGGCATACCAAGAGATTTTTGACAGTTCCATGCTCCCAACTTTGTGGGAACAGTTTGGGGATGGCCCCTTCCTGTTCCAACATGACTGTGCACCAGTACACAAAGCAAGGCCCATAAAGAAATGGATGAGAGAGTTTGGTGTGGATGAACTTGACTGGCCTGCACAGAGTCCTGACCTCAAACTGATAGAACACTTTTGGGATGAATTTAGAGCGGAGACTGGGAGCCAGGCCTTCTCGTCCAACATCAGTGTGTGACCTCACAAATACACTTCTGGAAGAATGGTCAAAAATTCCACATAAACACACTCCTAAACCTTGTGGAAAGCCTTACCAGAAGAGTTGAAGCTGTTATAGCTGCAAAGGGTGGACCAACGTCATATTAAACCCTATGGATTAAGAATGGGATATCACTTAAATTCACATGCGAGTCAATACAGTTGAGCGAATACTTTTGGCAATATAGTGTATCAATGTGATTTCAGAAAAGTGGTCTGCATTTTTCTGTGTGTCTTTGTGTGTGAATTCAATTGAACTGTATCTGTGGTATCCATTTTTGACCAAAGACATACGTTAGTGACACTCACGAATGGTGTTAAGCTTAGAGCTAAACAAAGCCACAAAAGGATCAACTTAACAGAAGAGAAAGGTCAAGTCTCCCTGCTGAACAAAGCAACCCCAACAATTACGGAGAACCGTTATAGGTGTAAAGGCATTTAATATATTAAGATATATGGACTTTCAAGACCTTAGGAGTCGTAGGTTAATATCAAAGTTTTCATCCAGTGAATCTGAAGTTAAGAATAATGTTATAGAGAAGCAAAGCAATAGGTCTATCAAGTCCATCAAATACTCTATAAGTCTGCAAACACTTCGTGATGACAAAGAGGAAGACTCAGTTTTAGCTGGACTGCAGAGTTTCACCAGAAAGCCAGACGGTTGGTGCTCTGTAGGTGTGTGGCATCCTGTTTATATCATCAACTCTGGTGCCAGGATTCTGTAATGGTTTCCACTTGCTGCTCTCAACATATATAGCCACTGACTGTGAAACAACTGCAGACTGCTGTCTTCATAGCAGCCTTCTATGTACCACCAAGTGTAAAATTGGAGGAAGCTATGTCGGAGCTCTATAACATGGTGTAATTAGTATAGGCATAACTGAGCACATACCTAAGCACATGGATAATATATAAGCAGAGAACACTAATTTATGATTTTTTTTCTCTGCTTTATTTATTTTGGTCTATTTATCTGTTGTTTTGAGTGTGATGGGGTTTTTTTTTTCTGTTTGCACTGCAGATGCTGGTTGAAAAACCATTCTCTTGTATCTCATTATGCACATTCATAATGACAAGAAATCTTGAAATCCTAAAACACAGAGACACACTGAAGGCAGATAACTGATGACCTGTTTCACTCTCATTGCTTGTGTTTGTGTAGGAAATAGAAGAGTCTGTGTCTCTGCTGGAGAAGGAGTGTGTAGCTCTGAGTCCTCAGCTCGGGCCTCTTAGAATACTCCCCCTCTACGCTGGACTGGGTGGGCAGACCCAGCGCGTTTATGAATCTGACCCTGTCTCTTCCACACTGAGAGACAGGGAAAGCTCTCAGGTTGTGGACACCGGCTCACTGCATGGAGCTGCAAGTGCGGGGATTAGGAGGAAGGTTATTGTCACTGATTGGCTGTCAGAGGCTTCGTTCTCCCTGCCAGGCATCCGCTACGTCATCGACACAGGCCTTCAGCTCAAGACTGTGAGTTTATGCTGAGTGCTGGCAAAGGAAGACGTTTTCATTTCCTGCTCACCTGGTATCATCTCATCTGTTTCCTCTATCCTCAGGTTTACAATCCACAAATCAGAGCCAACTCACAGGTCCTGAAGACCATCAGCAAACACCAGGCTGACATGAGAGCTCAGAGGGTCAACAGCCACCTCCCAGGTAGGTCAAAAGTCACAGCTGCTGATTTGGTGACCAGACTTGTGCAAAAAAGTCTGAAAGTACTATTAATCTCCTTTTCTAATTGATTTTTTTTCCTTATCACTTCTCCTTGACCTCAGTGGAAGTCTTGATGAGGTCAAGATAATAATGTTGGTGAGGAGAGAATCTGTTGAAACTTTCCCTAGACTTTTTTAAAACAAAATTTTATTTTTAAAACTGACAATGAATAGACTTTAGGATTACAATGTTTAAATGTGATAAGATGAAAGGATTACACAACCAGTTAAACGTTAGCCATTATGAATTATTATTAATAATAAGTATATAATTATATATATTATATATTATATAATCAAAATAAAGATATTCAAACATGAGAAGGTGGGCAGCGCGGTGTAGAGGGGGAGAGAGAGAAGAGGAATGAGAGAGATAGAGAGGGAACAAGAACAGGTGGAAAGAAAACACATATAAATGCAAGCAAAAATATACGGAATGTACAGAGGTTAACAGATTAATGACTAGTACTTTAGATATTAGCACTAAATAAAAAAAAGTAGAAGAAGTGATACCAGAAATGATTAATCAGATTAATTAACTCGTGGTAACTATTGCAACAGCAGGTGTTGAGCAGGAACAACGGGCAGGGAAGATTCTGCACCTGCAGAATGAGTACAGGGAGACAGGGGACAGGGCTAAAACACAAACTACATGAAAGAAAAGAAACAAACTACATTACCTGACATTTAATGTTTTAACATACGTACAGAGAGAGGCGAGGTGGTCAATGCATCCCCCAGCAGTCTAGGCCTATAGCAGCATAAGTAAGGTGTAATTAAGCTTTAACTTTTAACTATAGGTTTTATCAAAGAGAAAGGCTATAAGTCTAATCTTGAAAGTAGAGAGAGAGAGAAAGTAAACTGCCTGCACAGATACTAGAAGTTGGTTCTACACAATAATAGCCTGATAGTGGAAAGATCTGATTTGCACTTGGAGACTTTAACAACCACAAGTAAGCCTTCATTTAGAGAGTGAAGTGGCCTGCTAGGACAATAAGGAATTGTGAACTCTCTGAGATACAATGGAGCTTTTTTATTAAGAGGTTTGTATATAGGAGAAAGATTTTAAATTCTATTCTGAACTTTAGCTTGAGCCAATGCAGGGAAACTAAAACAGGAAAAATATCATCTCTTTTTCCATTTCCTGTTAATACTCATGTAGCAGTCCTCTGAATCAACTGAAGGCTTTTCAGGTAGAGTGGTTAGAGTGCATGGCACGTAAAATAAGCATCCCATGTTCAAATCTGACTAGGGTTAGGGGACTTTGCTGCCTGTTGTTCCCCTCTCTCTCTCTCTTCCTGTTCGCTGTTGGCCTCTCTGCGAAATACTAACTAAAATAAAGGCATCAAAAGCCCCAAAAACATAATTGAAGAAATCAACCAAAAAAACCCCAGAAAACCTGACAGCTTTTTAGAGATTTGTTGAGACATCCTGATAGTAATGAATGGCAGTACTCCAGTCAGGATGTTAACAAATGGACTAGTTTTTCTCTTTACTCTTGACCTAGGATGTTTCTGATTTTCAATATTGCAAAGGTCAAAGAAGGCTGTCCAAGAGGACTTGCTTTATGTGAGGGACCAAGGACATGTCCTGTCAAAAATAACAGCAACATTCCTTACATATTCCAAGACATTATTATTATTACATTAACACATTTTGTATTTAATAAAAGAACAATAATAATAATAATAACCGCTTCATTTGGAGATACCCAGGCTACCAACAGGTGACATAATTACAAACAATTTAATTTAATTCAAAGCAATAGGTAGTCTGTAAGCGTCTCCAACTTTTCGGCCTCAGTTAGGGCCAGGCTGGGGTCTGTCCTCCTCCTGTCTGCGTGTTAAGTCCAGCAAAATGCATTTTAGTGGTGATCTTCAAATTGTAAATTTTTTTTTTCTTAACCTAAATATAAAAGAATTGTGAAAGAAGTTTACTGATCAGTATTGGTATTATTGATTCATGCTGCGTTCTGACAGTCCTTGATGCCACTTCTGCTGCCAAATGAAATAATTTTGTTCAATTTAACCTCTGACAGCAGTGTTACTATTATTTATGGGCTTGACATTCAAGTTATATGTGCTCGAAGTTTCCTGTTTGTGTACAAGTACTTGTCTTTTCCTGGTGGGTCTTAAGGGCTGTGTCTGCGACTCTACTCCCGTTCTCTATATAATGATGGGATGGCAGAGGCTCACTGTCCAGGTGTAGTAGAGGAAAACCTCAGCCACTTGGTTCTCCTACTGAAAAGGCTGGACATCGCTGACATGGGACAGTGCAAGTTCCTGGACAGACCAGGTAAACAGACTCTCACTCTCACTCATTCATTTTCTACCACTTGACAGGGCGTTGCTGGAGCTAATCCCAGTCAACACTCCAGGCAAGTGCGGGCTACAACCTGGAGAAGTTGCCAGTCCATTGCAGGGTCAACACATAGAGACATATAGAGAACCACAACCACTCACGTCCGCACTCATGCACACGCTCAATGTAGAGTCACCAATAAGCCTGGGCATGTGTGTCTTTTGATGGTGGAAGGAAACCGGGGTAACCAGAGGAAACCCACGCAAGCAAGAGGAGAACATGCAAGCACCACGCAGACTGGCAGTCAATCATTAGGATTGCATGGCAAGATTCAGTTCAGTTCAGTAGCACCTATGGAGCCAGGATTTGTTGTTTGTTGTCAATACCAGCATGCAGTGAATCTTGGAATAGGTAGAGGCAAAGAGGAACCGTGCTTTTACAACCTTCATTGCTCAGGAAAAGAACACATCTGAGGGAAGCCTTGAAATGAGATGCAGTTGGGCCTTGAAATGATTTTTGTGGAGGATGAGTCCCTGAACTGGGATAGCTGAGAAAGCTGAAATCTTGGAACAGTTTTCTTGTGATTGTCTGAAGGCTCTGCTGGTTTG
This sequence comes from Remorina albescens, assembly GCA_034769265.1. NCBI lineage: Eukaryota > Metazoa > Chordata > Actinopteri > Carangiformes > Echeneidae > Remorina > Remorina albescens. The sequence continues at coordinate 1,713,176 of CM068477.1, forward strand.
CATACGTATCTGTTTGTGCGTCTCTGTCCCACAGTAATTTATGAACAAAGTGAACAACATTTACTTTAACTCTGTGTGTCAGACAGACACACAAACACACACAGAGTTAAAGTAAATGTTGTTCACTTTGTTCATAAATGTTCACGCACAGACAGTGTGAAAGAAATTAAAAAAGTGAAATAAAAAAAGACAAAAAAAAAACACACAACTCATGTTTAACCAAAAAAATTTGATCTGATGAGTAACTCTGTTACTGCTCTCCCTGAAGGGTAATCTAGGGTGATGGGGTCTACCACACCAGGGGCTGGGGGCTTGACAGGAATGGTCTTCCAGATGGTCGCTAAATTGTGTAGCACAACGCATGCAGAAAGTATTTTGCATGCCCGGTCTTGGGCCACCCTCAGCTCATGGAGAGAGGTGAAACAGGCCTTGCTAACCCCAAAGGTCATCTCAATCTTGACACTGGTTTTGGAGAGGGCCACATTGAACCAGGTTTGTGCCCCTGCACCAGGGTCAGGATATGGGGTCATCAAATACAAGTGACATGTATATACCCTGTCACCCAGCAGCACTCCACTGACTGCGCTAAAGTAAAAAAGAAATAGCCTTGATTAGTATCATGTAACACAGTTTCAGAGTATAATGAAGATATCAATGTACATCCCCCAGCAGTCAAGGCCTATAGCAGCATAACTAAAAAAAAAAAACAAACTGTAATTAACCTTAAGTTTTTAACTGTAGGCTTTGTCATAAAGAAGGTTTTAAACCTGATCTTGAAAGCTGAGACAGAGTCCGCCCCCGGACCGATACTGGGAGTTGGTTCCATGACCCTGATAGCTGAAAGATCTGCCTCTTGATTTACTCTTGGAGACTCTAGGAACCACAAGTGAACCAACATCCAGAGAGAGAAGTGACATACTGGGACAACAAGGAACTATGAGTTGTCTGAGATATGGTGGAGCTTGGTCATTGAGACCTTTTAATGCTAGTATGTTGATGTTAATTTTAATTCTATTTTGAATTTTACTGGGAGCGAATGAAGAGAAGCTAGCACAGGAAAAATGTGATCTCTATTTCTCGTTCCTGTTAATGTTTTGCAGCAGTGTTCTGAATCAACTGAAGGCTTTTCAGAGATTTGTTGGGACCCTGTGTCTGTGTGTCTGTTCTTGTATGCCACTCAATGTGTGTGTGTGTGTCTGTATGTCTGAATATCTATGTGTGTATATATCTGTCTGTCTGTGTGTATGTCTGTATGTCTAAGTGTGTGTGTGTATGAATCTGTTTTTTATTGTATGTCTGTGTGTGTCTGTGCCAATTGATCAATCACTCCCATATCAGAGAAGTCTACACCTGAGGCGCGCGCACACACACACACACACACACGCAGCTGTCACCTGTAGTTCCAGGGTTGCACGGGCAATGCCCTGAGAGCAGAGGCAGAGAGCCAAAAACAAACTGATATTTGGCTTGGCGAAGCCCTCAAATTATGGGCGATTTATGACTGTTACCTCCCCAATTTGTCCAGGGGTATGGAGGAAGGGATAATAAAAGATAAGAAACTGGGATTGAAAAGAAATACCAAATACCACAAAAGAAAAGCGCTGGAGCCGCAGTTGCTCAGGTTAGAAAAGGGCTTTTTATTATGAAAACAGGAACCAAGTAAACCAAAAATCACCGGTCTCACCGAGATGCTCTATAAGTACAAAAAACTGAAAACACTGGTCCATGTACAACCCTGGAGGGATGGTTGTCACTCCACTTATTAACTCGACTCCTTTTGGCTGCCTCTTCACACCGGCCTGCTGTCTCCGCTTAAGCGCCTCACAATCTGCCACCAAGTGACCTGGCTTTAAACAATAAAAACAGGACCTTGCCTTCCGATTCTGTCCCAGCACACCAGTACGGGGAACGGGAAGTATCAACCATCGGTGGGGGGAGGGCGCGTCATACTTTGTGAAGGCACTCATACCCCTTGGTCACACGGGCGATGAAAACACAGAGGCATGGCGACGGGCTACCATTCATTTTCAATGACAATTGACGACGGGCGACAAGTGGAAGCCAGTGGGCCACACATCACCGAATGGGCAAGGAAAAAATAGAAAAGCTTTCTATTTCATGCAAATCTTGGGCAACAAAACCAGGCAACTTTTTACAATAGCCAATCTGAGTGAAGAAGAGTGATCACGAAGTCCAGAAAATAATTCAACATTGCGGACAATGTTGAATCGACATGGGATTTATGGATATATCTAATGACTTTGGCTTTTCCCTGATATTTCCTTCAAAATCTAGTGAGAAATAAACATGTCTAAACCAGAAAATCTCATCGTTATGACTGGATGTTTTTTGTAACGTCAATTGTTTCGAGTTAACACCATGGGCTAACACAGGTTTGTATGTCACTGTGCAAAACGTTCACCAAAAACAAATCAGTCTGTACTTTCGTTCCGCCTGGTAAACATAGATGGGGGAGAAACTGATCGTGGCTATTTCGTGCTACCCAGTCCTGTGGGATTTAACATTAGATGTGTACAAAAACACAAACCTGAAAGCGGATGCGTGGACCAAAGTGGCAGCGGAGATCGAGATGTCTGGTGTGTATCTTTGGGCCTATAGTGTAATCTGTAATGAATGAATGAAAAGACACACACATGGCCACATTCTAGTTGACGAGGTTAAGAAAAAGTGTAGAAACTTGAGGACAACATACAGGCGAGAGGTGAATAAGGCCAGGGAGAGACACAGAAGCAGGGCAGGAGCAGAAAAGGTGAAGCCCCGGAAGTATACCTCAATCATGGGCTTCTTAGCTCCGTTTATTGAGGCAAGGGAGACATCAGGGAATATGTCCCTTCTTGATGAGTCTCTTCTCGAGTCTGGCAATCAGTCGGATGAGATTGTTAATGAGGGGGATTAGGTCAGCCAGGCAGCCTCCGTCACCCAGGAAGCCCTCCCACTGGAGCAGGTCAACCAGGTAGCCCCAAGCCAGGTACCCCCTTTCGCACCGGTCACAGGGGCGGCCCGGGGGAAGGGCAAACAGATTAGCAAGGCTCAGCGGGTCAGTGTGTCATTCCCCTTGCTCCAAGCCAGCCCAGGAGCTTCCCTTCTGCAGGTTAGCCAGGCTTCTGAGCTGGCTGGCAATTCAGAGCCTGGCCCCAGCCAGGCGCCAAGTCCTGGGGGCACCCCAACTTATCAGCTTTGCAGCAAGAGGTCAAGGGTGGGGCCTCTCAGTGCCTTGGAGAGGCAGCTTCTCAGTGCAATTGAGTGGTGTTCCAGTTCCTGTCCCACAATCCACTGACCCAGATGAAATGTTTTTTAAAAGCCTGATCCCACAGTTGAAATTGCTTTCAGTAGAAAAGAAGGAGGAGGTTAAATTTCAGATTCACCGTCTCATTTACGAAGCCACACAGGCAGAGCAGGTTTGAGGGGAGGGGAGGTTGCACTCTGTGCTTATAGTTGTGCTAACTTGAGTTGGTGTTTTGCTTCTTGTGTTAACAGTTTTGTTAGCTGTGCAATACTTTGGATTGAGTGTGTAAGCAGTCGATAAAAAAGTTGTAAATAAAAACATACCTATGTAAACTCTCACCGTTACAGTGCCTGTTTTACTATGTTAAAAGGTTTTTTTTAATTACATGAAAAGAGATGTCTACAGTGGAGAATAAAAAATGCTCAAAGAAATTACTTATTGTGTGAGAGTAATCCTGTCGGTTTATGGGGAAAACACATTGTAAATGAAACATGGAATATTTGCAATTTATTCAGATGTGGGTGGCTCTTAAAAAAGCCTTTGTCTGCCATCATGGCAGAGGTTGAATTTTCATGGCCAATAGATTGCACCGTCAGCATTGAAATATGTTGTGTATGACTCCCTCACACGAATTGCCTCTTGTGAAGAATGGTTGCTACCTGCTCTGGTGACACTATGCAGAGCCACAGCATCATCAGCATCCGGAGGTCTCTCCTGCATGGTGTTGGATGTCTTGCGGATGAAGTTGTGCAAGACACAGGTGGCTTTCATGCAAGAGTCCACATTAGCAGGATCGATGCTGATCACACGATGGTATATGCGCCACTGGGCAGCAAGTATGCCAAACGTGTTCTCAACAATCATCCTTGCGCGAGAAAGCCTGTAGTTGTAGACTCTCTGCTTGCTTTGGAGGGTGCCAGGAAAGGGCCTCATCAGGTTCCTGCGGAGAGGGAAGGCCCTGTCCGCAACAGAGACATGAGGCTGGGCCCCCAGCTGTTTGGCTCCAGGCAGAGGTTTGTCCGCAGGTAGGCTGAGTGTGCTGTTCTGTAGCACCTGGCCAAAAGCGCTGTTGCTGAGGGTGTCACCATCACTGCTCCGGCCATAACCCCCGACATCAATGATGCGAAAGCAGTGCTCCGCATCCACAACTGCCAACAGGATGATGGAATATGTGCCCTTGTAATTGAAATACATCAAGCTGGCGTTGTGGGGCGCCTTGATCCGGACATTTTTTCCATCAATTGAGCCCACGCAGTTCGGAAAGTCCCAGCGTCGGTAGAACTCCTCTGCTATGGCCTTCCAGTCTTCAGTGGTGGGAACAGGCATGAACTGATCCGCCAGAACATCCCAAACAGCTAGTATTGATTGATGTTCTCACATGTTTTTTTAATTATTATTATTAATATTATTCTTGGAGATCCTCCGAGTGGTGGGGCACATTAGATGGTGGCACTTTCTAAAATAAAAAAAAAAAAACGAGTAGACACAGGCACACCCCCAGAACGCCCACCAGGCGGAAGGGCTGCCGATACGCCTCCAGCACAAGCTCGTAAGCTGTCAAAATAGCTCCTTTCAGCATGTCATAACAAACTATCAGCAGCACAGTCGCTATGCGCTCAAAAGTGCTAAAATATGTATCTACCTTGGTTTCTCTAAAAACCAGGACTAATAGGATATTTAGGCTCACGTCAAAAGTAGTACCGGTGGTAGAACCCGACCTGGTTTGGCGCTCTAGTCGGCACATTTTCGACGCAGTATCTGCCTCTATCCTTCGAAGCTCAAGCTCTCTACGGAGCTGAAAGTCCCACTCTCGTTCCTCTTTCTCCATCTGGAGCCGGGCACGACGCACCTTCAGTCGCGCATCAACCTTAGACGCAGGGGTGGACTCAACGGAGAACAGGTCGAAGGGCGGCAGTGTCACTGGCTTCTGCTCCGGAAAACCACAAGCATCCGGAGAAGCCCTCCCTGGTTGCACCTCGGACGCCTCCACTGAAGACGCCAGCTGGCTCATCCCACCTGCTCCCGCTATAGTCAGCAGCACACCCTCTGTATCCTCACCATCAAAGATCCCCTTAAAAGTCAGCGCATCCACTAACGCCCCTCTAAGAGCGTCTTTACGGAGGGAGAGAGAGACTGAGACACCGTAGTTCGCCGCGATCTCCACTAACTCTCTTACGGTAGTCAGCCAACTTATTCACAGTAGGCTCAGCCACAAACGCTTCCAAATCAAAATGTGCCATTACTGCACCTGACACCCCGCCTCCGCAGTTTCTTCAATACAAAAAACGTAACCAAAAACAAGCTCCAAAACGAGCCAAAAAATGCGCACAGAAGTAGAGTCTCACCTGAGCATCAGCTGCCTTCCCCGATCCTGCCTAGCCCAAGCTAAACCACTCACTGGTCCTCTTGGAGCATGCTGGGCTTGAGGCGAATTTAAAAGATGAACGTCTGTGACCCGTTATGGAGGCCTCGAAATGCTTGCCCCTGCAAGGGAATTGAATCCCCGCCCAGGGTTACTCCAAAAACAATCAAGGTAAAATAAAAAATGAGTGCCCGATGGATAAGTGTAACCACCTAGCTGGGCAGTCCCCTTATCTAAGCAGGTAAGAGCAACCGGAACAGGTCGCAACTCCTTCCCACACTTTGTTACCTCCCCAGTTTGTCCAGGGGTATGGAGGGAGGGATAACAAAAGATAAGAAATCGGGATTGAAAAGAAATACCAAACACCACAAAAGAAAAGCGCTGGAGCTGCAGTTGCTCAGGTTAGAAAAGGGCTTTTTATTATGAAAACAGGAACCAAATAAACCAAAAATCACTGGTCTCATCAGGATGCTCTATAAGTATGAAAAACTGAAAAAAATGGTCCATGTACAAGCCAAAAACGACCAGGACAACAACAAATGCAGGTAAGTATGAAAACCACCTTTCCACAGAAAGGGACACGAATGGGCTGTCAGCACTGACACACACACTGAGGAGGCCCACACACCGCGACTAACACGCAGTGGCACGCTGGTCCCGGCGGTTTCCTCTCTTCCCCTTTTATACTCCCGACGCTGTTTAGGGGAATGCGAAGCACCTGTATCTGGGGCGAAGCCATCCACCTTGGGCTAGAAAGAGAGGGAGAGAGAGCACAGCAGCCACACACAAATGCACACCGGCACTGGGGCCGTAACAATGACAAAACAGTAAGTTCTATCAGAAAACTGACCAGACCGAGACCACTACAGCAAGTTCCTGAAGCAGTGTATGGTGTTTACAGAGCAAAAAATGTGGATAACAGAACAATGTAAAAAAAACATTGAGAAATTGTAATGGAGCAAATGGGTGCCATAGATGGTGGACATGTCTGTCAGAAGCTGACATATCAAATTTTGTGTGTGTGTGTGTGTGTGTGTCAGTTGATCAGCTGCTCTAATATCAGAGCAGTCTTTCATTAAGTCATTGCTCACACATGCAGTTGTCACCTGTAGCTACAGGGTTGCTGTGACAGAGCCCAAAACAAGCTGATCTTTGGCTTGATGAAGCCCTCAAACTAGAGCGACTTATGACAAAAAGGTAACTCATATCAGAGAACTGACCAGACAGCGATGTCAAAAACAGACAGTCCTGCTTTTCTCCTGAGAAATTTTATTGGAGCAAACGGGAGAAATGGATGGTGGACATGACTTTCAGAGGCTCACAGATCAAATTCTGTTCGACTCACTGTTAAAGTAGAAACAATTGTTTGAAACAGGACAAGAATCTCTACTACACGGAACAAAATGGTGAATCCAGCTCAAACTATGTGCCTGTGAGGACGATTTATAATTTATTTATTTTTATTTTTTCAGATAATTTTCTGATCAACTCTCCACTCCAGCCAAACTACACATCACTGTAACTATAAACATTCTGTGCAATACACACCCATTATAAACTGAAAATTTGTCAAAATTGAGCATGATACTTGAACAGTTACAGCTCAAAAAGTATAAAAGATATGAAAAAGATGAAAACAGAGATCAATAGACAGGTCTTTTGTCAACATTTTAAAATTTGAACAGAGTCTGTAGCTGAAAGTATGGGGAGGTAGCACAAGTTTGAAAAAGGCTGAAAATTTGAGTGTCAAACTACACCTAAATAGTCCAAACTATTCTATAGTGTGTGCCCCAGTCCAGTGACTTATACTGTACTGATACTGTGCTGAACAGATTAATGTGTTTTTTGTGCAAATAAAGTTAAAAACTTGTTTTGTGTTATAGTGTTAATGTTGTTCACTCAATTCGGAGACAAAATTATACATTTTTTAAGTTGTTTTTTGTTGATTTTATATTTTGTACAATAGTAGATGTTGATGAAGCACAAGTTAAAAGTCATAACCAAAAGCTCTTGTAAATGGAAATATACTCTTGTCGTGGCCATAAGTTTCTATTTTCCAGATAGTGGAAAGTAACCCATTTGGCACTCTTGGTGCCAAATCGTGCCAAATAGTGTCTGCCTAGTGGTATCTTTACTCAACCTTTGAAGACACTTTATACTTTGCTAAAAATCTATCAAATTTGGTAAATTTGTAGTCAATGAGTGGCTGAAAGGGATCAATGGCATCTGTGTGCATGGAATCAGTGTTAGCAAGGTCTTATCCTCTGAAAAATAGGAAAAATCTAATTTTTTCAGGATTAGTAACAAGAGCATTTTTGAATACATTCTGTGAAATCCTAGATGTTCCTAAACAACAAAAACATGCATATCAACTTTATTATTGTGGAGCAATTCTTAATTTACTTTGAGTATATAAGACAATATTAATATTACTAAACACACTGAGAAAAGAAAAGGAAGAGGAATTACTAAGGTAGGCACACTTACTGACAAAGTCACAGAAACACAGTATGTCACAGTATAACCTGTGAAGTGCACAGCAGCAGACTGGTGATGTGCAAAGAACACTCTCCATCACACATCTTTAGAATGAGGACAGCACTAAGCTGCTGACTCCTGTGTGCCTCAGTCTCCTTAGAAATTAGAGGCACTGATGAGCCTTCCTAACCAGACATGAAGTGTTGTTGCTCCAGGTGAGGTCATTACTGAGATCAACACCCAGGTATCTGGATACCACTTCCACAGCTGCTCTTCCGATGTGCAGGATATAAGGGGGTTGTTTGCCCCTTCTGAAAGCCATGATCATCTCCTTGGTTTTGTTCAAGTTGATGCAGTAGTTGTTTTCTCTGCACCACTCCACCCCCGCCCTGTATTCGGATTCATCATCGCTGGCAATGCTTTCTACCACTGCCATCTCCTCCGCAAACTTCCCTATGTGGCAACTCAAGTTCTGGGTGGAGCAGTCATATGTCAGCAGAGTAAACAGAGGGCGGGCTCAGCACACAGCCCTGAGGCAATCCAGTGCTAAGAGTGATGGGAGAAGAGGAGATGGTGTGGATTCTGACAGTCTGCAGTCTGTTAGGAAGTCCTGTAGCAGTTTTACAGGTTAAACCGAATTTGTCCAGCCAATCATAGCTCTCTCTTCGTGAACACAACATTTCAGGCTCTTTTGGTACATTCTATTACAACACCACAACAAGTAGCAAGGAAGAAGTTAGAGGAAGAATAAGATGAAAAAGAAATGCAACTCTTAACAGTAGTGACTATAGGCTCTGCATAGAATCAATGAATGTCCAGTGACTCAGTGCAGGGCCCCGAAGAAATGCGATTAAGAACAATAGTGACTCTGGGGTGTTCCCAGGGTCCCAATGCATTAATAACCAGCTGAAAGAGTTATAATGATACATGCACATGTCCAGACAGAAATAATGGGACCAAGGTAGAATAGCACATCATGGTCTTTTCCTGGGGTTTTTTGACAGCCCCGGAGGCTCTAATGCAGGCCCTAGAAGACCTGGACTACTTGGCAGCTCTGGACGATGATGGTAACCTTTCAGAGGTTGGGATCATCATGTCGGAACTGCCACTGGAGCCCTCGCTGGCTAAAGCCCTGATTGCTGCCTGCGAATACGACTGTGTGGACGAGCTGCTCACTATTGCTGCTATGCTCACAGGTGACACACTGCAATAGGCAATTGACCTGAAAACTAAATGTGGACAGGCAGACTGTTATTTAATTGTTATTAACTGTAAAGGTTTAATGTGTTTCACAGTTTCTCAGTTAACATTTGATGTGATGTCTGCATCAGCTCCATCCTGCTTCATGACTGTGGAGCCCAGCAGGGAGGACATTGCTCTCTCTTACTGGAGACGGCTGCTTCACACAGAGGGAGACCACATGACCATGATCAACATCTATAAGGCCTTCACTGAGCGTATGTACTCTTAGCCATGCTCCTAGAGATACACAAAAATATGTTTTAACATGGGCAACATTGGCATTGATTACGTAGATTTGGTTCGGAAAGTTAGAATCAATTGACAGTTAAATTAAGTGGTCTTTCTGGTGATTGCAGATAATCAGGATGAGGCATGGTGCACCGCAAACTTCCTCATTCATGCATCCTTACAATTAGCTACAGTGATCAGGGCAGAGCTGCTGCATGTGATGCAGCGAATAGAGCTGCCTGTTTCTCCTCCTGCTTTTGGTTGCCTGGACAACTGCTCGAATATCAAGCGGGCTCTCATCTCAGGCTTGTTCCTCAAAGTAGACAACATTTCTCTTACATTTCATCAGTTGTCTGTTTTATTTGTTAAATTTAATTCTATTCATGCCCTGACATTTTTCCTCCAAGTTGATGACCACTTTTGTTTCTTTTATGTGGTCCCCCCTGTACTTTGTTTCCTTAGGTAGCTCATGATGTTGATGGCTCAGGTAACTACCTCTTGCTGACTCACCGCCATGTGTCCCACCTGCATCCCTTCTCTTCATACCTGTGTCGCCAGCCACGTTCCAACCCCCCCAGCTGGGTCCTCTACCATGAATTCACCATTTCCCGTGATAACTGCATCCGCATCGTTTCTGAAGTGCTCCCACAGATGTGAGTTCAGCTTTGAGACTGGATGTGGGACAGTTAAATGCTGATTAGAAAAAGTTCAGATCCTCACCATCCATTGTGTTCAGTCTGTAAAACAGGACTAATGGTTTTAGAGCTTTACAGGTGTTTACAGGTTTACTTTTGTTGGATAAGCTGTTCTCTCTTTTAACTGTTATAGTCTTAATCTTTGTTTTTAACAAAAAAACACTATTCACGTCACAAATAAATTAAACAGAAGAGAACAGTCCATTGCGGGGAGGAGTGTACACACTGTTAGGAGCAGAATGAGAGAGAAACAAAGAAACAGATCACAATGAGGTGACAGAGAGATCTACATCAGTCATGATGATGTCACATCACCTGATGTCTAAAATGCTCTAATTTGGAGACCAGCGCTAAATCTGCTCAGGACTCCAACCTTCAGAGTAACATATCAGCAAGCTGCTTGTATCGACTAGCAGCTAAGACAGGTGTCCTCTTTGACAACAGAAAGCTTTCTTCTAGAGTACAGAAGGCGGAAGTGGTTCCCATGCAGTCTGTAAATCCGAGTTAAGGTCTTATTCTGACCACGAGTGTTGGAGAAAGGTTTAAAATAAAATGGTGTATGAAAGCAGATGCAGCAGTGTCCTGTTGAACACACAAAGGGAGCCAGGACTATACCTCCCTCAAATAGCAATAGTCCACTGACCTTCTGAGTCATGTCCCCTGTCTCTGCTGCAGGCTAGTGGAGCTGGCTCCCCAGTACTACCTGGGGAATCTTCCATCGAGTGACGGGAAGGAAATGCTAATTGAGCTGAAGCAGAGTCTGCAACCACAGGCTTACGATTGGCAAGCCAGATCAGACGAGCACAACAGGACTAAGAGAGATACTGAGGTGACGGGAGAGACTCACAATCAGTCCAGCACTGAGCTCTGTGTTGTTCAATAAGATAACGCAACACACAGCTGTCACTTATTAGTTCCATCTTTGCACCATTACTGTCTGATAAGACTGAAAACACTAATGTACAGTAAAATATGTTTCAGTGGCTTTAAAAATGTTCAAACCTTCATTTTCTCCATCTCTTTTAAATGTTGATACTTATCATTTGATATCATTTGATTTTAGATGCTTTTTGTATTGAAAGAAGCTTTCTGTGGTTCTGCAGAAATATACTGATAACCTGTTTTAACCTGGAAACAATAAAGGGATTGAAATAATTTATCAAACCACAGAATTCTATAAGAGGCAATACATTCTCCTTTCCTTCACTCGTGTGGTATTATTGTATAATCTTAGACCTTTATCCATATGCTGTTCTCAGCAATAGATGGCTTCTCAGGGTTGTGATGTATTGTAGAGTTTCTATTTTCAGCTTTTCTTAACTTTGGATAATGTTTCTTCCCTGTTTTTCTTTGAGTGCCACTGATGATGAACCAGTGTGAAGAGGTTCGCTGATCCTGTATGAAATGGCGGATCTGTTCATTCAGATGTGGCTTTAAATAAAAGTCTGGTTTTTCATGTTCGTTGGATGTCAGCTGCCATATTTTTACCTGATTCCTTCCTACTCACCATCTGTAACAGTGACACTGTTAAAGACAGTGTGCATTTTTCTCAGTTTTCCTCTTGTCCAGGCTGCTCTCTTGTTGTTAGGCAGAGGATGATGTTACAATGCTAAACTTTTGTCAAATCTATTGAATGACTTTCTCAAGCTTCATGATATCATGAAACTGGATTTCAGTTTAGCAAGGTAACCTCCGGGTTAACCCTGGGTTTTCAGTGTCACGAAGTTGGTTTACATTCTGTCGAGGCACATTGGCATGGTAATTTACACTGAATGCCTGCCTGCCCCGGAGCAGGTTCAGTTCTGGATAAGAACTTGGCAGGTATATGAGACCACCCCCTGACCAATCTGTTCTCCTGGAAAATAATCTGCCCGAGCCCATTGATGTGGGTGCTAGAATTATAAGATGAGCTCTGAGCAGAGAGAGGACATTCCGGGACAAAGTCAACCGGTTGATTTTCCGTCCGAGGTACTGTACAAGAGATACAGATCCTTATGTTGTGTAGCTGCACGTTGGGAACAACAGCTCACTGACAGGCACTCACGATGACCCAGGCTGGATGTGTTGCACTGCGGCTCTTTGGCTCAGGTAAGTGATTTAAGTTTTCTTTGTTTTGGGGTTTTGTTTTTTTTTGTGTGTATGTGTAAACTAGTTTTGATGTCTTATGATCCCTAAATGGAGTTATTTACAGGACAGGATTGACAGGAAAATGAAATGTAAATTATTTATTAGTTAATTAATGGATTAGATAATCTATTAATTCTTTCATTCATAGGGGCATTTGTATGCTGTTGGTGTATGTTACATGATACTTATCAAGTATATTTATTTTTAACTTTATGGCAGTTTAGTGAAGTACTGCTGGGTGACAGGGGCTATGCATGCCCCGTATTTGATGCCCCCATATCCTGACCGTGGTGCAGGGCCACAAACCTGATTCAATGTGGCCCTCTCCAAAACCAGGGTAAAAACTGAGATGACATTTGGAGTCATCAAAGCCTATTTCGCCTGTCACTGTGGGCTTTGGGTGGCCCAAGACCAGGCATGCAAAATAATTTCTGCACACATTGTGCTACACAAGCACAAGCGACCATTCGTAAGAAGAGGACCCCTCCTGTCCACCCTGAGCCCCTGACGTGGTAGACCCCATCACCCTTTGATTAGCCTTCAGGGAGGGTAGTAAGAGACGCCATCACTGACTGAACATTTTTTTATTTAAGCACAAAAATTGTTTTTTTTTGTCTTTTTTTAGTTTCACTTTTTCAATTTTTTTGCTCTACTTTTTCCACCTAGTTTTTTTAATATATCTGGTGTCTCTTTCCTTTTTTCCCCCAGTATACAATCAGCAGCAACAGATTGTATGTAAATGTATATAATAGATTGAATTTACTGTTACCTCTCTAGAGGGCAGCATTTTTGTGAACGGGGGTAGCAGGGTCACTGTTAACGTTTCACAATCCGCTGTGCAAAAAATATATCTTACTAAATCACACCAAATGGATAATTGTGTTTTGTCAACCCAGTGTTTTAACACTGGCTCACTGAAACATACCATGTAAAAATGTGGTGCTTTGTGAACTCCCACCTCCACCAGGGTCTGATGAAACTCCCTCCATACACTCCATCAAGGGGGAGAAATTACAAGCTCCTCTGCAAGAGTGTACTCTTGATTATTCCTACAACAGACACTGTAAAAAAAAGTAGGCCTTTATACATTTGGGTTATAACCCACAACATGGACAGATATACAGTCTTCAAGATATTATAGTACAACTACTGGCGACTTTGAACTATGTTATTACATTTGTTTTTCATTTGCTACCAAGTCTTTTTTGCTCCATCAGGTTGCAACTGAAATAATGAGGTTCACATTGTCAAAAAAGCGATGAAAAAATCAGAAACATAAATTTATGTGACACGTGGTGGAGATTTAATATTATAATCTCAGTAATTTATGCAATAACAGAGTTGGCCATTTTTTGACAGCATTCCTTGCTGCTTGTTGATGCTGCGACTGTGTTGCTCCTTGCTTGAATTATGGATTTGTACTCCTGATATTTTTGTAATAGCACACTTTGCTCCTCCATTGTAAAATATGCTGTTAACCCTACTCCATGGTGTGATTGGTCAGATACAACAAACCCTGCCCTTTTATGTGAACATGTACTGATCTTGATGGGAAAACCCTGGGTTCAATTAGTGAGTTGATAACTGGCTTCGTGACACAGCTTAACTGAGTGTTGATGTCTGGGTAAGTGAAGCCAGATATTGAAGAGATCCTAGGCATGTTAATAATGCTTCGTGATATAGGCCCCCGGATTCGAGGAAGCAATTGCCGAGGGGGATTTAACCTGCATTCTATTTAATGACCATTAGGGGGTGATACCATTCATTCATTCATATCTTATCCAATTCTGGGTTGCAGGGGTACTGGAGCCCATCCCAGCTCACACTGGGCGAGGGAGGGGTACACCTTGGAAAGGTCGCCAGTCTATCGCAGGGCAACAGACAGAGACAAACAACCACTCACAATCACACTCAGATCAACGGACAATTTTAGAGTCACCAATTATCCCAAACATGCAAGTCTTTGGACAGTGGGAGGAAACCGGAGTACCCAGAGGAAACCCTCACAGGCACGGGGCCCCAGGCCCAGGAACCAAACCCGCGACCTTCTTATTGTGGGGCAACAGCGCTACTATGCTGCTGTGCCTCCAGGATGATACCACTGGTTGTAAAAAGAAGTCAGATTCTCTTGAAGCCTATGTCAAAATATCACTATTTCTCACTTGATTTATTAGCTCAGTAGAGGTCAACTGCAATTGACTGTCAAAGGATAAGCAATGTGACTAATGTATGGATAGAAAATATTTACCCTCTTATCTCATGTGTCAGCAGCTGATGGTCACTAAATATTCTCATTTGGGTCCAGTTCATTACCTGAGTATGCAGAGGCATTTTATAAAAAGTTTGGTCTAGACCTGCTTTATATGTAAAGTGCCTTGAAGTAACTTTGTTATGATTTGGTGCTATACAAATAAATTTGATTTGATTTGATTTGATTTAGAGGCGTCTGGCTTCTGGTATCAGACTGACTGAGGAGGTGGAGCCTCAAAGACCCAAAGGGTCCACCCCAAGGCATCACATTTCCAGAGAGCAGTGCTTCAGAAGTCAGCAAATCATAGAGGGAAGTCTGTGTGTACTGTTGTGTCTGAAGATAGATCTTGTTCAGTTGATTGATGCTTATGTTTGAGTCTTTTGAGTCATCAAGTTTTTATAGTTCTTTGGTAATGAGTTAATTAAGAGGTGGCAACACACTGACTCTGTCCCGATTGTCAGGATTATTGTTTGTGCGTAAGTGATTACAACACATGTAACTCAATTTTTATTGTAGATACAAGCAGCATGTTGTGTTTTTTCACACACATGGGTTTACAGACATCGGGGTGACTCAAACTTAGTTCTGGACATGTAGAATACACCATCCCAGTCAAAA
The DNA here is from genome assembly GCA_034769265.1 of Remorina albescens. Taxonomy (NCBI): domain Eukaryota; kingdom Metazoa; phylum Chordata; class Actinopteri; order Carangiformes; family Echeneidae; genus Remorina; species Remorina albescens. The sequence goes on from CM068477.1 coordinate 1,728,424, forward strand.
GTTTGGACTTCCTTCCTTTCCTATTCATTTGAAAGGGAAAATGTGTCTCAACTTTAGACTGGTACTATATGTGAATGTGAATGCATAGACATGCATTAGAGCAAGTGTGATTCATAATGTTAAAAGTGGCAATAACACTGGTCAGGGGGAGCTGCTCGTCACAGGCTGCTTCTTCAGAGCAGCATCCCGCATGGTCTGGTGCTCATGTTTGTTCTGCTTGAACATCTTCAGCTCCATCTCAGTCTGTATGCGCATGGACTGGAGACATAAATAAGCACTTTATTGCACAACAAAATGAAAGTATGCCCACATGCTAAAATGATGCAAGTGATGTAAAACACACCTCCAGGTCTCTTGTGATGGTGTGGTTAGGTCCATGGGTGACCAAGAGGATGCTGTAGGCCTTGCAGATCATGCTGTGCCCCACCTCTATCTGACCAGCATGCCAGTGAGTGACACCTGCCCGCATGATGGCCATGCCCAGCTGGGGATTGTTGGGGTGGTACAACTTCCTGTTGGTAAGAGATAATCAGTTCCTTTACAAAGGCTCTATTTTAGTGCTGAGCAACATAAACTCAAGATGAACTACATGTATTTAAACTGGAGGATATATAAATGAACACGATTCTGGGGGAACTTTGGTGTTCGATCTTAAAAAATAGGTTGAGGATAAAAACGGATCCTGAAGTTTAAATTGTCTTTTTTTTCTTTGTTTTATTTATATATTTATTTATTGGGGTGTTTTCAAGGAGAAAACAAAGTGACCAGGTAAACTAAAGGCGAAGGAGATATACAGTGGGTACAGAAAGTATTCAGACCCTCTTAAATTTTTTACTCTTTGTTACATTGCAGCCATTTGCTAAGGTCATTTAAGTACATTTTTTTCCTCATGAATGTACACACAGCACCCAATTTTGACAGAAAAACACAGAAATGTAGACATTTTTGGAAATTTATTAAAGAACAAAAGCTGAAATATCACATGGCCATAAGTATTCAGACCCTTACCCTTAATTTTACGAGCTGTGACACTCTTATATTTAACTCAGGTGCTGTCCATCTCTTCAGATCATCCTTGAGATGGTTCTACACCTTCATTGGAGTCCAGCTGTGTTTAATTAAATTGACTGGACTTGATTAGGAAAGGCATACACCTGTCTATATAAGACCTTACAGCTCACGGTGCATGTCGAAGGAACTCAAATCAAATCAGATTTATTTGTATAGCGCCAAATCATAACAAAGTTACATCAAGGCACTTTACATATAGAGCAGGTCTAGACCAAACTCTTTATAAAATTATTTAAAGAGACCCAACAGATCCCCCGATGAGCAAGCACTTGGCGACAGTGGCAAGGAAAAACTTCCTTTAAGAGGCAGAAACCTCGGGCAGAACCAGGCTCAGGGGGGGCGGCCATCTGCCTCGACCGGCAGACCGACGGCGGCCCGAAGAGCTCAGAGACATGCCCAGTACAATCCCAACAGTGAAGCATTGTGGTGGTGGCCGCAGCATCATGCTGTGGGGGTGTTTTTCAGCTGCAGGGACAGGACGACTGGTTGCAACTGAAGGAAAGCTGAATGCAGCCAAGTACAGAGATATCCTGGATGAAAACCTTTTCCAGAGTGTTCAGGACCTCAGACTGGGCTAAAGGTTCACCTTCCAACAAGACAATGACCCTAAGCACACAGCTAAAATAACAAAGGAGTGGCTTCGGAACAACTCTGTGACTGTTCTTGAACAGCCCAGCCAGAGCCCGACTTAAACCCAATTGAGCATCTCTGGAGAGACCTGAAAATGGCTGTCCACCAACGTTCACCATCCAACCTGACAGAACTGGAGAGGATCTGCAAGGAGGAATGGCAGGGGATCCAAATCCCCTAAATCCCCAAATCCAGGTGTGAAAAACTTGTTGCGTCATTACCAAATTCATGGCTGTATTAGCTCAAATCAGTGCTTCTACTCAAAACTGAGCAAAAGGTCTGAAAACTTATGGCCATGTGATATTTTAGTTTTTGTTCTTTAACCCTTGTGCGGTCTTAACATTCTGTATACTCCCCTTGTCCTATGGGTCAAAAATGAACCGCCTTCACCAAAGCCCTAAAATAAAGCAGCTTAATTGAATTTTAAATCCAGTATCTATTTTGTATGATGAAACATCCTGTTATTTATCAAATCAACTCAATTTTATTCAATTTTATCATATTTTTTTTCTAACAGTGAAAAAAGACAGTACAGTATGTGCAAATGTGAGCATGGGCTTTGCAGACGTATTTCTCACACGTGCAGCACACAACTTTCGTCTTGCAGTCCTTCTTCCAAGGGCAGAAATTGCATCTTTTTCTCTTGCGAGACCCAGCTGCAGCCTCAGGTGGCTCAGGACAAGATTCAGCTCGCTGAGCAGCTCTCACAGTTGCTGCAGAGGCTTCTGTGCGGGGGAGGCGCTCCCTTCTTGCGATGCATGGGGTGACAAGAGCCTTTCCCAACTGCTCCAGGAAGATCCTCCTCCTGTTCTTCCTCTCAGCCATCCAGGTTGGGTGGATCGTCTGCCATATCACAAAGGCATTGTATAATGAGACATCAAGGATGTTGTGGAAGATGACCAGGGGCCAGCGTGCAGTCATCCTTCTGAAGCTGTATGTTCCAATAACCTTGTCAAGGTTGTCCACGCCCCCTTTAGTGCGGTTGTAGTCCAGGATTATGGCTGGCTTCCTGTCCTCACGATCAGTGATTTCAGCTGCCTTGTGCAGTGTACTCAGCAGGACCACGTTCTTGTTCTTTTTTGGGAAGTAAGAAACAAGAGTGGTGATGGGGGTGAAGGCAAACTTTGTTGAGAAGACCACTCTCCCTCTTGTTGCGAGGAGTGGAGGGGGGAGTTCAGGCTTGTTTTTCAGTGCCAACCATGGTCATTTTCCTTTTCAGGAGCTGCTGGCCGAGTTCATAGGAGGTGAAAAAGTTGTCACATGTGACGTTGTGCCCCCTCAGTCCAACCGTCAACTCAAGTACAACACGATCCCCTGGTTCTTCTCTGGTGCTCCACTAGGCAGCTTCCCGGTGTAGACTTGCATATTCCATGCATAGCTGGATTTTGCATCACAGGCCACCCATATTTTAATGCCATATTTTGCTGGCTTGCTTGGCATATACTGCCGGAAACGACAGAGACCTGATAAAAAAAAAAAGACAAAGATTACAATCAGTAGTGAGTGTGAGTGTCACAGAAAAAAAATCACACAAATCAACAAAGTAAAAATATAAATTTCAGGTAAGTAACATTATGAAAATAAAAATTTACCTTTGAATGGAACCAACTGCTCATCTACTGTACCTTCAGGTCCAGGGTTGTAAAGGTATGGCAGACGCTCAACCCACTTGTCCCAGACATCTCTGATGGCTGCCAGTTTGTCCATCACACGCCTTGCTGGTCTTGACTCATGGTTGTCAGATCTTAGCATTCTTGAAAAAGTGTGGAAGACCTTCAGCAGCATTGTGGCACGAAAAATTGCCCTTCCACTCTCAGAGAGAGTGGAAGGGCAATTTGGACAATGGAACATTCTGGAGACTAGATGTAGCCTCACCACAAGACCTATAGACACCTGCTAAGATCAAAAGCCCTATGTAGCCACGCAGGTCAGTCTGATCCATATTTTTCCAGTTGTCTCCATATTTACGGGAACCCTCCAAATTTGTCATTTCCAGTATGATCTTTTCAATGGCTGGTGTGATGAACAGGAGGAAAGTGGAGGAGATGTCCTTGGCATGGGCAGCTGAATATCTTGTTGGCCCTGGGGTCATTCTAATGATGTTTTGTGCTGCAGCTCTTCCTGGGGTGCCGTCCGTGTTTGATGAGGCCATGTTATTTTACTGTTCTTGGATAAAAATGTCTTTCTGTCAGCTTGGGTCATTTCTTCTTCAGCTGAAGAGGCTTCATGGTCTGTGTTGTATTCCTCCTCATCTTCTTCTTCAGATACCTCTTCTTCCACATCATAGTGTTCTTGCTCATCCTGAACCTCTGAAAAAATCTGGTCCAGGACCTGCTGGACAGTGAAATGTCCACTCATGGCTTCAGCAAGGAACCAACTGGGGGTTCTTTGGTCAGGGGTATCTTTATATCCTCTCCACTGAATTTGTTTTACATTATGTTTTTTTGTTTTGTCTGGGATCTTGTGTGATGTGAGGGGTTACCTGCTGGTCAGAGGTGCAGGTGCAGGTGCAAATTCAAGTTCAATTCATACATCAATAGGAATCCAGTTTCTTTGTTGTGTGTGTGTGTGTGTGTGTTCGAGAGAGTTTGTGTATGTGGCCTTTGAACTTTTTTCTGTCATGTAAATGCTTTTATAACACACGGGTCAAAAATGACCCATAAGACAATCTTAGGACCCTAGTGGTGTACAGCCCATATGGAAATGTAAACAAAACCAGAGTTTCACTTTTTTTAATGTTGGGGTCCCTTTAGGAAAAGTCATAAAATTTCAAGTTGAAAAAAGAGTGTTATATGGGTTTTTTTTGCAGCTAAACATGGTGGTGGGTCATTTTTGACCCACAGGACAACACGAGGGTTAATACATTTGCAAAAATGTCTACCTTTCTGTGTTTTTCTGTCAAAATGGGGTGCTGTGTGTACAGGAAAAAGATCAGCTTAAATGATTTTAGCAAATGGCTGCAATGTAACAAAGAGTGAAAAATTTAAGGGGGTCTGAATACTATCCATACCCATTGTATGTTGGTTGAAAAAGAAATTAATATAGTTACTTTTATTATTCACCTGTGGTCTCAGACCTCGGCCCCAGGCCTTCCTGGATAGAGCATGTAAGGGTTTCCATCATATTCCAAGTTCAGAACCAACATGAATTTTGGACCGACATACTGGTTGTTATCTGACTAAGTCAGGTATTCGGGAGTTGGAATGAACTGAACTGCTGTAAACTGTACAATGATGGTCTCTTACATGATGAACTTTCAGGACTGGGCCGACCCCAACCCCCTACAGTGGTTAAATTAAAGGTTCATAAGAGAGGGACACCTACGGATCAGTAATGTTTTCAACTAACTAGTTTTTGTGACTGGTGGCAGCCCATTCTTGCACAATCAATGCTTGGAGTTTGTCAGAATTTGTGGGTTTTTGTTTGTCCACCCGCCTCTTGAGGATCGACCACAAGTTCTCAATGGGATTAAGGTCTGGGTCCTGGCCATGGACTGAAAATTTCAATGTTTTGTTCCCCGAACCACTTAGTTATCACTTTTGCCTTATGGCAAGGTGCTCCATCATGCTGGAAAAAGGCATTGTCACCAAACTGTTCTTGGATGGTTGGGAGAAGTTGCTCTAGGAGGATGTTTTGGTACCATTCTTTATTCATGGCTGTATTCTTAGGCAAAATTGTGAGTGAGCCCACTCCCTTGGCTGAGAAGCAACCACACACATGAATGGTCTCAGGATGCTTTACTGTTAGCATGACATAGGACTGATGGTAGTGCTCACCTTTTCTTGTCCAGACAAGCTTTTTTTCCAGTTGCCCCAAACAATCATCAGAGAAAATGACTTTACCCCACTCCTCAGCAGTCCATTCCTGAGCAAAGTTTTGCACTGGTGGTGCCCTGATCCCACAGTTTAATCAACTTTAGGAGACGGTCCTAGGTCTTGCTGGACTTTCTTAGGCGCCCTGAAGCCTTCTTCACAACAATTGAACCTCTCTCCTTGAAGTTCTTGATGATCCGATAAATGGTTGATTTAGGTGCAATCTTAGTAGCAGCAATATCCTTTCCTGTGAAGCCCTTTTGGTGCAAAGCAATGATGACTGCACATGTTTCCTTGCAGGTAACCATGGTTAACAGAGAAAGAACAATGATTTCAAGCACCACCTTCCTTTTTAAGCTTCCAGTATGTTATTCTAACTCAATCAGTATGACAGAGTGATCTCCAGCCTTGTCCTTGTCAACACTCTCAACTGTGTTAACGAAAGAATCACTGACATGTTGTCAACTGGTCCTTTTGTGGTAGGGCTGAAATGCAGTGGAACATTCTGGAGCATATGCAAATTGCCATCATAAAAACTGAGGCAGCAGACTTTGTGAAAATTAATATTTGTTTCATTCTCAAAACTTTTGACCACTGCTGTACTGCGAGCTGCCACTTCATTGAGGACTCAGGCATCGGTGACCTGATGGCATTAGTGAGAAGCAGAATAGCTACTCCACTGTGTGGACCTTTAACATGTACCTTTAGACTGCAATAACCTTTGACATTTACCTTAGGAGTCTATGGACCTGTTCTGAAGGGGACCCTAGGCGCGTTTGGCAAGGCCTACAAGCGGTTACTAGCTACAAGGCCAAACTTAGTGGTGTCACAACAACCCCTGCTTCCTTCCCAGACGACTTGAACATTTTTTATGCTCGTTTTGAATGCGCTGATGAGACTCTGGCGCTGAGACCATCTCCAACTGGGGATGCGCACATTGATGTACTTCCTAATGGGATCACACACACAGACACATCATCTCCAACTGGGGATGCGTTCAGCAGGCAATCACATCAGGTCTCAGTCAGTGATACATGTAAAGTTTTTAAATCTGTGAAAATAGGAAAGGCTGCTGGGCCTGATGGCATCACCCCATGAGTCTTAAGGACATGTTATAGCCAACTTACCTCTGTTTTCACTGACATTTTTAACCTGTCACTCTCTCTTTGTGTGGTTCTGAATTGTTTTAAAACATCAATCATAATTCCTGTGCCTAAGAAAACATCTGTCACCTGTATGAATGATTTCAGACCTGTAGCCTTGACTTCTGTGATAATGAAGTGTTTGAACATCTTGTGAAGGCATATATCAACAAACGCATACCTGTCTCCACTGATCCACTACAATTTGCATACAGATCAAATAGAGCTGTGGATGATGCTGTATCCTTGGCTTTGCATACTATGCTCCAACATCTAGAGGGCAGGGATACGTATGTCAGGATCCTATTTGTTGATTATAGCAGTGCCTACCATCAGACCTTCTATTCTAATACCTAAGCTGTTAGACTTGGGCCTCTGCAATTCCATCTGTAGGTGGATACAGGATTTCCTAACATGCCACCCCCAGACAGTTAGAGTTGGCACTACACACTTGGCACTACACACTCAGCCTCTATAGTGTTAAACACTGGAGCACCCCAAGGCTACTCCAGTGTTTAACACTATAGAGGCTGAGTGTGTAGTGCCAAGTCCTTTACTGTATAGTCTGTATACTTATAACTGTATTGCTAAACATCCCACTAACAGCACTGTGAAATTTGCAGACGATACTACTGTGGTAGAACTCATTGACAGCAATAATGAAACCGCCTACAGGGATGTGGTGAGTAATTTGATCATGTGGTGCCACAGAAATAATCTGTCCCTCAATGTGGGGAAAACCAAGGAGGTCATCATAGATTTCAGAAGGATCAACCCTTCTGAAATTTCAACTCTCGAGTTGAAATTGTCAACACCTTTAAGTTCTTAGGCATCCACATTTCAGACTCCCTCTCATGGTCATTTCACATCAGCTGTGCCATTAAGAAAGAACATCAGAGGCTTTATTTTCTGAGGTGTCTCAAGAAATATGGAATGTCCCGTAACATTCTACATAACTTTTACCGCTGTACAATAGAAAGTATATTGACAAGCAACATCTTAGTGTGGTTTGGCAGGGCTACTTCACATGACCTTAATCTCCTGGCAAAGGTGGTCAAAACTGCGTCAAGAATCATTGGGGTTCCACTTGAACCACTCCAAAATATTTACTGGAAACACAGCACCAAGAAGGCACTAGGTATTATGCATGATTCTAGTCATCCTGCACACAAACTCTTCTCCCATCTTCCATCAGGGAGGCGTTTGCAGAGCATCCCAACACGTTTTAGGGATAGTTTTAGGGATAGTTTTAACCCCCAGGCAATAAGGCTACTAAATGATAGCACAACTGGTAGGAAGACCGAGGTCTGAGCTCAGTTACTTGGATGTTTTTTAATGTTATTTACAGCTGTTATTTATTATTATTCATTTGTTATTTATTGCTGAGAGAGTGCCTAGGCACACTGTATTTCATTGGTATGGCTCTTAACATCTACCTTTAGACTGTATGGATGTTTAAATCTGGACTTTAGGAACCTTTAATAACAATCTTTTAGTGTGTATGGCCCTTTTAGCATCTAGTTTAAGACAGTGTGAACCTTTTGTGTGAGCATGTACCTCACTTTATCTTGTTTGTCTCTGTCACCACTCACATGTATCCATCTGCCATTCTGTGGGAATATTCTGCAGCCTCACTGAATGACTGCAGGTACGAGAACACCTCACTGGCAATGCTGAGTACACGCAGCCTGTAGAGATTGGTATCAGCCAAGATGTTGTCTTGCTTCCCCATACACTCGTGGCACAACTTCATCACCTGAGAGAGGCCGGACAGGGACTTGTTGGAGATATGAAACATATACAGCTTTGTGTAAACAGTCAGACAGCAAGAGGTGAAGGTGCTGACAGTAGCGTACCTCATGAAAATTCCCCTGAACACGGAACTTCTCAATCTCCACCAGACACTCTTTACTGAAGGCAGTAACTTCTTTCACATCCTCAGCAGATGGCTGAGAGAGAAACACAGCAAGAAGATGAAAACAGTGTGTACTTAATGTGACAGTTTTATATTTTTGCCCCTCTGTTGGACGACGATCAAGCCCACCCCACCACCACTCACACTCACTTTGCTGCCCCCGCTCTCTGCAGCTGCAATCATCAGGTCGTCCTTTATGTGTTGGCTGCAGTGAACACAGGTGCACTCAAAGTGAAAATGTTCCTTGAGCTTCTTTTGGCGATCAGCAGACAGGTTGAGGAAATCCACATAGCTGACTGTCAGCTCCTCCCCCTCAGGAATCTTTTCCAGAGCTCGCAGCTCGATCCTGGGGAGAGGAGGGTGGTATGGCTGGTGTCAGACAATTTTCTTCCTCTAGTGTCTCAATCAAAGAAAAAAATACAGTGCTGCACTTTGGAAAAACCTGATAATTGATTATGTATCAATGAAAAAAAAATTCTTCCCCCATTATAAAAAAAAATATATATTTTGACATAATCTGCAATATATTCGTATCTGCATTAAATTCTCAGAACTCATATTAATCTCATCCAACACTTCTCTGCCTGTCCATCATCCACCATATAATGTCTTTACATGTCCATAATCCTCAATAAACTCTTTACCTGAAGACCAACCACAATAAACTTTTTAAGCCTTTCTATCATCCACTGTAATAATGCACACCATTCACACCAGCCTGTTTTTTTTTTTATTTTTTTTATCTGTATCATCCTAGCTCATCATCATTTTGTAATTTATCACAACTATAATACAGAGTTGAGCAAAAGGGCAATGTTGTGTTGTTATGAGGGTGAATTACAATAGTAATTACTCATTATTATTAGTCAATTCACAGACTACCCATATTATAACAATTCTCTCTGCAAGCTACATGACCACATCAGCAAGCTCCATAACATTTGGAAGCATTCTTTGTGGTAGCGGAAGATTTTAACCATACTAAGATGACTGATACTCTGTCTCAGTTCCATGAGCATGTCCCTATAGCAACAAGGAGAACCAACACGCTAGACCAGATGTACACCAACATATGGGAGGCCCTGCCCTTGTGTGGGCTTCTCCAAACATATTCCTATCATGCTGATTCCTGCTCATCATCTTGTGAATCATCCTCAGAAACAATAAGCACACACATAAGAACATCTCTGTGTGGCCCAGTACAGCTGTTCTCATGCTTCAGGACTGCTTTGAGCGAACCACCTGGCAGAGACCAACCAGGGAAATTTTGACCTGCATCAGCCGCCTGCAGTTACATTAGTAAATCTATTGATGACGTCACAGTCACCAGGAGGAACATTATCCGCCCTCACAAGAAACTATGGCTTAAGGGAGCAGTGTGTAATCTCCTGTAGGAGCAGAATGCAGGCCTCTGATCTGGAGATACACTGGCACTGAGGGCAGCGAGAAAGAATCTGGAGGCTGGAATTAAAAAAAGCAAAGGCCTTTGCTTTTTTAATTCAAGGTAATTTTTCTAGCGATGATGCCAGGGACATTTGGAATGGCATAAAAACCATCATTGACTGTAACAACAAGACACTGATTGTCCCTGGGACCTATCTCTCCCAGACGTCCATATTCTACTATTCTATGTCCGCTTTGAAGCTTCTAACCTCCCCCAGCTCGAAGCTCAAGGGAGCTGCCATTTAGTGTGCATGTGAGGAGAACTCTGCAGCACATCAACCCTTGCAAAGTAGCAGGTCAAGAAAATATCCCGGGAAGGTGGTTGAGAGTCTGTGCACATGAATTATTAATTCTTATTAATATTGAACCCTCTTTCCATCTGTATGTCTTTGCTTGCATCTTTCATTCATTTGTCTTCTACTGCTTATCTATTTCCAGGTTGGCGGGGGTGCTGGAGCCAATTCCAGCTCACACTGGGCAAGGGCAGGATACACCCTGGACAGGTCACCATTCCATTGCAGGGCCAACACATAGAGACACACAGAGACAGACAACCTCACACTCCTACTCATCCCACGAGCAACTTAAAGTTACCAATTAACCTGTTAACCATGCATGTCTTTGGACTGACGAGGAAACCGGAGTGCCCGGATGAAATTCACACAAGCATGCGGAGAACATGCAAGCTCCACACAGAAAGGCCCCAGGCCCTGGAATCAAACCCATGATTCTTGCCGTGAGGCAACAGTGCTACCCACTATGCCACTATGCTCTTTGCCTGCATTTTTATTGTATTGTCTCTTGTCCCTGCTCTTGTTCTCTCTCTATCCCACACCCCCTCCATCTCTACCCACACTCTCTTTATCCTCTCTCTCTGTCGCTCTCCAACTGGTCAAGGCAGATGTCTGCCCATCATGAGTCTGGTTGTGTCTGAGATCTCTGCCTCTTAAAGAAGTTTTTCCTGCCACTATGGTCAAGTGTTTGCTCATGGAAGGATTTGTTAGATCTCTAAATAAATTTCGAAAGACTGCCTAAACTGCCTTGATGTAACATTTATGATTTGGTGCAACATAAATAAACTAAAAAATTTCCTCACATAAATTGTGTGTGTGTGTGTGTCTGAATATCTATGTGTGTATAAGTACGTCTTTTTATATCTGTATGTCTGTATATGTCTAAGTGTGTGTGTCTGTGTGTGTATGTGTCCATGTTTGTTTCAGTTGATAAACTGAGAGACACGTGGACTTAACCCTTTGTGGGTGTGTGTGTCTGTCTGCATGTGTATTGAGCTGTGTCTGTGTGTCAGTATCTTTGTGTGTCTATGTATCTGTGTTTTATTGTATGTCTGTAGGTGTGTGTGTGTGTGCGCGCCTCTGCTCCATATAAGAGGAATCTGCACCTGACACAGAGAGCCCAAAACTAGCTGATTTTTGGTTCGGCAAAGCTCCCAAACTAGGGCAAGCAGTGTATGGTGTTTTTGGAGACTAAAACATGGATAAGAGACCTATGTTAAAACAGAAACAGTTCTGCTATTCTCCTGAAAAATTGTATTGGAGCAATTGGGAATTTGGCGGACGTGTCCGTCATTGGCTGACAGATCAAATTTGGTGTGTATGTGTGAGTTGATCAGCTACTCCAATATCAGAACAGTCTGTCATTAAGTCATTACTTGCACCTGCAGCTGCTGTAGTTCCAGGGTTGCTGGGACAACTGCCTGAGAGCAGAGGCAGAGAGCCCAAATCATGAATGGTGGACATGTCCGTCGGAGGCTAACAGATCCAATTCTGTGTGTGTGTGTGTGTGTGTGTGTGTGCACACGCGCATGTGTCTGTCTGTGTGTCTGAGTATATGTGTGTATATGTATCTATCTTTTATTGTATGTTGGTCTGTGTGTGTATGTCTCTATATGTATATATGTGTGTTTGTGTTTGTGTTTGTGTGCGTGTGTGTGTGTCAGTTGATCAGCTGCTCTAATATCAGAGCAATCTGTCATTAAGTCATTGCTCACACCTGCAATTGTCATCTGGAGTCACTACAAATCAAACCAGATTTATTTATATAGCGCTAAATCATAACAAAGTTACATCAAGGCACTTTACATATAGAGCAGGTCTAGACCGAACTCTTTATAAAATTATTTAAAGAGACCCAACAGATCCCCCAATGAGCAAGCACTTGGCGACAGTGGCAAGGAAAAACTTCTTTTAAGAAGCAGAAACCTCGGGCAGAACCAGGCTCGGGGGGGTGGCCATCTGCCTCGACTGATTGGCTTGATAGAGAGAGGAGAGGGAAGGAGAGAGAGAGAGAGTGAGAGAGATGAAATTCTATGAATTCATGTCTATGAATGGCTTTCTATGAATTTCATAAAAATTATGCTGTATGGAGTTCATGAAGATATGGGAGCAGCAGGCATTGCAGGAACATGGGGGTGGCGATGATTCACCACCTGCAGGATGAGGAAAGAGAGAGAGGAGAGGAACTGGGACAGACAGACTTCGGGAAACAAGTTCCTGAAAGTATGTATGGTTTTTGGTTTTTCTAGAGCCTTAAATGTGGAAAAAGTGACATTAAAAAAACAAAGCTTTTATTTGGTCTTTAGTTCTCTGTTTGATATGATCATACTACAGACTGTTGCTACTGTTGCTCAGATTAACACCTGGGTCATGGACTTTCCATGTTGTTGCACTGGTGTGTGGTGGACTCACCTCCTCCATCACCACCTGTAATGACACTACCCTGCTGCTGACAGGAAAGCACTGTAAAGGGTGATGACTGCCAAGAAGATCACCGGTGGCAGCCTTCTTTTCATTTAGGACATCTATATCAGTGGGTGCAGGAGCAGTGCAGCCTGCATCATGTGGGACATTACCCACTGGCCCATGGACAGTTTGACCCCCACCCTTCGTTTATTGATAAGATAATGCCATCCTATAGATCCTGTGTTAGTCACATGGAGTTAAGAACAAAAATATCAGTCAATTACATCAAATCAAATCAAATCAATTTTATTTATATAGCGCCAAATCATAAAAGAGTTACATCAAGACACTTTACATATAGTGAAGGTCTAGACCAAACTCTTTATGGAGTTATTAAAGAGACACAACAAATCCCTCTGGTAGGGGATGAGAGAATGAGGAGAGAAGATGCAATAGAAATGTAATTAAAACATACAGATTTAAGGAGTGATTGAATCATGGTACCACTAAATATACATGTGTTAATATTACCAGTAAGTGAAAAAAGGGTTTTTAGGAGAAGAAGTCATAATGGTATTTGATTATTTGAGTGTATTATAGATTGTTTTATGGATTATTTTTGATTTATTATATCATATGCTACCCAGGCCCCCAAATCATTGAGAATTTTACAGGGGGGCACTGCGCATGTTTGCCGGGGCACGTGCCCCGGTAAAAAGTGTCTGGCAACGTGCATGATGTCCGCATGACCTGGCATGGTTACGCAGTATAGAGGGATATAACCGGGAAAATCATATTGCGAGGGAACGCAAAGATCGATCCAAATAATTTTTCTCCACTTGACTCCTAAGGGGCTCCGTACTTTCCTTCTCTCTTTCTGTTCTCTCTTCACTCCTAATCTCTCCTAATTTTCCTTCAGCCATTTGCTCCCCCCTCACAATATCCTCAAACATATACTAGTCCCCACACTAACACACACAATGCACCTACCTACCTGCACCTACCTTTAGGAACGCAGGATTTGTTTGTCGGTTCTTGAATCACCTATATTAATGATTCTAATATTCGTACTGAATCACAAATCCCGAGTCCGAGGTCTCCATTAACCCAGATCCTATTAGTTGTCTGGTGGTCTGCTGCTCAGTACACAAGGCGAGTCAATGGACTCACCAGAAAATATTCCGAAACAGATGATTCGGCTGCAACGGTTCACTGACCCGAGTCAGAGGACTCGCCGCAAACACCGCGGACTCAGATGATTTCGTTCGCTGACCGCACTCAGTCAGTGAATGTAAATAATAAATTAAAATAAATATTGCATAAACAATTGGTTGCACACACTGGTGTTTGTTTCATGTGCTTAAAATACATTGCCCACATAACAAAGATGATTATGATGATGATTATTATTATTACTATACTAAATTGGGGGGGGGGGGGTGGACAGCAACACTAACCACTAACTCAAGAGACTCAAGTGAACTGGAACATTTAAGTGAGTGACTCAGTTTAACTTGAATCCATAAAACTAACCAAGTTTACCATGGAGCAACTGCAGAAAAAAATAAAAAAAATCTCTGGCATGAGAGATAGAGTAAAACACACTCTGGTGCTTCCACTGCTCTGTGTGTGTTTACCTCAAGTAGGTGTGATTAGATCACATTGTGTGATAGGTTGAGTGATGAGCAGCTAGTGTACATACCTCCTTTGAGAGTGGAGAGCAGAGCACAAAGCTGATTGGCTGTAACAGAAAGTGACAGTCATTCAGTGTGTCTTAAGGTGTGTCACAGTGAGACTGGACTCTAGTTTGCACCAGTATCAAGTCAAGTTTGTTCCCAGTGACCTAAGACATGGTTAATGTTGTACATGATGATCATGATGATGATGTGGTTAATGACATTATTACAAACTGGCCTAAGAGACTAAAGCTACATTTTATTACAACACAGAACAATTGCTGCTTTCTGCCTATCTGAGGATATGACAGTGACATGTGGACAAGTCTAAGTACATATTAAAATGGACTGGGCTGAACCTAACCCAGCTCCAAGGTAGGCCATAGTCAACTCTGTTTTCTGAGGAGGCATAGGTCCTTTAAAATCGTCTGGACAATGCTAAGGATGTTCTACAAGTCTGCGATACCCAGAGTTGTCCTGTTTGCTGTTCTGTGCTGTGGCAGTAGGTTGTTTAGTCTGTTGGCAACCGCTACTTTCAAACTGTTGTGGGGGTGGAGCTGGACTCTGGCAGTGGTGTCAAAGAGAAGTTACAGGCTATCTTGGACAGTGTCTCCCACCCATTCCATGGTGCACTGGCCAAACATCCTGTGTTTGGCCAGTGCACCATGGAATGGGTGGGAGACCTAACTTGTCTTTGACACCACTGCCAGAGTCCAGCTCCACCCCCACAACAGTTTGTTTAGATGCCTCAGCCATAGACACATCCCACCAAGATCCACCACAGGAAATCATTCTTGCCAGTCGCTATTAGACTTTATAACTCCACCCTCTGATCAATACTGTAATACTTGGCATTACTTCTTCACTACTGCACCTTACAAATTGAATACTTAACTATATCTTTAATTTTGTCTTTATACTTAATTATTTATTTTATTATCACTTTCTATATTCTGGTTAAATTTCTATTTGTAGTCTGGAGCACTTGGAATGAACCAGATTTGCTCTGTGGATTTATTGTGGAGTTATAAGTATTTCTGATAACAACATATAAAATCAATACTGTGTGTTTTTGTGCGCATGTGTGTGTGCGTGTTTCTATGTTGTGTGTCTTAAATGGTCAAACTATCCTCACTCATTATCGATATCATAAATACGTAATGGGACAGCATGGGTGTTCAAACAATGTAACTGATGTGTTCAGTGTTGATAAACTACCCTGACAGTGAATGTCACAGCCTCAGCTGCTCAGACACGTACTTGCCATGGTTGAGGATGACAGTGCAGTTTGGCCAACAATTGTGGTTCACCAAACACAGGTTGGGGAAAAGACCCACGCCAACAGCCTGTAGGCCTCTTTGATTGCTCAGAGTGAAGCCATTACACTTGATCTGCAGACACAGGGTCAGAGGGTTAGGGAAAGACAAATTCATGAAGTAGGTGGGATTTAGATAAACAATGAAACATTCCAACTAACGATGCCAAAGATGTGAGAAATGTAGTCGATGGAGTGTTGCTTCCTCCCATGAGACCAGTACTCCTGGAAGTTATGCACATTAGTCTGGAGCTTCTTAAAGTCTTCTTCAAGCAGGTCGGAGATGTGGTCCTCCAGCTGGTCCACTGAGATCAGCTGACTGTCTGACACAATGCCTGTGTTCTTCTGAATACGCCACAGCACACGAGCTGCCAGACTGCACAGGACAGGTTGGTCAAAAGGGGATAGAGAATCATAATGAGATATGAGCCAGTTAGTATGTCCAGTACTAGACAGATTTGACAAACAATTTGAGTTATGGGTGATTGTTATTCCATCAGGATTTGAGTATCATTGAATGTATGTCTCTTTCTGTCTTTCTCCCTCTCTCTCCCTCTCTCCCCACCCGATAGGTCGAGGCAGATGGCTGCCCCCCCGAGCCTGGTTCTGCCCGAGGTTTCTGCCTCTTAAAGGAAGTTTTTCCTTGCCACTGCCGCCAAGTGCTTGCTCATGGGGGGATCTGTTGGGTCTCTTTAAATAATTTTATAATGAGTTTGGTCTAGATCTGCTCTATTTGTAAAGTGCCTTGATGTAACTTTGTTATGATTTGGCACTATATAAATAAATCTGATTTGATTTGATTTGATGTAATTGACTGATATTTTTGTTCTTAACTCCATGTGACTAACACAGGATCTATAGGATGGCATTATCTTTTCAATAACCCACCCCACCACCATATCAAACAGACCTGTGCATTCACAGGTACAGAAAGCAACAATAATTTTGCCACTCAGGTGATATTATCACATATGTAGAATATAACCTTCAATATATAACCTTCACTCATCATTTCAGTTGGTATATCTTCATGTAGGCTGGACAGGTTCTCACCGGACATGCTCATTGGGGGCCTTGCCAATCTTCTTGATGGCTCCACACTCCTGCTTGTGTTCATCCCAACATGCAGTCTGGCAGGTGCGGTCACAGTAGTGGGCAAATTTGCACTGAGCACAGCGGTGCAACTTTGCCTGATGCCGGAAACAGCTGTGACACACCTGGGAGGCCAAACTGCAGAGTAAACAGACAACAGAGGTGTCAAAGCAGCAGCAAAACATCTTGTCATGCCACTCTATTTACATTTTTTAAATGTTGGGGGAAATAATGTAGACAGATATGTTTGGATTTTTGTGTTTTATTATGCTGGCCCCCAAATGCAGTAAAAGGAATACCTTTTTTAAAGAATTTAAGAGAAAAGAACCTGGATCACTTATTACAAGACTGGGGAAAAAAAATGTTCTTCAGTAAGTCATTTACCTCATGGACTCAGGTGAGATTCCTTCTCTCTGAGCTTGATGAGATAAGATAACAAGATAATCCTTTGTAAGTCCCTCAGATGGGGGAATTCACATTACAGCAGCAAAATAAAGAAATGTAAACAAAAATATAATAAAAAGAGCAACACTATAAACAAGTTATAAATAAAATGGCATTTAACCAATACAATATACACTGCTCAAAAAAATAAAGGGAACACTAAAATAACACATCCTAGATCTGAATTAATGAAATATTCTTATTAAATACTTTGTTCTTTACGTAGTTGAATGTGCTGACAACAAAATCACACAAAAATTATCAATGGAAATCAAATTTATTAACCCATGGAGGTCTGGATATGGAGTCACACTCAAAATTAAAGTGGAAAAACACACTACAGGCTGATCCAACTTTGATGTAATGTCCTTAAAACAAGTCAAAATGAGGCTCAGTAGTGTGTGTGGCCTCCCCGTGCCCGTATGACCTCCCTACAACGCCTGGGCATGCTCCTGATGAGGTGGCGGATGGTCTCCTGAGGGATCTCCTCCCAGACCTGGACTAAAGCATCCGCCAACTCCTGGACAGTCTGTTGTGCAACGTGGCGCTGGTGGATGGAGCGAGACATGATGTCCCAGATGTGTTCAATTGGATTCAGGTCTGGGGAACGGGCGGGCCAGTCCATAGCATCAATGCCTTCGTCTTGCAGGAACTGCTGACACACTCCAGCCACATGAGGTCTAGCATTGTCTAGGGAACCCAGGGCCAACCGCACCAGCATATGGTCTCACAATAGGTCTGAGGATCTCATCTCGGTACCTAATGGCAGTCAGGCTACCTCTGGCGAGCACATGGATGGCTGTGCGGCCCCCCAAAGAAATGCCACCCCATACCATTACTGACCCACTGCCAAACCGGTCATGCTGGAGGATGTTGCAGGCAGCAGAATGTTCTCCACGGCGTCCCCAGACTCTGTCACATCTGTCACATGTGCTCAGTGTGAACCTGCTTTCATCTGTGAAGAGCACAGGGCACCAGTGGCGAATTTGCCAATATTGGTGTTCTCTGGCAAACGCCAAACGTCCTGCACGGTGTTGGGCTGTAAGCACAATCCCCACCTGTGGACGTCGGGCCCTCATACCACCCTCATGGAGTCTGTTTCTGAGCGTTTGAGCAGACACATGCACATTTGTGGCCTGCTGGAGGTCATTTTGCAGGGCTCTGGCAGTGCTCGTCCTGTTCCTCCTTGCACAAAGGCGGAGGTAGCGGTCCTGCTGCTGGGTTGTTGCCCTCCTATGGCCTCCTCCACGTCTCCTGATGTACTGGCCTGTCTCCTGGTAACGCCTCCCTGCTCTGGACACTACGCTGACAGACACAGCAAACCTTCTTGCCACAGCTCGCATTGATGTGCCATCCTGGATGAGCTGCACTAGCTGAGCCACTTGTGTGGGTTGTAGACTCCGTCTCATGCTACCACTAGAGTGAAAGCACTGCCAGCATTCAAAAGTGACCAAAACATCAGCCAGAAAGCATAGGAACTGAGAAGTGGTCTGTGGTCACCACCTGCAGAACCACTCTTTTATTGGGGGTGTCTTGCTAATTGCCTATAATTTCCACCTGTTGTCTATTCCATTTGCACAACAGCATGTGAAATTCGTTGTCAATCAGTGTTGCTTCCTAAGTGGACAGTTTGATTTCACAGAAGTGTGACTGACTTGGAGTTACATTGTGTTGTTTAAGTGTTCCTTTATTTTTTTGAGCAGTGTATATACTGTAGACAGTGGAATTGCAAAGGAACTAATTGCACATATCAAATTGTAATGTTCATATTGTTGGGTGGAATAATATACTGATAACATTACGGGGTGCTTTATAGTGCAGCCTATCAGTTGTAGTGCGTGGAGTGCATGTAGTGTGTGTAGTGTGTCTGCAGTCTCGTAGGAGCAGTGCTTGTTGCCCTGACCCTAGTAGGAAGGAAGGACCTACAATAGCATTCCTTCACACGCTCCTGTGATAATGCTTTCCCACACACACATTGTAACTAATATTAATATTTAACACTTACACCTTTAATTTTTGTTACTTTACTGTCACTAGCATGAATGACAGCTTAGCCCTCATTCTCCTCTCACCCACCACCTCCACTGAGTCAAGGGAGCCTCCCAGGATAGAGATGTTCTTGATCAGTTTAATGCCTCCATAAAAGATTACTGACACCACAGTATCATAGAAAGTCTTCAGAAGTGCCCACGGCACTCCAAAAGACAGTTGGTCAGTTGTTCAGTTTCCCGAGCAGTTCCCTGGGCTCAGTTTCCCACTCTCTTCAAATCTGCAGCTGTCCCTCCCATCCTGAAAAAAACTGGTTCAGACCCCAATGATTTCAATAACCTCCACCCCATTTCCCACCTTCCCTTCATTTTATGTCCCTTGTACCACAGGTCGAGGGGGGGGGGGGTGGCTGCGATATTTCAGTCAAGCTTATTAATCAACCCTAGACCAAAACCTGGCTGTAGGTCTTTTGAAAGTCTCACTCTTAGTCTGTCTCACTCTAACTGGAAAGCTGAAAAACCAGTTCTGTTAGTTAGAGTTTACCGTCCACCTGGTCCGTACTCAGAATTCCTGTCAGAGTTTTCTGAGTTTATATCAGAGTTAGTACTCAGTACAGATAAAATCATTATACTGGGACATTTCAATATTCATGTAGATGTAGAAAGTGACAGCCTTAGTTCTGCGTTTCTTTCCTTACTGGACTCAATTGGCTTTTCCCAGCATGTGAATGAACCCACTCACTGTTTCAATCATATCCTTGATCTTGTTCTAACATATGACATTGAAATTGACAAGTTAAAAATTTTTCCTCAAAACTCTCTTTTGACTGACCATTACCTCATCACATTTGAGTTTACTTTAATTGACTGCACAGCATCGAGGAATAAACTTGGCAATAGAAGATGTTTATCTAAAGATGCTGTGGCTAAATTTAAAGAGAACATTCATTCATCATTTGCAGCAATGCCATGTCTAAATTCAGTTGAGGATCTCTCCCATACACAGGTTGATGACCTTGTGATTAGCACTATGGCCACACTGTTTTAAAATCTTGATGATGCTGTCCCTCTCAAAAAGAAAGTAATAAAACAGGGGAGGCTGGCTCCATGGTATAGCTCTCAAATTCATGCCTTAAAGCAGAAGTCACGGAAATTAGAAAGAAAATGGCGTTCCAGCAACTCGGAAGAGTCCCATCGAGCCTGAAAAGAAAGCTTAAAAACTAAAAAAAAAACCTCTCAGCAGTGCTAGAAGCTCACATTATTCAGCACTAATAGAAAAAAACAAGAACAACCCCAGGTTTCTCTTCAGCACTGTAGCGTGACTGACAGAGAGTCGTAGCTCAATTGAACCAGTGATCCCCTTAGCTCAGTGATGATTTTATGGGCTTTTTTACTGATAAAATTATAACAATCAGAGAAAGAATCCATCAGCTCTTACCTACATTAGGCAGTAATCTTCTACTGAATTCAAAAGCTCCTGAATCAACTGCAATGCCTATTTTACATCTGGAATCATTCTCATCTAGGAATCTCTCAGAGCTAGCTTCTATAGTATCATCATCTAGACCATCAACCTGTCTATTAGACCCAGTACCAACTAGACTCTTCAAAGACATTTTCCACTTAATTGAGCCATTCATTGTAGATCTGATTAATTTGACTTTATCTTTGGGTTATGTACCCCAGACTCTTAAGACCGCAGTCATCAAACCCCAACTTAAAAAAACGAATCTCGATCCAGATGTTTTGGCAAATTATAGACCCATATCGAACCTTCCGTTAATTTCTAAAATCATTGAAAAAGCAGTAGTAAACCAATTACATCACCATCTGCATAGGAATGACTTGCTCAAAGAGTTTCAGTCCGGATTTGGAGCTTATCACAGCACAGAAACAGCGCTCGTTAAAGTCTCCAATGATATTCTAATGGCTTCAGACAATGGATCAGCCTCCATACTTCTCCTGTTAGATGTTAGTGCTGCATTTGACAACATTGATCATAATATTTTATTACAGAGACTGGAACATGAAATTGAACTGCACTAAGATGGTTCACATCCTATATATCAGATAGACATTAGTTTGTTCATGTTAACAATAACTCCTCCTCATGCAACATAGCCAATTATGGAGTCCCACAGGGCTCAGTATTTGGACCATTCTGCTTCACTTTGTATCTGCTTCCTTTAGGGAACATTATCAGGAAAAATAGCATCAAATTTCACTGTTATGCAGTCGACACTCAGCTGTATTTATCAGTGAAGCAAAATGAAGTTAGTCAGATGGTAATACTGCAGACATGCCTTGAAGACATAAAAGCCTGGATGACCTGTAACCTCTCACTCCTAAATTCTGATAAAACTGAAGTTATTGTACTTGGCCCTAAGCACCTCAGAGAAACCCTGTCTAATCATCTACTCAGTCTGGATGGCATTACTTTGGCTTCCAGCACCACTGTAAGAAATCTCGGAGTAACTTTTGACCAGGACATGTCCCATGTCCCTCACATAAAACAAGTCTGTAGGGCAGCTTTCTTTCACCTGAGAAACATTAGGAAAATCAGAAACATCCTGTATCAGAAAAACTAGTCCATGCATTTGTTACCTCTAGGCTGGACTACTGTAACTCATTACTATCTGGATGTCCAACAAATCTCTGAAAGGCCTTCAGATGATTCAGAATGCTGCTGCATGAATATTAACAGGAACTAGGAAAAGGGATCACATCTCTCCTGTGTTAGCTGCTCTTCATTGGCTGCCTTTAAAATTCAGAATAGAATTTAAAATCCTCCTGTTAACGTATAAAGCTCTTAATGACCAAACTCCATCATATCGCAGAGAGCTCATAGTTCCTTACTGTCCTAGTAAGCCATCCCGCTCTCTAGATGGAGGTTTACTTGTGGTTCCTAGAGTCTCCAAGAGACAGATCTTTCAGCTATCATGCTCCTCTTCTACCAACCAACTTCCAGTATCGGTCTGGGGGGCGGACTTAACTTTTTAACTATAAGCTCTGTCATACAGAAAAGTTTTAAGCCTGGTCTTGAAAATTGTTAAAGTTCATTTACTCTTTAGATATGCTGCTATAGGCCTAGACTGCTGGGGGAAGGACTGAGCACCTCTCCCTCTCGCTCGCTCTCTCTCTCTCTCTCTCTCTCTCTCTCACTCAACCCAATCGGTCGAGGCAGATGGCCGCCCCCCCGAGCCTGGTTCTGCCCAAGGATTCTGCCTCTTAAAAGAAGTTTTTCCTTGCCTCTGTCGCCAAGTGCTTGCTCATTGGGGGATCTGTTGGGTCTCTTAAAATAATTTTATAAAGAGTTTGGTCTAGACCTACTCTATATGTAAAGTGCCTTGATGTAACTTAGTTATGATTTGGCGCTATATAAATAAGTCTGATTTGATTTAATTTGAAATTTGAACATTAAAAACAATTGGAAAAAAATTAAATACAAGATGGAACAAATGAAATTGGAGGTGGAGCCGCAAAAATTGGGGCTGATAAGAGAGGGGAAAATCACCTTTGAATTCTGTCAATGCATATGCTACTGCTGCTCAGTTTTCATTCATTCATTCATTCATTCATTCATCTTAAACCGGTTATCCGTCTCTGGGTCGCGGGGGTGTTGGAGCCAATCCCAGCTCACACTGGGCGAGGGCGGTGTACACCCTGGAAAGGGTGCCAGTCCATCGCAGCGCCAACACACAGAGACAAACAGAGACAAACAACCACTCACACTCACACTCAGATCTCCAATTAACCAATTGGTTAATTGGCCAAGGAACTGAACCTGCAACCTTCTTGTTGTGGGGGAACAGCGCTAACCACTACTGTATGCCACCGCGCTCCCGTTGCTCAGTTTGATGTTGCCAAAAATTTTAAGTTAATGCCAAAGTGTAATGAAAAGGATGTAGATAAATTTTTTGCAATGTTTGCATGCGTGGGGACCTTGAATATTGGCCTACTGAAGATCATACACTAATGTTGCAGTGTGTCTTTACAGGAAAAGTGCAAGAGCTGTATTCCTCTGTAGCAGATTGCAAGGTCTATACTAAGTTGAAAGCAGCAATTTTTTGATTTTACATTTTATTCACTAGTGTTGAAACCTTTCTAAATCTATGTGATTTGATTATACTGGAAAAATAAAACAGACTATACCAGACTACATTGCAACTTACAGTAATGAATGTAAAGTTACAAATCCAATTAAGCAGCAGTCTTAGCAGATGAATATGTGTTATCTCACAAAAGCGTCTTTGGGGAATGGTTTAACAGTGAGAAATCCCACTTTAATATGGAAAAACCTCGGAAGAGAACCAGGATTCCAAGGGTAGAGCCAAAACTTCATGGTAAGGGTGCGCTGTAAAAAAAAAAAAAGTTGCCAAACAGTTACTGTTAAATGACGGTAAAAAAAACCTTTAGTTATTCTACAGAGAATTTTTTTTTAAATAGAGATATTTACTGTAGACATTGTCTGTAGTTTTACAGTTAAAATGTTGTAGAATAAACAAAAACTGCTATTATAAAACATCTCTAGAATGTTAAATAAATGTATGAACTTGCACAAAAAATGAAAAATACATTAAAATTACCCAATTTAAATAAAGACTTGTTTGTATTCAGTATTATTTTGTAAATTCATAGGATTGTCCATTCATTCATTAGAACACCCCATCAAAGCACAGATTTCTGGATGTAAAATACAAAAAAATTATTTAACATTACATTCAAACTACCCTCCTTTAACACCAATTAATGTATCTTGAGAGATTTAGGCTTTTATTTTATGGGATTATCCAGTCTATTTACAGTAAATTCCTGGTAAATATAGTTTTTTTTTATACTATACCAATAATATGATCATGTGATAATATCTTACAAAAACATATTACCTTATATAAACATTATTTGACAGCAATTACAAGCAACTATCCAAAGTATCTACAGTCTTTTCCCATGAATGTACGAGATTTACTGTAGATGATCTCAACCAATGATATTGTTGAGTTCTGGGGGTGGGGCTGTGATTCATCCAGTGACTGCGCAACATTCAGTTGTTTGAATCTACGCGCTCTTTGTGGATCTGTCTGAAGCAGAGAGACTACAGAGGGGCAATTTCTCTGGATAAAGTAACGCAAGTAGTTTTCCAAGCCTGTTGAGTCGAGGATGATGATTCTCATTCAGCTTTCACTAAAGGTAAGGAAATATTTTTCTTTTTCTTCACATGACGTTTTGTATAAAGAGAGATATCAACTGAACTTGTCATGAGTTGATGTAACACTAAGGGCAGCAGAAAAGGAAAGTAAGATGGTAACAATCAACACTAGCTATAACTTGACATAACAAAAGCGTTGACGTTGCATAAGAGTGAGAATTTTAAAATGAATGTCGAATCAGCAGAGCTAACATTAGCATTTGCCTTATGTGTGTTTTAAATAGTCTGTGTGGTGTTTGCTAACCAAATGTTATTCTGATCCAAAGAAGTTATTAAAGAATCTTGTACCAGTCATGTAACCTTAAGATACATTTATCAGGTGAAGAGTGCATGTTTAAGCTCCTATTCTGTCCTGCAAACATGTAAATCAAAGGCTGTGGCAAGTTGGACCTGACAGAGTCTTAGCTAGCATGCTAGTGTTAATAAGTTTATATAGTTAGCATGATAAGTTAGTAACCTAATACTATTAATTAAAAAAACATTGGACCGCCCAGCTGCTCCTACTTACTGCTAGAAGTAAATGCGTTACCGGTACCTTCCGCCTACCAGCTAAGTTAGTGTTGGTGTCTGTGTTCCTCGACTTTGAAGCAGCAACAACTAGCATTAATAACAATAAAATAGCAATATAGCATCATAGTAATAGCAATATAGGATTTAAAAAAGAAACACATAGTCTGGTAGTGATATGTATAGTGTGTGTGTGTGTGTGTGTAATGTACAGACAGGCATTTGGTGTTCACTGTTCATAAGCCTGGTTGTCTGCTGCTCCAGGCTTTGAGGCTGCGGTACCAACGGCAGCAGCTGAAACAATCTGTGGTTGGGGTTAGGCTTAAAAATACAGTTGTAATACACTAGGAATATAACAAAACAGCTCAAAATATGTATGTTTTAATGTATTGTTAGTAGGGCTGGGCGATATATCGATATAAAAAAATATATCGATATATTTTTAAATGCGATATGGAATTAGACCATATCGCATATATCAGTATAGTTCTAATGTGCTGTGATCCTTGCTCCAAGCAAGCTGCTGACCCGGAGGTCTCTGCACTGCTCCCCGTGCCCCGCCCCTCCTCTTTCATGCAATGAGGGGGAGGAGCAGGAACAGACACCCGGCACTCTTCAAAAAACATGGAGGAAGCAACAACGTCTGCGGAGCATGTGGTGGAGGAATTGGTTAGTAAAATAAAAACCTATGGATCAGTAATTTGGAGATGGCTCGGATTCAAAGTATCCGATTAGCAACCAAATCTCATTATATGTAGGGAGTGCCATTAAAAAGTTACAACCAGGGTTGGGAGCACTACAAATTTTTTTCACCTATGAAGGGTGTGTAAAACTGCGTGCTGCAGCAGCCCCAGCTGCAATCCATAACCTGAAAAAGCTCCAGCCCCGAAACAAAGCTCACCTTACTAGGGTTTGTCATGTTTTGTTCTTTTGTAATGTTGTTATTTGCATCTGTGGATTTGTTAGAAAGGAGAAGAAAATCTGTAATTTGATTTTAATAAGCCATTTATAGTTGTCAAACTAAAAGAAAAAAAAATTATACTTTTCTCATAAATATATTTATTTCAGAAAAAGATTGGCCTATTTTATTTTATAGGCAATTTTTATTTAAGATGTTTTTTTATTTAAATGTGCACCTTACGGAGCGTTGATTTCAAAAAAGGTACTCCTTGTTGTACAGTATTTATGTTTAACATTCTATTGTTATTTGAACAGCTGAGTATTTATTCATAAACCAGGTGAAGAAACCTGTTTATTTATTCATTTGATTTTACAACTGTTCACTGAAGTAGTCGGTTTCAATAAAACTACTGGTGACGTCATATTTGGCTTTGACTTTGACTGAACATTTGATCTGACTTTGTGAAAAAAATATCAGGATATATATCATATATCGATATTCAGCCTAAATATATCGGGATATGACTTTTGGTCCATAGGGTTAGGCCCAGCCTTAATTGTTAGTATATTAATGTGTCACAAGTATTTTAATCATGGTACTAATTTGAACTTTGCATCCCCCAGCCTCTACCTGAATTGTTTTGTATCACTGACACAGCCTTCACATATGGCCTGCATGGTTACTGGAAGGTTCCCGGCCTCAACATCCCCATGGTCATACCCAGCCTCACTACCCTGCAGGAGGGCGTTCTCAGCCAGGGGAAATCCAAGTGGAGTTCCTGTAACTGCTAGATGCTACACTGTATGACCCAGGCATACTATCTGTTTACAAGGTGTGTGCACTGTGTAGTAGCCTTGACCACTCTGTTGCAATCTGTTTCACATGGTTCCTACACAAGCATGGAAAGGGTTAGGGAGCTTCTTCATAGACAATGAATGCAAAAACTAATTTTGTAAATTATTTAATACCCAAATGAACTTTATTCTATAGTAGCCTTTAGGGCTGTAGTCTCCTGGTCGACTGGTCGATTAGTTGGTCGATATGCTCTCTTCCGACCAAATTCTCATTGGTCAAATAATTCCCGTTCCTCGTTGCCTGGGAAACTCTTGGTAGCATAGCTCCATTAAGGAGTATGTTTGCGTAGCGAGTGGGAAATTGATCAGCAGGAAGGTGACAGTGGATGTGATCAGAGCAGAGAGAAAGGTTAGCAGTAAATTGTCATTCTGGTAGTAAATGTACATTACATACTACAGTGTGTCAGTTAATAAATGCTAAAAAGTCACGTCTGTTGTTTCCCCAAGTGCTGGAAAAGTACAGGGGGTTAGCTCCAAAGTTAGCAATAATGGGTTAGCCCAGGGGTCTCCAACTCCAGTCCTGGAGAGCTCCTGCCTTGCATGTATTAGATGTTACCCTGCTCCAACACACCTGATTCGAATGATAAGTTCATCATCAAGCTCTGCTGAGGTCTGATAAGGAGCCACTCATTTGAATCAGGTGTGTTGGAACAGGGAAACATCTGATACATGCAGGGCAGTAGCTCTCCAGGACTCAAGTTCGAGACCCGTGCGTTAGCCTAATCTGAAGGCACAAAACAAGGAAATAGAGACAGAGATATGTGTGGCTGTTGGGTTCACTGCACTAAAATCTGTCCAGTTAACCCCCCCCCACGACTACCTGAATATTATGTACAATTTCAGTCGACCAAGATTTTCTTTGGTTGACTACAGCCCTAGTAGCCTTTCATTTCTGAAACAGAAAACATACTCGTATACTCAGAACATCCCCCTCGGTGCTCTCAGTGTCATCTATCACATCTTTCTCAATTCATTGTTTTGGAAAAGCTGCAGAAATTATCAGATGACATCACAAATTAGAATTTTAGAAAAATAATGAATTTATTTGGAAGAGATTTGTTCATGTTTACTAACAATTTGAACCATCGTAGACTATTGGAATAACATGTATGAATTCCTAAATTGACTGTAGTTCCCCTTTTATGAGAATGCAACTGCCATGGTTCCGGTTTATGCCCTTATTTTGAAGTTCTGTATATTCTGTTTCCTGTGTTGTGTTTTCATCTTGTCATTTCTGTTTCAGGGCTGGATGCAGTGCAGGTGTGCTGAGCCTAATTAACCCTGTATTTAAGTCACAGTCTCCACTCTGCCTCAAATCAAATCAAATCAAATCAGATTTATTTGTATAGCGCCAAATCATAACAAAGTTACATCAAGGCACTTTACATATAGAGCAGGTCTAGACCAAACTCTTTATAAAATTATTTAAAGAGACCCAACAGATGTTGGGTCTCTTTAAATTGGGTCTCTTTTTTTTTTTTCAAATGACCAGTTGGGTTGAGAGAGGGAGAGAGAGAGAGAGAGAGAGAGAGGCACGGGGGGAGGGGGGGGGGGCAAAGTTGGGTAGAGTAGGGAGAGAAAGAGAGCAGGAGGAGGGGATTGTTGCCAGAACATCTTGTTTCAAGACCTGCTCCTTGTTCGCAGCTCCTCGATCCCCTTATATGACCTCCCGTGTTTCCAAAGCCATCTGCGCTCCTGGTACTCCTGTACTAGTGATTTTTCGTTGCTACTTTGTTCCTGCTTATCCTAGATCCTCTATGGATATTCTGTTTATGACTTTTAGTATCACTCCTAGCATTGCTAGTGATTTTCTTTTTTTTTTTTTTTTTTTAAAGATTTATTTATTTCCAATGCACAAAGTACATTTGACACATTTTTCATTTAACATATAACATATGACATTTTATATAATAACATATAAAATGCAATAACAAAGAAGAGGAAAAGAAAAGGAAAAGAAAAACCTAAAACCACAAAACACAGTGGCTTAACTTTAAACACCCAGACCCACCCACCCCTGCCATGGAATGGTACAATTCACAACGCTCGTTTGAGACAAACAAAAAGACACAAGAGGTCAGAGAGGTACATGGAGTAGATATGCATATTTTAATTGAGAGGAATGATTGAAGGGAGAAGTGTTAAAAAGGAGCTCCATATTCTATTATATGCCTGAGGTTTTCTCCTGACATTGTAAAAGAATCTTCTCTGGTGTGCAATATGATGAAAGTTCGTTCAGCCGGTGCTTTTGCGAGACTGGGTTTTCTGATTTCCAGTTCACCAGTATAATTTTTTCCCTGACATGCTGGCGAGGGAAACAAAATATTTCTTGAATCCAGTTGCATTAAGCAAATTGACATCTCCCAAGAGCCACATCTTTGGATCTCTAGGAATTACAGTCTCTGTAATGTCTGATACTGTAGTTATGATAAACTTCCAAAATTCTTTTAGATCAGGACAAGTCCAGAGCATATGCAGCAACTTTCTTTTGTCCACCTTACATCTTTGGCACATGGCAGACACAATCCTGTTAATCTTATGTAAACTGTATGGGGTAAAATAGGTTCTGTGAAAAATATTAAATTGCATTTCTCTGTGTTTAGTGGAGATCAGTACTGTTTGGGATCTCTCCAATATGTTTTTTCCAGACGACCTCATCATAGTTACAACCTAGGTCTGTCTCCCATTTGCTTTTAATTGAAAGTCTATCATGAGTTGGCAAATTTGTGTTCAAAATGTTGTGTATAGAGGATATCAGTCCTCTTGCGGAGGAGACTTGTGTATCAAGCAAATGATTCTCAATGGGCGATTCCTCTGATAAGTTTGGGAAGTCAGCAGAGATGTGTTGGAGCCAGTGCTTAATTTGAAGGAATTTAAAGTGGTTGTTCTGTGATAGATTCAAATTAGAAGATGACTGTTGGAAGCTCAAAGGTATGTTGTGATGATATAAGTCACTGTTTCAATCCCTTTCCTGGTCCATTTCTCTAGTGTTCCATCTGCAATTGGATAAGGTATATTGGGATTGTTCCACAGAGGAGTCTTTCTTAGTAATGAGATATCTAATCCTGTTTTCCTGCCACACCTGGAAAGTGCTCAAGATTATGGGGTTTTTTGTTATTAAATAAAGGTTTTACTTCCAGCCCAAGAAGGGGATATTTTTTAATGGAGTAATTTTTAATTCATATTGTTCTATAGGGACCCATCTGATGTCACTACCCTCAGCGTGTAACCAAGTCCAGATTGGGTGAAACTGAGACGCCAAATAGTAGGATTTAGTAGGGTCCTTTAGTATATGGTGCTTGGAGAGTAGTGAGTTTAACTCTGCTTCTTCCTTCTTATGGCGAAACAAAAATCCCAACTTTATTGATTTTTATCGAAAAAGCTCTTATGGACATATAGAGGGATACATTGGAATTAAATAAATAGGTTTGGGCAACACATTCATTTTAATTATATTAACTCTACCAATTAGAGATAGGGGCAGATCAATCCACCTTTTTATGTCTGCCTTTATTTTCTCTAAAAGATTCAAGTACTTGTCTTTGATTACTGTATCTTGTTGTTTTCTAATATTTATGCCCAGGTATTTAAGCCCACGAGGACATACCTTCAATGGCTCAACGAGAGCTCCGTCTAGATCCTGTGTTTAAGGGCAGTACCTCGCTTTTTGTCAAGTTTATTTTGTATCCTGATGCTGCACTATACTCTTGAAGACACTGAAAGAGTGGAGGGACTTAGTTGATCGTATCAATTAAAATGAATCAAAATGTCATCTGCCTAGAGAGATATTTTATGCTTGGAGGTACCAAATTTGACACCGGAGATTGCAGCATTAGATTGGATGGCAAGAGCAAACGGCTCGATGGCAAGTGAAAATGATGGGGAGACACAACAGCCCTGTCAGACCCCTCTAGATAGCAAGAAGGTGCCCAACAGGCGTTGTTAGTGGTTTTCTGTTTATGACTTTTAGTATCACTCTTAGCATTGCTAGTGATTTTCTGTTGAAACATTGTTATAGCATTCGTATCCTGGAGTTTTCAGCGCCTTTTGTTTCTCTTTTTGCTTCTTTTGTTTTTCTCCCCGCCCTCTGGTTTGTTTGTTAGAGTTTATTTGCTACTTTGTTAATAAAGTTTTGTTTACCCATTTCCTGAGCCTCCTGTGTCTGCTCTTGGGTCCAGACTCTGTCTGTTACGTGGCAGCAACATTCAAGACATTGTACTGATGCAATGTACAAAACTGTTTTTGCTTCTATTTGATATCTGTTGAAGTAATCTGAACGAGAAATAAAGACATTCTAGCAAAGTATTGTTTGAGCTCTTATTGGGTTGGTCAGCTTCAGACCCACATTACAATTTGATATGCCTGTTTATTGGTTTATAAATTCTGAAACTTTAAAGATAACACTGTACAAATAGTGAATTACTTACTACTGTAAAGCAAGCAGTAAAAGGGAATTTAATGATACACTCTGGTTATTATACATCTTGAAATGCATCTCAAATGGAGATATGGCTGTAGATGTAATGGGGAGTTCCTTGCAATTACTGTCAAGTAATGTTTATATAAAGGAAACCCCGTACATTAATGGGAAAGGTATTTAGATATATTGGTTAGTCAATTTTAATTACTGTCAAATAATGTTTATATGAACTTAACAAAATACATTAATAGGAGAAGCCTGTTAATATATTAAAGAATTGCTTGTAATTACTGTTAAATGATGTGTGTGTATATAAGGTAAAGCCCATACATTACTTAGAAATGTATGTAGATATATTGGAAAGTTGCTTTTAATTACAATAAAATAATGTTTAAAGTAAACACATACATTTACGGGAAAAGCCTGTTGCCTGTAATTACATGATTTTTTTTTTGGACAATAAAATACATGTACCAGGGATTTACTGTAAATAGATTGGATAATCACATAAAATAAAAGCCTACAGCCCTCAAGATACCATGAATGCGTGTTAAAGTATGGTAATTTAAATGTAATTTTACTGAATTTTTCTGTGCTTTACATCCTGAAATCTGTACTTTGATAGGGAGTTCTTGTGGATAGATTGGATAACCATATGAATTTACCAAAGATTACTGTATGAAAACAACAGTCTTCATTTAAATTAGGTAATTTAAATTTATTCCCACAATATTTTTCATTTTTTGGGGCAGATTTATACATTTGTTTAACATTCTAGCAATGTTTTAAAATGAGATTTTTTGTTTTGTTTTTTAATTTTACAATAGTTCGACCGTAAAAATGCAGACAATGTTCACAGTAAATATCTTTATTTTTAAAAGAAGTCTCTGTAGAATAACTGAAGGTTTTTTACCGTCATTTCACAGTAAGTGTTTGGCAACTTTTGCTGCCATACTTTTTACCGTTTTTTCACTTTTTTTTTTTACAATGTGGGACTGAAGTGTTACATTATTGTCATCAAAGGGGGCACTGGGGAAAAAAATACCCTGTGCTGAATGAGAAAGGTAAATTCATCCAGGTTCAATCTGCTGGGTTAGTTACACCAGTATATAAAATTGGTACCACAACCACAGATTTTGTGGCAACTTTAATTCTGCAGTTAAGAAGTTTTTTCTTGGCTGGGCCAAATGATCTTTGTGTTTCTTGCGCAGAGCTGGTAGAGGTATAGAAAAAGGACCAGTCTCTGAGGGATCTTTATGGTTTTTGGTGCTGCCTTCTTCCAGGTGGTGATCTGATTGCGCAAGTAGTACTGCATGAGAAATTTAGAACATCAGTGATGCATATGGAACACAAAAATGCTGTAGGTCATATGGATGTAAAAAAGACCTACCATAGAGTACTACAGAATGTTTTCTGGCCCCATGTAGAATGTGATGTTTCCAAATACATTAATATATGTCATACTTGTCGGGTAACAAGCAGACCAAATCAAATTTTAAAACCAGCACCTTTGTATTCAACTCTTGCAGTGGGTGGGCCTTTTGAACATGTGATAGTTGTGTGGACTGTGTGGGGCCTTTTCCTCGGTCCAAATGAGGTTATTTTTCTTTGCTGTCTATGTCTCATTCTACTAGATATCTGGCCACTTATCCACTATTATAATTCACTGCAAAGTCTGTGGTAAAAGCTATGAGTGAGTTCATATCTGTGAGGGATTTCCCAAAGTATACAAACTTAGCAAGGATAAAGCATTACTTTGCCACAATGTTCTTAGTTCTTCAGCAACTTAATAAAAATCATTACAGGTCAAGGGGCACTTGAGCGCTTTCATCAGCACCTGAAATCATTGATGCTTGCTTAATGCGCTGAGTAAAAGGCAGACTGGCAGGCTGACTTACAATGGCTACTTTTGGCAGTAAGAGAACTTGCCCAAGAAAGTACAGGCTTAGGTCCCAATGAGCTTGTCTTTGCTCACATTGTCTGTGATTAGTGATCAGTGGGTCCCATCTGATCCACCACAAAATCTAATTACTAATGTAAATGGGTTTAGGTACATGCACTATGAGGCTGGGGAAAAGCAAAATTTTCAAAAGTGCTCAGAAGAAAATGAAACAAACATTTGATTGGAAAAGTACAGTGACGGGAGTTCTGTGCAGGTGATCAGCTATTGGTTTTGCTCCTGCTTGTTGCATCCCCTTTGCAGGCTAAGTTCTTTGGTCCTTGTAATGTCATCTGTTGGGTTTCAGAGCAAAACTACCTGATTGAGATGCCAAATAAAAAGAAAACCAATCAACGTTTGTCATGTTAATCTACTTGAGCCTTATTTTTCAAAAGACTCTAAATAAAAATAAAAATTTTAGGTCGAGGTGGTAACACCCTACCAGCCATCTCTTGTTCCTTCAGTACAGTACTGACCACCAGAATAGGATTTCCTTGACTAACATTAAAGTTATATTAGATTTAAAATTAGATCCACTGCTTGGACATGTGGGTGTGACCAAGCATAAACAATTAGTTAAGCTCATTCAGAGTTACCTAGGTCTTTTCTCTGACACCCCAACATGTAACAGAACATGATATTCATGCAGGGGATACAAAACCCACCATTCAGCGGTTCTATCAGGTAATATATGATACAGAGGGCAGAATGGTGGCATAGTGGTTAGCACTATTGCCTTACAGCAAGGAGGCCATAATTCAATTCCTTAGTTTGGGGCCTGTCTTTGTGGAGTTTGCCTGTTCTCACCATGTTGTGTGGGTTTCCTCTGGGTATCCTCACACAGTCTAAAGACATACATGTGTAGGTTGATTGCTTACTATAAATTGCCCATAGGAATGACCATGAGTGTGAGTGGTTGTTTGCCTCTGTCATTATGCATTGGCCCTGTGATGGACGGGCAACCTATCCAGGGTGTACCCCGCCCTCACCCAGTTTTAGCTGGGATTGTCTCCAGTACCCCCCTGCAACCTGGAAATGGATAAGATGAATGAATGAATGAATATATGCTACAAAATTGTCTTATCCCTTTAATATCCTCATGAGGAAAAATTCAATGGAAAAAATATTTCTTTGCATTTTTTATTTCCCTGGGGTGATAACAACAAAATAAAAGAAATTAAAGTTTTTAAAATATAGGCCTGTACCAAACGGTTGAGATGACACTTCATGATAAATGTATTAAAATACATACAAATATCAAAATGTGCTCTACCAAACAGTTGAGCAGGACATTAAAGGGTTATTGTACTTTCTAGAAGTTTGGCTTCTCCCTGTCTCATTGTCAGTAAGCCTGATTTAATCTCTAGGATTTGTACAGATTTTAGGAAGGTTAATTCTATAACAAAGCCTTATTCCTTCCCTCTTTCCCAGGTGGATGATTGTATTGATCAAGTAGGGTCTGCTAAATGGTATGGTAGCAAGTTTGGCCATCTTAAAGGTTACTGGCAGGTTAGTTTTTCTGCCAGAGCCAGGGAAATCTGTTCATTTGTGACTCAGTCTGGTTTATATTCGTACAGTCACTACGTTTACATGACACCTAAAAAAACCAAATTATTGCGTTAGTCCGACTAAAACTGGACTTTTAAAGTACATGTAAACATGTAGCTCGACTGAAATCAAATTTATTTTATTTATAATAGTCGGACTAACACACCCAGATAATGCGATTGAAAGTCGAGCTACTGCTGCATGTATACAGACAGTTGGACTGGAGCTGGAGGAGGTTATCTGCGCATGTGCTTAAGTTTCACGCCAAGCTATGACCTGGAAGTCGAACGGCATTTAAAACTTAAACATAGGAGGTCAGACCCAAGAAGCTGGCTAACTGCTAATGCGTTGAACATGACAAAGTCTGCAGCAAAAGCTAATTTTTGGACGGATACAGAGACAGGGTTCATGGTCAGTCAGTTGAAGCAGCTACGACATCTGTGACGTCATAGGTCAGTCGGTAGTGGCCCATTACCCACAAGCTGAAAGAGTGCATATCGCCACCTATCGTAGCGGAGGCGACATGATTTCAACAAATAAATCGATTTCACTCCTGTGCATGTATACTGGGACAAGGACAGAGGTCCGATTAGATGGCTTTATCGAGCTATAACCGTAGCTCGACTTAACTGTGCATGAAAACACACTGACAATTTGCAATTTGTATTGAGCAATGCTCCAGTCACCTTTCAAAGACTGATGAATAAAATGATGCCTGGGCTAGAGCAGTCATCACCAAATGGCGGACCGCGGTCCAAGCACAGACCAAGCAATGGTTCTGTCCGGACCCGTGACAATTCTACTATTAATTGTACTATAATCAAAAATAAATCATCCTTTTATTCGTTATTTTTTCTCTGATGGTCATGGCTACAGACTGCATGTGCAACCATCTTCTACCGCTTTTCCGTTTCCGGGTCGCAGGGGGTGCTGGAGCCAATCCCAGCCAATGTTCCAGGCGTGGGCGGGGTACACCCTGGACAGGTCGCCAGTCCATGACAGGGCCAACACACAAAGGCAAACAGAGATGAACAAACACTCATGCTTGCATTCAGACCTATGGACAATTTAGAGTCACCAGTTAACCTAGACATGCATGTCTTTGGATGGTGGGAAGAAACCCACGCAGACACAGGGAGAACATGCAAACTCCGCACAGAAAGGCCCCAGACCGGGAACTGAACCCACAACCTTCTTACTGTGGGGTGACAGCGCTACCCACTATGCGGCTGTGCTGCCCCATGCGCAGCTAATCTAGTTAAAACAACAAGAGTGTCATCAACAGCCAAGCCAATCAAATCGATTGTTTACCTTTCAGCACCAGAGCAAAGCAGAAGAGAGGAGATGAGAGAAAATGGCTTGCTCAAAAATGAGAAAAGTAGATAGTGAAAAACAAACTTTTAAGGATGAATTGACAGACCAACACAGGTTCTTTCACCTGCAGCCAGTTCTAACCAAAGTAGCACTACACACCTTAACCCTCGTGTTGTCCTGTGGGTCAAAAATGACCCATGACTGTTCGGAAAAACAAGCCTGAACTCCCCCCTCCACTCCTCGCAACAAGAGGGAGAGTGGTCTTCTCGACAAAGTTTGCCTTCACCCCCACCACCACTCTTGTTTCTTACTTCCCAAAAAAGAACAGGAACGTGGTCCTGCTGAGTACACTGCACAAGGCAGCTGAAATCACTGATCGTGAAGACAGGAAGCCAGCCATCATCCTGGACTACAACCGCACTAAAGGGGGCATGGACAACCTTGACAAGGTTATTGGAACATACAGCTGCAGAAGGATGACTGCACGCTGGCCCCTGGTCTTCTTCCACAACATCCTTGATGTCTCATCATACAATGCCTTTGTGATAAGGCAGACGATCTACCCAACCTGAATGGCTGAGAGGAAGAACAGGAGGAGGATCTTCCTGGAGCAGTTGGGAAAGGCTCTTGTCACCCCATGCATCGCAAGAAGGGAGCGCCTCCCCCGCACAGAAGCCTCTGCAGCAATTGTGAGAGCTGCTCAGGGAGCTGAATCTTGTCCTGAGCCACCTGAGGCTGCAGCTGGGTCTCGCAAGAGAAAAAGATGCAATTTCTGCCCCTGGAAGAAGGACTGCAAGACGAAAGTTGTGTGCTGCACGTGTGAGAAATACGTCTGCAAAGCCCATGCTCACATTTGCACATACTGTCCCACATGTGCTCATGTTAAATGTTAAGCAACCTTTTGCTGTTTTGTTATTAGACAAGAGAAGAGATGTATTTGATAATTCACTTCCTAAAGAATATTAACAAAGAATAAACTGTTGGAAAAGTTCCATACTGTTGACTGTTATTTTTCCTTTCAATAAAATTAATTCAATAGTAATTTTTTCACATTGATATAATAGTAATAATAAACCTTTACTGTATAAAAGAAAACTACTATGACAGTTGGATTGTGGTAAAATAAAAAAAAGAAAGAAAGAAAAAAAATAATAATCATATTCACTGGTGAACATCTTTTTTCACTGTTAGAAAAAAATATATGATAAAACTGAATAAAATTGAGTTGATTTGATAAATAACAGGATGTTTCATCATACAAAATAGATACTGGATTTAAAATTCAATTAAGCTGCTTTATTTTAGGGCTTTGGTGAAGGCGGGTCATTTTTGACCCATAGGACAAGGGGA
This sequence comes from Remorina albescens, assembly GCA_034769265.1. Lineage (NCBI taxonomy): Eukaryota > Metazoa > Chordata > Actinopteri > Carangiformes > Echeneidae > Remorina > Remorina albescens. Next base: position 1,765,693 of record CM068477.1, read on the forward strand.
GTATACAGAATGTTAAGACTGCACAAGGGTTAACAATATTTGAATCAGCTTACTGCTGTTAGACAGCTTTCTCTACCATGAACGTTATTAAAACAAAGTACTGTTCCAGGCTCATCAATGAGCATCTCCACATGAGCATGAGAATGGCACTAACCCCATTTAACCCCAAGATTCACACTTTTGGCAGGACAGTTACATGCCCATTTTTGTCACTAGGAATTGAAGTTGGAAAGGGAGGAAGGGGAGAAGGAAAGAGGAGAAATTAGAGCATTTTAGTGCCTGTGTTATTTAATTTGAAATGTAGTTAATACATATTTAAAAAAGGGGGTCGGCAATTCAAAGGTATTTTGTTTACATTTTTCTTAAAGAGGCACTTTTACTTTATGCAAAAGATTATGAATGTTTTTACATTACTTGAAATACATACCCTAAGTTCAGGCTGTTCAAAGCTGTGTTTGCACTTTTTATTTATTTTATTCAGAAAAGATTCTGTCCGTCTTTTCTGTTACTTGAAATGTAGCAAACACAATTACAGTATTGTTTTCCATTCAAGTGTCCTTCAAGTTCAGACTTATTGGTATGTTAAAAGTATATTACTTTGAAAACACTTGAAATTTGACGATAAATGATATAAAAATGTACGTACATTGTCGATTTATTTACTTCAGGATACACTATTTTGTTTTGTTTTTTAACTTTTTTATTTATGCCCACAAATATCAGATACACAAACGAAATTTTTTTCTAAAGAAATACAACAACAAATCAAATGACCAACATAATGTATATATATAAAAAACAAACAAACAAACAAACAAACAAACAATAAGTGTGCAAGCATCAAAGTACAGTCACTCTACATATTTCCAGTTTGATTTACTTTCTGATACACGACCAGGTGCCATCAAACCGGTGGCAACTCTGAGCCACGCATCAGCATCCATAGTAACCACATATCAATAAAAAAATCAATTTTCAGTTGCAATCTAGCTGTAATCCTCTCCATAACATAAACTTCATTCACCCTCTGCTGCCACTGTTCTATCTTGGGGGGCTGTGGCTGTAATCATAGTACTGTTATTGTTTTTTTAGTTACTAAAAGTAAGGTCCTCAATAAAGATAATTTTTTTTTGCCCCTTTTTTTTGATATCCTGTAGGGATGCCCAAAGTAAATAACTTTGAGTCAAGTTTTAGTTTTATCATCAAAATTTGTTTGATTTCCCTTTTGATATCTTTCCATTACCCATGCAATTTTGGGCAGGCCCACAATATATGTGAGAGGTCTGCTCGGTGGCCATAAGCCCTCCAACATAGTTCTGAAGTTCCATATTTAGATGTTATAGCTGGAGTTCTGAAATAATGTAGCCGCAAGGGGGTACAAGCCAGTGCCTTATTGTGCCGGTCCCAAGCCCGGATAAATACAGAGGGTTGTGTCAGGAAGGGCATCCGACGTAAAACTTTTGCCAAATCAAACAAGCGAATCGAATCTATGACTTCCATACCGGATCGGTCGAGGCCCGGGTTAACAACGACCGCCATCGGTGCTGTTCACCTACAGGGTGCCGGTGGAAATTGGACTACTGTTCGTCGAAGAAGGAGAGGAGGAAGGTGTGTTCGTAGGAAGAGAGAGAAAAGGAACGGCAAGAGTCTAGGACTGAGAGTAGGGACCTTGAATGTTGGAACTATGACAGGGAAAGGTAGAGAGTTGGTTGACATGATGCACAGGAGGAAGGTAGACATACTGTGTGTCCAGGAGACCAGGTGGAAAGGTAGCAAGGCTAGAAGTTTAGGAGCAGGGTTCAAGTTGTTCTATCATGGTGTAGATAGGAAGAGAAATGGAGTAGGAGTCATCTTGAAGGAGGAGTTTGTCAGGAATGTTCTGGAGGTTAAAAGAGTATCAGATAGAGTAATGAGTCTCAAGCTAGAAATCGAAGGTGTGATGTTCAATGTTGTTAGTGGGTAATGTCCACAGGTAGGATGTGAGCTGGAGGAGAAGGAGAAATTCTGGTTGGACTTTGATGAAGTGATGCAGAGCATCCCTAGAAGTGAGAGAGTTGTCATTGGTGCAGACTTCAATGGACACGTTGGTGCAGGAAACAGAGATGATGAGGAGGTGATGGGCAGGTTTGGTATCCAGGAGAGGAACGCAGAAGGACAGATGGTGGTTGACTTTGCAAAAAGGATGGAAATGGCTGTAGTGAATACTTTCTTCCAGAAGAGGCAGGAACATAGGGTGACCTATAAGGGTGGAGGTAGGAGTACACAGGTAGACTACAACTTGTTTAGACGGTGTAATCTGAAGGAGATCAGTGACTGCAAAGTAGTGGTAGGTGAGAGTGTAGCCAGACAGCATAGGATGGTGGTGTGTAGGATGACTCTGGTGGTGAGGAAGATGAAGAGGGCAAAGACAGAGCAGAGGACTAAATGGTGGAAGCTGAAAAAGGAAGAGTGTTGTATGATTTTTAGGAAGGAGTTGAGACAGGCTCTGGATGGCCAGGAGGTGCTTCCAGTTGACTGGACAACTACAGCTAATGTGATCAGGGAGACAGGTAGGACAGTATTTGGTGTGTCATCTGGAAGGAAAGTGGATAAGGAGACTTGGTGGTGGAATGAGGAGGCGCAGGAGTGTATACAGAGAAAGAGGTTAGCTAAGAAGAAGTGGGACACTGAGAGGACTGAAGAGAGTAGACAGGAGTACAGGGAGATGCAGCGCAAGGTGAAAGTAGAGGTGGCAAAGGCCAAACAAAGGGCTTACGATGACTTGTATGCTAGGTTGGACAGTAAGGACGGAGAGACTGATCTATACAGATTGGCAAGGCAGAGAGACAGAGATGGGAAGGACGTGCAGGCGGTTAGGGTGATTAAGGATAGAGATGAAAGTGTATTGACAGATGCCAGTAGTGTGATGGGAAGATGGAAAGAGTACTTTGAAGAGTTGATGAATGAGGAAAATGAGAGAGAACGAAGGGTAGAAGAGGTGACTGTTGTGGACCAGGAAGTAGCAAAGATTAGTAAGGATGAAGTGAGGAGGTCATTGAAGAGGATGAAGAGTGGAAAAGCACTCGGTCCTGATGATATACCTGTGGAGGTCTGGAAGTGTCTAGGAGAGGTAGCAGTAGAGTTTCTGACTGGGTTGTTCAACAGGATCTTAGATAGTGAGAAGATGCCTGTACATCTCCCTTGTTCTTAAAAATGCGCACCAGCACACATCTCCTCCATTCCTCAGAGTTGTAGCAACTACAGAGGAATAAAGCTGATGAGCCATACAATGAAGTTATGGGAAAGAGTAGTTGAAGCTAGACTAAAGGCAGAAGTGAGCATTTGTGAGCAGCAGTATGGTTTCATGCCAAAAAAGAGTACTACAGATGCAGTATTTGCTTTGAGGATGTTGATAGAGAAGTACAGAGAAGGTCAGAGGGAGCTGCATTGTATCTTTGTAGATCTGGAGAAAGCTTATGACAGGGTGCCCAGAGAGGAACTGTGGTATTGTATGAGGAAGTCTGGAGTGGCAGAGAAGTATGTTAGAGCGGTGCAGGACATACATGAGGACTGTAAGACAGTGGTGAGGTGTGCTGTAGGTGTGACAGAGGAGTTCAAGGTGGAGGTGGAACTGCATCAGGGATCAGCTCTGAGCCCCTTCTTGTTTGCTATGGTGATGGACAGGCTGACAGACGAGGTTAGACAGGAATCTCCATGGACTATGATGTTTGCAGATGACATTGTGATCTGTAGTGAGAGCAGGGAACAGGTGGAGGAGAAGCTAAAGTGGTGGAGGTTTGCCCTGGAAAGGAAAGGAATGAAGGTTAGCCGCAGCAAGATGGAGTATATGTGTGTGAATGAGAGGGACCCAAGTGGAAGAGTGAGGTTACAGGGAGAAGAGATAAAGAAGGTGGAGGATTTTAAGTACTTAGGGTCAACAGTCCAGAGCAATGGAGAGTGTGGAAAAGAGGTGAAGAAACGTGTGCAGGCAGGCTGGAACGGGTGGAGAAAAGTGTCAGGTGTGATAGAAGAGTTTCAGCTAAAATGAAAGGAAAGGTGTACAAAACTGTGGTGAGACCAGTGATGTTGTTTGGTCTAGAGACAGTGTCACTGAGCAAAACACAGGAGGCAGAGCTGGAGGTAGCAGAGATGAAGATGCTGAGGTTCTCTTTGAGAGTGACCAGGTTGGATAGGGTCAGGAATGAGTACATCAGAGTGACAGCACATGTTAGAGGTTTTGGAGATAAAGTCAGAGAGGCCAGACTGAGATAGTTTGGACATGTCCAGAGGAGAGATAGTGAATATATTGGTAGAAAGATGCTGAGTTTTGAACTGCCAGGCAGGAGGCCTAGAGGAAGACCAAAGAGGAGGTTTATAGATGTAGTGAAAGAGGACATGAAGGTGGTTGGTGTGAGAAGAGGATGCAGAGGACAGGCTTAGATGGAGGCAACTGATTTGCTGTGGCGACCCCTGAAGGGAAAAGCCGAAAGGAGAGGAAGAAGAAGCTGGAGTTCTGAAATATCTATTTTTGATCTTCCACTCAAATTCCCTCCAGTTTGGACTCTTTGGGATGAAACTTGTCTGTCTGGTCATAAATTAACATTCATTTTCACTAATTAGTATATTCAGTTCAAGTTTCCACCTTTTTTTATTCTCTGAATCTTTATTTTTAAGATCGTGTTGCAGTGCTGTATGAAACCTTTAAATAATTCCTTTCTTAATTTTTTCCCCTTCACATTTTATTAAGAGCCTTTCAGTATTAGAGGGTTCCCTCAATATATTTTCCCACTCCTTATTTTTCTGAAGATAGTGTTTAATTTGTAAAAATCTATAATGGTCTTGAACTGATAAACTAAATTCTTGAATGAGCTGTTTAAATGATTTGAGTGTTGGTCCATCAAATAGTTGATCAATGTACACCAGCCCCTTGTTCATCCACTTCTTAAATCCCATGTCATTCTTGGATGGATGAAATTCTGGATTTATTCCAATTTTGGTAACTCTTGAGACTGAGTTTGAGACTCCCAACTTGTTCCTTATTGTAGACCATATTTTCCATTTTTTTTCAGTGCATTCCTTTGTTAGTTTAAGTTTTTTCCATTCTATCTGACTCATAAATGGTAGGTAACTAGTGGTACTGGACAAGAGTTCTGCTCCATTTCCACCCACAATGTGTCTGTGTCTTCTGTTATCCAATACATTATTGTTTTGAGTTGTGTTGCCCAGTAATATTTTTGCATGTCCTGTAAATTTAAGCCCCCATCTCTTTTAGAGCTTTGTAGCTTTTTATAACTTACTCTTGCCTTTTTATTTTGCCAAACAAAATTTAAGATCATTTATCCAAAATTTTAAAAGTGGAACTTGCTGTAATTAATGGAAGTAACTTAAACATAAAGAGCAAGTGTGGTAGTATATTCATACATATAGTTTCCACTCTGCCCATTAACGTCAGTGGTAACACCTCCCATTTTTTCAGATCTTGTCTTATCTCTGTAATCAATTTTTCATAATTAGTTCTAAATAGTTGTGATGTGGTTGGTGTTATTGTAACTCCTAAACCCTTTCCTGGTCCACTGGAACTTATTTTTTTCCTCCAATATAGCTGGCTTCTCCCCAAACAGCATCATTGCAATGGATTTAGTTTCATTAGTCAAAAAGCCAGATATTTTTCCATAATTATTTAAGTCCCCCAGTAAAGCAGGTATAGATAATGTTGGTTTGCTAATATATGCTAATAAATCATCAGCAAACAATGAAATTTTGTGCTCTTTTTTCCCCTCATCAATTATTCCACACGTCTTTATTACATCTTATAGTCTCAGCAAGGGGTTTGATGCTCATGGCAAAAGAGGGGTTAGACAAGGGGGACTGTCTTAGTACTTTATTGTTTAACAGGGAAAAAATTTGAGCAGCATCCATTGACTCTGATGCATGATTTTGGGTTACTATAGATCATTTTTATCCAATTAATAAAAACTGAGTTAAAACCAAATACATCTAATGCTTCAAATAGATAGCCTCATTTCACTCTATCAAATGCTTTTTGTGCATCCAAACTGATTATTAAATATGTTTGTTTATTCTTTTGAGCTGTTGATATAATATTATGGTTCTTCTTATATTATTTGATCCCTGTCGCAATGGGATAAACCCTATTTGATCAGGTTTGATCAGTTTTGCAGCAATTTTCTGCATTCTTTGAGCCAAAATATTAGTCAATATTTTCAAATCATTGCCTAACAGACTAATTGGTCTATATCCCTCACATTTTGTTGGATCTTTCTCCTCTTTATGTAGCACAGAAATAATCAGCCTCAGACCATGTCTGTGGAGGGTCCCCTTTTGATAGGGTGTAATTAAAAACTTTAACTTATATTGGTGATAGCTGTTCTGCAAAAAATCTATAAAACTCTCAAGGTAGCCCTTTGGTTCCTGGAGATTTGTTGTTTTTCAGTGATTTAATTGTTTTCAAAACTTCCTGTTGCATTATTGTTTTTACCATATATTGTGCATCTTGTACCATCCTCTGTCATTGATGGTAAATGTATTTTTGAAAAGGAATCTTTATATTCGTTCTTTGCGATACAGTCTGAGTCTGCATATAGATCTTTAAAATATGCTCCAAAGGCCTCTGCTATATCTTTTGGTGATGTCATAGATTCCTCAGTTTTTGGATGGATTATCTTTGCAATGACTCTATTTGATTGGGCTTTTTGCAGTTGAAATGCTAATAATCGACTTGCTCTATTACCCATTTCATAGTATCGCTGTTTTGAAAACCGTATAGCTCCTTCACCTTTGTATGTTAAAAGATCATCCAATCTCTGTCTAGTTTGTTTCAGTTCCAAGAGTGTTTTATTAGACGTTAATTTATGTTCAGTCTCCAAAACATTAATTTTATATTCAAGTTCCTTCTGTTTTTTAATTCGTATTTTTTTATTCTAGATGGTATTTCTATCATTTTCCCTGGTATAACTGTTTTACATCCTTCCCACAAAATTGGGGTGTTACTTCATTATTGTCATTTATCATGAAGTATTCTTCTATGCTTTTTCTAAGTTCATCTAATATTTCTTTGTCTGTTAAAATTGATGTGGTCAGTCTCCAGTATTTGAAAAATATTTCTTTTCCCATGTCTATCGTAAGTGTAACAGGAGCACGATCACTTATTGTTATAGATTCAATTTTACAGTCCCATATTTTATGTATATGTTGCTTTGAGATGAGAAAGAAATCTATTCTTGAATAACTGTCATGTGGGTTAGAGTAAAAAGTATAATCTCTTTTTAGGGGATTTTTGTCTCTCCAGGGATCAATCAGTCCCAGTTCTTCAGTTATATTCATAAGAATTCTATGTTTGTTTGATCCTGGGCCATGGTCTGGAGGAAGCCTGTCCATTTGTCCATTTTGAACAGCATTAAAGTCGCCCCTTAATATCTTCATCCCTCTCCCCTTACTGTCTATTTCATTCGCTATCATTTTAAAAAACGTATCATCATCTTCATTTGGAGCATAAATATTCATAATAATCAAGACAGCATCTCCTATAGTACCAACAATCATTACATATCTACCTTCAGGGTCCTTAATGATGTTATCAGGGACAAATGGCACTGATTTATGGATTAGTATAGTGACTCCTCTTTTCTTACCATATGATGCATAATACACTTGGTTCACCCACTCCCTCTTTAATTTTTGCCAGATTATCTTTGTTACCCTGCGTACTAGCCTTCTTGCGTTTACTCTGTTTGCCTTTTTGTGTAAGACCGGTTTGCCTTTTTTGACTTTGATTTTCCTGCCTGCTCCCTGCCTGTTTTGGTTGCCTGATCCTGCATGACTTCCCGTGTATGACCACTTGCCTCCATCTGATTAAAAGACCTTGCCCTGCTGGACTTGATACCTTTGCCTTGTTTCCCTTTTTGCACCTGGGTCCATTCCCTGACGCCCTCACATCTCTTGTATTAATGCAATTGAGCATTTTAATTTCTTTAGTTGATTTAGAATTTTCTTTTAATGGGGTGGTTAAGGCCATGTACATTATAAGATCCAAATATTACTTCATTGTTCCTTAAATTTTATTTTAAAGTCTAAAAATAGCATAATTCATAATCCAGCTAACTCCCTTCTTGATACTGTCATATCTCAGGTGAGGTAAAGTTTTTTTTCACAAAGTTTTCAGTTAAATACAAACTAGTATATTTCATATAACTTTCATGCATATATTTCATAGGTTGCCCTATCAGCTTACACACAACAATAAACAACTAACCAGGTAACGGAACAGTCAGTTAAAAAAAAAAAAGCTACAGTATCGAAAAATAAACAGGAAAATGCCCAAACACCTACAAAACAAAAATGTGCGACCTCCAAATTTAACCCCCAACCCTCCCCTCCTGTTGGAAAAAGGAAAGTTGAGAGAGAGAGGTGGCGATTTCTCTCCAGGAGAGGCACTAAGTGCGTTTGTAACTTACAATTTACTCAAAGTTACTACTCTCTCTAAGCAGAGAAGAAAAATAAAACTTAAAAGATGAAAAGGGTTCTAGGAGGACAAAATAGTTTAAGTAAAATTCAAATAAAATGTTTAAACTAGCATATTTCAGCCATAACATGACCGTATTACCACATTCCATCTTCAATAAATATCCGTCTCCTATGCAGGTCTCTTGTTGCTGTTAATGATCTGATGGTCTTCCTGGTTACGTGCGGTAAGCGTGTTACGTCATTTCCGGTCACTGGTGGTTGTGCTCTGTGGTTGTGCTCTGTGTTACCTCGTGTGCTGTCTTTGCTATTTCTTTGCTATTCTTTGCTATTCACCTGGCTAATCGACAGCAAACTGCTATTAAACTATACTAGCATAGAACTCAATCTCCTTCCCCTTTCCTAAGCCTATAAACGATACTGTAGCTCCGCTAATTGAACTGAACGATTAGCAATGGCCTCCAGCTCTCTCTCTCCACTCTCTCTTCCTCCTTCTCCCTCTCCTCTTCTCTCCTGTCCTCTCTGCTACATGTCCAGTTACTCCTCTGCCTCCTTTTATGATAGTACTTGTTGTCATAGATGCAGGATGATGGTAGAAATGGAGGCGAGAATTAGTGAGTTAGAGTCACGGCTCCGCACCTTAGCTAGCCCAACTTATGCTAGTGTAGCTAGCTGCCCCCCTGTAGCCAGTGCGGGCCGACCTAGACCAGCTCCTACGGCAGCCGAGAGAGTTTCCTCCCCCCCAGCGGCTCCCGAGCAGCCGGGATCTAGTCAGGGCGGCTGGGTGACTGTCCGAGACAAGAGGCATAGTCGTAGGCAGCAGCCCCCAGTTCACCACCAACAGGTTCACGTTTCCAACAGGTTCTCCCCACTCAGCGACACACCCGCTGAAAAGCCGACTCTAGTGATTGGCGACTCTATTCTGAGGAACGTGAAGTTAGCGACACCGGCGGCCATAGTTAAGTGTATCCCGGGGGCCAGAGCAGGCGACATCCAGTCTTACCTGAAACTGCTGGCTAAGGATAAGCGTAAATATAGTAAAATTGTTATTCACGTCGGCAGTAACGACACCCGACTTCGCCAGTCGGAGGTCACAAAGATTAATGTGGAATCGGTGTGTACCTTTGCTAAAACAATGTCGGACACTGTAGTTTTCTCCGGCCCCCTCCCCAATCGGACCGGTGATGACATGTATAGCCGCATGTCTTCATTCAACCGCTGGCTGTCGAGGTGGTGTCCCGAAAACAATGTGGGCTACATAGATAACTGGAACACTCTCTGGGGGAGACCTGGTCTGATTAGGAGAGATGGTGTCCATCCCACCGTGGGTGGTGCCGCTCTTATATCTAGGAATATGGCCGAGTTCATTAGAAAGTTAAAACCCTGACAACCCCGAGTCGAGACCAGGAGGCAGAGCCGCAGTTTAACACACTCCTCTGCGCCTCAGTCAGAGCGGTTCCCTGCTGAGAATAGAATAGAGTCTCTGTCTATGTCTAGGTCTATAGAAACTGTGTCTGTCCCCCGACCACCTAAATTTAGAAAAGTTACTAAACCTAGATTAAACAGAAGAGGAGCTAAAAACAAAAACTTAATAGAAATCAAAACAGCCACAAATTCGGTCTCAAATAATACTGCAGTTAAATGTGGACTGTTGAATATTCGATCACTATCATCAAAGTCTCTATTAGTCAGTGATCTTATAACTGATCATCGTATTGATTTATTTTGTATAACTGAAACCTGGCTGCAGCAGGATGAGTATGTTAGTATTAATGAAGCTACACCCCCCACTCATGTTAATTTTCATGTCCCTCGTACCACAGGTCGAGGAGGGGGAGTGGCTGCGATATTTCAGTCAAGCTTATTAATCAACCCTAGACCAAAATCTGGCTGTAGGTCTTTTGAAAGCCTCACTCTTAGTCTTTCCCACTCAAACTGGAAAGTTGAAAAACCAGTTCTGTTAGTTACAGTATACCGTCCACCTGGTCCATACTCAGAATTCCTATCAGAGTTTTCTGAGTTTATATCAGAGTTAGTACTTAGTACAGATAAAATCATCATAGTGGGAGATTTCAATATTCATGTAGATGTAGAAAGTGACAGCCTTAGTTCTGGGTTTCTTTCATTACTAGACTCAATTGGCTTTTCCCAGCACGTGAATGAACCAACTCACTGCTTTAATCATATCCTTGATCTTGTTCTAACATATGGCATTGAAATTGAAAAGGTTAACAATTTTTCCTCAAAACTGTCTTTTGACCGACCATTACCTCATTACATTTGAGTTTACTTTAACTGACTGCACAGCATCGAGGAATAAATTTGGCTATAGAAGATGTTTATCTGAAGACGCTGTGGCTAAATTTAAAGAGAACATTCAGTCATCATTTGCAGCAATGCCATATCTAAATTCAAATGAGGATTTCTCCCATACACAGGTTGATGACCTTGTGACTAGCACTATGGCCACACTGTGTTCAAATCTGGATGATGCTGCCCCTCTCAAAAAGAAAGTAATAAAACAGAGGAGGCTGGCTCCGTGGTATAACTCTCAAATTCGTGCCTTAAAGCAGATGACACGGAAATTAGAAAGCAACTCGGAAGAGTCTCACCGAGCCTGGAAAGAAAGCTTAAAAACGTATAAAAAAGCTCTCCGCAGTGCTAGAAGATCATATTATTCAGCACTAATAGAAAAAAACAAGAACAACCCCAGGTTTCTCTTCAGCACTGTAGCCAGGCTGACAGAGAGTCATAGTTCAATAGAACCAGTGATCCCCTTAGCTCTCAGTAGCAATGATTTTATTGGCTTTTTTACAAATAAAATCATAACAATCAGAGACAGAATTCAACAGCTCTTACCCACATTAGACAATAATCTACTGAATACAGCAACTCCTGAATCAACTGAGAGCTAGCTTCTATAGTATCATCATCTAGACCATCAACCTGTCTATTAGACCCAGTGCCGACCAGCCTCTTTAAAGACATTCTTTACTTAATTGAGCCCTTCATTCTAGATCTCATTAATTTGACCTTATCTTTGGGTTATGTACCTCAGACTCTTAAGACCGCAGTCATCAAACCCCAGCTTAAAAAGCAGAATCTTGATCCAGATGTTTTGGCCAATTATAGACCCATATCAAACCTTCCCTTCATTTCTAAAATCATTGAGAAAGCAGTAGCAAACCAATTACACGACCATCTGCATAGGAACGGTTTGCTTGAAGAGTTTCAGTCAGGATTTAGAGCTCACCACAGCACAGAAACAGCGCTGATTAAAGTCTCCAATGATATTCTAATGGCTTCAGACAATGGATCAGCCTTCATACTTCTCCTCTTAGATCTCAGTGCTGCATTTGACACCATTGATCACAATATTTTATTACAGAGACTGGAACATGAAATTGGCATTAAAGGAACTGCTCTAAGGTGGTTCAAATCCTATTTATCGGATAGATATCAGTTTGTACATGTTAACAATAGCTCCTCCTCAAGCACTATAGCCAGTTATGGAGTCCCACAGGGTTCGGTGCTTGGACCAATCCTCTTCACCCTTTATCTGCTTCCTTTAGGCAACATTATCAGGAAACACAGCATCAATTTCCACTGTTATGCAGACGACACTCAGCTGTATTTATCAATGAAGCCAAATGAAGTTAGTCAGATAGTCAGACTGCAGACATGTCTTGAAGACATAAAAGTCTGGATGACCCATAATTTTTTACTTCTAAATTCTGACAAAACTGAAGTTATTGTACTCGGCCCTAAGCACCTTAGAGAAACCCTATCTAATCAATTAATCAGTCCGGATGGCATTACTTTGGCTTCCAACTCCACTGTAAAAAACCTTGGAGTAACCTTTGACCAGGACATGTCCTTTGTCCCTCACATAAAACAAGTCAGTAGGGCAGCTTTCTTCCACCTGAGAAACATTAGGAAAATCAGAAATATCCTCTCTCAAGAGGATGCAGAAAAACTAGTCCACGCATTCGTAACTTCTAGGCTGGACTACTGTAACTCATTATTATCTGGATGTCCAAACAAATCTCTGAAAGGCCTTCAGTTGATTCAGAATGCTGCTGCACGAATATTAACAGGAACTAGAAAAAGGGATCACATCTCTCCTGTGTTAGCTGCTCTTCATTGGCTGCCGGTAAAATCCAGAATAGAATTTAAAATCCTTCTGTTAACATATAAAGCTCTTACTGGCCAAGCTCCGTCATACCTCAGAGAGCTCATAGTTCCTTACTGTCCTAGTAGGCCACTCCGCTCTCTAGATGGAGGTTTACTTGTGGTTCCTAGAGTCTCCAAGAGTAAATCAGGAGGCAGATCTTTCAGTTATCAGGCTCCTCTTCTATGGAACCAACTTCCAGTATCGGTCCGGGGGGCGGACTCTTTAGCAATTTTCAAGACCAGGCTTCAAACTTTTCTGTATGACAGAGCTTATAGTTAAAAAGTTAAAGTTCATTTACTCTTTAGCTATGCTGCTACAGGCCTAGACTGCTGGGGGAAGGACTGAGCACCTCTCTCTCTCTCTCCCTCTCCCTTTTCCCTCTCTCTCTCTCTCTCTCTCTCTCCCCCTCTCCCTCTTCCCTCTCCCTCTCTCTCTCTCCCCCTCTTCCCTCTCCCTCTCTCTCTCCCCCCCTCGCATGCGCCGTCATACCAACAACCTGCTTCTCCGAAATCCCAGTTTCTCTCAGTTCCAAGCATGTGCATTGCATTTACTAACCATGTTTTCCCGAAGTCTCCGTCTCCCCCAGCTCCTCTCCTCTCTCTCTCCCAGCTCCTCTCCTCTCTCTCCCTGTCCTCATCCTGCAGGTGATGAATCATCACCATCCCATGTTCCTGCAATGCCTGCTGCTCCCACATCTTCAAGAATTCCATACAGCATCATTCCTACGAACCTCATGCAGCATCATGTTCCTGCCTACACCTATTTGAATATCCCCTCCTCCTGCTCTCTTTCTCTCCCTACTCTACCCAACTTTGCCCCCCCCCTCCCCCTGTGCCTCTCTCTCTCTCTCTCCCTCTCTCAACCCAATCGGTCGAGGCAGATGGCCGCCCCCCCGAGCCTTGTTCTGCCCGAGGTTTCTGCCTCTTAAAGGAAGTTTTTCCTTGCCACTGTCGCCAAGTGCTTGCTCATCGGGGGATCTGTTGGGTCTCTTTAAATAATTTTATAAAGAGTTTGGTCTAGACCTGCTCTATATGTAAAGTGCCTTGATGTAACTTTGTTATGATTTGGCGCTATACAAATAAATCTGATTTGATTTGATTTGATTTGATTTGTTTATTTCATAGCCTAATTTCCATCTTAGTCTATTTATTCACTTTATATAAAGACCCGCTTTTCTCACCATTCTCATCATTCAGATGTGACAGTGTTTATGAATGCTTGTAGATTTTCACTCGTCATCTTTGGTGGCTCTCTTTTTTTCCCTCTCCCTCGCATAGTGGTCCAGCTGTCTCTTGTCCATTGGCTCCACAGGCTGTCGACTTCCCTCACCGGAACTTCGATCCCCATGTCTTTTAGCACTGGAACAGCTTCTGTTAATGTACTAAAAGTCTTTGTGCCTGTCTGCAGGAATAACTTTAATTGCGCAGGGTATGGAGACTGGGCCTTGATGTTTTTTTCTTTCAGTCTTTTAATTACTTCTTGCACCTGCATCTGTTTCATTTGTATTTCATTGGTGTAGTCTTGGTTGAATGCTGCGCTGTTCCCATGCCTGTCGAAGTACTTGCTCTTTCACGTAGTAGTCCAGAAAGCGTACAATTATCGCTTTCGACGGAGCTGCATCTCCCCGCGCTCCACTAGCGCTCAACAGGCGGTGGGCGAATTCAATGCGCCCACCACAATGCGTCCACTATTTTGAGTGACATTATAAGATTTGAACCTTTGTTGGGAGGAAATTTCAGTAACTGGACCTCTTTGAATTTTAATTGAATACCCCTGGGCTAGAGGGTTGTGCAGTCTATTTGGATGACTTGGTTATATTGAATGACACATGGGGAGAACATCTGGGGAGAGTAAAAGCATTGTTTGACTGTTGAATACTTTAGGCACATCTGACAGTTAATCAGGCAAAATGTGAATTTGCAAAGGCCCAGTGACCTACCTTGAAGGGTTATTGGCAAAGGGGAAGTTCTACCATGAATTCTTTTATGGCCCTAACTTTTTCTTGCAGTGTTTCAATTACAAAATGGGAATTGCTACCTTTCCTTGGGATGGCTGGTTATTACAGGGGGTTTTGTCCTAATTCTTCTTCTACTGGGGCGCATCTGAGCGACTTGAAGGGGAATGCTAATATTTTATGTTTCATATCTGTCAACAGGCCTTTGAACAGTTGAAGGCCTTGTTGTCATCAGCTCCATTGCGTGCAGCTCTCTGACTGGACTGTCCCTTCAAGTTTCAGGTGGATGCAAGTGATGTTGGGATTGGGGGTGTGTTCTTACAGTCAGATGAAGAGAACGTTGAAAAACCAGTCAGTTATCCCTCTAAGAAATGCGTAAGTACCAACACAATTACTCTGTAATAGAGACATAAGTAGTGACCATTCTCTCCTCGTAAGAGTTCCTTAAGGGGAGAGAATGGCCTATAGTGTCCAGTGTGTTGGCTCTAGTGGCCAGAGTGTGGACTCTCTCCAACTTGCATACAAGCAGCTACACATCATACTGATTACCTTATTTAAGTTGATTGAATAATTTTCTTTTTTTTAAAGCAATTCCATGTTTGTGGTCTCCACCTTGGTATTTTCCCTGAGCCAGGGACTCAGCATTCAACAAAATCATTCCAGAAATCCTCCACCAGAAGCTCACCCAGCTGACAGTGCAAGCTTTCATCTCTCAGTGGATCACATGGACTGTCAGGAAACAGCAAGTGACGCTGGGGAGCATCCAATCCACTAACTGGACTACCCCACTGCTCACCTCCCTCTACACCAATGACCCTTTTGTGATATTCCTGAAATTTGCAGACAACACCATCATTTTTGGTCTCTTCCAGGATGGTGATGAGTCTGTATACAGACAGGAGGTGGTACAGTTTGCCCTCTGGATTTGTCAGAACCAGATGGCTGAACCCACTCAAGAGCGGAGGTGACAATGGACAACAGGAGAAACCTGAAGACACTGTCCTGAAAATGGCCCAGCAGAGGTTGTACTTCCTGTGAAAGCTCAGGTAGTTCAGCCTGCTTTAGGAGCTGCTGCTAATGTTGCCGTTGTTTTTTTCTCCTCTTTCAGATATCTCCTGTTCAGGGTCGCCACAGCAATTCAGCTTCCTGCGACCTGCATGATTGATTTGACCACAGTTTTATGCTGGATGCCCTTCCTGATGCAACCCTGGGCTTGGGAATGGAATAAGAGTACCACTAGTGGGCGCATTGTGGCTGGGGTTTCTTGTCAGGGTATCGAACCCCAGTGCACAAAGAGAGTATACTCACCACTATACAGTCACTACTCTACTTGCGAACATTCATTTTACAAACATTCAGAGATACGAACAGACAGAGCCACAAGTTAAAATTGTGTTTGGAATGGTCCCCTTGCCAACTGTGAGCTCAAATCACGTTCTGTGCGACTCTTCTGTCTAGTATGACTTTCTCTGCTACCCACACCGCACAGCACCGTAGCCTACACCACCCCAGCATCACAGTTCTTTGTAACTGCATTAGTGCTAAGATATGCTCAAACAAACACATTACGACCAATTCACTATACAATGGCCGTTCGGAACATAACTTGTTTGTAAATTGGGGAGTGTTTGTACTAACAAGGCAGCTGCTGCTCATGTTCTAAATATCGTAAATTTCCGTTAGGACCAATTAAGAATTTTTTAAATCTATCTAGCCCTTTAGACTTCCATCATTCAATCTGTTTTCTGCACTTCCTTCATCGTCTGGTTAGAATCTGGTACCAAGAAGGACAGGAATAGAACGCAGTGGAAAATCAGGTCAGCCGAAAGAAACATCTCTAAGCTGGGTGTTGTTGAGAAGGAGGTGGAGGTGTGAGGGAGGGTAAGGAAGTGTACTGAGGGTGCAGATGAAGGGAGCTGTAGAACGGATCACCGAGCCTGGGAAGGAGCTGTTGTCTGACCAGATGATTAGCACTATGCCAACACTGTGTTTAAATCTTGATGATGCCCCTCTCAAAAATAAAGTAATAAAACAGAGGAGGCTGGCTCCGTGGTATAATTCTCACATTTGTACCTTAAAACAGACATCATGGAAATTAGAAAGAAATTGGCGTTCCAGTAACTTGGAAAAGTCTCACCAAGCCTGGAAAGAAAGCTTAAAAACGTATAAAAAAGCTCTCCGCAGTGCAAAAAGCTCTTATTATTCAGCATTAATAGAAGAAAACAAGAACAACCCCAGGTTTCTCTTCAGCGCTGTAGCCAGGCTGACAGAGAGTCATAGCTTAATTGAACCACTGATTCCCTTAGCTCTCAGCAGTGATGATTTTATGGGCTTTTTTACAGATAAAATTATAACAATCAGAGACAAAATTCATCAGCTCTTACCTACATTAGACAATAATCTACTGAATTCAACAGCTCCTGAATCAACTGCAATGCCTTTTTTACATCTGGAATCATTCTCATCTCTGAATCTCTTAGAGCTAGCTTCTATAGTTTCATAATCTAAACCATCAACCTGTCGACACCCAGTACCAACTAGCCTCTTTAAAGAAATTTTCAACTTAATTGAGCCATTTATCCTAGACCTGATTAATTTGATGTTATCTTTGGGTTATGTACCCCAGACTCTTAAGACCGCAGTCATCAAACCCCAACTTAAAAAGCCAAATCTTGATCCAGATGTTTTGGCCAATTACAGATCCGTATCGAACCTTCCGTTCATGTCTAAAATCATTGAGAAAGCAGTAGCAAACCAATTACATCACCATCTGCATAGCAACGGTTTGCTTGAAGAGTTTCAGTCAGGATTTAGAGCTCACCGCAGCATAGAAACAGCGTTGGTTAAAGTCTCCAATGATATTCTAATGGCTTCAGACAATGGATCAGCCTCCATACTTCTCCTCTTAGATCTTAGTGCTGCATTCGACACCATTGACCATAATATTTTATTAAAGAGACTGGAACATGAAATTGCATTTAAGGAACTGCACTACGGTGGTTCAAATCCTATTTATCAGATATACACCAGTTTGTTCATGTTAACAATAGCTCTTCCTCACGCACTATAGCCAGTTATGGAGTCCCACAGGGTTCGGTACTTGGACCAATCCTCTTCACTCTTTATCTGCTTCCTTTTAGGCAACATTATCAGGAAACACAGCATCAATTTCCACTGCTACGCAGACAACACTCAGCTGTATTTATCAATGAAGCCAAATGAAGTTAGTCAGATAGTCAGACTGCAGACATGTCTTGAAGACATAAAAGTCTGGATGACCCATAATTTTTTACTTCTAAATTCTGACAAAACTGAAGTTATTGTACTTGGCCCTAAGCACCTCAGAGAAACCCTATCTAATCATCTAATCAGTCCGGATGGCATTACTTTGGCTTCCAGCTCCACTGTAAGAAATCTAGTAGTAACTTTTGACCAGGACATGTCCTTTGTGCCCGACATAAAACAAGTCTGTAGGGCAGCTTTCTTCCACCTGAGAAACATTACGAAAATCAGAAATACCCTGTCTCAAGATGATGCAGAAAAACTAGTCCATGCATTTGTTACTTTTAGGCTGAACTACTGTAACTCATTACTATCTGGATGTCCAAACAAATCTCTGAAAGGCCTTCTGTCAGGGTCAGTCGTCTACGGTCAGGATCGGTCAGTCCTTGTGTCTTTGTGTTAGGGTCAGTTGAGTCTTGTTTTCACTTCCTGTTTTATTTTGAAGTCCTCGTCTCACCCCTGTCTTCCTGTCAAGTTTCCTGCCTGTGGATTGCCTTCCCTGCCCTAATGTGTTTCACCTGTGTCTTGTTGTCTCCCGCCTCCTTGTGTCTTCTCAACCAATCCACTCCCTGCCTGCCCCTGTCTCCAGACCTGCTCCTTGTTGTCTCGTTAAGTTCAGTTTGTATTTAAGTCTTGGTTTCTGTCCAATCCTCGTCGGATCCTTTATTCTGCTATGTCTTGTATTCTCTTGATAGTGTCACGATCCATTCCAGTATCCTGCCAGCTTTTTCCACTCACCTCCACTCACCTGTCTGCTCCGCCTTCCTCACCTGTTCCTCATCAGCTATCAACCCCGGATATAAGCTACCTTTTCCAGCCACTCCTTGCCAGATTGTTCTCGTGTTATGCCTGACTTTCCAGCACTCTTCAACGGACTGTCCTCCTGGTTTCTGATCGGCTCGTCCCTGACCAACGCTCTTTGTCTCTGCCCCGGTAAACCTACCCGCCTTCTGTCCCTGACTCTGAGTTCTGCCTGCCTGTTTTCGGATCTTCGTCTGCTTGTGGCTGAGTGGCTCCCCGCCAACTCCGGATCCGCCATCTACTCAAGTTGTGTCTGCTCTGCTGCTGGATTTCCTGCTGCCGACGCAACCCAGTTCACAGTACCCAGTCTACAGCCTTCCAACAGGGAGTTTCCCTTTTCTACCCTCTCCAGTATCCCTCTCTCCGAACACACTATTGGGTTTAGTGGAGATCTGGACTTTTGGACTGTTGCTACTGCTGTAGCCCTGTGGGTTGCGTGTTTGTCCGGGAAAACGGAGGAGCAGGGTTCAATTCCCTGTGGACCCATACCCCGAACTGTGTTTTTCTGTCTGTGCTGCCGCTGTTTGGATTATTGAGTTCATTAAAGACTGTAAAAACATACTGGTGTGTTTTGTGCTGCAATTGGGTCCAACCTATACCTGTTTCAGATAGCCCTTGCCACAGCCATTGTCTGACCTTTGTGTTCTTAGCCTGTCGTGTTCGGTCTGTCCTGTGTAGAGTTCTTGCATGAAACCATTTGTATCAGTTCAGAGTCTTTGGTTGCCATTAAA
The DNA here is from genome assembly GCA_034769265.1 of Remorina albescens. Taxonomy (NCBI): domain Eukaryota; kingdom Metazoa; phylum Chordata; class Actinopteri; order Carangiformes; family Echeneidae; genus Remorina; species Remorina albescens. Next base: position 1,785,095 of record CM068477.1, read on the forward strand.
ATATTAATCTTCACCTTCACCCTGCTGCCTCCAGCTCCTGCATTTGGGTCCTCACCCCAGTGTTACCCCTGCATTCCCTTGACACCTTCAGTTGATTCAGAATGCTGCTGCACGAATATTAACAGGAACTAGGAAAAGGGATCACATTTCTCCTGTTTTAGCTTCTCTTCATTGGCTGCCAGTAAAATTCAGAATAGAATTTAAAATCCTTCTCCTAACATATAAAGCTCTTAATGGCCAAGCTCCATCATATCTCAGAGAGCTCATAGTTCCTTACTGTCCTAGTAGGCCACTCCGCTCTCTAGATGGAGGTTTACTCGTGGTTCCTAGAGTCTCCAAGAGTAAATTGGGAGGCAGATCTTTCAGTTATCAGGCTCCTCCTATGGAACCAACTTCCAGTATTGGTCCGGGGGGCGGACACTTTAGCAATTTTCAAGACTAGGATTAAAACCTTTCTGTATGACAGAGTTTATAGTTAAAAAGTTAAAGTTCATTTAGTCTTTAGCTATGCTGCTATAGACCTAGACTGCTGGGGGAAGCACTGACCACCTCTCTCTCTCTCTCCTTCACCCATGTATGCACCGACATATCAAAAACCATGCTTCTCTGAAATCCCTGTCTCTCCCAGTTCTAAGCATGTGTACTGTATTTACTAACCATGTTTCCCGAAGTGTCTGTCTCTCCCAGTTCCTCTCCTCTCTCTAACTGTCCTCATCCTGCAGGTGGTGAATCATTACTACCCCGTGTTCCTGCAACGCCTGCTGCTCCCACATCTTCATGAACTCCATCCAGCATCATATGTTCCTGCCTGCACCTGTATTGAATATCAAATCAAATCAGATTCATTTGTATAGCGCCAAATCATAACAAAGTTACATCAAGGCACTTTACATATAGAGCAGGTCTAGACCAAACTCAGTGACAGTGGCAAGGAAAAACTTCCTTTAAGACCAGAAACCTCAGGCAGAACCAGGCTCGGGGGGGCGGCCATCTGCCTCAACCGATTGGGTTGAGAGAGGGAGAGAGAGAGAAAGGCACGGGGGGGGGCCAAAGTTGGGTAGAGTAGGGAGAGAAAGAGAGCAGGAGGAGGGGATATTCAAACAGGTGTAGGCAGGAACTGATGCTGCATGAAGTTCATAGGAATGATGCTGTATGGAATTCATGAAGATGTGGGAGCAGCAGGCATTGCAGGAACATGGGATGGTGATGATTCATCACCTGTAGGATGGGAAAACATGGTTAGTAAATGCAGTCCACATGCTTGGAACTGAGAGAAACTGGGAAACTGGGAACCTCCGTCTTATATCCCCTCCTCCTGCTCTCATCTCTCCCTACTCTATCCAACTTTTCCCCCCGTGTGTGTGTGTGTGTCTCTCTCTCTCTCTCCCTCGCTCTCATCCTCTCCCTCTCCCTCTCTTAACCCAACTGGTCGAGGCAGATGGCCCCCCCGAGCCTGGTTCTGCCCGAGGTTTCTGCCTCTTAAAGGAAGTCTTTCCTTGCCACTGTCGCCAAGTGCTTGCTCATGGGGGGATTTGTTGGGTGTTTTGGCACTATATGAATAAATCTGATTTGATTTGATCTATTGAAGAAAAGATACATATTGATCCCACATAGCCCTGAAGTCCATTTCCTTACGGCCCATAGACCGTTCACAGACCTATCCAGACTCCACCGACATTATCCTGACTCAGCTGAACCTCCGTCTTCCTCCTGTGACTGTTTGTCCATTCCCTGATCCTCTTTCCTAACACCATCCACACAACCTTCAGGATTATGGGGTATCGCACATTTCTATTTATGTCATGATAAATCCAAGGTTAGTTGTTGAAAAACATTGTATGGTACAGCATTTTCCGCACAGATGTTTATGCAGTCCTGGATGCAGTCAATACAGTCAATGCCCTGCCCAAGAGCGTCACTGAGTACCTCCAACATAGTTGTATCAAAACAGTCCTTTAGAGCTTTGCCAGCCTCATTAAACCATCTCTTCACTGGGCAGAAACCAGCTGGTTGCCTGTGTACCAGAGGTTTTCACACAGGCAGGAGATAAACCAGGTGGTCAAATTTCCCAAAAGGATGGAGTGGTGATCGAGTTAAAGCCGCTTTGGTGTTGGCATAAAACAAGTTCAGTATTTTGTTTTCTCTGCCTGCTTTCACTCATTACATGCTACACTAAAGTGGAGGACAGAGAGGCTTGAAGTCTCCAGACATAGAGAGGAGGGCCTGTGGCTGTTGAGTCTGCAGCTTGCTAATGACAGTGTGGAGGACATCACAGGCAGCATCACTGTTAGCAAAGGGGGGAATGCAGATTGCTATTGGGATAATATTTACGCAAAAATACATTGAACACATTTACTTGATAAATAGGTTAATACTGTTAATTTTACAGTACTTAGTGGTACCAGGTTTAAATAACAATTTATGTCAGTATGTTTGTTGCACTTTTTTTAATTGCATCTTATCTCATCCTACTCTTGTTCTGTCTCTACACCCCCACTCTCTCCTTTCTTGTCCTTCACTCCCTCTCACTGGCTCTCCCTTTCTGCTTCTGTCTCTGCCTCTCTCTGTCTCTCTCTCTCTTTCAACCCAACAAGTCAAAGGACAGCTGCCCTCTCTGACCCTGGTTATGCCCAAGGTTTCTGCTTGAAGGAAATATTTCCTTGTACCTGTTGTCAAGCACTTGTTGGTTCTCTTTAACAACTCCATAACGAGTTTGGTCTGTAAATAAAAAGAATAAATTTCATTTGATCTGATTTGACATAAATTGCTCAGTAAACATGCTTTGTTTTTGATATTAGCTTTACTTTTATAGGATATAAATTTTAGTCCCACAGTGGGGAGATTTACATTTATAAACAGTATACGGTATTAACCTTAAGGTTTTAAATGTTTAAGATTTATTGGGAAAATATGCTGACCCTTACACATTCTTTTGGTTGTTAGACACAAGTTTCTTAGTGTTGAGGCCAGGATGGCAGCTGCATGAGCAAAAGCTCAGTTGTCTTCTCTAACCGAACCATCTTCTTGACAAACATTACTAACTGGGCACTAACCCCATTTAACCCCAAGATTATAAACAGGTGCATCTCAGTAAAACAAAATTAAATTAATTCAGTTCAAAAGTGAAACTCACATATTATATAGATTTCATAGAAACTGGCATTTTAAATGTTTTTTCTTTTACTTTTGATGATCACAATTTGCAGCTAATGAAAATCCAAAGTTCAGTATCTCAGAAAATTTCTACAATATCTCATAGATTCTCCATGGGGTTTAGGTCAGGTGAGTTTGCTGGCCAATCAAGCACAGGGATACCATGGTCCTTAAACTAGGTATTAGTACTTTTGATGTGTGGGCAGGTGCCAAGTCCTGCTGGAAAATGAAATTAGCATTTCCATAAAGCTGGTCTGCAGGGGAAAGCATGAAGTGCTCTACAACTTCCTGGTGGACGGCTGGGTAAGCTTAGACCTGATGAAACACAGTGGAACAAAATCAGCAGATGACATGGCTCCCCAAAACACCATTGATTGTGGAAACTTTACACCTGACCTCGAGAAACTTGGATTCTGTAAGCCTCTTGCTTCCCCCAGACTCTGGGTCCTTGATTTCCAAGTGAAAAATAAATTTACTTTCATCTGAAAAGTGGATTTTGGACAACTGAGTAACAGTCCACTCCTTTTTGCCTTCAGCACAGGTAAGACACCTCTAATGTCTCTGCTCAGGAGTGGCTTGAAACAAGAAAGGGCGACAGTTGTAGCCTATGTCTGGGAAACATCTGTGCGTGGTGGCTCTTGAAGAACCGACTCCAGCTGCAGTCCACTCCTTGTGAATGTCCTCCATATTCTAGAATGGTCTTCACAAGCTTTGGCCTCAAAAAAGCTGTTTATTTCTTCCAGAATTTTAAATATCGTAGCAGCACGGCGATTAGCGCTTTTGCCCCACATTACGGATTTGATTACCAGGCCTGGGTGTTGTGGGAATTTATTAGTCAGATGGTGTGTTGCACATTATATTGTATGTTAAAGCACAAGTACTATGCTGTATCTTCACACTGGAAACATACACTGGTAGATTCAAAGAGGCTGCAACCCACAGCTGGAGCAGAGGTCTGCTGATGATGATTGGTAAGCATTTGAAGAGTACCAATGATTGGTAAGCACCAAGGAAAAGGCTTAGAGGACAACAAAAACAGGTGCAGAGGTTGTATGATGTCATCTTGCACAGTCATGGAAAGTTACAAATTTGGTGAAAGGTTAAATATAATGGTGGCAAACCAGCTAAAACTGGAATTTTAAAGGAAGGGGTTTGGGTCTCGGGGATATATAAGCAGGTGTTTGAAGAGATGTCTTAGTCTAGCATAATATAACATAATGTAACACAACATAACACAACGTAGCACAGCACAACACAACACAACATTCATTCATTCATTCATCTTCTACTGCTTATCCGTTTTCGGGTTGCAGAAGGTGCTGGAGCCAATCCCACCTCACATGGGGCGAGGGCGGGATACATCCTGGACAGGTCACCAGTCCATCACAGGGCCAACACATAGAGCCAGACAAAGATGAACAACCACTCACACACAGACCTACAGGCAATTTAGAGTCACCAATTAACCTAAACATGCATATCTTTGGAAGGTGGGAGGAAACCAGTGTACCCGGAGGAAACCCACGCTGGCATGCACTGTAAAAAAAAATTCTGTAAGAAAACGGAAATAGTCCTGGCAGAAAATTACCAGGAATTTATCCGTTAATGTTACGGACACTTCTGTTAATCTTAAAACGGATAATTCCATAGATTTACAGTATATTCTCTGCTCATTCACAGACATTTCTGTTAATGCTAAAACATATAATTCTGTAGATTTACAGTATATCCTCAGCATTTGCCAAAAATTTCTTCACCACTGAAAATTCTACCATTTCTATGGACAGTTTCAGGGCTCTGCACAGTGAAATCACAAGAGACAGACTTGTTTAACATCGCAAAAAAAAAAAGCAACCCAATATCGCAATGTCAGTTTATTCCAACATCGTGCAGCCCTAGACAGTTTCTTTAAATCTGAAAGGTAAAATTCTGAATAGTCAGTAGCAGCCTATATTTTCTGGTAAATAAACATGTATTTTCTTCCACTGTAATGCTAAAATACAATGACAAATGGCATCGATAACCAGACCAATGTAATCTTCTAATGAGTTAAAATAACTTAACATCTAATACAGCAACATGATCAAATACAATCGCCACAACACATATAAATTGAACATGTTTATTTTTTATGCCACACATACAGACTACATACAACAACAACAATTCATTTAACTACGTGCAAAGCACCATTAAAAAAGTGCTGATTTTGTAGAAGATTGTTTGTTGAACATAATTATTATTCTTTAAATTGGGTCATTAACCTCTTATTCATCCAAATGCCACGTGTACTCATATCTGTCAACTTGAGCTGCACCGATAAGTCAATTAATTAGCTGCCAACTTTCCAATTAAATCTCTAATAATTAACAGTTTTGAGGCTACATCACCTTGCATTTTTGGTAACAGTAATCATCATTTTTCTCTATTTTCAGACATTTTGAGGCCCAAACTAACTAGTCAATTATTCAAGAAAATAAAACAAATTAACTGATAATGAACATAACTGCTTACAACAAAACATTGAACAACATTATTCGAAGTGAAACTAATAAGAAAACTGTATAATCGCAGAGCAAGCATGAAGTGAGAGGCACGGCTCTCTGTGTGTGTGTGTGTGCTCTTGGTACCTCTTAACTTGCTAGTGTGAGAACATTACTGAACGCACTACTGTAGCAGACCCAACTTTTGCAACCCAAGACCTAACTATACAGGCTAACGTTAATGGCTAAGTTTGTGCATTTTTGTGTCAGTCCTCTGGCGGACCGCCAAGTGACAGTTGGCTATGACTGCAGTCTAGCATAAGCCTTGACGCTACCTGACGACCACTTAACTAAAATATGATGTTAACTCAACACCAAACTTGCATTCGAGTCCCAAAATGACTCTGCAAAATATTCTTGGCTTATCTAGTAATGGTGATGGTAACGTTAAACACAGGTTAACACAGGCTGGACAACTCTTTCAACTTAAAACTATACAGAACTAACGTTAAGTCCATTACGTATGTTATTTTAGTTAAAGTAAATATGTTTATAGATTTTTTTTCCCACAGAAGTGCAATAGAAGGTTTTCCCATCTCTGAAAATGAAACTTTGGCAGGGGGTAAATGTCTGTTGATGGCCTCTGCTTCTTCTGACTTTAGCACGTAACGGATCTTCTTGTTCCCACAATGCAATGCGTCCTTAAAAAATATGGTTAAAACTCCTGTACAAAAATATTATGGAAAATTCCTTCACATTAACACGATACATTGTACCATATATTTACGGACTTTTCTTACAGTGTGGGGAGAACATGAAAACTCCGCACAAAGAGGCCCCAGGCCCAGGAACTGAACCCTCAACCTTCTTATTGTGCGGGAACAGCTATCTCTACTAACACAACGCTACCCCACAACATAAAAAAACAATTAAATGAAAAATAACCCCATCATAACATGACATAACTCTTAAAATAATATAAGCATACCTACAAAATAACCTTCATGTAGGTTAAGACATAACCCTAACCTAACATAGACTAAAACTATTAGTCTGTCTCCAAACCCCCCACCTCCATCATTCACATCAAACAAACACACATGCAAACACACACACACACACACCTCAGGACAGCTCCTTCCTTTCATTATGCAGATCCCTTCAGTGCATGCCTGCTATGTCGGACACCTTCACTCAGTTAACGTTCTGTAGCTTTGAGCATTTATATGACACTCACACTATGCTACCAAATCTGTCCTTGCATAGACATAGACACACAGAGACAACAGGCTCAACTCAAGCTGAGCACACACTCACATTCAAAATTTACAGTTAAATGCAGAATGGGCCCAAAATTCAGCCTTGGGAACCTCTATTATCACCTTACCAGGCCTGCATGTCTTCAAAGCTCCAAAGAAATTATTTTTCTTTGGAGAATGTTAGAGCAGCTCTGAAGTCAACAAGCTTAAGTGTGCTAATAATACATCAATCAAGCAATGTAATCAACATATCACGTTATAATTTTTAGACTATTAAGACAAACTTTGCTCATCAGTGTATGGCAGCTGCTTCTCCAGTTGTTATACTACACTAAACAAATCTTAGCTAATAGCTGGTAGATTCCAGCTCTGTGTTAACATTCAGAGATGAGAAGTTTTACTGTTGTTATATTTGTGCAATTAGGGGCTCAAACTTGAATTTATATCACAATAGTAAAATACACTTTTAAGCATTTCAACCAGCTGGATCTCTCTACACTGTTCTCATATTCTCTCTGCATTCCATGTCCGTGTCCTTACCAAGACCAACACTATCCATCTCACCAGGAATGCAGACATCCTGTGCATCAACTGCAGTGTATGGAACTATTTCCTTTAGCGCAGCAATACACCCCCTCTTTAATGTAGCAGCACACCTGATAGGTAATGTGCATTGATATGAGTGCTCTGTCTGTAACTGCACATCCACAAGTAAAGCTGTGTTGAACTCGAGCCCCCTGTGTCCGTCAAATCATTCTTTGAAGTTGTGAGTAACAAACACGACACCACCCTTGTAGTAATTTAAAAGCACTGAATCTGTTGGGACATTATGACCCATCCAGATTTATTAGGTGAATATAAAAAATTATTTTTTTGTATTTATGTATTTTATGTAAAACACGTTTTCTTGAAAGGTTAAAGAAAAAAATTATGTGGACTCCTACCTGTCAAAGACCACAGCAGAGAAACTGGGCTCAGCAAAGACAACCTCTCCGGCGTTGAGTTCTCTGATAGCCCTCAGGCCTCGTCCTTTCTTCCCTGCATCAAACAGTGCAGCACTCTCGATGTTCCCTACAGTCATTGTACTGGAGAAACACAACACACAGGAGCAGAGGAAGGCGAAAGCAGCTGAGGCCGGGACAGGCTGGAAGGTAATGCAGCACAGAGAGGTAGGCTTGAGGTTCTCACAGTGCAACAGAGCACTTTCCCCCTCACTCCTTGGCTCTGCTGTATCTAAAAATAAATTTGTCCCCTCTGGAGGGTACAAATGTTCCCGAGCGTATGGGGGCCTAAAGCTATGGGAGATGGGAGGGGCTGCTGGAGAGCAGGGGGAGGCAGCAGAGGTAGAGGTGGTCCGCGGATGTCGTCCCCTTGTTTGGGTTGATTCCTCCTGTGATATTTTGGTCAGTTGCAGCTGTGGTTATCTGTCAAAAGCACATGATGGGAAACAGACTGCTCGGACAGATTTAACATCTCTGCTCCTTTTTTTATTTTCACATTGCAGTAGTTGTGTCACTTGGTAAATTTTTACAATCCATACAACCTAAGGGTAAACTTCAATGTGGTCTTTGATTATAAATCAGGTCTACATTCTATAACAATACAATGATAGAATGAAGGTCTGTCTATAGAGAAATGCTCACAGCCTGTATTGAGGAACTGATAAAAAAGAGGAGATGCAAAACCAGTTAAACAGTTTAACAGGAGTCAAACTGTAAGAAATCTTGGAATAACTTTTGACCAGGACATATCCTTTGTCCCTCACATAAAAAAGTCTGTAGGGCAGCCTTCTTTCACCTGTGCAACATTAGGAAAATCAGAAACATGTTGTCTCAAGAGGATGCAGAAAAACTAGTCAATTTATTCATTACTTCTAGACTGGATTACTATAACTCATTACTATCTGGATGTCCAAACGATCTCTGAAAGGCCTTCAGATGATTCAGAATGCTGCTGCATGAATATTAACAGGAACAAGAAAAAAGGGATCACGTTTCTCCTGTTTTAGCTTCTCTTCATTGGCTGCCAGCAAAATTCAGAATAGAATTTAAAATCTTTCTGTTAACATATCAAGCTCTTAATGACCAAGCTCCATCATATCTCAGAGAGCTCATAGTTCCTTACTGTGCTAGTAGGCCACTCCGCTAGATGGAGGTTTACTTGTGGTTTCTAGAGTCTCCAAGAGTAAATCGGGAGGCAGATCTTTCAGTTATCAGGCTCCTCTTCTATGGAACCAACTTCCAGTATCGGTCGAGGGGGCAGACTCTTTAGTAATTTTCAAGACCAGGCTTAAAACTTTTCTATATGACAGAGCTTATAGTTAAAAAGTCAAAGCTTACTTACTCCTTAGCTATGCTGCTATAGGCTTAGACTGCCGGGAGAAGCACAGGGCACCCCCCCTCCCCTGCATGCGCGGACATACTAATAACTTGGGATCGACCAATTATCGGTCGGGCCGATGATCAGTGCCGATATTCGGCATTTTGACGCATATCGGCATCGGCCTTTTTTTTTTAAATCCAATGGCCGATAAGAGACCAATTTAAAACTGGGTTATTTTGGCTCTGATGCAGCCGCGCCTCTCTGTGTGCTGTCACTACTCTGTCTCCAGCATTGGCCCACCCACAGCACAGGTAACAGCCAATCAGCAGTGAAAGCTGTGCATGCACAGTGCTCACACACACGACGGAGAGGAGAAAACGTTTTGCCGAGAGGAGAAGGTCCAGAGAGCAGATATATGTTTCGAACATGGATGTATAAAGAGAACTGGATACAGCGTCGGAGGCGAGGCCCGTTCATTCCCACGGACGTTGCTCAGTGGCGCATGATGCCAAAAAAGTTCGTTTTCCAGGTTTCATGGCGGAAAATTATTAAATTTTTCTGTTAACTTTATAAGAGCTGCTGCTGACCCTGGGAACACCCTGCACTGTTTGTTTTTGTTTGAACTTAAAACAAAGATAAGTGAAAGATTAACATTTAAGCTATATTGAAATTTTGGAAAACTTTATTTACTGTAGAAAACTTTAGGGAGCTATTTATTTGTTTAAGTTTTCAATTAACTTTATAAGACATGCTGCTGAGCCTGGGAGCTCCCTGCACTTTTTGTTAGAATTTTAAAACAAAGATGTCTATAGTCTAAGATAAAAAAAAGAACCTTTAACATGTTGCAAATCTGATAAGCTGTTTAATAAACATATGCTTAAAGGCATTTAAATGAGGTTAAGTGTTGGAGCTTGTATTATTCAAAATTTTGACGCCAATATTTTCCCTTTTACTGCAAATTATTATCGGCTCCAAATATCGGTTATCGACCTCCTTGACTACTAATAATCGGTATCGGAATCGGCCCTGAAAAAACTACACTGCTCAAAAAAATAAAGGGAACACTTAAACAACACAATGTAACTCCAAGTCAGTCACACTTCTGTGAAATCAAACTGTCCACTTAGGAAGCAACACTGATTGACAATCAATTTCACATGCTGTTGTGCAAATGGAATAGACAACAGGTGGAAATTATAGGCAATTAGCAAGACACCCCCAATAAAGGAGTGGTTCTGCAGGTGGTGACCACAGACCACTTCTCAGTTCCTATGCTTTCTGACTGATATTTTGGTCACTTTTGAATGCTGGCGTTGCTTTCACTCTAGTGGTAGCATGAGACGGAGTCTACAACCCACACAAGTGGCTCAGGTAGTACAGCTCATCCAGGATGGCACATCAACACGAGCTGTGGCAAGAAGGTTTGCTGTGTCTGTCAGCGTAGTGTCCAGAGCATGGAGGCGCAACCAGGAGACAGGCCAGTACATCAGGAGACGTGGAGGAGGCCGTAGGAGGGCAACAACCCAGCAGCAGGACCGCTACCTCCGCCTTTGTGCAAGGAGGAACAGGAGGAGCACTGCCAGAGCCCTGCAAAATGACCTCCAGCAGGCCACAAATGTGCATGTGTCTGCTCAAACGGTCCATGAGGGTGGTATGAGGGCCCGACGTCCACAGGTGGGGGTTGTGCTTACAGCCCAACACTGTGCAGGACGTTTGGCATTTGCCAGAGAACACCAAGATTGGCAAATTCGCCACTGGTGCCCTGTGCTCTTCACAGATGAAAGCAGGTTCACACTGAGCACATGTGACAGACGTGACAGAGTCTGGAGATGCCATGGAGAACGTTCTGCTGCCTGCAACATCCTCCAGCATGATCGGTTTGGCAGTGGGTCAGTAATGGTGTGGGGTGGCATTTCTTTGGGGGGCTGCACAGCCATCCATGGGCTCGCCAGAGGTAGCCTGACTGCCATTAGGTACCGAGATGAGATCCTCAGACCCATTGTGAGACCATATGCTGGTGCGGTAGGCCCTGGGTTCCTCCTAATGCAAGACAATGCTAGACCTCATGTGGCTGGAGTGTGTCAGCAGTTCCTGCAAGACGAAGGCATTGATGCTATGGACTGGCCCGCCCGTTCCCCAGACCTGAATCCAATTGAGCACATCTGGGACATCATGTCTCGCTCCATCCACCAACGCCACGTTGCACCACAGACTGTCCAGGAGTTGGCGGATGCTTTAGTCCAGGTCTGGGAGGAGATCCCTCAGGAGACCATCCGCCACCTCATCAGGAGCATGCCCAGGCATTGTAGGGAGGTCATACGGGCACGCGGAGGCCACACACGCTACTGAGCCTCATTTTGACTTGTTTTAAGGACATTACATCAAAGTTGGATCAGCCTGTAGTGTGTTTTTCCACTTTAATTTTGAGTGTGACTCCAAATCCAGACCTCCATGGGTTAATAAATTTGATTTCCATTGATAATTTTTGTGTGATTCTGTTGTCAGCACATTCAACTATGTAAAGAACAAAGTATTTGATAAGAATATTTCATTCATTCAGATCTAGGATGTGTTATTTTAGTGTTCCCTTTAATTTTTTGAGCAGTGTATATTGGTCTATCACTACTATTACTAACCATGTTTCCCTGAAGTGCCTTGTAATATACTGGGTTGGAGTCAATAACCAGATGAGGTGATGAAATTAAGAGTGTCTTTTACTCTAGACTTCAACAGGCAGACCGACAACTTGTCGTGAAGTTGAGCACAAACCTGTTGTTCGTTGGCCAACCAAAAGGTATCCATACAGCTGCAATGACCAATATTTACCAGGAGGAGGAGCTTTGCAGCAGATTGGTGTGGTATCAGGCTTAGTGCGGATTCTAGCTTTGAACCCTTGGATACAGCCTTGGTCCTCTGAGAAAACTGCCTGATGTTGCTGTATCACCTTTATCACTCCTGTGTTACAATGCATCTTTGTTTGCACTTTGTGTACTGTGAAGATTTGTTTCGAGTTCAGCCGTAGCTTTTTTAGCCAGTTGCGCCCAATCAGAGCAGGTCTGCCTCCCTTTACAATGACCAGTGGGTGTGTCACTTGCTGGTCTTCATACTGTACTGGTAACATGATGTACCTTCGAACAGCAATCCTTTGGCCTGAATGTGATTTCAGCTTTAACTTGTGAGTTGGTTTTAAGGGGAAATGGGTGAGGTTTATCTGGTAAAAGTTTTCAGAAACCTGCGACACTGCTGCCCCCTTGTCCAGTAACATTGTGGTGCTCTTGTTTCCTAGTCCAAGATTAACTGTGTAACCTTTTTCCCAGTTTGAGATTTAATACACTGCATACAATCCAAAAAGTTCTGCCTCATCACCACTTCTGGATGCATTCCCATCAGTTCCAACATACTTTGTTGAACATGTGCCTTTATTTTTCCTACATGCATGGGCAATGTGTCAAATATTGGAGAAGGCATGACAATTTTCACTCTTAAATCTGCAGTCATGTGCTGAGTGTTTGCCACCACATCTGTAACATGTGTCTCTTTTAGCTCCTTTTTGTGCCTTTGCTTTATTAATTTCCCTTCTGAATTGTCCTTACCTCCCCTTCTCAGAAAAAGTGCTGACACTAGACAGGGCATTTACAGTGAGGCAGTGAGGTCCACTGTGTCCAGGTAAACAGGTTAAGGTCAGGTCATTTTCAGACAACAGCCTGCGTTGCACTGCATCAAAACGTAGTCCACTCACAAAGCAATCCCTCAGGGCATCATCCACATACTGTCCAAAATTGCAGGTGGCTGACAACTGCCTCAAGGCTACTTTGTAATCAGAAAAGGCTTCCCCTTCTTTCTGATTACATTTCTAAAAGCGAAAACACTCCGCTATCACAACCGGTGCTGGTTTGTAATGTACACATAGCACATCGTCAGCACATCATATCCCAATGTACTTGGCACTGCCAGAGACACCAGATTTTTCAGCAGCTTATAAATGTCCGCTCCAATCACGGAAAGGAAAACGCATACTTACCTGTCATCAGCAACTTCATTAGCCAACATCCACTGCTCCAACCACTCCAGATATGAATCAAAATCCTCCTTTGATTCTTTATATTCATCCACGCGACCCACTTGCAGAGCCATGTTAGCATGTCCGATGCTAGTGCTAGTCCGACACGTGCCCAGTTCCTCCACAAAATACTCTTTACTTGTATGGCCAGTGCAAGGCCCTCCAATTTAGTTCTTTCACGCAGTGGTCTTCTTTTGAATTCTTGTCGCCATTTGTAATATACTGGGTCGGAGTCAATAACCAGGCAAGGCGATGAACTTAAGAGAATCTTTTACTCTAGACTTCAACAGGCAGACAGACAACTTGCCATGAGGTTGAGCACAAAACTGTTATTCGTTGGCCAACCAAAAAGTAACCATACAACTGCAATGACCAATATTTACCAGGAGGTGGCAACAAAAAAACCAAAACACAATAGGTTTGTTGGATCCCGTGCCCTTTTCACTTGCACCTGCCTAGCCGGTAAGCCTCAGCTCTGATCAGGTCCCCCCCAGGTATTTTAAAAACTTGGATTTAAAAATAAAGATTTTTTTTGTTATAACTTGGAACCACGTCTCTGGCCTTGAGTGGAACAAGCTTGCGTGCCCTTTATTTTAGAATATTCTTCTGTATGAAATTTCCAGGCTGGCGTTGTTTGGCCATTTAAGATCCTTATTTTAATCATTGTGCATTGATACTCTTGTGCTCGCTTCGGCCGCCACACAATTTTGCTTCTCTCTGTCTCTCTCTCTCTCTGCCGTAGCATAGTTCTGCTGTCTGTTATTTTAAGTCATTTAAAAAAATCAGTCAGTAGGCCTATATTAGAAGTCCATTAGGCACTGTAGGTAGCGACTTTTTTCACTAACATGGCATGTCCTTTTGATAACGATCCCGTGGATGAAGGTGCAGCAAATATTTGTCGGGAGATGATTATCAGACCATGCATAGATGTTCTAGCATTTCCAGACAATGATCTTTTTGAACGGTACCGTTTTATGTCACAGTCCATCTACATACACAACCTAATCCATCGTTACATTTGCAACATTACCAACCGTAGTCATGCTCTCACATCCCAGTAGAAATTGTGTGTTGCCCTGTGTTTCTTTGTAAATGGGAGTTTTTTTTTTTTTTTTGTACAATGTCGGAGATGCAGAGCACTTGAGTAAGGAAACTGTATGCAGGGCGTTCAGAAAAGTGTGCCTCGCCTTGAAACGGCTATTACCCATCTTCGTCGTTTTCCCTGGACATAAACCTGTCAGAGCCATGTAATGGTAATTTCAGTTCCTTAAATTTTATCTACTTGAGATGCTTTTGGATTTTTAATTGTGATGTCTACACTTTTTAACACCAACATACAAAACCCCCGCAGGATATGCACCACAACTATAAAAAGAGAGCATCCATGGAGCCCCGATTCGACGAGTCACCATGGCAACAGGGAAGAGGAGGGACGCATTTTTCACCCCAATAAAATTGGACATTTTAATGCGCTCATAAGGTGAGTTTGAACATGTTTTTAGAAAGAAGTGCAACATCGCTGCAGCTGCAAAAGAGAGGGACGTGGTGTGGGAGAACATAGCTGCTTGGGTTAATGCGTAAGTTTATATGTAGTCCTTTGCAATCACAATAATATTACAGGGGAAAACTGCTTGAATAGTAGCCTATTATTATTTCATTTAGGTGCAATCCTGCGGGGGAGAGGCGCATTTGGCAACAGTTTAAGATTAAATATAAAAACTTTGTTCAAACAGGTAAGACTCGGCATAATCTCATGGAGGTACCTCATTTTGATCATGTTTATCTGCCTGGTGGAGCCCCCTCACGCTACAACAGACCTTGTAACTGTAAGTAGGCAATACTCCAAAGATTTTGCCAGAAAGGCCTATAGAGGTAACATCTTGATATGTTACTGATAGTTCTCTTCCCTTTCACGTTTCTTAACATTCTGGTAGAATACAGAGTGTGACATTTAGCCTACACTGAAGTGTTAACACATTCTCATCCTTTTTAACAGGGCATGGCTGGGCAGCAGCAGGAGGGTCCCTCAACTTCCACTGCACAGATTGACACAGTGAGATGGACGTTCAGTAAACATCATGTGTTTACTGAACATCTGTGGAATTCATGTGCAAGGTATAATTTAATTTCCTCCTTATGTATTCCCAATTACCAGTAAAATAGATTTACAAAATTCACCTGCTGAAAAAAAATCCAAAAAACCAACAAAGAAAAGCAATACTTGGACGGCCAGATTAGGAGGGCAGACCTAGAAATTGAAATACTGCAGCACAAGTTAGAGGTGGGTGCATGGTCACAGGTGAATTATGTTAATTATGTCAACTATTGGAACATTAAATAAACTAGCTCTTGTATTTGTAGGAAATAAAGAGGACCAAATGAAATATTTATTATGTCTTTATTTGATTGCTGTGGTGGTGGTGGTGATGATGGCCACTTAATCTCTGAAATGCTTATGGCATACAGTTGCCTTACACAAGTGCTATGCATCTCCGACGTACAAAAAAACTCCCATTTGCAAAGAAACGCTGCGCAACACACAATTTCTGCTGGGATGTGAGAGCATGACTACGGTTGGTAATGTTGCAAATGTAAGGACGGATTAGGTTGTGTATGTAGATAATGAACTGTGCGGTACTGCTCAAAAAGATAATTGTCTGGAAATGTTAGAACATCTATGTTCCCGATGAATATTTAATTCTCTGCCCAGTAATGCTGCACCTTCATCCACAGGATCGTTATCAAAAGGACATGCCACGTTAGTGATGGAATTCTAATATAGGCCTACTGACTGATTTTTAAATGATTTTTTTTAAAATAACAGACGGCAGAATTATGCTACGCCAAAACTCTCCTGCTGACTGAATGAATGAGGAAATCAAATACCGTGTGTGGCTGAAAGAGGGCGGAGTCAGAGAGAAACTCGAGGTTCATTGAGAAAAACCTGGTCCCGACCAGGTTAAGTTCACAGAGTCTGTTACTACGGTAACTGACCGAGACGGAGACCTCTCTCTGGGAAAGAGGCTAGAGTTACCCCGCTTTCTCCTGCTGTGAAACGGAAAACTTAGAGTTTCCCTCATTTCAGGGTTAACAGACTCCGAGTATCCACTAAACCTGCTTTGTGAAATGACACCAGAGGGTGTGAAAAACACACCTTTGGGTAGGGGCGGCTTTCCTCATGTATAAATCCCCATGCTTGGGATCTTTCTTAATTTTTACCGCTCGTATGATGATAGGCCCTTTCTTTGCAGAATTTCCACAACAACTTGGTCTCAGAAGTGGGATCCCTCGAGTGATCGTCTGGGACAGAACACGGACAGTTACAGGCCATCCTGGAAGAAAAAAACTTTCCAGCCTCCAACCTCAAATCCTCTTCTGAGAAGGGAGGACTGTTCGCGGACGCCCTGGATCGTTACAGCTGGGATATCACGAACATAATTCAGCAAAATTCATCTGGTGAGCATTGAAATATTGACATTTAAATTCTTTTTCTTTAAATTTGGGATGTTAATTTGGCTAAATATTTTCATTTTCATTCTATCCACAATTGTGTCTGAGTCAAGGGCTGACTCAGGGTTCAAAGTGTAAAAAAGTGGGGGCTTTTTATTGCTTGTAGCATAGAACGAAAGAGTCCTTGCAGAGACGTCTGTATTGTAATTGTGTTGCACAACTTCCACATTTGGAGTGGGGAGTAAAGGCTCCGTTGAGGTTGGACCTCCAGAGGTTCAGATTGTGGATAACATGAGAAGGAAATATGGGGATAAAAGTGTGAAATATTTAAATGTCTGGACAGCTGAGTTTGGATTCCCAATAGGGAGATCCCTCAGTTTAAAAATCATATTACTGGTTGAAGAAAAACTGAAAGAATAAGAACAAGAAATGAGAAAGAAAAAGAAATTTTCAGTAAAAAAAATTACAAACTATAGAAGGTCAAAAAGAATGTTTAGAAATGTAGAAAGGGGAAGCAGAAACACGAAACAGGAAAATATTGCAAAAACAACTACCCTTTTCATGTGAAAAAGTTGAAACCAATGAAAAGCAAAATTTACACACAAAAAGAAAACCAGACTTGCAGATCTTGTCTTCTTTGTTTTCACTGTTGGGAGCTTTAAAGCTGAATCCAGACCTCGACAGCAACCCACCAACTCATTCTTCAGCTCCACCACCATACAACCCTGCAATGTCCAACGAAAGAAGAGAAATAGACTCCACCATGCCACAACAAAACACAAGTTCTGGAGCAGCTCATCCTGATGTGTCTGTTCCACCACAAAATTCTATAACCAACCCCTCTTCTCCAATTGCACATAGACTGCGCCATCCCAATAAAAATCCAGCCTTCAACATGCCCATGGTTGAAGTATCAGGATTAGAAGGTGCAACGCTGGTTTTCCGTCCATGGACTTCTGCTGATATCACAGCAGCCTCTCAACATCTAGCCCCACAACATCAGTTAACATGGAGAAAGTCACCGGCTGCAGACAAAAGGATGATGAAGACCCTGACGAATATCTCACTCCCCTGACAGAGGCATTCAACACCTACAGTGGAATTCAACTGCCTGATGAGTTGAGCAATACTTCAGATGTGTGGGAAACTCATCTTTGTAATTGCTTCCTAAGTGGACTGAAACCAGCTTTTGCATCAGCTGTTAAAATTTCCTGCATCGGTTGGCATAATGCACGCCTGTCGAACTTCGCCGACATACCATGCACGCCCCTAACCAACTACTCTCAACAACACAGAAAGAACTTCACCTGGCAACAATAACCATGTATAATGCAATTCGAGAACATGGACACAAAGGGAAGAGACATGGTCGAGACAACAACTGGGGCAGAAGAACTCCCAATGATGTATGTTTCAACTGTGGCAAAGTTGGACATTGGAAACGTGAGTGTCCCACATCAACATCATCAAATCCAGCAAACACATCAGACTGATGACGGTCAGAGGTTGTTGGAGAGGGATGGACTCCTGCTGACCAGCCAAACCAACTTGGGAATTCGAAAGAAGGTACTGCACCACACTCACACACACATATTGAGGGCTCAGACAATAGATATGCAATTGCTCTAACATTTGTGCAGTACACATCTAATCATTTGAAGAAGTTTCCAGAACATACATTGGCCATTACAGAACAAAATGTTGCATTCTTAGTTGACTCAGGGGCCACACATTCTGTAATAACAGAGTTAACTACAAAACCATAACTGAGCAGAGATTATACGTACTGTATTGGTGCAGTAGGTCAAACAATTAGAGAAAAAACATTACTAAGCACGTTTACATGCACAGTTAAGTCCAGCTATGGTTATAGCGCGATAAAGCCATCTCATCGGACTTCTGTCTTTGAACGGGAATGAAATCGATTTATTTGTTGAAATCATGTCGCCTCCGCTACGATAGGTGGCGATATGCACTCTTTCAGTTTGTGGGTAATGGGCCACTACCGATTGACCACAACAGAAGTGGAAAGAAAAAAAGACTGGTGAGCTAGCAAGTTAGCCTCTCTATCCATCCAAAAATGAGACTTTGCCATGTTCTATGCGTTAGCAGTTAGCTGGCTTCTTTTGTCTGACCTCCTACGTTTGCGTTTACGTTTTAAATGCCGTTCGACTTCCAGGTCATAGCTTAGGGCGAAACTTTAGCACATGCACAGATCACCTCCTCCAGCTCCAGTCTGACTGTCCATATACATGCAGCAGTAGATCGACTTTCAATCGCATTATCTGGGTGTGTTAGTCCGACAATTTTAAATTCAATTTCAGTCAAGTTAACATGTACTTTAAAAGCCCAATTTTGGTCGGACTAAAGCAATAATTCTTTTTTTTTGGTGTCATGTAAACGTGCTTACTGTCCTACTCAAATGTGCAGATGGGTCAAATAAAAGCTTTAAACATGCATTCTTGCTCTCTAAAGTCTGCGCCATTAACCTGATGGGCAGAGACTTGATGTGCAAATTAGGCCTTTGTCTGATCTCAATCTCAGAAGGTGTCAAAGTTTACAGATTATCCAACCTGGAACCAAATTTCTCACACTACTTTGTTCATCACAGTGGGGAACCGTGGACCCAGACCCTGGGCCTTCAATAGGACCGCATGTAGCAATAAAAGATTAAACATAGCAATACAAATAATAGCCAGAGCCCTGTCACATGGATGTTCAGCATATTAAAGGTTTATTTGCCCCAACTGGCTTCCCAACACACAAAGATAATTCTGGAAAAACAGACATTCAAAGCTGGCTATCATGACATCATTTAATTACAAAAACTAAATGAAACAAGCAAATCACACATTCACTTACCTCACATATTTGTTTAGCTGGAATGAAAGTAAAATGTCTAAAATAATCATTAGCTACTGTTCAACAACTAAAGATGGATCCAATGCTGATCCAATGTTTTTTGTGTTTGCTTCAGCTTAGACACAATTGAATTTCAATGTAGATTTAATATTTCTGCCAAAAGTATAATGCAAACACCTCTTGAGGTGAAATGGGAAAAGGAAAAAGCTCTTTGTAAGTTATGCTCAGCCATTTTTCACTGGCCTTAATGGCTATAGAGCTGTCTGCAAATTGTAGGTTTAGGCCTACAGTATTCTTCTTACAAATTCAGTTTTGTGCTGCTGCTGTGGCTCTGACCCTGTGCTGCTGCAGTTGTGCAGCTTGTTGGCGTGAGCCCTTGCTAGCTTGCACCAATCCTGGCAAGTCAGGTGATGCTCAACCTTTTTGGATAATATATAGTTTTGCCTGAAAAGGCAATCTTGAAAAAGGAGTATCCAAAATATAAGCCACACAGTCATTTTCTTCTTCACTAGCTCCTGCCATTTCCCTGCTCTCTAAATCGTCTTCTGTCTTTCTTCCCTCTACTCACTCACTGTTTTAGCGGGTCGCTTGACTTATATATGTTGTCTTAGGTATTTGCAAATACCCGGAAGATGTCATGATATGGTCCCACCCACAACTCAATGAAATATGACTGGCTAAGACACCTGTCAAACTCCAATTTATGCCCACATTGACTTGAATTACACGGGCCTTCATTACAGTCACCGAAGGTCCAGCAGGAGGACTCACTGATTTAATAGCCTTCCCGGATACAATTGGAAAAAAATTGTGATTGGTCCGTTTCTCATTTTATTATATTAACCCATTGTTTCCCAAGAAATATTAGTCCAAGTTTATAACAATGATCTAAAAATTATTACTAGTACTGACTGATTAAAAATCATTGAAATTTCAAATTAAATAAATAACGATATATCTATATATATATATATATATAGATATATATCATTAGTAGTACAAAAATTCTTTCAGTATTTTTTGTTAGGCCTTCACTGAATACCTTGAAGGCTCAGAGGGTTCCCCTCTGGTTCATCACATCCCAAACCTGCAGTATGCATATCAATGGAAACTGCAACCATTGACAGCCTCTTCTGAGCTTGTTAAAGAAGGTAGAAAAGTAGTTTTAACAGCTGCAACAGATTTCATGACACCAGAGGATTTGCATTGCATCTCTCATGTGTCACCAGAACCTAATGAACCATATGAGGAACGTTGGTTGAGAGAGGGATGCGATAGACTCACACTGACACACATTTATTGGACAAACATAAATGCGCTATATCAGTCTCTCTCATGCCAGCCCAATGTAATGTGTACACCATGGACCATTCGGTTCCACACATCACACTTGCAAAACATACATCAGATAACTGGGAAGATTTGGGCCCATTTATGAAATCATGTCAGCGCACAGCCGATTGGCAAGAAACATCTGCTCGATCTATTTTATTTTCACCAACACTGCAGTGCTACTCTAAGAGTTTAACATCTGTTGTCCACACTCAAAGAACAATCCAGCTGGTGCCAAAAAGCACCTATTACAGCCCTACAGGACGTCCCTAAGACACTAAGCACGTTTACATGACACCTAAAAATACCAAATTATTGCGTTAGTCCGACCAAAAGTGGACTTTTGAAGTACAGTCGACTGTATTTTTGAAGTACTTTGACTTTTGCAGTACAGTCGAGCTAACATGTTACTGAAATTGAGTTTATAATTGTCGGACTAACACACCCAGATAATGCAACTGATAGTCGATCTACTGCTGCATGTAAACGGATGGTCGGACTTTAGCGTGTGCTAAAGTTTCGCTCTAAGCTATGACCCGGAAGTCGAATGGCATTTAAAACGTGAACGCAAATGTAGGAGGTCAGACAAAAGAAGCCGGCTAACTGCTACGCGTCGAACATGGCAGAGTCTGCAGCAAAAGCTCATTTTTGGATGGATACAGAGACTAACTTGCTAGCTCACCGGTCTTTTTTTCTTTCCACCTCTGTTGTGGTCTATGACGTCATAGGTCAACCAGTAGTGGCCCATTACCCACAAACCGAAAGAGTGCATATTGCCACCTATTGTAGCGGAGGCGACATAATTTCAACAAATAAATCGATTTCACTCCCATGCACGTGTACTGGGACAAGGACAGAAGTCCGATGAGATGGCTTTGGCTCAGTCCCAATACACGCCCTACCCCTACTTTTTAGCCTTACCCCTAAATTTTGTGCGTTCCCGCGAGGGTAGTGGTGTCCCAATTCCTTTTTTCACGTAGGGGTAGGAGCTATGAATCTAGCCCTTCAGAGAGAGGGTTTTCCGATGCTGACTTCCTGAGGAAGGGCCAGTTCTGCGATCCCCAGAGAGTGATAGGATGTGGAGAAGTCAGAGAAAAAAAAACACAAAAAATTCACAAGAGACAACAGATGTTGATAGTGTATTCTTCTCCGTGTACCTCTTTGTTTATTTATCAACCGAAGCATGATGAATGCTAAAAAAAACAATCGCAACCGATCGCGACCGTAGATTCCATGTCTTTGTTTTTTTGTATTTTTTTTATATATATTGACAAAATTTACATTGACAGACAGTACGAACAGGGTGAACATATGAAAATAAAATCATGCCGATTGAAATTTACATGAACCATAGCCTCCATGTTGCTGCTGGGACTATGCAGTCGCTTGTGTGCCTTTAACATAAACTACACATTCCCTAGGAATGGTGTCCCTATGCTTATGGAAGATTACAAAACCTTGCCCCTTGTGGCTTCCTTTCGAGGGTTAAGGGGTAGTGGGTGAGGGCTAGGGGTAGTGAGTAAGGGCTAGGGGTAGTGAGTAAGGGCTAGGGGTAGTGAGTACATTGGGATTGGGCCTTTATCACGCTATAACCATAGCTTGACTAAACTGCGCATGTAAACATGTTTACTGTGGGCTGTCAGTAATAATGATGTCGGCCTCATCAAAGACTGTGAACCTGTTGTCATCAATCCAAAATCAGACTTTAGACCTTGCAAGGCTCAATATCCACTCAAACAAGAAGCCATCGATGGCATAACACCAGTTTTTTAGTCTCTTAAAACAGCAGGAGTAATTGTTCCCTGTGATGACTCTCCAGTGCGTACACCTTTGTTCCCTGTCAAGAAAATAAGAGATAAAGATCAACCAACAGAATGTCGTTTTGTTCAGGATCTGCAAGCAGTAAATGCAGCATTCCAACCCAGAGCCCTAAATGTTCCTAATCCTTATACCATCTTGTCTCAGGTCCCACCCAATGCAAAATTCTTTTCAGTGGTGGACCTTTCGAATGCTTTCTTCAGTGTTACAGTTCATCCAGAAAGTCAGTTCTGGTTTGCTTTCAATTTCAATGGATGAGGCTACACATTCACCCGCCTGGGCCAAGGTTACTGTGAAGGTCCCACCATTTACAATAAAGCTCTCAGACAAAGTCTTGAACCTCTTGTTCTCTCTCCAGACACTGCTTTGTTACAGTATTTTGATGACCTTATGATCTGCAGTCCAACCAAAGATCAGTGTGAAGCCGACACAGTAAAACTCTTGAAACATCTGGCTGATAGTGGTCACAAAGCCAGCTTGTCTAAACTTCAATTTGTCCAGGAAAAAGTTGCTTTCTTAGGTCATGTCATAACTTCTGAAGGGAAAACTCTTTCATCAAAAAGAGTAGATGCAATTCAGAATCTTCCAAGACCCATCACAAAAAATAAAAGATGTAATTTCTTGGCATATGCTCTTATTGTAGACAATTTATTTCAAACTATGCCATTCTTGAAGCTCTACTCACCTCCCTCATTCATGGCAAAGGCCTACAATCAAAAGACAAGATCACATGGACTCTTGAAGCTGAAGCTGAACAATCTTTCAATGAACTAAAACTTGCCTTACGGACTGCTCCAACTTTGGGTCTACCTGACCCTACCAGACCTTTCACTCAAACTGTAGATGAGAAAAATGGATGTATGACTTTGTTGCAGGATCACAGAAATAAACTACACCCTGTGGCTTATTTTTCTTCAAAACTGGATCCCGTGGCTGCAGGTCTCCCCAGATCTCTCAGAGCTGTGGCTGATGCTGAAAAGGCAGTTATGGCCTCCAGAGACATAGTGGGCTACTCTGATGTAACTCTACTGGTTCCATATGCTGTGTCAATGATTTTACTCAACTAAAAACTTCTCACCTCTCCACAGCACAATGTCTAAGATACAACACTGTGCTTTTAGAAATGCCAGGTTTGCTCCCCAAGACCGGATCTACAAGAAACACCATTGATTAACCCTGATTTGGTTGTTTTTGTAGATGGATCTGCTTCACGTGACCCACAAACTGGTCAACAGGGTTGGATTTGCTGTTCAATCATGAAACTCTTGTCTCAGTTCACTTCCCTCTCACTATTCTGCACAAGTGGCAAAACTGACAGAACTGACAGAGGTATGCAAACTGGCAAGCAACAAGACTGTAACTATCTACACTGACTCTAGATATGCATTTGGTGTTGTGCATGATTTTGGCACTCTGTGGAAACATAGAATATTTTTTAAATCTGATGGAAAACCCATTCTCCATCATGACAAGGTTGCAGCTCTTCTAGATGTGATTTTGCTTCCAAATTGAATTGCTATTTGTAAATGCCTTGCTCATACTAACAACTCAGATTCTTTCTCCCTACAAAAACGCAAGAGCTGATGCTGCTGCAAAAAGAGCTGCAATCCAACCCACTATTTTTGATCCATTGTTTGTTTCAACAATATCCCCTCCTCCTGCTCTCTTTCTCTCCCTACTCTACCCAACTCTGCCCCCTCCCACGTGCCTCTCTCTCTCTCTCTCTCTCCCTCTCTCAACCCAATCGGTCGAGGCAGATGGCCGCCCCCCCTGAGCCTGGTTCTGCCCGAGGTTTCTGCCTCTTAAAGGAAGTTTTTCCTTGCCACTGTCGCCAAGTGCTTGCTCACTGTGGGATCTGTGGGTCTCTTTAAATAATTTTGTAAAGAGTTTGGTCTAGACCTGCTCTATATGTAAAGTGCCTTGATGTAACTTTGTTATGATTTGGCGCTATACAAATAAATCTGATTTGATTTGATTTGATTTGAACTCCAGTCTCTATTCCCAGCTCCCTTACAGCAGTACAGTCTTTTTCCACACCACAAGAAAAGACGTTGTGGCGACGCTGTGGTGCCACCCATAAAGACGCAGTGTGGCGGGGACCTAATAACAAACTTTGCCTGCCTAAACATTTCTTTCCTCACTTTGCAAAATTGACACACGGGTTGGA